>CM064498.1:24781539-25033374 GCA_032716605.1 Paralithodes platypus
GGGGAGGAGGAGGACTTAGGTGGAAGAAAGGGCTTAGATCCCCCCGGCTGAGCCTTAGCGACTGGCCTGGGTTTGGGGAAGTTAAAGGCAGGTTTCTTAGAAGGGGTGGGACTGTGTTTAAAGGCCTGCGCCATATTAAACACCGTTCGCCACACATCAGGGGACATTAAAGAGGGAGTGAGCACTGGTGACACGACTATCTGATTCGCAATGCGATCAGGCAGTTTTCGGACTAAGGACATTCTGAGGTCTTGTCTCGCTCGTACCGCCTCAAGCAAGGCGGTGCGGATGTCACCCAAAGATTGGATTGACGACTGAAGAAGCAGTCGCCGGGACAATTCAACCGATCGTCTGGCATCTGCGTCTGCGATTGCCTGAGTGGACCGGAGCAAAGACTTTGCTACCTGTTGAGACACTATGTATTGAGAGAATAGGCGAAAAGCTTTCCCCCTTAGCCTAAATTCTCGGTCTAGGTGAGTTGGGGTAGGGGTAGTGAAAGGGTCTTTTAGCTCACAAAGATTAATTTTAGGGGCAGCTAAGAAAGCAAACAAAGCTGAAGGGACTCCGCCGGCAGAACACACTGGCATGGAGAACCAAGAATGAGTATCTTGAGGGATCTGGTGGGAAGTTTTGGAAGTAAATGTGGTCGCAAAGTTTTGAGCCTCTGTCTCCCATTCCACCCAAGGTCCTGGACCCAACTGCCTCACCTTCAAGACTGGATTAGCTGCTGCGTCTGTGACGGTTTGCAAATAAAGTTCTGGAGTGAGAGCTGACAGAGTCTTAATGTCATTAAACCCATCAAGTTTAGACCAGTCTGAAAACAATTTTGAAGCTGAGGCAGGGGGTAAAGCCGGCTTAGTAGCATAAACAAAGTAGTCCTGGTGATAATAACTAGGTATAGCCTTTACATTGACATCTAGTACATTTCTCAAAGTATCCAAGGCCCTTAATTTCTTAGATTTATTGCCCTGGATGACCCACTCACGCGGTACTGGGAGTTCCCCTGACAAGGTAGGTTGGGCGAGCTCTGGTTTAGTGGGGGTCAAAAGGACCCATGACTCGTCTGGTCCGTAAAGCAAGGGCATAGCTACCTTTCTGAGAGGCGCTTTGTCTAGAGGGGGCGGATTGACATCCATTATAACCCTTACATTCGAAGTGGTCAATGCCGCCGTAGCAGGCCTAGTAACCACTGATGGTGACAGAGGGGGAGGGTGAGGGATCTGAGTTAAAGCAATAGAAGTCATCAGAGGCCGTACCGTAGAGCTTGTCGTGGGAGCACCCAAGTCCACTGTGGGAGTTTCCTGTTGTTGGCCAAAACATTTAGATAAAGCATTACTAAGTAGCCCATCAATTTCCTGTGCAGTGACAAATTGACATGATGATGTACTCACTGGTGAATCATTAATATCCTGCGCGGCGTCTAAGCCTGAACCTGACTCTTGCCCTTCCATATCCGATATAATTGAAACCTCGTCTTTATCATCCTGTTCCTCCTGAGAAGATCCCGCCGAAGCTGGGGTACCTTGTTGCCAAGATAAGTCAGGAATAGAGGATGGGATCGTCGCATCCCGGTGGACATCAGCCACTGTGTGAATAGTTTGAGCCGGAAGTGGGTGGTCAGGCCCTGGCCGAGAATACCTCCAAACACCGAGGCCTTGGCCTACACTCCCTTGGGAGTCCGAACCACTCTCAATCACTGAGCCCCCTGCACTCTCCAATTCCAGGGTTAAAATGTTAATGGGTAAATCATCTTCAGGTACAGGTACAGGCACTATACTGGACCCTTGAGACCGAACACAAACTCTGTCTGGGGTAGAGGTACGATGAGAAGCACTAGAAACTGGCGAATGTCGGGAGGCCTTTCTATCATGGGAATCCTTTTTTGAAGATTTATGGCTGCGGTGTGACCGTGAACTGCTCTTCGATTTGGAGGATTTATCGCCGTGACCACTGGTGGAACTTTCTGTCTTACTCTTCTTACTCAATGGTGAAGAGGCAAGACTAGGTGGCTGGTGTCTGAGAGGTGACCTAGACCGAGATCTCTCCCGAGACGAGGAGTCTGCCGCCGGGGGTGTAGGCTCTCTTTGACGTTTCGTATTAGCAGCAGGAGAAGACACAGAACCCTGACCAGTCTCCGCCGGCTTACGACTAGTTACTCGAGAGGAACGTTTAGGGGGAGGGTGCTCGAAAAGAAGCCTATCCCAAAGAGGGACGTTGTCACATTGAAGTGACTTATGAGCCACAATCGAAGTATACGCTGACATCTGTTGCCTAACCTCTCGTAAGGCGACCGCTGCGGTCTTATCATTGTCGCGGAGGACCTTGACACTTAATTGGGAGCAAAAGGAACAGTTTGCGCATCACCCACAGACCCCTTGAACGGTCTAGACATTTAACACACTTGATGCAAAGAGTGTGCGCAAAAATAGGGATACCGGCACAGGTAGGGGTAATGCATAAAGCAAAAACTGGGGCAAAGGTAGCCATGACAGAGACTGGTGGGAAAACTACTGCAGGGTCTGTATTGGTCCGCCGGAGCCCAGCTCTGGAAAAAAAGAAAATTTCCAGGAATTAATGCTCATAAGGTTAACCCAACATGTTCGCACACACGTGTTAATAACCCGCCGGGTAACGAGACGTAATGTCACAACGATCACAGCTCGCTACGCGGCGGGATTCTATAAACATTTCAGAATATCTAAACATGTCTTAAGAAAGTTAAGAATACCCTCTGACATAATATAAAGGACCAGAATGGCGTTTATAGTCTTTCCGGTGGTGACTGTTTCAAGATTCAATTTTGGAAAACAACCCCCCACAAAGACGCCGGCACCTGAATTATTTAGCAGAATAACACAGGGCAGGCTGATACGAGATCTGATTTCCAACGAATTGTCACAAAAGATCACCGTAAGTTTGAAGGCGGCGATACATTAACGTATCTCTCAATTAACTGGTTAACGAAATTGAATTGTAAATTCCTTATTTCCTCCTCCCAGGAGCACCCGCCGGGTGTGAAAAATTTGTGAAAAAGATTTTAAACCTAATTGAACCTTCTATCGCCGTAAGTGTGAAGGCGGCGATACATATAGTATCACTAAAATGGATCGGTTAACTAAACTAAATGACCAAGTCGTTCATCCCACCTTACCAAGGTGCACCCGCCGGGTGAGATGTAAAAATGTTAACCCCATAAGTTCCTGTCCCGACTTCTTTGTAAAAGATCGCCGGGGAGGAAAGCCCTCAACAACAGCTAGGTTTTTCCTTTGGTTTGTAAAACCGGGTAGAAAAACTTCATAACATATGTCCGCATGAACAATGTTAGATGGGTACAGCCAATCCGCCGGGAATCATAGGGAGCCTGAAACAGGCACCAACACAGAGACGCAGTCCTGGAGAGCCACAGACACCTCATCGCCGGGGATACAAGCCTGTGTTTAGACCATGCGTGGCCCAACACGGCTCTCGGCCGGGTTTTTCATGGTGTAACCGAGAAAAACCCGCCGGAAAGTAACCCACCCCGTTCAGAAACCATCTGAACGCACATAGGACCCGAGAGAAAGCCAAGCACGACTAGCCTAGGGTCCACACAATAATCCGTGGAATTAGCCAATACACAACTAAACCAGGAAACATACATAGTCCGTGGAATTAGCCAATACACAACTAAACCCAGATACACATGACACAGTAGGACATATTTATAAAATAAACAATAACACTTGTACATGTGACAAAGTTACGAGCGGCTGGCTAGGCCTAAGTAGACGGCATAAGAAATGTTGAAATATAAACAAAAAAACACTGGAAATATAACAACAGGAACCACCGCCAACACACCACTGTAGCAAAAACTTCCGACAAAGGGAAGACTGACTCGGGACCCAGAAAAAACTTCACTAAGTGAAGAAAAATACGCTGGGAACGTCAGTAAGCAACGCTTACCTCATCAGAAAGATAAAAGGCAGCATAAATAACGCGTAATGAAAGCCGCCTGCATCACAAGCTAACTCAACTGTGAAAAGTTCACATGTCCACAACAGGACCACGAGGGTACATCCGAAATAGATGCCCCAAACACACGACCCAAAATACACGGCAACCAGCCCAGGACACTCCTGCTACGCATATCCTAACCTTACTCGATACATCCCGGAGAAAACAAATGAGAAAAAACTCACTAGGGACGCAGCAAATGCGGAACCAGCGGAGCGTGGGGAGACACGTCCGGGCAGGATGAGCGCAGAGCAGAGAAGGAAGAATGACGCCTAAATCAGCGTCTGGTCAAAGATCCACACAAGTACATCCACGATATGATGGAAAGCTTATTGGTTAGTTATTCTTATTTTCTTTTTGTTTTTATTTTTTACGAAGTTTTTTCGTAGTGAGAACCCAATTCATAATGACTGAAGCCATGAGTGAGGTCGCGTGCGCTCATGATGAAGGCTCCTCAGATTTTAAATGCTCTGCGCGGTAGATTCAAACTACGGCGGATTAGTGTTTGAAGAGGATGCCTTATGTAATAGGCATGTTCGTCAATGATGGAGGGGCCACTAATAAATAATTAGCTATAAAACCATCAATTGATCATATATGAAGTATCTCTTTTACTGATAGTTAAGCTTCTAATTCAGTCATTCTATTTGTGCTTGCATACATAAAATCAAGGAGTGTAAACACATTCATGTAGCCAACTGTACACTGTACTGCTCCCAAATATATGAAGCTTTCTCTCTCTTTTATATCCTTATCTATCAATGTATTTATTCAGTACAGTATTTCTTGGATGTCTGCAATGCTTGATATTTTGACATATAGGCTATAGCTTCATATTTTACCTCGCAAACACCTTACCTGTAGTTACTTAATTTTGCTACGTCTTTTGGAATTAAAGTGCAAGTTCTGGCCATTGAATGTAGATTGGTTGTGTAGATAAAAAGATGTATTTTCTGGTGACATGGACATGTCCATGTGCAAAGAATAGATGAGAAGAGAAGGTCAGGAAAAATTCATGATAATATACAGGTCTTCCTCAATTGACGACTGGGTTACGTTCCTGAAAACCCGATATTAAATAGAAAAATCATACAGCAAACCCTAAAATTAATGGGGTAAATGGGGATGCGTTCTGGGACCAGCCAAAACACAAACACAAACACCTAAAAACCTATAATAATATGTGTAATGCCCTCGAAAATGTCCCGCACCCACAATAATACTAACCCGAGTTGACGTCAGGTATAGCGTAAAATAGTCGTAGATGGTAAGTCCAATAAACTCATCTCGAGAGACTATCACCTGGTTGTTGTTGTTGTTGTTGTTGTTGTTCCCTAAGCTGCCTGGCCGAACAGCCCCGAGTCCCTGAGAAAGGCCATGGCCACGATCGGGCTTTCCCACAGAGCTCTCATTGAGTGTAGATTGTGTTATTGGCGTAAGTGGTTGTGTGAAATGCAGTCTTCTATGATGTGTTTAATGGTATGGGGTGCTGTGTTACATCCCGGGCAGGCGTCGACAACGGAGTCATCCAGTCTCTTCTGATAGCTCAGGAGAGCTGGATGGTGTCCGCATCTCAGCCTGGCCAGGTGGACTCTGTCCTCGCGAGGAAGGGAGGATTCGGAAGGATGGATTTCGGGAGGTCGTGCATGCAGCTGTGTTGTCTGTGAGTGAGTGGATGGATCGGTGAGAGATATATGAGTATGGATGTGCTTCTGGAAGTTGGTTCGGGGTGGGCAGGGAGGGAGAGAGGACAATAATTGTGTGTGATACCGTGTGCTGGGTGTTGTTTTGATATTTCTTGGTGTCTGTGGGTGTGTTGCCATGTAGTTTAGTGGGTGGTCTTGGTTCGTGGAGGCTGCTGCCAGGAATTGAGTGCCTCTCATGTCCAGATGGTCTTTGACTTTGAGGATTTTGGTTTTTTGATGTAGGTGATCTGTGGGTGCAGTAGCTGTGCAGCCTGTAATGATCTTCAGGGCTTTGTTTTGAATAGTCTGTAAGGTCTTATGATGTGTTTCAGCTAGGTTAGAAGCCCAGGCTGGGCTTGCGTATTCCATCACTGATCTTATGTATTGTTTATATACTGTGGTGGTAGTTTCTTTGTTGTGTCCAAATTTTGTGTGAGCAAGTGACCTGAGGGCGTTAAGTCTGGGTGTCAGTTTCTTTTTAATGTTTGTGGTGTGCTGTTTGAATGTCATATGAGTATCATATGTTACTCCTAGGATTTTGGGTGTGTGTGTATGTGTTAGGGGTGTGTTGTTTATGGTGAGTTGAGGGATGTATTCGTGTTCTCCTGTCCAACTTGTGAGCAGGGTTGCGGTGGATTTGGCTGGGGCTAGATTAAGTCTGTTTGTAGTGCACCAGCCATGTAGTGTGTTGAGATAGGGTTGAAGGAGATCTGTTGCTCTTTTTGGGTCATGGTGTGTGCATGTGAGTGTTATGTCATCTGCATAGGAGGCTAAGTTTATTTGGGGCGTATTGGGTGTAGTTATATCGTGCATGTACAGATTAAAGAGTGCGGGCGATAGGACGGATCCTTGTGGGACTCCGTTTGGAAAGTTTCTGATTTTAGATGACTGACCGGCAAAAGATACGTGTGCACATCTGCCTGCTAGGAAGTTGGCCAGCCACCGTTTTGTGTTGTTGTGCATGTTTGTGTTGTAGATTTTGTTTGTTAGGTTGTGGCGGGGGATGGCATCGAAGGCTTTACTAATGTCGAGTGTGGCTAATAGTGATCTGTGTGGTGGTCTAGCTGAATTGATGCCGTCGAAAGCTCTTTGTGTAAGGTCTGTGAGAAGAGTGTTTGTGGAGTGCAGTGGCCTAAAGCCATGTTGTGTTGGAGCTAGGGGTAGGTCAGGTGTAATTAGTTGTAATACTAGGCGTTCCATGACTTTGGAGGGGGAGCAAAGGAGTGTGATGGGGCGGTGCGAGGAGGGTAGCGTGGGGTCTTTGTTGGGTTTGGGGAAAGTGATGATGATACCATGCTTCCAAATGTCTGGTATTGTGTTGTGTGAATAGCTGTAGTTTGATATGTTAGTGAGTGCTTGTATGCCTTGTGGTCCCAGGTGTCTGAGGTGTATGTTGCTTATGTTGTCTAGGCCACAGGCGGGTGAGTGCTTGAGATTGTTGATGATATGCTTTGTCTGGTGATTGGTGAAGGGTGTATAGTCAGGGTCTGTGGGGAATTGTCTCTTACGTCGGATGACACGTCGGATGACACGTCGGTCGTCTTTGTGAGGTTTTAGGTGGCTGACATGTGAAAAGTGATTGATGAGAGTGTTTGCTTGTTGTTTACATGAAGGAGTAGAGTCTGTTGTTGTGATTGCAGCATGTGATTGTGTTGTGTTGCTGTTGGAAAGTGTGATGCTGTTTAGTGTTTTGTATAGTTTTTTGGGGTTTGTTTTGTGATCAAGTGTTTGTAGGAAGTTATTCCAATTTAGTTTTTGTTGTTCTTGTATTTTGTTGTTAGTTTGGGTGTTGAGTGCTTGAATTTGTTGTGTGATGTCTTGTGTGTGGGGTGCTGGGGAGTGTTTCAGTATGTCACGTTGTCTGATGAGGTTTTGAATTTCTGGTGTGAAGTTGGGGTTGTGTCTTTTTCTGTTACCTCTTGGAATGTGTTTCTTGTCAGCGTTTTGGATAGTTTTATTGAGTATGTGTACAGCATTGTTGATGTTAGTGATGGGTGTACTGTTTAGAGTTGTGAAGTGTTGTTCTGTCTCATTTGTGAATGCTTCCCAGTTAGCTCTTTTATAATTGGTGTATGTGTGTTTGTGGCTAGCTGGGGTGAGTCTGGTTTTGGTGGTGATAATGATCGGGAGGTGGTCAGAGCCTAAGGTTCTGACCACCCTCCAGGATGTTGTGGGGGCGAGTTCTGGGGAGCAAAAGGTGATGTCTGGAGATGATGGGTTATAGAGGGCTTGGTGAGGAATATGGGTATGTTGATGGATGTCGTTAAGGATGATGAGGTTATCGGTTTGGTTTTGTAGTACCAGCCCTCTGTCTGTGTCGGGGTTGTCGACAAACCAGGCCGACGTCTTGGCGTTGAAGTCACCACCCAGGATGATGTGTGGGGTGTGTGGGGGTGTTTGTGATGTGTTGTAAGTGTGGTCTGTATTCATTTGGTACTGTAGGGGATGTTTGGGGAGGGATGTATGTGTTTATGATGGTTATGTTGGAGTTGTTGCCAGTGCGTATTTTAATTGACTGTATTTCTGTTGTGTTATCATTTGGGGGGAGGAGTGATTTGGTTTGTACACTGGTTACTATGTATGATATTTCTTTGTGTACCAGGGTGATGAGTCCACCGCCCCCGCCGACAGCCCGGTCTTGTCTGATGGTGGTGAAATTATGAAATGTGGGTGTTTTTTGTGTTGTGCGGAGTTTTGTTTCTTGTAAGATGGCAATGTGTATGTTGTGTTGTTTGATGAAGTGTGAGAGTTCGTGTTTCTTTGTGTTGATGCCATCTATGTTCAGTTGAAGAATGTTAATGTTATGTGCACGATGTATGTTGGGTGCTGCTGCACGAGGATGGGGTGGGGGTGGGGGTGATGGGGGGGGTGGGGGTGAGGGAGGGGCTGGGGGTTGGGATGGGTGAGGTGGGGGTGGGGATTGGGGAGCAGGAGATGGGGGTTGGAATGGATTAGGATGGGGTGTGGTGTGTTGAGTTGAGGATGTGGATGGTATGGGAAGGTTAGGTGGGTTAGGGAGGAGAGGTGGACGGGTTTTAGGGGGGGGAGTGGATGATATGGGAAGGTTAGGTGGGTTGGGGAGGAGAGGTGGACGGGTTTTAGGCGAGGGATTTGACTGGGAGAGGGAGGGGCATGAGGAACAGGTCCAGGTGTTTGTGTAGTGTTTCTTGGAGGCAAGTGTTGTGCAGGTGAAGTGGGTCCAGTTCCCACATGAATTGCAGAGAACTGAACCCTTAGTATGGCGACTCGAAGTGATGGGTTTTGAGCAAGTTGGACATATGTATGTGAACGTGGGTCCTGGGTTGCTCTCAATGTCTCCGGCTAGAAGAAGTCTTCGAGAAATGACAGCCGGAGAGTCATTTCTCGGTGTAGGAAAAACTGTGTGATGTGTGTGTGGTGTGAGAGGTGTGGAAATTCCCGGCGCGACCGAAGCCGCTCCAAGGACCCGTGCCCCCAGGGAGGGGGCAGGGGATGGTTGTGACGGTTTGGCTCCCGAAACTGCTCCCCGCGGCCGGCATCCGGTTTTCCTCCACTGGTCGTTGATTTTGTCTTCAGCTGTGGAGGGTCGGCAGCCATCCGCGGTTGGCAGCCTCGGGAGGTGGCCCCACGGCGTAGACGCCGCCACATCAGGACCACTATCACCTGGTTCTTAAAGATTGTCGTAGATGGTAAGTCCAATAAACTCATTTCGAGAGACTATCACCTGGTTCTTAAAAATCGGACTAAGGTTGCTATACTTTTGTACGTCCGTGGTAGTACAGTGGGTTAGCGCGCAGTCCTGGTGGTGATGGTGGTGCGTCACTAACCAGGGTTCGAACCCCACCCAAGGCATCTCAAAACCTGTGGGTTTTTAGGGGGGTTAAATTCCCTTCAGAGGTTCGTACCCCGCGCCAGGTACCAGGAAAGGTTGATCCTAAAGGTAGCCTGGGGATATTTCCATTCCTATTTAACCCTGGTAAAACCTAGCATTTCATTGAGGCCAGTACGGGGATGAGTGTTTAATCTTAATACCGCATTGTTGGGTGATTTGTTGCCAAACGTGTCCACTAAACTCGGGGGCATTGTCCGATAGAAGAGCAAGGGGAAGGCCGAATATAGGGAACACTTCTGTGGCAAGCAGTGTGGCGACTGTGGTGGCTGTGTGGTCTTTAACTGGGCAGGCTACTAAAAATTTTGAATATACGTCCACAAATGTGACGATATAGCGGTTGCCAGCGTAAGAAGGGAACGGGCCCATGATGTCGAGGGATAGGACTTGGAACGGTTTGTTGGCAGAAATGGTACCAGCTGGGCCTGGGGTGCGTGATCTATCCTTTCCCAATAGACACGGTTTGCAGGATTCTGTCACTCGTTGTGCAATTTTGGAGGGGTTGGGGGTCCAGTATTGGTCTGTGAAGATCTTTAACATCTTCTTTTGTCCAAGGTGTATGCCGTTTCCCTCGTGGATGGCAATCATGTAGTCATGGGCAATGGTGGGGTCCAAGATTATGTGACCAGTGTCTGTGGCAAGTTGATCTCCCCAGCGAGTCAGTCCCCTGAAGACATTTAACGGTATCCAGGGGGGTCTGATTCTTGCTTCCCAAGATTGAATTAGGGAGGGGGCTGGGGGGGCATTCTGTCGGGAGGTGGGGGTAGATACCAATTGAGTGTTTTGTAAGGCGGCTAGGCTGGTGGGGGGGTCTTTTGGTACTGGCAAACGTGACAGGGCGTCTGCATTAGTATGGAGTTTGCCGGGACGATATTGTATGGTAAAGTCGTAGTCCTCTAGTGTCTCCCTCCAACGTACCAAAATGGCTGAGTTGGTTTCGCACCTACGCAGCCATTGTAAAGATTGATGGTCGGTAATTATTTCGAGTTTTGCGCCCAACACAAATGACCGGAAGTGGCTGAGTGCCCAAATGATCCCTAAGCACTCTCTCTTGGTGGCTGCGTAATTCTGTTGTGGTTGGGTGAGGGTGGAGCTGGCATACGCTATCACATGTTCCTTTCCGTCTCTGAATTGAGCTAAAACTGCACCCATGGCGTACAGAGATACGTCGGTATAAAGACGGAAAGGTTTCTGGTAGTCAGGGAAAACGACAATAGGGGCTTGGATTAGCTTTTGCTTCAAAGTGTTAAACTCGAGGTCTCTTTCAGGTGTCCAGGTGAACGGGGTGTCTTTGTGGGTAAGTTGGTGGAGGGGTCTGGCTATGGTGGCAAAGTGGGGGACGAAACGTCTGTAGTATGTGGCTAAACCTAGAAACGAACGTATTCCTTTAATAGTGGTGGGTGGGGTTTGGTTTTGTATGGCTTGAAGTTTCTTTGGGTCTGGCGCAATACCATGTTCAGATATCACGTGTCCGAGAAAATCTACCTTATTCCGGGCAATCACGCACTTTGAGGGTTTTAATTTCAACCCGGCGGCTCGGATTCTTTGAAGGACTTGTCTCAACCTGAGGAGGTGTTCTTCCCAGGTTGGAGAGTACACAATAATATCGTCCAGATAGGCTAGGCAGGTTTCCCAGGTTAGGCCATGTAATACCGTTTCCATCAAACGGGAGAAAGTGGCGGGTCCGTTACAGAGGTCAAAAGGTAGGACATTAAATTCATAGTGATGGCCACCACTAGTGGAAAATGCTGTTTTCTTTTGGTCCTCGGCCTTGATAGGCACTTGCCAATACCCTGCTTGCAAGTCGAGGGTAGTGAACCATTTGGATCCATATAGGGAGTCAAGGGAATCGTCTATTCGGGGTAAGGGCGTAGCGTCTTTAATGGTTATGTCGTTTAACCTCCTGTAATCGACGCAAAAACGGGTTGTCCCATCTTTCTTTTTGACTAAGACAACAGGGGAAGACCAGGGGCTAATAACCTTGTGTCGATATTGCCCTCAGCAGTAAAAGACCATTTCCGGGTGCACGATTTCGTCGGATACAAAAAAGACCTCATCACGATCCGACGTATTTTGGCCGTGCGCACAGAAGCACCCACCCAAATCGCTGCAATCAAGAGGTTTCCCATGCACCCGCAGAAAACCAACCACCAAAATTCCAAGAATGCCTACCCAGCCTCATCCTTCAACAACAGACCCACCTACCCTTCCGGCAAGCCCCAACCCAGTAGACCCCGGTTCCAACCGACCCAGCCATGCAGAATCTTCAACCGGAACAGCAACTACAACACCTACCAAAGTAAAAACCCTACCTTAGTTATTATCAACCCCTATGATTTCCCTGCCTGTAATGCTCAGTGTGCCCTCCATCAAATTCGTGACTCTGCCAAACCTCGCCCCTCTACTCCTCGCATTTCTGTAAATGAAGAGGAGTGGGGACAAGAGGAAGAAATAGCCCCCCATATCATGACCTCAGACGATACCGAAGAAACCCTGGAGGAGGTAGATACCGACCCCCAGGATTTTTTTTAAAGTATCCCCCGCCCACGATGGGCTTGGCGGGGGATGCCATAACTAGTCGCACTGCCCCCATTTATTACATGGCCAAAATCAAGGACATTCCTGTCCGCTTGCTAATCAACACGGGAGCTGCCAAGTCATGTTTGTTCAAATCTTACTATGAAAAACATCCCCGACTATTTGGCCCTTTGTTAAACACCAAAACAGAACTCATCTCAGCTGCTGATACTTACTTAAATCTCCTAGGAGACACTTTACCCCTATCAGTAACCACTCCTGACCTCCATGCTCGTTGTTATCACACATTCACAGTATTTTCCTCCAACTGTAAACATTATGATGGTTTCCTTGGACTTGACCTCCTTCAAAAACTCCAGGCCCAGATTGACTGCGGCCAAAGGCTGATCTCATTCAAAAACAAATTCCAGCCCAAAGCCTCTGACAAACCAATCACGCAGAAACCCATTCCCAAAAAGAAAAAACAACCTCCCCCTCAACAAACCCTGAGTCAGGGTTACCAAGTTGCAGCTAGCACTAAGGTGACTCCTAAAACCTCCCCTTGCCTCGAGTTCTCTCAAAACCTGTGGGTTTTTAGGGAGGTTAAATTCCCTTCAGAGGTTCGTACCCCGCACCAGGTACCAGGAAAGGTTGATCCTAAAGGTAGCCTGGGGATAATTCCCATTCCTATTTAACCTGGAAAAACCTAGCATTTCTCTTACCATCTACTATAATAAAGATGAATGGAGATATAACACCAGTACTCTTCAATCCTTTATTGGCTAGGGTTGAGTACAGGAGCGCCGAGACGCTAGTTGGTTATGTGAGAGTCTGGTGTGAACTGAAGGACTTGCTGCCTCCACAGGCCTGGGTGCCAGAGGCGCCCGCAAGTCTAAAGTGTCTGTGGTGCCATATGGTGTTGGACAATAGTGGTGTATACATTATTATTATATCTCCCCCCCCCTATTGGCGTCCGACGAGGCGATGGTGGAGTCGGGCGGTGTAGGTTGAGTGGAGGGCGGTAGACGAAGCTGTCGTAGGAAGCGGCGGTTGCGGAGTGTGGCTCGCCCCGACCCATCCACCCGGATGGTATACTGGCGGTGTGGATGCACCTCCACTACAGTGCCAGTCTTGTTCCACCGTGTCGGGTTGTTGCCCCCCTGGTTCTGGACGGAGACCCGGTCACCGACGTGGAGTGGTGATAAAGGCCGGGCTGAAGCATTATAGTATGTGGCTAGGGCAGCGTTACGGTGAAAAAGGGCTGCCTCACGAGCTTCGGCCGAGAGAAGCCAGTGGGGGTGGAGGTGGAGAAGTGCAGGATTGCAGGGGACGTGGTCCCGTAGGGTCCTGCCGAAGAGAAGTTGAGCTGGTGACTTGTCAATGGTCGAGAGGGGTGTGTTCCTGTATTGGAGGAGGGCGCGGGCTGCGGCGTTGTTGTCTAGAGAGCCAGTGGGGGATGTACAGTCCGCGATGATGCGGCGGGCTGCTTTAACAGCCAGCTCGGCGCGGCCATTAGACTGAGGGTAGAACGCAGAGCTGACCCGCTGTGACACACCCCAATGTGCCAGGAATTCTTGGAAGTCCCCGGCTGTAAACTGGGGCCCACCATCGCTCGCCAGTACCCGGGGTGCTCCGTAGTGGGTGAAGAGGGTACGGCACGCCGAGATGAGGTGGTGAGCATCACATTTACCTGGTGGCAGGTAGAAGATGTGGACATTGCTGGAGAAGCGATCGACGTAGACCAGGTAGTGTTTGCCCTGGTGCTGAAAAAAATCGGCGGCTACCTGGTCGTATGGCCATTGGGGTGGGTCAGATGACATGAGTGGCTCTTTCGGCTGGGACGGGGCGTGGGCGCGGCAGTAGTGGCAGGTATCCAGGCAGTTGCGTAGGGCCTTGTCAATACCTGGCCAGTAAACACTCGCACGTGCACGGGCCTTCATGCCAGTCATACCCTGATGAGCTGAGTGAAGGGCCTCGAGAACTCTGGACCGAAGATGATGGGGGATGACTGGTCGTTGATCCATGAGGGCTACCCCGTCGACGGAAGTGAGGCGGTCTCTAACACCCCAGAACTGTCGTAGTTGTGGGGCGGTCGCCTCTCTGGAGTCCGGGAAGCCCTCGGGGATGGTCTGAAGAAGGGAGGTATACTCGCTGTCTTGTTGGCCGGCAGATTTAAGGTCAGACCATGATACAACTGGGTCAGGTATGGCGGCGAGCATGGTGAGGGAGGCCAAGGCAACTGAGTGGATATCGAGCTCGCTGGCGGCCGCACTATGCACATCATGGGCGTCCGCGGAGGGCCTGGTCGGGTAGCGGGAGACAGCGTCAGGGCCGCGGTGCCATTTGCCAGGCGTATGTTGAATGGTGAACTGGTATCGTAGGGTACGTTCCTTAATCTTGAACAGGCGAGGGTTTGGTATGTTGTCCAGGGACCGGTCGTTAAGGATGTGCAGTAGAGGTCTGTGGTCCACGACGACGACGAGGTCAGGGCAGCCCAGGACAAACATTCTGCATCTGTCAAGGGCGTCAGCCACTGCTAAAGCCTCGCCTTCGACGGGTGCGTAGTGGGACTCCGCAGGTGTGGTAAAACGGGAGCCGGCGAAGACAAGTTTCCAACCGACCTTGCAACAGGTGGGGGCAGATGCGGTGGGGCAGGAACAATGTTGTTGGAGTAGGAGGAAGCCAAGGCCGGTTTTGCTCCAGTCTGTGGCGAGGCACGTGGGTCTGCCGATCTCGAAGGAGCAGACCCCTTCCTCAACCAGGCGTGTGATGTGGTCCTTAGATGTGGCAAAGGTACAGTCGAGTGCCTCATCCCAGTGGAAGGGGGTTTTGGACTGCACAAGTTCCCGGAAGGGCGCCATTTCCGGTTTGATGCTGAAGGCCCAGGCGACCTGTTCAACGAGACCAAACCACGACCGGGCTCCTGTGATGTCTGTGGGCGTGGGAAAGTCACGGATGGCCTTAATCATGGACGTGCATGGCTTAATTCCAGTGTCTGTGATGGTGAGTCCGGCGAAGTCAACTGAAGGGGCGGCGAAGGTAAACTTGTCAGGGTTGAAAGTGACACCGTTGGTTGCACAGAGGGCCAGGTAAACAAAAGTGTGCCAAAATGCCTCCTCGACTGAAGAGTCCCACAAAAGGGAGTCGTCGACACACTTCACCTTACGAGGGACAGCCTGTATGATTGCGTCGAAGCGTCGGGTATAGGCGTCGCCAGCTGCCAAGTAACCTTGAGGGGCCCTGATATACCTGTAACGGCCAAATTCCGTGATAAAAGTCGTAGCCTCCCTGCTGGATTCGTCGAGTAAAACAGCATGGTATCCATTCCAGGCGTCTAGGACCGTCTTACGAGTGCCTGCAGGGATGGATTGGGCCAAGTTGAATGGGCTCGGGGTGTGATGTGTCTCCCGAAGGCAGGCGTGGTTGAGTGCCTGCAGGTCAACTGTACGGCGGGGTTGTCCAGTTTTCTTGGCGACCACCACCATCCTAGAACACCAGGTAGTAGGGGTACCGATGGGGACAGGCTCAATAATGCCCAGTGCGACGTCCCTGTCGAGATCTGCTTTGACCTGGGCCTTCCAATGATGTGGTATAGGGGCAGGGGTGTGCACGGCACGTGGAGATGCGCCAGGCTTGATGTGGATGTGCATGGGAGGGCCAGACATCGTGGGGAGTGGGCCGCTGGTGGTGTTAAATGCAGAAGATGCAAACTGTGACAAGAACCAGTCACGAAGGTCAGACAGGTGCAGGTCGTTAGGTGGGAAGGGGAGGGAAGTGGGCCGGTGTGGTGGAGGGGTCCTGGTCAAGGTGGGTGGTGGTTGGGCTGTGTGGGCGGCCATGCAGGGGGTAGGTGTGGGGAAGTCGGGAGGGATGATATGTAGTGCCCTACAAGCTGACATGCTAATAAATAACGGTGACTGTGCCTGAATAATAAAAATATCATCATCAGTACTGTAGGGGGTGCCGGCAACGTCGGTGGCGGTAATGGTAGTCGGCATATAACCCAGGACCTGGAGAGTGTGACCCCCCACGGCCGTGATCCGTTGGTGAGTAGGCTGTAGGTGGTGGCGTTGGAGGCCCAGTGCCCGTAGTAATTGCAAACCAGCCACAGATACTTGGGCGCCCGTGTCAGGGTGGGCCGTGACGCTGGTGGGGTGAGAGTGGGGCGACATGGCAGTAGAAATGGTAATGGGCAAGGAGGGGAGCCGTGCGGGTGGTGGTTTGTTAACAGACTGTTTGAGAGTACCAATGATAACAGCCGCGGATGAAGGTGAGGGCGTGGAGTGACAAACTGTGGAGTAATGGTTGAGTTTGTTGCACGACGGGCAGGTCTTGCCCCAAGCAGGGCATTTGGATGGGCGTTCGGCTCGAGAGTGTGTGGATAGGCCGCACCCACTGCACTGGGAAGAGGTGGATTTACAAACCTTGGCAAAGTGGTTAGGTTTATTACACGCCGTGCAGGTCTTGCCCCATGCAGGACACTTCGAAGATCGTTGGGCTTGTGAATGTGAAGATAGGCCACACCCGGAGCAACGTGTGGGAGATGAAGTGGGGCCGACGTGGGGAGGTGGTGGGGCGGGCGACGGGGGCTGAGTGGGTTGGGCGGGGGGCTGGATAGGGGCGGGGCGTGGGTAAGTACTCTTGAGACGCTGGTATGGTGATTTCACAGCATGTACCCCCGGTTGCATTGCCGTCTGATCGAGTGCCGCAGATTCGAACCCCACACAGTAGTTGATAACATCTTGTAAGGTAGGTAGGGTGCTGTCTTTAGTTAAAACATCTTGCTGAAGGGACGAATCACTAATCCCGATAGTCACTTGGTCCCGTATGTGTTCGTCAGAGACATCAGTGTGGCAACAGGGGCAGGTAAAGCCACAGTCCAAAGTGGCCTCCGTAATACGTGTGACGTAGTCCCGGATCTGTTCAGTAGGTTGTTGGAGAAGAGACCGGAAGTGGTGGCGAGCGGCTGCGCGGTTCCGTTGTCGGTGGACGAGTTGTGTGATGAGAGTTGCTAGGTCGATTTCTGGCAATGAGGAGAACGCCTGATTGTGAGCAAATATGGCGCTCTGAAGGGCAGGGTCGCACGTCTGGTAGAGCTCGATGGTAGCCTCGTGAGGTGGTAGAAGGACGAGCCGCTTGTAGACCTCCCAATCAGCCCAGAATTTGCGTAGGGCGTGTCCCGGCATATGTAAAGCGGCCTGGGGCCGCGTAGGGGCAGCCCGGCGGGGCGGGGCGGGGCGTGGCTGGGCTGGGTAGGAAGGGACTTGAGGCGGTGGTGGTATGATGACGTCATGCGCAGAAGGGGCTGCGCCGTGAGGGTTGGTGCCAGCCGTACGATAGCCAGGGGGGGCATAATGGCCGCCGTAATACCGACCGTCGCTACCGACACCAGTGTGGGCCTGGCCGTCAGTTGGGGAGGGTGTGGGATATTCGCTCTTGAGAGGGTGGGTAAGGGGATTAGTCATGTTCATATGTAATAAAGACATGTGGGGAATAACTGGCATATGGTGGGGCACTGAGACATGGGTAACTGGCATATGGTGGGGCACTGAGACATGGGTAGCTGGCATATGGTGGGGCACTGAGACATGGGTAGCTGGCATATGGTGGGGCACTGAGACATGGGTAACTGGCATATGGTGGGGCACTGAGACATGGGGAGATGTATGAGGTGTGGGTGTCTGTGTAGAGGGATGAATAAGTGTATCACTGGTGGGGCGTGAGGCAAAGGATGGGTCAGCCTGGTGGGTAACATTACTGGCCTGGGGCTGATGTTGTAGAGGCTGGTGGGGCTGGAGATCCTGGCGGGGCGGTGGTGGAGCTGTCGCGGGGCGATGTTGTAGATCCTGGCGGGGCGGTGGTGGAGCTGTCGCGGGGCGATGTTGTAGTTGTAGATTCTGCTGGTCCTGGTGATGCTGTAGAAAGGTGGCGATACTCGATTGGAGGGCGTCGATCCTTTCATTCAAGTAGATGATGGATGGGTATGGAGACAGGGCATCGGGCAATGAAGGCTCGACCGGTTGGGAGGTAGATGTAGCCGGGTAGGGACCGCATGGCGGCAAGCCGGCTTCCACAGCGGCTGCAGCCTCAGCTAGGTAGTGCAGGTTCTCCATGTAGGTTCAGATACTGATATACACTGCGCCATATAATAAAGATGAATGGAGATATAACACCAGTACTCTTCAATCCTTTATTGGCTAGGGTTGAGTAACGGAGCGCCGAGACGCTAGTTGGTTATGTGAGAATCTGGTGTGAACTGAAGGACTTGCTGCCTCCACAGGCCTGGGTGCCAGAGGCGCCCGCAAGTCTAAAGTGTCTGTGGTGCCATATGGTGTTGGACAATAGTGGTGTATACATTATTATTATATCTACGACTATTTTACGCTATACCTGACGTCAACTCGGGTTAGTATTATTGTGGGTGCGGGACATTTTCGAGGGCATTACAATTCTGGTAACTAGTAGATGATTATAGTAAGTGTAGGAAGGTCCTCTAACAATTGGAAGGCTACAAACGTCACAAGTACTGAATAGGTTAACCCTTTCAGTACACTGTAAAATAAAATAATGTAAACATGATATGAAAACAGAATACAGGAGGGTTCCAAACTTCGAGATATAATTATATGAAGCCTTTTAAGCCCTTTAGCACGATGACGTAAATGTATTCACATTCTGGTTATCATTAGGCGATTTTCGTTAGCTTGTAATCTACCTCTAAAACTCAAAGGGGTAAATACGATAACAATAAACCCTCTGCATAACATAGGTCCTTCTTAAACTGCATAAAATCGAGTAATTTTAGCCAGAATCAAAGGTAAAAAAACAAGAAATACGTCATCGTTGCTGAATGTGTTAAGCTTGAAATATTCCATGAACAAATTATAAATCTCAGCCCTTAACCCCTTCTGTACCGGCGACGTCTTTTTCATTTTATTCTGGCTATATTTTGACTATTTTGTGCAGTTTTTGAAGAAGCTGTGGTTGTAAAAAGGGTTAAGTGAGATAGTTCGAAGACTGTTAATTGATGGAGGCCCTTATTAAACTGAATACTATCGTGTAATAGTAGCCAGAAGATAATATATACTGGGAGTGTAAACGAAAGATAAATCACTATCAATATACCCAATGATCATATAGTATATACCCTTTTTGGTGCGTTTTACAGTATATTTTGGCTAACATTAGACGATTATATGCAGCTTAGGATGGATCTCGAACAATCAGAGGGGTCAATATCACCTCAATTAACCCTTGAACTCCCTCGGATCCTTCCAACTTATAATCAAATCGTTTAATGATAGCAACATTATATGAATAAGTGAGTCCTTGAATACTGAAAGAGCTAATTTATGTCATTATTGTCCTTAGTGATCTTGGCCCCATTCAAAGTGCATTCCTCTCACTATAACATTACGCTTTCCATAATGCAGTTGGGTCGATTAGATGATTAGATTGATATCCAGAATTCGAAAATGGATATTAATCGTGAGCGTGTACTCAACCTTTAACTGTGTTGGTGGTGTAATGGTTAAGATTCTTATGTTCTGGGTGTGGTGTCCCGAGTTCGAATCTCGGGAGGACCATATGCTTTCATTAGTTTATTCAAGTACATTGGGGTTTGTAATTGACGATTAATGTTAAAAACGGAGTGTTACTTATTATTATTCATTTCAGATGGCGTGGTTGGCGGTAAGAAGAATGAAGGCGGCATTTGGTCTACCACACGTCTTTCCTCAGCTGGACAAAATCGCTTACTGTTGGCCAGCAAAAAAAGGGGAACGTTGTAAAGCACCGAAGGCCTCCGTCGAACGCTGTCAATCACGCAGCAGCTCCAAACCCTCCTCCTTTCCTTTCTTGTTTCTCTCCCGCCTGACAACTCTTTCGACTGATCCAGAAGAACAAGCACAATATCAACAAGAAGAGAAAACGAGCGGAAATAAGCCTGTCGTCGGTTCCGGACACAGGCAAAAACGTAATGTACAGTCGGCCTAATAAGTGTTGTCTCGGCACCAATTATAGGCGCGTTTTCGCGAGCTTATGGGCCTGGGTCGACCTGGGTGTACCCAAGTTGACCCAGGCCTGTTTCTGTTTTCGCGATTTTGAGACTGGTCTGACCTAAAGATCGAGAAAATTGAGCCTGACTTTACTCAGGCTGGAATACGGCCCTCTGATTGGCCAAGATATTTCAATATGGCTGCTCCAATAAATAGGCACTGATAGAGGATTTTCTACCTTTGTTTTTCTCTATTCTGAATTGTAATATTGGCATGCGAAAAAATATTAAAATACATGCAAAATAAGATAATTCAACAATATATCAATGTGTTAGACAAGGACAAGGTATATTCCCTTAAAAACAATATTAACTCCCCTAAATAAATCCTAGATTCCCACTAAACCTTCTAAGACCGCATGTAGGCCTACTGGGCAAAAAATCCAAGATCTTGTGAAAAAAGCCAAGCACTCGCATTACTGGGGACGAGCTCTTCACCGTGCCCGACATTTTCCGCCATATTGTTTGTTGTCATAAATTACATCAGCATCACCCAGGTCAACCCAGCCCAACTCGGCCCCCAGGGCTGACTTTACCCAGGTATACCCAGTCCCAGATGACGTCACTGGCACGCGAAAACATCCACTGGAACTGGGTCGACCCAGGTACACGTACTCGGGAAAACTGAGCTGACCCAGGTATACCTGGGTGTACCTACGTTTATTGTCTCGCGAAAACGCACCTTATGTTTTGATTAATAATTGGTATCAGCAATATCTACACATGATTTCTTCTTTTTTGAGTGAGATATACCAACATGTTCCTACACTTACCCACCCTTTCAACATCTGACAGACATTAATACAGCACAGAACGAACCAAACGTAATGACAGCTGAGACATTACTTATTAGCGCCACCGTACTTATTATCAGCGTGTTGTTGGGAACACCCATTAATCAAGATGAATATTGGTGGTAATAAACCCATATTATACAAAGATAGAAGGCTAATCACCATCATTATACCCAATGATCGTATATACCCCCATATAGCCCACCGCACATCATGTTGCCCAAGAACAGCCCCTTACGCAGCCCCCCCCCCCCCAATGAACTAAACTGTACTACTAGATATATTGATGAATCAGAAAATATCACATACAAATCAATTATTATGTTCTATCCAACAACCAACTCTACTCCTAAAATCGATTAATGAAATATTACAAACACATGTGGCAGTCCGTGGATTCGAACCCAGGACGCTCACACCGAATATCAACACCTTATGCATTACACCACGAAGGCAGTTAAAGAATGGTGGACACTGCCTACGATTTATTATGCAACTTCGAATCCTGCATATCAATCTAAGCATGTACACACATCCCAACTGCAACTCATGTAGGCCATGCATATGTGAATGGAAAGAGCAATTAATGGGGCCTTAACCACTAGGGAAGGCCTCTGAGAAGCACTGTCATTCTTGTTTAACCAGCCAATATCGCCTCAGGCAGTAATGTGACGTCAGACAAAACTTTCGATGTTCAGCCAATCAGAAGCGAGCAACTTTTTCAGGGGTCTAGAATTCATACGCCTGGAATGGAACATCCATTAGATCCCTCTTCTAGATTAATTTGTAAATTTTTCGGTAGAAAAATTTCCCGGCCGAAGGCCGATTCTTCCAACATTACAGGCTTACTATCGTTCGCCAGGGAAAAAATCGACACCTAAATAGCACGAAAGGTCTAAATATTGACGAAGAAATGGGGCGAAAAGTCTTAAAATGAAATAACTAATGGGGCAAACATCTTAACATATGAAAACTAATGGGGCTAAACATGAGCGAGAAAGTGATCCAGAAAACCGGCCCATGTCCCCTTAACCCCATTGTAGGTAAACTCAAGAGAAATCTGGGTTAGCCATATTGGTATAATTCTAGCGGTGGCTCCAACTCGATTTGGGCATTACAATTATTTAGTCATCTTCTCCCCAGGTGAGGGGACAAAAACAAGAAAATGCTTTTAAAAACCCTAGTATGCATGCCAAGTATGGGCTCTCCATTTTGAAAATTGAGTTGGGGAGGGGAGAGAGAAAGAGACATGAAAGAAAGAGAGAGAGATGAAAGATAGAGAGAGAGATGAGAGAGAGAGAGAGATGAAAGAGAGAGAGAGAGAGAGAGAGAGAGAAGAAAGAACGAGAAAGACAGAGAGAGAGAGAGAGAGAGAGAAGAAGAAGAAAGAAAGAGAGAGAGAGAGAGAGAGAAGAAAGAGAGAGAGAGATGAGAGAGAGAGCGCGTGACTGTGCGGGAGGGAGGAAAGGGGTGGGGGGGTGGGGGTAGTTAGCAGGATCACTTTATAGGGCAGCATCTAAATCACTCTTTACAATAATACGGTGTCTAGTATTACAATCCCGTAATTATATCAGGGGGGGGGGGTAATAAGGGTATGACAAAGGTACAGTCGCACTAATAAGTCATGTCTCGCCACCAAGTATGTTTTGATCAATGGGAGGTTTGACGACCTCCCTTATAACCAAATAAGGAAAACCTCTTATTTGGTAGCAGTCTCGGAGTATCCAACGTAGGGCTTATGATCTCAGCCGCTACCACAGCGGGCCAATTTATCGGTACTCACGCGAAGTAACCAAATAATCTCTAGAGTTGCACCTCAATTCACTACTAGGCACGTTGTACACACTACGAGACGACTAGGAAAGAAGAGATAGCGAAGGAGAGAAAGAATTGTTATAGTTACCCATTTAATCTAGCTGCTCTCCTCTGAGCCATGCTCCATGTTCTATGAGCCTGCGCCAGGACCTGCCAAAGTATCGAGGTATCAAGTAATCAGTTTAGATTGGATGGGCAGGGGATCGGCATGAGGGCGGGATACTCTGTCGTTGGATACTCCGAGACTGCTACCAAATAAGAGGTTTTCCTTATTTGGTTATAAGGGAGGTCGTCAAACCTCCCAATTTAGTAGCAGTCTCTACGTTTCCAACGTAGGGCTTGAATCCCAAATTGGAGGCGGACATCCAATAAACCATAAACCCCAAGCCGTAGCACAAGCAGAGGACCAAGAAAAGACACAAATAAACAAATCAGTTTATGATTAGAAAAAGAGCGTAACAGTACGGTGCATATTAAGGAAGTACATGTTACCAGTATCAGTCTAGGGTCTTAAAAGTGCCGCAGCAGGTTAAGGAATAGGTCATGTCGACCGGAGAATGGCACACCAATCTGGGAGAATGAAGGCAATTTGTACATGAAGACAAGAATCTGAAGGCAAGGCACAGTAGGCGGAAGATCTCCAAGGACACTCTTTAATTACAAAAACCGGGTATGAGGCATAGACATACCAAACAAGTAACCCCTAGACAGTAGAGTCTATACGTAAAGAAGTAAGAGAGATAATCTTAATACTAAACAGGGATGACATACATGTAAAATGAAAGAGAGAAAGGCATTGTACAATCATACAAAATGACCCCCCCCCCCCCCCCCAGTGTAGGGAAAGGAAGAAAATACAGTATGGGATGAGAAGAGACACAGGATGGAGATGAATCACGTGACACATTAACGCAACACAAGGTACACCTGGCCTGGCAGTGGACATGGACAGGTACGATGAGACAAAAGTGCTGTGGAAGGACCATAACCCTGTGTCGGCTATATCCGAAAGTGATGAATTGTTGAGAAACCTCACAGTCGCAGCATAAGAGCGGACATCATGAGCGGAGCCCTTCGTAAGGGGATTACTCGCAGTAATGACATGGCATAAATGAAGTCCCACAGCACGTTTGCCTAACCGTGTCCCTGTCTTAGGGGCCAACCAGAGCGCCGTCCCCGACGTCGGCACAGCGGCACGCACATACGTATGCAAGGCCCTTACCGGGCATAGCGGATGATGCGTGCTCCCACATTTTAAAGCTGGTACAGTAAACGGCTTAAAAACGTGCGCCTCACGTTCATTCTTGGCCACAAAATGAACGGAAGGGGCCAAAGTGACTGACCCCAAGGAAGGCGAAAAACTCATGCAATTCGGGGCCCTCGACATGGCAGCCAACTCCGAGACCCTCTCTCCTGTGCTAAAAGAAACAAAGTTTTATCAAGCAGATGAACAGGTGTTGGGTTAGTGGTGTAGATGGGTGAGGTAAGGAGCCTTAGAGCCTTCGCCAGAGACCATTGAGGCGGTATCTGGCGTGGGGGCGGTCTGAGCCGAAAGCAGGCTTTCATGAAAAAAGACAGCTCCTTGTGAGGGAGCACCAGCCCCATCAAGGTCTCAAAAGGCTCCCTAATAGCAGACAGGTGGTTCTTAATGGTGTTGTACATGTATGTGCGTGTCGCAAACAAGTGATTAAGGTAATGGAAGACTAACGCAACCGACGGAACTGTTTGTTCGGTGTCATTGATCCATTTAGTGAAAGTATTCCAATGAGACTCGTAAGTCTTCCAAGTAGCCTTAGTCCAGTGCTGATTAAGCATATCAGTCAAGCAACGTCCATATTTCGGCAACCACCCTGCCTCACAAACATCCACGATGCGAATGTCAACGAGGTCCCTAGGTCTCCAATCTGTCCCAAGTGGAAGTCTGAGACAGACAGGGGAACGGGACTCGGGCACCATCGCTTCAGCTGAGCGTACCAGTCTTGGGCCGGCCAGAGGGGCGCGATTAACCAAACCTTGCCACGGTACTCTCTCAGCCTGTGTAGGACTTTGCACATAAGCAGTGCGTCGGGCGGTGGAAAAGCGTAAATCGACTGCCACCTGCTCCAGTCCTCGCTGAAGGCATCCGGCCCCCCCGCCTGAGTACAAGTCCAGCGGGTGAGGTAGTCCGGCAGCTTGTTCGTCCCTGAGGAGGCGAACAAGTCCACCTGCGGATGGCCCCAGGAGGCTGCGAGGTCGTCGAAAACGCTTTGTCTTAATGACCATTCTACCTTGGTGCTCTGTCCTCTCGACAAAGCATCCGCCCAAAGATTGGCCGTCCCGGGCAGGTAAGTCGCATGCAGGGTGATGCTGTAATGATCGGCCAGGTAAAACAATTTCTCCGCCAGGTCTTGGAGCACACCAGACCTGGAGGAGCCCTGCTTTTGGATACAATGAACCGCGGACATGTTGTCCATCCTGAAGGCCACCGACTTGCTCGTGAGGGCCAGTTCGTGATCCCGCAGGAAGAACAACGGTACCAACAGTTCCAGGGCATTGATGTGGAAGTGTGAGAGTCCCGACTACCTGCCGTGGTTTTTGATGTCCCATGTCTGATTGATAGCCCCACCCCACCTCGCTCGACGCATCTGTGTCTACCCAGATGGTCGGCAGAGGAGCAGTCCAGGGCACAGCCACAGAGAGCGTGCCCCGAGCGACCCAGTGTGTCAGTCTCAGATGTAGTGAGCGCGGTACCGTCCACAAACGGTAAGGGGGCGAGATAGGGAAGTGCCTGTTGCCCAGCTGAATGAGGCGTTTTAGTCGGAGCCGGCCCAAGGGCACGGTCAGAGACGCCCAATTCAAAGACCCTAGTAGGGAGTCCCAGATTTTTCGTGTTATCAAGATCGAGTGCAACACGACAATGAGTTTCCTTCGAAGTTTCGCCGCATTCACTCGACTCTGGGAAACGGTGGCGCTTTGGAGATCCCAGTGCAAGCCCACCCACGTCACTTCTCGTGACGGTGAGAGGCAGGACTTGGGAATGTTTAGTTTGAACCCCAGGTTTGTGATATGTCTGACTACAGTGAGCGTGTCTTGTACACAGTGTGTGAGAGAGTCTGCGGAGATGAGCCAATCGTCCAGGTAAAACAGGATCTGAATCCCTTGTAAGAGCAAGGGGGTCAGAGCCTGCTTTACCAGTTTGATGAAGACCCGCGGTGCTATGTTGAGGCCGAATGGAAGTCTGGTGAATTGGAACACCCGTTGATCCGACTGCAGTGCTAGGCAGCCCTGGAACCGAGGAGCCATCGGCACATGCCAATAAGCATCCTTCAGATCCCCGGTGACCACCCAAGACAAGGGCTTGAGTGCCAGGCGTACCTGGTTGATGGTGAGCATGCGGAAACGGGTGTTCACAATGTGAGAGTTGAGGACTGAGAGATCTACCACCGGCCTCATAGCATCGCAGTCCTTCTTTGGGACCAGAAACACATGAGACAGAAATACCTTTTGTGTAGAAGATATTTCCTTGACAACGCCTTCCTCGTGCATGGACATGATCACTTGGGCCACTTCCTGAGACACTGGTCGCTGTCGGGGAGGGCACCTGAGAGGAGGCCTGGACCTCCACCTCCAAGTCAGACCCTTCTTGACCACCCGACGCGCCCACGACCGGCGGGGCCATTGCTGGTATTGGGGGCGGAAGAAGCTGGTGCGGGTGCCTTGTGTCAGGCCCATCACCGCTTCGACGAGATAGTCGGGCGAGGGAAGAGGGGACTGGCCAGGAGGAACTACGCGTTTTTTGGCGCGGAGCCCCTCTTGGACTTATCGTAGTGGGAGCTAGAGCCACCACGTCCTCCTCCAGACGTCCCCCCGCCCCGCCGAAACGATGGACGAGCCTCGCGCTCCGGCCTATCCCCCTCCAGGCTGTGTCTGGCAGCGGAGGAACTGGGGCCCTGCGCCTGCCAGCGCCGCATCCCCTCTTGACGGGGACGGCGATCCAGGGACCGACGTCCACGGAAGGTGGGTACACCACGCCCTCTGTGAGCCAGTCCCCTGGCCACACCTCTAGCCTGGCGCCCCCTGCCGGCGACAGACCTGCCCCCGCGTCCGCGGGTGGAGGAGGATGAAGTGGGCTGAAAAAACTCGAGTAAACACAAAAATCGAGTCAACTTGTCCAAGCATATCCTCCCTGTGAGCGGGGCCCCTATCGCGTACAGTTTCCAGACATCCCCCCCCCCCCCCTTTTTAGCGATCAAGTAACCACAGGCAGGGGAAGAACAGAAACATGTACTGTAAGAAAAACGAGAATTTAACCGAGAGCTACGAGACCGAGACTTCCCAGTCAGTTGAGACAAAAGGAAGGCAGAAGGAAAGGACCTGTGTGGATCATTCCAATGGCGGGCAGCTCAAGGCAAAAACCGATTAGCTTAAGCACACAATTAATGAGAATTGTAACAAGAGCGTAGAAGACCAACCAGCAAGTCAGTAGAGACAAGAGGAAAACAGAAGGACAGGACTATGTGGCCCAATCCGACGGCGGTCAGCTCAAGTTAAAAAACATAGGCCTAGCCTAGTTACACAATTCACATAAAAGAGAAAATACTAGGGCAGCGTCAATCCCAAGTGAAAAAACCTAGTAACAAAGCTAAACACTGCCCGAGAAGCCCCACAATTACGTTAAATTAAGAAAATAAAAGGAGGATAGCCCAGGGTTTGACCGACATTTTCACCAGAACCACGTATCCACGAGTCAAGTAGGCCCGGGGAAACGAAAAGGAACTGACAAAAGCGTGAACCATGCGAACGAAATACAAGACCACCAACTATGGACAAGTTTAATAAAGTCAGAAGGGCCATAGGTCAGTTGAGACCAAAGCAGCATGTTTGTGAGAGAATAAAGGCTATGTGGCCTATGCTCACACAAAGCAGAATCCAGAGAAACTTCATGCTCAAGTCTTGTAAAACATCGACACGTAGTCATATGAAAAAACAATAAAACAAAAAGTCACAAAGGGAAAGAAACACAATGCATCCCGCGGGAAGCATAGTAACACCCCCCCCCCCCCCCCCCCCCCCCCCCACCCACCCCCCCCCCCCCCCAAGGTACGTTAAGGGTAGTTAAAGTGAACATGAACCCGAAAAGCAAGGGTAGAATACACACACAACGACCGCTACGCGGCGTTGAGGACCAACCACCCCGAAGAAAACAAATAAATAAACACGTCTCCAGCACTACGCGCACACCCATAAACACGCCATAAAGCCGTAGTAAAGTGCTGCCTACATCACTGAACATCCTTCTAAAACCTCAACAGCCTGAAAAGGCTCACACTCACTAACAGTTGAAGCGAAGGGGATGCAAAGCAGGCACTCGCGAAGCACAGACAAAAAAGGCGTGTGACATCGACGGTGGGCGCGAAGTGACTGATACTTTGGCAGGTCCTGGCGCAGGCTCATAGAACATGGAGCATGGCTCAGAGGAGAGCAGCTAGATTAAATGGGTAACTATAACAATTCTTTCTCTCCTTCGCTATCTCTTCTTTCCTAGTCGTCTCGGAGTGTGTACAACGTGCCTAGTAGTGAATTGAGGTGCAACTCCAGAGATTATTTGGTTACTTCGCGTGAGTACCGATAAATCGGCCCGCTGTGGTAGCGGCTGAGATCATAAGCCCTACGTTGGAAACGTAGAGACTGCTACTAAATTAATTGGTATCAGCAATATCTAAGGTTCATTTCTTCATATCGAGTGAAATATACAATTTGTTAGTAGTCTTGGCAAATCCAACGTCAAGGCTATTAACCTAATTGCAATGACGACTTGTCTATTTTGACTGCTATGTCGTCATTCCAACCGCGGTTAAAAAGAAAACGTCTAGAGTCTACTCCTTATCTTGCTCTAGGAGACGTTGTACATTAACCAAAACTACCACCGAAGGTGAAAAAAGCATAGAAGAGAAGAAAAAGGGGTTTACCTTAGTTACCGCTTAAGGCCCATCCCGTGTTCCGTCATGTGCAGATCCCTGTCGAACGTGCACATGAGCGACCCTCTCTTGTCATCATTTTTTCACGCGCTCCATTGACTGAAGTCGCTTTTGTTGTGCTCCTTTAATTCACCCTGTTTAGGTTCGTTTCGGCTTATCTGGCCTTCTTTTTTGTTAGACAGATGTTACGTGATCTAGGGCACACGTAAATGGGCTCCTAAGTGTGTATAATGGAGACGCGTGTGGAAATAGCCTACCGAAGGTACGGGGGCGCCTGGCGTTCCTCGTATATGTTTTTCATTCTTTCTCTTTTCATATTCTTTTTTCCTGTTAGTCTGGGCATAGTTTAGCTTTTAGCTTATTTTAGCCTAGCTGGTTTTCTCATTCCGGAATTGCTATGCCCCTATGAGTTTTCATTTTTTCATAGCCTAAGGTGTACCGTTGGTAAACATTCTGAGATTTCGTTGGTGGCGGTGCTGTTTGTAGAGTTTGTGTCGGCCGCATTATTAGCGTTATTCCCGAGTCCCCCCTTTCGAGTCTTCACTGTGTCTCAAGGGCCTGGGCGACAGGTGGTTCGTGATAATCCAGGGGTACCCCACGGGGGCCCCTCCTTCACACCACAGGGTTTTTCGCCCCTGACACATTCTCTGCTCACGGCTAGGCCACCCTTTTTCTCGCCAATTTCATTTACTGGTTTTTGTTTTCTCTTCCTGTTTCACCTCCATCCTTTCATAATCTATTTTGCCCAATCTAGGGGTACCCCACGGGGGCCCCTGTTTGTGCGAAACCACCCTCCCTGCCACTTCTCCTCATGGGCTTTGCTCTATCTCTGTGGGTTGGGTGGTTCCTGGGGGATGTGCCTCCTCTCCCCTGGTGTGTCTTCCTTGCCTCTCCCTTTACCGGTTGAGTTAGGATCAATTCAAGGAAGACACTGCTCAGCTTGATGGCCATCATCGCTTGGAGTTCATAAGGAGATGACGCTTTTTTGTGGCCTTTTTTGGTATTCCCTAGACGCTGCTCTCACTTTTTCGGCGCTGGACCATCTCGGCCGGTCCCGCAAAAATTTGCGGGAGCTCAATTCGGTCCTCTGGGACATTTCGGCTCCCCGCAAATTTGCGGTGATCGCTGGGGGGTCCCTCAAAGATGCGGGAGGGTTGTGTCGGTACGGTTATGCCTCCATTGGCACGCAAATTTGCGGTTATAGTTGGCTTTCACTGTTGACCTTTTTGATGTCATCTTGTTGCCTGATACTATATTGGTGTATGCACTTTACTGGTGTTATAGGCCCTGCATGTAAGATGTTGAGTGGTGGTTAACACTTTCTCCATCTTTGCAGGTTCTGCTAGTGCTCTTCCGCCTCGGCCGCCCTCCTCACCTACCTCTGTGCTCCCAGTTTAGGGTGAGTACGGATACCTGTTTGCATGTGTGTTCCTGTTTCCCCATGCTCCTTCCCTGGTTCTTCTTGGACATTCTCTCCACTTACTCCTTCGACGTGCTGATTATGGTGTGTGTTCTTCCAGTGCAGGTAGGCTGCCTTGCTTTCGCCTTGGTTGTCGCTCCCCGTGCTTGGAGAGCCACAAGTCCTGCTTGCGCCACTCGCTCTGTGTGTCCTCTACGGCCTACCTCCCTGCTCTGTGTGGCACGTGTCTGGCCCTGGTGGATGTGCTGCACCATAGCCCTGGTTCCTCGGCGGCGGCTGTGGCCTCTGCTTCCCTTCCGTCGGTGTGGACGATGGTCTCCCGCCACATTAGGACTGTGGGTCACCGTTCCCCGGCCTTTGTTGCCGACCGGATCCGCGTCGCCCTGGGTATCCCTGACCCGACTGAAGGCCGTTCACCTGGCCCTCTCCCTGCTCGGGCCCTCTCCCCTGGGTCCCGCAGCCAGTCGTCACATCGTCGGGGGGTTCCCCAGCTCTGTCCACGCTCTCGCTCGCCTCGTCGTCCGTCCTCTACTGCCCCTCGTCGTCCTCCTGATCGCCTTGACGACGCCAATCGCCCTCGTCATGGTTCTCAACCTGAGGCCGGGGTTGGCGGCTCTGCCCCTGTGCGCCCTCCCCTGGCCTCTACGGATAGGGGCTCTACTCCCTTCCGCCCGCTTCCCCAGCCCAGACGGCTTCCTCTTACGTTGTCCTCTCCGCGCGCGGTTGTTCATGCTGTAGCTGGCCCTCTGCTCCCTCCTCCTACACTGTCCAGGAGGGTCCGCCTGGATGTCGTTGCTACTCCTACTTCACCTGCTTCAGTGCCTATTCTTCCTTCACGGTCTCGTCCCACGGTGGAGGTCCCTCCCTCCTCCGCCTTGGTGTCGGGCCGCCCTGTTATCTCAGCCCCGGGGATCCTTGCTCTGTTTCCCCCCGCGGCTCCTTCTGGCCTCCTTTCACCCGGCCAGCCTTCCCACTCCCGTCGTCCTGCTCCTCCTCATTCTTCTCTTCCTGACCTTCACTTACCGTCTCGCCAGGGGGGTACCCCTCCTCTTGCCTCGGTGGGGTTTAGTGAGGTTTCGGGGTCCCCTTTCTCAGGAGCTGACGTGTCGCTGGAAGAGGGGAATGGTGCTGTTTCTCCCTCGGCCGTTCGTGATCGGGGACGAGTCCCTCAACGGCGACACAACCGTCGTCGCTCGCCTTCCTTGGGCCGCAACGCTGCTGGTTCGTGTCGTGGGTCTCGCTCCCGCTCACGCTCGCCCCTGCGGGCCGACCAATCTTGGGGGGGGGGGGCCTCTCTCGGATCGATTGTCGGCTATGCAGGGCTGGGTTGTGTCACACATCGACGGGCGCTTGGAGTCGATGCAAGACTCCCTCTTCTCGCGTCTCTTGGCGGTGACACGCCCTCAGCGCCTCTCCCTACCTACCCCTGCTACGGTCCCCCTCCCTTCTGCAGGCCTACGCTCTGGTCAGACTTCAGCCGCCCTGACGTCCTTCCGGCTGTTCAGTCCCTGGCTGTGTTGACGGGTCTGTCCTCCTATGGGACAGGTTTGTGCGACGCCGGTACGCCTGGCTTAGCCATCATGCTCGGTCACCCTCTCCCATTGGAGGCCTGGTTTGCTGAGGCCTTCGACTTCACCAACCGATCCGTCGACGGCTCTCCTTCAGTCCCTCCCCCGGAGTCATCACTGCTTTTGTCTCCTCTTGTGTCTGTCGGCGGGTTGGACGGCGCGTTCTGGTCCTGGGTAAGCGCGCCCGTTCTTGAACTTTGTTCTATTGCTACCCCGTTCTTCTCTCACCCGGATCAGCCCTCTCTCGCCAAGGATTTTCCCTTGCGCCAGAGGGTGACGGACTTATTGTCTTGTCTTTAGGTTCCCTCCGGACGTCTGTTCACCACCTGCGGCTTATCGAGGCGTCTGCGCCAGGCGATCTTCGCGAGGGTTTGGACCGCGTTCAGCGGATCCACCTTCGGCTCGCGGTGTCTTTGGTTCCCGAGCTGAAGGCGGTTTTGTGCGCGGCAACTCGGCAACGCCCGACGGTACAGTCCTCGTTCTGCCGGCCGGCCCCCTAGGATATTCGTCAGGGTTTGTTGTACTCTGCGCTATATACGTCGGTTTTTTTTGAGCAGGATGCTTGGGAATGCTACGCTTCTCTGTCGGCGGCCCCTGCTTCCGACACGCGACGACGCGCTGTGTCGTTGTGGACCCTGCTTACGACACGCACCGACGCGCTGTGTCGCGTGCGGGGTCTTCTCAGTCCCATCCTTCTGCCGGTCCTCTTCGGGGTGCTGCTGCAAGTGCTGCCGCCTTGCACGGGCGCAGGACTGGGACGTTGCAGGCCAGTGCGTCGGTTCCGCCTCGCACTTCTGTTCTTGCCCCCTTTCATCCCCACCGTGTCGGGGCTGGCCGGCCCTTTTCGACGAGGTTGGGGGGGGGGGGGTAGAGGAGGTTAACTTGGCGCTCATGCCCGCACGGCCCGTACCGGGGGTACCTCCACGTCAACACAATGTGTAGGTTCTCTGGGTCGGCCTTCTTGTTCTCCTTCTTGCCTGGCCGACCGGGTCGCTCCCCTCCTCTCGGGTGCTCCCTCGGGTTGTTTTCGCCCTTGCGCCCCTCGGTGGCCGCGAGGGACGTTGGGGGCGGCGGGTTGCGCGGAGGGGTCTCACCTGGAGGTGGACGTCCAGACCCCCACTCCGCTCTTGTCACCGACGCCGGCCCATCTCTTCGGAGGTGGCCCACGTGTTCACTTCCATGCCCGAGCTGGGTAGCGTCGAGGGAGTTGACCGCCGGTCACCCGGTTTTCCTCTCCCGTGTCTTTCTGGTACTATAGATGAACTGCGACGCGATGTGACCGGTGGTGGATCTGTCGGCCCTGAACGGGCACATCGTGCACACACGGTTTCGGATGCTGCCGGTACCCCTGGTACGCCTGGCCCTGCGCCCTCTGTCGTGGGTAGTGTCGCTGGCCCTCCAGGATGCGTCTTGGCTCGTTCCTCTCCATCCTCGCTTCCAGCGATTCTTGGCCGTTCGGACTTCCGATCGTGTGTTCCTGTTCGACGGCCTTCCCTTCGGTCTCCCCATCTTGCCGCGGATCTTCTCCGCACTGGTGGGGCAGGCTCTGGGTCCTCTCCTCAGGAGCGGGCTCCAGATCCTGTTTTCCTTGGCCGATTGGTTGGTAGTTTCCGAAGCCCTAGGACTGTGCGTAGGCGACGCCCTCACAGTCATTCGCCACGTCGCACGGTTAGGGTTCCCCTTCGATGTTCCCAAGTCATGCTTGACCCCGTCGCGTGTCATGCCATGGGTCGGTCTCGCATGGGTTTTGTCCGGCGCTACGGTGACCCGGGGTCTGCCGGCCGCGGTGCACCTTCGGTGGAAGGTCTTCGCCGTGTTGCACTCGGTCTCCCTCCCGGGGTGGCTCTGGGACTCGTTCGTGGGTTCGCTGCATTGGGCCGCTCTGCCCCTTCCCTTCGGGAGCCTCTGGCTACGCCGACTCCTCCTCATGGGCACCGCTGTGTTTCCGTTGCCCCTATGGATCGGCTCCTGCCGCTCCCGCGTACCATTCACAGACGCTTCGGTCGCTGGGTTGCTCGGGGCGCGCTCTCTGCGGCTGTGCCCTGGACCGCCCCCCCGCCGACGGTCAGGGTAGACACAGATACGTCGAGCGAAGTTGGGTGAGGTTCCCGATCGAACCTGGGACGTCCACTTCCCGGCAGATGGGTGGGTCTCCCTCCACTTACCCGTCTATGCCCTCGGACTGTTGGTTCCTTTGTTCTTCCTGCGGGACCACGCGCTGGCCCTTCGGGGTAAGTCGGTGGCCTTCAGGTTGGACACTCAGACAGCTGTCCACTGTTTCCTAATGCGGGGGTCCTCCAGGTCGTTGCCTCTATTGGGGGTCTCGGTGGAGTTGTTCTTCCTCGCGGACCGACACCCCTTCTCCTTGCATGCCTCCTCCCTGCCCGGGCCTGCCACCCTGTGGGCGGCCGCCCTGTCGAGAGGGCAGAGCGTTCTTGTAGAATGGGCGATGCAACGGACTGTGTTCGCCGACCTCGCGGCTTCCTGAGGTGTTCCGGAGGTCGCCTTGTTCGCATCGGGGGTGCCGCGCCAGTTGCCTCTGGACCTCTCCCTCCGGCCTCGCGCTCCGGGGGGGGTCCGGACGCTTTCATGGTAGCCTGGTACATGTGGCGGTCGATGTAGGTCTTTCCGCCACCAGACGCGCTGTTGCTGTGCCCAGTCCTCGCGAGGCTGCGGCTGTACCGCGGCTGCGTCTGGCTCCTCGCGCCTCTGTGGCCGGCACGGGCTTGGTACGCCCGGTTGCCGCGGTGGTGCCTGAGTCCGGTCCCTCTACCTGTCTCCGGCTTCCACTTGAGCTAGGTTGGGGACCTGCGGACCTCGTTGGCCTTCGCATCGTGCTTGTTCATGTGGCACGGTGGCTCCCGGTCCCCGGCCGGGCCCTGACTGACTTCCTGCAGCGTTCCTGGCCGTCTTCTCCTTGGGAGACTTACGGGTCCCGCTGGAGGTCTTTTACTAGGTGGCTACAGGACACTCGCCTGCCAGTTGGCTCTCCTTCCCTCGTCCTACGCTCCTTGTTTCACCTCTTCCGTACACGTCACTTTCAAGTCGACGCTATACGTACCCACTTGTCTGCCGTCCGGGGGGTCTTTGGGTCCGTCGCTGGGCTGGTCGTTCCTGTGTGGGTGTCTCCTCGGACAGGTGGGAGGCTCTCGCAGGTGCAGATGGGCCGCCACGTTTGTCGGACCGTTCGTGCCCGTCACCCTGTTTGTAGGGGTTCTGCGCACGATGTCAGATCCTTTGCTGCCTCCTTCCGGTTCCTGCCACGTCGATCCTTCCCTGCCATCGCCTCAGCAGTTTTGTGGTCTTCTATCAATTCCTTCATCTCCTCCTACCTCTCCGTGTCCAGTGTTCGACCCCCTCGGCCGGTGATTGCTCTCGGGGGTCGTGTTTCCTGGTGCTCTGGCGAAGATCCCTGGTCTTCCCCCCTTGTCCCTCGTTCTTTTCCTTTGTTTTATTTGACAACGGGGGGGGGGTACGGGTTTGCAACACTGGATTGCAAGTTTGGGATTATGTATTGTTCCAGTACATAGGTGTTTTTGCCACATTGAAAATTGTGTTTTGTTCTTGTGTTCAGTGTTTTTGTTGGTTTTGGAAGAAAAGGGATTTTGGGTACAGTACCTTTTTGGTTTAAGACTGGTTTTTGCATTACTATGAATGACGGGCATGTGTTAAAACTGTTCTTTTTAGCTACTCCTCAGTTTTTCACTCTTTTATTAAACTCTCTTGTTTAAATTGTGTCTTTGTCATTCATAATTTTGTTTTATGCATTGGTTTTTTTGGTAGGTTGGGCTTGGATGTCCTCCTCCTATTTGTTATGCAGCCTTGACGTTGGATTTGCCAAGACTACTAACAAATTGGGAGGTTTGACGTACCTCCCAACCTACCAAATAGGAAAACCTACTATTTGGTAGTAGTCTTGGAAAATCCAACGTACATAATACCCTCCCTCACGCCGGACCCCTGCCCATCTGCGTTCTTCTGCTGACGTGAGATGTGATGACAAGAGAGGGTCGCTCATGCGCACGTTCGACAGGGATCTGCACATGACGGAACACGGGATGGGCCTTAAGCGGTAACTAAGGTAAACCCCTTTTTCTTCTCTTCTATGCTTTTTTCACCTTCGGTGGTAGTTTTGGTTAATGTACAACGTCTCCTAGAGCAAGATAAGGAGTAGACTCTAGACGTTTTCTTTTTAACCGCGATTGGAATGACGACATAGCAGTCAAAATAGACAAGTCGTCATTGCAATTAGGTTAATAGCCTTGACGTTGGATTTGCCAAGACTACTATCAAATAGTAGGTTTTCCTATTTGGTAGGTTGGGAGGTACGTCAAACCTCCCAATCATGATCCTACACTTACCCGCCCTATAATCCCTATTCAACATCGGACAGACATTAATACAGCACCGAGCAAGCCAAACGTAATGACAGCTGGGGAATGACTTATTAGGCCGACTGTACATCAAATAATTCGGTAGGCCATATAATAAACACTATCCCCTCCTGTACCGGCGATGTCTTTTTAACTATATTCTGGATGCTATTAGACGATATTATTCAGTTTAGAAAGGGCCTCCAGCAACTAACAGGCTTCGAACTATCTCATTCAACCCTTTTTACTACCACAGATCCTTTTTAAACGGCACAACATCGTATAATTATAGCTAGAATACATAGAGGCAAGATACATAGAGCAGCTCAGGAACAGTTGAGAGCTTTAGGCGGATGATATGGGAGCTGCCTCGTGTGGGCCGCATTGCCTTATGCAGTTTCCCGCGATCTTATGTTTTTTATGTTCTCTATATCCAGGAATGCAGGTATCCCTTTCCTTGAATTGCCCGCCAGATACATTCAACAGAACACAATATTGGGACTTTATGTAAATATCGACATTTGAATTAATATAATTTAGTCCTTATAGATTGTTGATTCAAATAGGGTATATATGGTTGTTCATAATGCATCTTAATATGTAAATACATACTTTAAATTATTAGTTACTATAGTTGAGATTATTAGCCAAAACATAAACATACCTCGGAAAGTTCGGACTCGGTATTTTTTCGTTGGTCTGTAAGTGTACATTAGAGAGAGGAAAGTGGAAAACTATATTATTTATGTTTTAATGTTAACTCCATCTTTACCAAAGCTGTATTACGAGTTGCTGAAAGTGGGCAACCATACAGCAATAGTGGCGAATTTGAAGTGTCGAATTCCTCAATGAGCGTCTTGCAGCCAGGTAAACTATTTTAAAGCTGATTTCTCAGAGATAGGCCTTTTAACATAATGAATATTTACCCTACTTAACCTTTATCATCAGGTGATAAAGGTTAAGTAGGGTAAACATTCATTTTTGGGTAGGGGTTCTAGAAAAACTTTTTGGTAGGCTAGCCTACTTAGCCTAGGCCTATTTATGAGACCACACAATTTTTCTCAACATAGGCTATTAACCCGTTGAGCCCCGGCTAGTTATAATATTTTGTTCACCCCAGTCCCAAGCCATTTTCACTTCTTTTTTTTGTTTGCTAAAATGGAAGACAAGGATGAGAAATGAAAAAAAAAAAAAAAAATCACCTCGGAATTTTTTTTTTTTTTTTTGGGGGGGGAGCCTCAAACAAATTTGTTGAGCCAAAATGGAAGAGAATGGTGAGAAATGAAGACAAAAATAAAAAAAAACTCATTTCGGTCATTTGGGGGGTGGGGGGTTTCAATAGTTCGTCTCCCCCGCATGACCACCCGCCCGGGAGCACTAGGGTAAAAACTGAGTATGGCATTGTACGGCATACATCCTAAGGAGTGTCTCACATAAATCTCAAGCCTCTAGCTCCCATACGACCGGAGTAATGAAGGTTCAAAGTGGCGGTGAACTAAGGGTGTAAAGTATCCCCACTAAGCCCACCACCACCAGCCGCGCGGCTGTCTCGGCCCGCTCACACCTACTGGCCCGGCTCCCACACACACTACGGTACCTCCCCCTCCTATTCTCCCGCCATTTCCTACCTTACGAGCCACGTAAGTGTTTTTTATATGTCGGACGCACGTGATGCGTCGCTGGGAGTTGGTGATCAAACACTGCCGACGCAACACGTGCGACGCTGGGTATCACTGGGTTAAACATTGTTTCAAACCTTCAACCCTCAGTAAGACAATAAGGTCAATATTTACGAGTCACACCACAGCTGGAATCTCATTTCTAATGGTAGTTTTGGGTTCCTATCATTATATGCTTCATTGCTATATAGGCTACTTTTTAGCCACCGGATTTTTTTTTTTTTTTTTTTTTTATTTAGCCTATTTATTATTATTTTTTTGTTTAGCATTAACCTAACCTAACCTAACCTAAATGTATTTGGGGGCTGTTAGGTTAGGTTAGATTTTTTGGTTAGGTTATGCTAAAAAAAAAAAAAAAAAAAAAAAAAAAAAAAAAAAAAATCCGGTGGATAAAAAGTATATAGGCTAGCAATGAAGCCTAGAATGATAGGAACCCAAAACTACCGTTAAAAATGAGATCCCAGCTGTGGTGTGACTCGTAAATATTGACCGACAATAATAAAGACAGTAACATGTCTAGGCTACCTAGGATACTGTAAAAAGGTTGTTAATACTCTCCTGCAGATGGCACACAGTCTAGAAGAACAGTTGGTAAACCTGACGATAATTATCCCGAATAGACTCGCAACTAAGTGATGCTATTTTGTATTTACGCAGTGTGCTACTTATTTATGCATTCTGTTTCAGATTATCATTTTAAAATATGAAAGAAGAATATAGTATCCAAGTACTGAAAATTCACGCACTTTAGTTTTATCATTATTGAAATTAACAGAGCTGAAATTATGTTTTTCTTTCATATTTTTCTACTTCTTATACACTCCGTTTCAGAAGAACTAACATTATAAGGCTGTATTATAGTCTATTTGTCCCAGCTGATAGCAAACTGAATCCCTTAGCAGCGAATTACACGATATTTAACACCTTATTAGCGGCCTAGGCGGTTTATTTATATGTACCGCCCAGCGGGGTGTTTTTAGCCAAAATAGGGCTGTTTACGTGATCATTTTCATGCCTAAATAAGACCCAGAACGTAAAACAAGTATCTATCCCTGAAAGGGCATAAACAGAGCTTTCGAATGACACCATAACGATCCTTTTATGATGCCTAGTTTTCTTGCAACAACCGTGCAACGCGAGTGCAAAAAGCATGTAATTAGGCACTTTCCCCATACAATTCCATATATAGCGAGTGAGAGAGGGAGGGAGGAGGTGGGATTCGTGTCAGTAGGTTCGCCGCGGTGGTCTGGAGCAGTCATACGCTCGCTACTCTCCTGCCACCACTTGTCTCTCTCTCTCAGCAACATTACGTGCTGAAATTCCCACACGACCTATGTCGAGCGCCGCCACATAGTCCAGCTTTATTTAACTCGACTTATGTTGTGCGCCGACAGTTAAGGGTTAAAGGAACTATATGAAACTATTATACTGTATATCCAAGTTATATGAATGCTAGGTTTTCATAATTAACAACAAATTTCGCTACAAAATCTTCGAAATAACTAAGTAATCAAGATAGTAACATAGCAATTTGCGATCAGCTGGAAAAAAATGGACTATAGAAGATTTGTTAGCCGAATATCAAGCGATCAACGACTCACCTTGGGTTAGATGTTGTGGTGGTGGTGGTGGTGGTGGTAGGAATAGTGGAGATGTTCTGCTGGTAGTTGTGGTAGAGATGGTGGTGGAGATGTTCTGCTGGTAGTGGTGGTGGTAGAGGTGTTCTGCTGGTAGTGATGGTAGTTGTGGTAGAGATGATGGTGATGGTGGAGATCGTACGAGTGGTAGTTGTGGTAGTAGTGGTGGTGGTAGTGATGTTCTGGTACTACTGGTGGTGATAGAGATGATACTGATGATAGTTGTGGTAGTGGTGGTGGTAGGGATGGTACAAATGCTCTGCTGGTAGTTGTGGTAGAGATGGTAGTAGTGGTGGAGAAGTTATGATGGTAGTTGTGGTCGAGGTGGTGGTAGAGATTGTAGATGGTGGTCGTTGTGGTAGATATCGTACGAGAGGTAGTTGTGGTAGGGGTAGCGGTAGAGATGTTCTGACGGTAGCTGTGGTCGGAGTGATGGTGGGGGTAGCTGCGGTAAAGATGATCTGATGGTAGATGTGGTAGAGATGGTACTGTTGGTAGAATGGTGGTAGTCTTGCAACACAATCCCACCCCTACTCAGTTCAACTCTCCAACCCAAGAGTGAAACGTTATTCTCAGGCTTTCTTCTATTCAACAGCTGAGTTCTGGAACTCTCTCCCAGAATCAGTATTTCCCTCCTCCTATGACTAAAATTGCTTCAAACTCCGTGTGTCCAAGCATTTTGGCTCAAACGTCCCTTGATTTTGGCCTTGTCACTCTTTGAACTTAGGGAGAGGCACTCGCTACAGGTAGTTCTGCCTTCTGTCTCCCTTACATAGAAAACCAAAACAGTCGTGGTGGTAGTAGTAGTAGTGGTGGTTGTGGTGGAAATAGTGGTAGCCATGGTGGTGGTGACCGTGGTAATAGTAGATTCAGTGGTGGCAATAGTAGATTCAGTGGTGGTAATAGTAGATTCAGTGGTGGCAATAGTAGATTCGGTGGTAGTAGTAGTGGTATTCGTGTTGGTGGTAGCGTTGGCAGTTAACTGATAAGTACCATAACCCACACATTCTGGAAGGAAGAATAAATAATAATTAGTAATTAAGTCAGATTTATAATAAAATATACATTTAAGAAACATATGTCGTATTCCTAGCCAATCAATATGTCTTCGTGGTGCAATGCATAAGTGTGTTGATTTTCGGTGTGAGCGCCCTAGGGCGGGTTCGAATCCCCGGACTGCCACATATGTTTATTAATTTCATTAATCGAGTTTAGGAGTAAAGTTGGTTAGTGGAGAGAACATAATAATTAGTTGTAAGAGCAATGAGGAGTACTAGCACATTAATGCAGTACTACCATTGATATTTTAACATTTCGTGGAATATAATACTGAAAACATAGAAACTTCATAGTTTCAATCAAGTATTGGGGGAGTGAGGGTGGGAGATGGATGTAGTGTGTGTGTGTGTGTGTGTGTGGGGGGGGGGGGGGAAGAGGGGTGAAGGAAGGGGGGAGGGAGGGAGTGACAAGGGGTGCATGCAGCGGGGAGGGAGGGAGGGAGGGAGGGAGCAAGGGGGGTGAATGTAGTGGGGGGGGGGGAATGCAGTGGGGAGGGAGGGAGAGGGTGAATGCATTGCGGTAGGAGGGAGGAAGAGCGTGAATGCAGTGTGGAGGGAGGACGGAATTGATTGATAGATATGGCGCCGAACAAGCTAACATATATATAAAGTGTTGCTAGGATCATGCGAGGGTTGCTATGGAAGTGTGGGTTGCTAGGGACATGTTGGTTGGTTGCTAGGACTGCGTGGGAGACCTGCGCATTGTGTGTAGTGTGGGGGAGGAGCAGAAAATGGGAGGAGTGTGTTGCTAGGGTCATGTGAGGGTTGCTATGAACGTGTGGGATGGTTGCTAGGGACATATGTAGGTTGCTAGGGGCATGTGAGGGTTGCTATGGACGTGTGGGATGGTTGCTAGGGACATATGTCGGTTACTAGGGTCATGTGAGGGTTGCTATGAACGTGTGGGATGGTTGCTAGGGACATATGTAGGTTGCTAGGGGCATGTGAGGGTTGTTATGAACGTGTGGGATGGTTACTAGGGACATACAGTATGTAGGTTGCTAGGGGCATGTGACGGTTGCTAGGGACGTGTGGGATGGTTGCTATGGACGTGTGGGATGGTTGCTAGGGACATATGTCGGTTGCTAGGGACATGTGTGGGTTGCTAGGAACGTGTGGGTTGCTAGAAACATGTTGGGTTAGTTGCTAGGACTGCGTGGTAGACCTGCGCGCTGTGTGTGGTGTGGGGGGAGGAGTTAAGGGGAAGGTGGTTGCTTTTTCTGGCTCCCTTCTCCCTGATATTAATACGCCTCTGCATCATGTTAAGACCAAGTTTATATACTTAGCACCATGTTTCATTACAAAATCTTCAAAATAACTGAGAAATCTTGATGGGAACTTTGCAATTTACCGTCAGTTGAAATTAAACAGAGTATAGCGCCGGTAAAACTAAAGGCCGGAGTGAATTGATATATAAAAATAGGTATATAAAAAAAAAAAATGGAGATTGGGCATGAGTATATAGCCTACATACATATAAAATCACTGGGTATATTGATAGTAATGTGCCCTTCTATTCTTATATGGCCTTTATTTCGGCATTAGGCTATCAAGCTTAACAAAAAAGAAAAAAAAAAAAAAAAGACTCCATTTCAAGCTAGATTTGTAAATTTTTCAGTAAAAAAAATTCCTGGTTCCTTCTAAAATTACAGGCTTGCCGCTCGTTATCGCTAGTCAGGAAATAATCGACACCTAAATGGTACAAAAGGTCTAAATATTGACAAATAAATGGGGCGAAAGGTCTCAAAATCACTAAACTAACAGGACGAACGTCTTGAAATCTCAAACCTAATATGCTAAACATGAGGGAGAAGGGGGTCCAGAAAAAGCGAGTATCTCCTTTTAATTACGTTTGGGTGTTATTCTAAAGATGCAGCCCGTGAGTAGTGGTGGAGATAGAGAGTGTGAGAGAGTAAGAGAGAGAGGTGGTGGTTTACTAATCATGAACAATATCTACATGGTATACAGAACAAAGCCTACCCCTAGTCTAAAGTGAGAGAGAGAGAGAGTGTGAGAGAGTAAGAGAGAGAGGTGGTGGTTTACTAATCATGAACAATATCTACATGGTATACAGAACAAAGACTACCTCTAGTCTAAAGTGAGAGAGAGAGAGTGTGAGAGAGGTGGTGGTTTACTAATCATGAACAATATCTACATGGTATACAGAACAAAGCCTACCCCTAGTCTAAAGTGAGAGAGAGAGAGAGAGTGTGAGAGAGTAAGAGAGAGAGGTGGTGGTTTACTAATCATGAACAATATCTACATGGTATACAGAACAAAGCCTACCCCTAGTCTAAAGTGAGAGAGAGAGAGAGAGAGAGAGTGTGAGAGAGTAAGAGAGAGAGGTGGTGGTTTATGAATCATGAACAATATCTACATGGTATACAGAACAAAGCCTACCCCTAGTCTAAAGTGAGAGAGAGAGAGAGTGTGAGAGAGTAAGAGAGAGTGTGAGAGAGTAAGAGAGAGAGGTGGTGGTTTACTAATCATGAACAATATCTACATGGTATACAGAACAAAGCCTACCTCTAGTCTAAAGTGAGAGAGAGAGAGAGAGTGTGAGAGAGAAAGAGAGAGAGGTGGTGGTTTACTAATCATGAACAATATCTACATGGTATACAGAACAAAGCCTACCCCTAGTCTAAAGTGAGTGAGAGAGAGAGAGAGAGAGAGAGAGAGTGTGAGAGAGTAAGATAGAGAGGTGGTGGTTTACTAATCATGAACAATATCTACATGGTATACAGAACAAAGCCTACCCCTAGTCTAAAGTGAGAGAGAGAGAGAGTAAGAGAGAGAGGTGGTGGTTTACTAATCATGAACAATATCTACATGGTATACAGAACAAAGCCTACCCCTAGTCTAAAGTGAGAGAGAGAGAGAGTGTGAGAGAGTAAGAGAGAGAGGTGGTGGTTTACTAATCATGAACAATATCTACATGGTATACAGAACAAAGCCTACCCCTAGTCTAAAGTGAGAGAGAGAGAGAGAGAGTGTGAGAGAGTAAGAGAGAGAGGTGGTAGTTTACTAATCATGAACAATATCTACATGGTATACAGAACAAAGCCTACCCCTAGTCTAAAGTGAGAGAGAGAGAGAGTAAGAGAGAGAGGTGGTGGTTTACTAATCATGAACAATATCTACATGGTATACAGAACAAAGCCTACCCCTAGTCTAAAGTGAGAGAGAGAGAGAGTGTGAGAGAGTAAGAGAGAGAGGTGGTGGTTTACTAATCATGAACAATATCTACATGGTATACAGAACAAAGCCTACCCCTAGTCTAAAGTGAGAGAGAGAGAGAGTAAGAGAGAGAGGTGGTGGTTTACTAATCATGAACAATATCTACATGGTATACAGAACAAAGCCTACCCCTAGTCTAAAGTGAGAGAGAGTAAGAGAGAGAGGTGGTGGTTTACTAATCATGAACAATATCTACATGGTATACAGAACAAAGCCTACCCCTAGTCTAAAGTGAGAGAGAGAGAGAGAGAGTGTGAGAGAGTAAGATAGAGAGGTGGTGGTTTACTAATCATGAACAATATCTACATGGTATACAGAACAAAGCCTACCCCTAGTCTAAAGTGAGAGAGAGAGAGGTGGTGGTTTACTAATCATGAACAATATCTACATGGTATACAGAACAAAGCCTACCCCTAGTCTAAAGTGAGAGAGAGAGAGAGAGAGGTGGTGGTTTACTAATCATGAACAATATCTACATGGTATACAGAACAAAGCCTACCCCTAGTCTAAAGTGAGAGAGAGAGAGAGTGTGAGAGAGTGTGAGAGAGTAAGAGAGAGAGGTGGTGGTTTACTAATCATGAACAATATCTACATGGTATACAGAACAAAGCCTACCTCTAGTCTAAAGTGAGAGAGAGAGAGAGATGGGGGGGGGAGAGTGAGTGTGCAAGAGAGAAAGAGGAGGGGGTGGGGGGGGGGGGGGGGGGTGAGGTAGGAGCAGGCAGGATCACATGTTAAGGCAGCATCTAAATCACCGTAGAAGAAAACCCAGCCAATAAAAATGATTAGATATACCTAAAATTCGTATACTGTATATATATACCAAAAATTATTAGATATACCTAAAATTCGTATACTGTATATATATACCAAAAATGGGTCAATATACAGGAGGCGCTACAATATTGGTAAAAAATTAAGCTCAATAGCATGTGATTAAGCGATTTTTCTCCAAATTGTTGATGTAGGTGTCATTCCCGGGAAACTAACATAATACATATTATATGGATATTTACGTTTTAAGGGTTTGTTTACACTTCTTCTTTTTCGTCTTCATCTGGGAGACTTCTTTTGCGTGACTGTCAGTCAACAACTGAGACATCTGGTGGCGAATGCAATGAACTATACTGGTGGCGTCGTAGCCAAAGTAATCACCCTACCTAATTCATGCCAAGAGTACTCGAGTTCACTGACACGTGATGTCTATCGACCAATCAGGTGATGCCATGATTTGGAAAACAGGTGGCCCAGGATATAAGCTGTCAGTTTGACTCTGGCCAGCTTGTGTAGAGGGTGTGAGCCGATCAAAGCTTTTTCCACCGTCTTTAAAAACACTGAGGCTGCTTAAGACCTTTTCGCCTTCCAATAAGTGTAAACTGTCCAAAGTGCAATAACCAGTGTTCCAAATACAGCTGACGAGGACAGCTGATTTTGAAATGCACATACACTTATTTTACATGGAAAAATTCGAAAAAAAAATCCACCAGCTGTTGACCAAGATGCTTAGATAAGTGGTGATCGAGCCTCCAGCGGCCAGCCAGGCAGCCCAGTACCTCCTCTGTTCATTAAGGTTAGTTGGTTGGTTGGGACAACATAAAGGAGCCAGACCACAGCTAGCTCGGGAATCTTAATGGGTCATCGCAAAGTAACATAAAGTAACAGATTTTTTCGCATAGGATTAAACTGGCATGCAAGTGCTAGTTGGTTATACTGATGTTTTGGACCGACAGTTAGCCCATCGATCTTTTTAGGCCTAATAGGTCCGGTAGAGCATAGGCTATACATCATTGCTATATATGTCATTAAGAGCTGAAATGTATTATAAGGGAGAACAAAAATAAAATAAAATACATAGGCCTACTGTAAAACAATAAGTTTTTCAGCCAGTACCCAACCAGCCGGGGTGTGGGGGCGGCAGCCCCCACCAATAATACTAGGTTAGGTTAGGTAAGGTTGTTAGGTTAGGCTAATGTTAACCCCATTCTTACTAGGTTAGGTTAGGTAAGGTTGTTATGTTAGGCTAATGTTAACCCCATTCTTACTAGGTTAGGTAAGGTTGTTAGGTTAGGCTAATGTTAACCCCATTCTTACTAGGTTAGGTTAGGCTAATGTTAACCCCATTCTTACTAGGTTAGGTTAGGTAAGGTTGTTAAGTTAGGCTAATGTTAACCCCATTCTTACTAGGTTAGGTAAGGTTGTTAGGTTAGGCTAATGTTAACCCCATTCTTACTAGGTTAGGTTAGGTAAGGTTGTTAGGTTAGGCTAATGTTAACCCCATTCTTACTAGGTTAGGTTAGGTAAGGTTGTTATGTTAGGCTAATGTTAACCCCATTCTTACTAGGTTAGGTAAGGTTGTTAGGTTAGGCTAATGTTAACCCCATTCTTACTAGGTTAGGTTAGGCTAATGTTAACCCCATTCTTACTAGGTTAGGTAAGGTTGTTAGGTTAGGCTAATGTTAACCCCATTCTTACTAGGTTAGGTTAGGTAAGGTTGTTAGGTTAGGCTAATGTTAACCCCATTCTTACTTCGTTAGGTTAGGCTAATGTTAACCTTATGAAAACCCAAACAAAGATTTTATTAGGATTACTGTGTAACTTTAACATGAACATTAGTAAAATCCGAGCCAAGTTTCGTCAAAACTTGGCTCGTGTTTTCTAAATGTCGGGTTATATGGGTATGGAAATTTACAAAACCCGAGCCAACATGTTAACCTCTGAAGTGCGCATGGTGGTAATTGGAAACGTCCCCCTGTGCTGACGTATTTGAGGTGTTTCCGTCACTAAAATATTCATTGTGCCATTAATAGCATTAATACTTATCCATATGCGCCTATTATGGGTTGATTATAAAGGTATTAACCTGAAACAACAATAAAACGAGTGAAAACAGCGTTTGGATGGTCAAAATCGGAGATATAGCCCGCGAGTTGTATAATGTATGGGTGAGGCAATCTGCTTTCCCGCCAATTTCCCCCAAGGCCACTGAGACACAGTCGATCGATACTCTCTCTCTCTCTCTTGCACTCGCTTGCTATCAGTGATGACCACACCCTCCAATCGGATTTCTAATGTTAGCACGAAAATATACCTCAGAATAAGGGAATAACAGGGAAAATAGGTGATAACTGAAGGAGAGGAGGAAAGTGGGGAAGGAGGGGAGGTAGAGGACTGAGATTTTGCATGGCCCAGGGGCCAAAAAAAAAAAAAAAAAAAAAAAAAAATAACAAAATATTTTTTTTTCGATGTCAAAAGTTGATTTTTTTTTTTCTCTGACTCTTAAGAGTCTCCCCGCAGTGCGCCGGGGGAACTCTTAAGAGTCTCCCCGCAGCTCCCGGGTTAATAAGGTTACAGTGTTATTTTAATTTTTAAATTAGTTAAATCCTAGCCAAGTTTCGTCAAAACTTGGCTCGGGTTTTCAAAAAGTCGGGTTTTATGGGTCTGGAAATTGACAAAACCCGAGCCAATATTTTACTAAGGTTACTGTGTTTTTTTCATTTTTACATTTGTTAAATCCGAGCCAAGTTTCGTCAAAACTTGGCTCGGGTTTTCAAAAAATCGGGTTTTATGGGTCTGGAAATTGAACAAACCCGAGCCAAATTTGGGTTACAAATGTGTATTATCGTGTTCTATACGCTTTTTACCCCTCAATTTCCCTGATCTTCATAGCCCTCCCCACTATCGGGGGCGTGTCTTTAGATTGATGGATAATGGGTAAATGCTTAATTCCCATTCAATTTCATCACTAGATACGACTAAAACACCAAAAACAAAATCAAAATACCAAAAAAAATACCTGAAAAACACATTGTTGCGTCTCCTGTATATTAACCCAAAAATGATTAGATATACCTAAAATTCGTATACTGTATATATATACCAAAAATGATTAGATATACCTAAAATTCGTATACTGTATATATATACCAAAAATGATTAGATATACCTAAAATTCGTATACTGTATGTATATACCAAAAATGATTAGATATACCTAAAATTCGTATACTGTATATATATACCAAAAATCCTTAATTGAAAACGAGAGGGGGTGTGGGGAGGGGAGGAAAAGTAGTGGGGGTTGGGGGGCGTTGGAAGGCTGGGTGAGAGCATGGGGGCAGGAAGGGGGGGGGGGTCAGAAGAGAGAGAATGAAGTGAAGAGAAGAGGATAGGAGGGAGGGGGAAGAGCAGAGAAGAGGAAGAGAGAGAGAGAGAGGAGGAAAGGAGAGGATTGAGGGAGGGTGGGGGCAGGGAGGGAATTGGCAAGAAAGGTGGAGGGAAGGTGGGGAGGGAGAGAGGAAAGGAGGGGGGGGGGGGGGCACCAGCGATGTCACCTCGTTCGCTAGTTTGTACCTTAAATTACGAGTTAATGACCCCCTCTATATTCACACACCTCACCAACGCAATGTACACACACCAAATAGTTTGTTATCATCTAAATGTCTAGGAGGTCAACGATTTTAGCGTAATTACTAGTGGTTAGAATATATGCAGCAGACGAGACGGCATACGCGAACCGGCTCAAACAGTCATAAGTTCACAATTTTCGTATATTACCCTTATGAATTACATGTATGGCCGCCTGAACATTAATAGAATATCAATACACATGTCATATATGCACGACAAATCCCGATACACACCTTAAATACGGGAAAATACGAAGAGCCAACGCAGGTACGTCCTCTTGCTACCAGTCGAATGTCAGCACTGAATAATGACGTCACATCAGTGCTGCCGTTTTTCCGCAGATGGTTTGTCCGCAGTTTATAATGTTTTGAAGAAAACGGATATATTGAGGGAGTAACTTACTTAGAATTAGGAGTGCAATGGTTTGTCTATCTGTATGTACGTAAGTATACAAGTCTGTATGAATCTAGGAATGCATGCATTAAATATATATACAGTATGTGCATTTGTACAGTCGCCCTAGAAAGTTCGCAGTTTCATCAATTATAATTATGCAATTATATTTGTTTTTCAAATTGCTGAAGGAAACAGTAGGCTATCGTTATAGATTTCTTGCTTCATCCGGTTTATTCTATATATTACCAAATAATACATAACTTTTTACGTAATAAACCTAAACAAGTTTGTTGGTAATTTGTGAACTTAGTAGGGCAAATGTACAGTTGTCCACATAAGCTTTGTTTCTTGCCATGGACTTAGATATGAAGAATGAATTGCGAGTGTGTTAATTTATCGGTTGACTGATCACTGGATACGAAACTACACCTGTTAATAATTATTTAGTTTATGTTCACGTATGTTACTACATTTTTACAGTTGTCTCATCATACTGTTATACTGGTCGGAATGTGTTTCCATTAATATAGCGGTTTATATGACTTGTATTGTATTGAATTATGACATTAAGTTGCTACTTTATATTTGTTATTAGATTTGATTGACATTTTGTGTTCTGTGATTTGTTAAATAAGTTGCATAGCCTACACCTACAACGTTGCCCAAAGTGTTGGGGCTTGTACTGAGAAGTAACTAACGACCGACCTACTATAAACAAATATTGTATAAGTGTTATGCAATACGTTATTGTAGGCCTATTATTATTATTATTTTTGTATTATTATTATTGTTGTTTAATATTTTTTCACCAACCAATTTTACTTCTTAACTCAATGAAATTATTGTTATTATTATTGTTATTATTTATTTGCATTATAATATATAATGTAATTGTCTTAAGTAATTCTAGTAGTACAAATATTATACTACTACCAGTAGTAGCCTACCGGTACTAATAGCAGTACTAGTAGTAGCAGTAGGCCTAGTAGTAGTTGTAGTACACATATGCTTTACGTTTTGTACGTGAGTAACCAAAACCAAAAACAATTCTATTGATAAATATGATCAATATCCCAATGCTGAAATGAAGGCTACTGGTGTGTCTAAATATTTACGCATATATAGGGTATGCCATTTAGGAATAATTAATACAAGGTAATGCTCGCAAAAATATATTATATACCCAAACAAAACAATAGTTTATATTTATAATATTTCTTTATAAATATTAATTTTAAGTATTCTTATTTACTATAAATATAGTGCATTGTAAACTTATTAATCTTTCACAAGTTTAATACATATATAACAATATCTCTAGTAAAGTAAATATTACTATTTTACAATAGGTTATTGTGTTTTGCATCTATACTCCTATCCCCATTAGCTCATCAACCATGGATTCTTTTGGAACATAATTGAGACACCCACCCCTCCTCTTCACCTCCTCCGACACGACAACCAGAGCATTTATTGTTGCATTACCAAGGTTGTTTCTAGTTTTTGTCTTGATGAGCGAGAGCTTAGAGAACATCCTTTCTGCATCAGCATTGGATGTTGGAAGGCACAATAACTCGCTGGCAAACTGTGACAGGGTAGCGAAGCGTTTTGTTCCATCATTATTTTTGATGTCTGACAATTTAGCAAAGAATTCCATTACATGTTGAGTGTTCTTTACATTTACAGGTAATTCAGCATAGTCGATCGCTCTCCACTCATCATCAAGGGTTTGGATGTTGAAGGATTCTCCAATCCGTGGTACAAGGTTGACAAAGTCGTGTAAGGTAGGCAAGGCCAGCCTAGACTGAGGATCCATCACACGAGTAGGAGAGATGAAAGAGCAGAGTTTTAGGAACTTGTTGTCCATATCAAATCTTTTCTGAACTTGTTGACATGCAGTAATTAAAAACATCCTACATCTTTCTTTTACATACTTCTGCATGTCTACATTTTTGTAGGGATCCTCTTGCATCAAACCATGGAGTTTAGCCCCTAGATAAATTTGTGAGAGCGGAACGTCATCTGCAGGGTCAAGTGTCGCTAGGTCTTTACGGCCATGAAGTATGTTTGGGCTGCAAAAATATCCCAGGAGAGTCCGATAGAGATCCATGATTTTGTAAAAAAGCACATGGATGGTTGGAGTGGAACGTTGAAACAGCAAGTTAATCGTGGTAAATTTTGGCAGGATGTGGTCGAGGAAGGTCAAATATAGAAAAACTGAGGGATCTTCGAGATGTTCACGTATGTGCTGAACGGACACCAACCTCTCTTCTTGAGCTTTTCCATTGAAATACAATTTCAACGGGCGCCATTGTTCAAGGATCCTCTCGACGGCTTGGTGCAAGGACAACCACCTAGTTTGGGAGGGATGCAGCAATTTGTGTGGCTTTGTCTCACAGAAATGTTGGAAGTACAGTGGCTACCTGCCCTGCACAGTATGCTCGCAATTATATATTTACGAGTCGCCAGCTACACCTGCCCCCCTGCAAACAGAAGAAAGAACACCTACACCTCATCGCCATTATGTCCCACTTCATCTGGGTTCCCTACTTAACGTAAAAGGTAAAACAATCCACACACTGTCCTTGCTTCTTATCTGATATACTTATATCTCAGACATTCGTTGGTAATTTTCCACCAGTACCTATCGAGATATATTAATATTCCAGTTACAGTAATAACGCCTGCTCACAACACCCGCTCGCAAATATAACAACCACTCATCTATCTCATTAACTCATAAAGACAACCCTAACTGCGTAGGTTATTTTCTGTCTATTAAAACAAATGTATTCGTATTGCCACGTTTTGTAATTGCCATTCTGATCATAATATGATTACTTGCCTTTGGATTACTTTTTGTCAATAAACTCATATATACTGTACTGTATATGTGTTTCTGTTCGCCTCCAGTAGTGTAGAAACCCATGTCTTATTAATGCTATATTGTGTACTATAAATAGCGCTAAAATCAGCTAAGTATAGGTCATTATAATAACTACTACCATAATCACCACTACTGACACACGATCATCATCGGTACTGATCACCACCACCATTACAAATACTACCACAATCACCAACACAATCACTACTAGTGCCATAATCACTATTATCTGCATTTCTGTGATGTACAGTATGTGCGTTCTGATGGCGTTCTGTACACACACAGAACGCCATCATCACTACTACCACAGAAGACACACATACACAAGCATACAGACACAGTGATTACCAAATCTACGCCACTCCTGCGGGCGTGGGTATTGTAGGGGGTTTGGTGGAGGGGGGAGGGTTCCTTCGGGGATGTGAATCCCTTGGGGTGTGGTTGGGGGGGGGGGGGGGGGGGGTTATTTCCCTATACCGGAGGGAGGGAGGGAGGGGCTGAAACTTTTGTTTGCCCAGTACCATAACTATTGCACAAATTAATAAAACATGTTTTGACTGACCGTCGCATTCACCTAACAAATGTTTGTGAAAATCTGTCATGATCTACTGTTGGAAGAGTTTCCGGACGGAGACAGACAGACAGACATTTCGACCGGCATTGTACCACTATACGGGGGGCGATACCACTCTGCTTACGCAGTTGATAAAGTAGATGTGCCATTTTGCCCAATATCAAAACGGCATACCCAACTCTGCGATGGATTGACTGTACTAGACATATTAAAGTAGACGTGCCGTTTTGCCCAAACGCAAAACGACATACCCAACTGTGCGATGGGTCACCACCATAATCAATGTTCCTCAGAGCTTTCCCAGTGTATACCACCTCTACGTAGGGTACGTAGAACCCGTCGTGCAACACAATCCCACCCCTACTCTGTGCAACTCTCCAACCCAAGAGTGAAACGTTATTCTCAGTCTTTCTTCTATTCAACTGCTGAGCTCTGGAACTCTCTCCCAGAATCAGTCTTTCCCTCTTCATATGACATAAATTGCTTCAAACTCCGTGTGTCCAGGCATTTTGGCTCGAATGTCCCTTGATTTTTTCCCTGTCACTCTTTCAACTCTGGGGGAGGCACTCGATACGGCAGTTCTGCCTTTTGTTTCCCATACTCACACAGAAAACAAAATATGGTCAATATGCAGGACACGCAACAATATAGGTAACAAATGTCTAATATCAGTTTTGGGTTCCTATCATCATATGCTTCATTGCTATATAATTTTTATCCTCGGGATTTTTTCTTTTCTTTTCTTTGGATTTTTTTTTTTTTTTTTATTTGTCATTAACCTAACCTAAAATCCTAACCTAACCTAACCTAATAGCCCCCACATACATTTAGATTAGGTTAGGTTAGGTTTTTTGGTTAGGTTAATGAAAACTACAAATATAACAAATATAAGATCGCAGATTTTTTGAATTTTTCACGGGGATAACAAGTATATAGCAATGAAGCATATGGTGATAGGAACCAAAAACTATTATTAGAAATGTGTTACTTATATTGTTGCGTCTCTTGCATATTTACCCAAAATATATATACAGTATAACCTACATACCAACTGACATGGAGTCAAGAAATATTTGAATTTGATTTTGTTGAGAGTTTGTTGATTTAATCCATGCGCACAATACATGGCTCAGCTTGATCATTTTTACGACACAAACAGTTTAGCAAAGGATATCCTAAAATATAGATAGTTTCTCTTATTGCGTATATCATACACAACATGACAAACCACATATCTAAAGTATGAATATCCTGCCCTTCGCATAGCACATACATTATTAATAGTTATCTTTCTATCTTAGTTATCTATGTTAGGTGAGGGCTGGTCCTATCCAGAGTGAGGTTTAGAACATAAGAAAATGGGAGTCTGCAGAAAGCCGATTGGCCCACACAAGGCATATCCCTATCACACCCAACGCCAATTACAAGGCCAAATTATAGACCCAGCTCACTATCCTATACCGGTATAATCATATGTAATGGGCAAACCTGTACTTATATCTCAATAATTTGGTAAAGTTACAATATATTTTTATATTTTAAATTTGTAAATAGTCCACTAATATACTAGGCTAGGTTAGGTTTTGGTTAGGTTAGGTTAAAAATATTGTGCAATGTTTCTAAGTAAAAGGGCGTCCGACTAACAGTTCACCACGCTACACAGTATCTTAATTACCTCCCCGTCTCCTTGTAAAATTCACCTACTATAGACGAGACTAAGAAAGGGGCGAGGGAACATGAAAGTGTTCCCGGACCCTAAGATTTGGAACTTTAATTGTTGGTTTATGTTCGGGCTCTGTCTCGAATTGGCCACCCCCAGATATGGGGTATGTGCCTTGATGTATACAATTATTTTTTTTTTTTTTTTTTTTAAAGAGACAATGAACGGAGGAAGGAAAAACACAGATAAAACAAAAAGGTCCATGTGCCTAAAGGCATCCTCCATTCATAAAATGTTTGTAACAACTGGATTTAAACATTTGTTGATTGTAAGTTTGTGGAAAGCAATTCGAGGGAAGTGAATTCCAAAGAGTAGTAGATCTGGGGATAAATGAATTCTGATAAGCAGAAGTTCTGCATTGTGGAGGAGAAAGTGTAAATTCATGGGCGCTCTCAGCTGCCCTAGTTCTACGGGGAAAGACGTGGAGAGGCGGCACAATTGAAGCAAGTTCCTCGGAACAATTGCTGTGAAAATATCTGTAGAATAATGCAAGGGATGCAACGTTTCTTCGTATGGCTAATGTAGGAAGGTCCTGTGTGATTGCAGGGTTATTGATTAATCTAATAGCTTTATTTTGAATTTTGTCCAACTGCCTCAATGCAACCACTCCACTTCCACCCCACAGAGGTGAACAGTAATCCATCTGAGAGCGCACATGACTTTTATATATTACGGCCAACTGCTCGTCAGTGAAGAATTCTCGAACTCTGTACAGGAGTCCCAGTTTTTTAGAGGCATTCTTAGCAATGCTTCTAACATAATGTGTCCAGCTCAAGTTAGTAGTTAATGTTACACCGAGAATGTCAATACTAGGGGAAGTGGGAATATTTACATCATTAAAAAATATATGGGAGTCAGTGAGATTCTGTCGGTTAGAAAATTGAATGTACTTGGTTTTCTGTGCATTAAAGGAAACTAGATTCTCTTGTCCCCATTCATTAATTCTAGAAAGGTCCCGGTTCAGAGAAATTGCAGTGTTTATTTTTGAATTTATAAGATCGGGTTGGGTGAAAGAATTGGTAAATGTGAAGGAACTGTGGAGTGTTGAGTCATCTGCGTAGGAATGTATTGGATTATGAGTGGTAGATATGAGATCATTGATATGAATGAGGAACAGAGTTGGGGCCAAAACTGATCCCTGGGGAACACCAGCATTTATTGAGTGAAATTGAGAATAAAGGCCATCTACCATTACACGTATTTTTCTGTTATGAAGATAAGAAGAAATTAGTGGAACTAATGATGCAAGGCCGTAGTGTGACATCTTCGACAATAAGGATTGATGCCAGACTCTATCAAATGCCTTTGATATATCCAGTGCTATTGTATGTGTTTCACCATGTTGGTCTGTAGCTTGGTTGATTTGATGCGTAAGAAGGCAAAGAATGTCTGCAGTTGATCGACATCGTCTAAAACCATATTGCCTATCACTGATTAATTTATTATTCTCCAGATGCTTAATTATGTGATTATTTAATATAATTTCAAAAACTTTGCCAAGAGTGGAAGTTATAGCTATTGGTCTGTAGTTTGATAGATCTGAAGAGGCACCTTTTTTAGGAACTGGATGGATGTTTGCTTCTTTCCAGGGTACTGGGAAGCATGAGGTATGAGTACACAGACGGAAAAATTTTGCCAATACAGGAGCGAGCACCAAGGAGCAATTCTTAAGTACTATTGGAGGAATTTCATCTGGACCAGGAGCCTTATCTACTGAGAGATTCTGCAAAATAGTTTTGACATGTCTGGTGTGGATCTTAAGTGAGGGAATTTCAGGTGAATTAAAATTAAGTACAGGGACATCTTGATTTATTTCATCTAAGGTTGAGTTGGTGGAGAAAATATCTGCAAGAAGGTTAGCTTTACCTCGTGGGTCACTTACAAGATTGCCAGTCGGAGATTTTAATGGTGGAATGGATGAAGCAGTAGTGAAGTTGGATTTGAATGAGTTAAGAGTAGACCAAAATATTTTGTTATCATTTGGATTATTTAGAAGTTTATTTGCCTGCTTATGGAGAAAGTTTGATTTAGTTAGGTTTAATACAGTTTTGGCATGATTTCTGATGTTTCTAAAGTAATTAAAGGCTTCATGTGTTTTGATCTTGTGTATGCATTGTAGGCTATTGCTTTTTGTTCAGTTACTCTAGCACAATTATGGTCAAACCATTTAGGTGAATTAGATCTTTTACTGTACTTTTGATGAGGAATAAAAGTTTCCATTCCAATTTTTACAAAATCTTGTATGTGGCTCAAGGTGGAGTGTGCATCATTAGAAAAGAAAGAGGTCCAGGGAATATCAATAAAGAAACCTTGAAGACCCTCCCAGTCTGCCCTATCGTAATGCCATTTAGTCACCAAAACAGGTTCAGAGTGGGAAGGTGTGGTAGGTGATAGACAGGTGGCCTGTATCAGACAGTGATCAGAAGATCCAAGTGGGGACCTCACTGTAACATCATAATTTTCTGAATTGGTTGTTAAAAATAAGTCCAGTAGGTGGGAATTATGATTAGGATTATCTGGTACACGGGTGGGTTGGTTGACTAGTTGAATGAGATTAAATGAGTCTGCAAATAGCTCACATTCAAGACCAGCATCATCAGTCCTGGCTGAATGAGTGAGCCATTCAACATTATGGACATTAAAATCACCCAACACAGTGATTTCAGAAGAAGCATTTAAGTTGAGGACACTGAGTTGTGAGGACAGAGAATCAAAAAGACTTTGCTCTGGAGGAGTATTTGGGGAACGGTAGATGCAACATATGTATTTAAATTTACCAGCAGAAATTAATTTGTATATAGAATAATCAAAATAGGGACAAGTATACATACATACATACATACATACATCTTTCTATGATAGAACATTAAAATATGCGTTTCGACGAAATTTGGGGTTAGCCTACCAGTGTATGCCAACAGAAATGCATTAACAATATTGATATACGACATTTCAACAAGATATAATTGCAATAAGTAAACAATAAGTACCGGCAGCAGGATGAGGGACAGGTCCAGCATAGACCCTTATCCAGTAGTAACTGATAATGTGTGGTGTATAACACCTCTAGCCCATAATTTTGGCTCGTTAATTAAGGAGATCGCGAGTGTTTCGGTACCTGCATTATATACAGTACTTGTATAGGCTATCACTGTAGTCAATATAGTTATATTCTACGATTGTTTTGAGTGGTAAGGAAACTATAATGTACTACATAATTCTGTAATGTTGTATTAAGCACATAAAATGTACTTAGATCCATATTAAACCTTGTATATCCATTTCACTCTGCGCGGAAATAAATATTCCGAATCGTTAGGACCATGTGGAAATTCGGAATAATATTTCCGCTCTTCGTCTTCCCACACTTTAATTTCCGCATTTTGTGACGTATTTCCGCATAGTGGCAGCCCTGCGTCACATTCAAGCTGGTCCCCCCCCCCCCGATCCACGAGTCCAGTTCGAATTTTATTATAGTTAATTAATCAACTTCCTCATTACCTTCAAGCTTAGGACGTTCACAGCACATAGTCTATTTTAAGTTATGTATTTGTAAGGTGTTTTGATAGCTGCATATAGGACTTGTGATACAGGGATATTGACTTTTTAAATCGAAACATTGGCATCGATATCACCCCTCCATAAAACAGATGAAGTGAAATTTCCGCCAGTCAGATATTTAATGTACACTTCATGACTTTATATATGGAAGGAATATTAGTAGGATTATTAAAATGCCCCAGAACAAGAAGCCCACCACAGAAGCCACGAGCGAACACCACACAGAAACACCCGGAAGAAAGGTCCACAGAACGAAAGGACCAGCTGACCGAGCCCGCCATTCCAGGCAGGCCCAAGCCCGCAGGGCTAAACAGCTCCAGGACACACCCATTTACCTTTTCTAAAACCGACCATTTTCCACACCTCACGTACACTAACCCCTCGTGTCCTACACTTATTAACTACAAAGATGATGAACAGGAATATACATTCATATTAAAAACACCCATGCCTGTCCCGACGTTGAGCCAATGCCAACACATCAGACAGCCATAATTATATCTATGTATGTTCTTGCATCCGAGAAGTAGATGTTATATATCTTAGAAGTTAAAGCACCCACGCTGTCCCTAGATCTCTTATATCATTTTCCATGACGAGTATAGATATATGTAACCCGTGCTCAGTCGCCCCTTGCATTGCTCCTCTAGTAACTAAGTATTAATATTAACATTCCCTAACATCTTGTCTTGCCAGACTAAGCTTCTGAAGACCCATCGCCCCATAAATCTATGTATGCAACCCTTAGGTTAAGTATTTTTATCCGCCATTGTGTTCACCTTTTTCCATTTACTTTCCACAATTGTCATACGTCTTCCCCTTGCCTCCTTCGTATCCACAGTCCACACTACGCCAATTGACTTCGTGTCTTACACCTCTTACCCCAACCAGAGATTATATAAGATAACCTGGTTATCAGTATCTGTCATAAGTACCCCGAAACAATAACTAAGTACCCCTACGAACTGCCACTGTGGTTGGTATTTTATATTTAATAGAAAACGCAGTTCCCAGGGCCAACTAATAGTATCCATAACCCTCTGACTGATCACATAACTCTATCTTTTCCAGACTCATATACCACCCCATAGTTGCATTCCCCGGTAGCATTTGGCTAACGTATTCTACTGCCTTTTCAAACTTCCATATCAATTGTAGCCTAATGCCACCCCCACGCCCAGGGACCTTAGGGGCAAAATTTCCCTGTAGCCCTTGAACTCTCCCCCCCCTCTCATTAAGACACCCGCGCTTCTCGACTCTTGTCCGACCTAGCCTCTCTCTCATACCTCTTGAAGATCCTTGAATTGTCCGTTACTAACGCTCTCCAACCTTTTATATATATACTCCTATCCAGCCTACCTTCACTTAGTAGGCCAGAACAACATTAGAACTTTACTAGCCCCTTGCATGCCATCTATTCTCTTACAACACATTCACAACCCTGCACCCAATGGTCGTCGGTGCGAGGCTAGCCGCCCCGCCAGTAACTAACTTCTATTGTCATACTTCCAGATAAATGTGGCAGAGTTAGCAACCCAGTCTCCACCATATCCAGCAAACCCTACAATTAACAACCAGCCGAGTAAAACCAGCTAGCTAAGGCACCTTCGGTTTTGGTATTAAAGACACTCACATCTGTCTCATACACAGAGGGTTATTACAAACACTGGTGATATGGCAAGCCCCTAGCCACAGCCGCCGGACGACTATATCAGAGAGGGCGCCCAGCTCCCCCTTTTTGTCCACCCGAGGAGGGAGACCCCCACCCCCGCGGAGGTATACCTGGCCCCTGTTTTGACTCTCGAGTCATTGCCAGGTAGCACAGGAATTCTTCCTATCAATGAACTAACCATGAATGACTAACACCTTTACTAACCTCTATTACCTCACAATAAACCATTTACCTTTCTTGCATGCTCTGATCACTAAATTAGCACCTCAGCTATACCATAGAATGAAGATTGAACAATCTAGAGAGACACTCCTATCACAGCTGTCCCCATCCTCCTCGCAAAGTAGATCCAGTCTCTCTCCCCTAAATACGTCCAGTATAGCCAAAATAGTACCTCTTACTAAGGCTCAGTTATATGAAAATATAAAGGCTTCCTATCGCCCTGTGCCACAACAGTAAATACCATCTTACCTAGTCCCCATATCTATTGAGAGCTCAATTAAGTCCATAAGACTCGAGATCCCTACTGTCTGCAGGGTCCAGAGCCGAGCCTATAAATCTACCTCCCGCCCCCAGTCAAATCAGTTGAAAGCTAGACACCAACCAGTGGTCACTACCCTGCAGTTTACCTCTAGCTCTGCCCTTGTGTTGTTCCGGAGTTGAGAGATTCCAGATCCGGCAGACTCCGTGGCAGAGAAGACTGATAGAAGCATCTGTCCATGTACAAGTCCTAACGTGCACCTTATAACCTTCACACAAATTCGTGGGTATATAAGTGTGTAGCCAGCAACGATCATCAAGAGATCCGACTTGAGAACTTCCTACATTTTGGACCATCTGGACGGCCGAGGAACCAGTCGTTAGCCCCCAACATCACCGGAAGCAAGATAACCAGGACCAGATCTACCCATACTATTCAAGATTCATGTTACTAGTACTAAGTGTTATAGTACTAGCTTGATACGCACCTATTAACTTTCTATAAAGTGGCTAAGACCTTGCCCAGTGTAATTCATATTTAACCATTCCATTTGGGACGTACTAAGCGATCAGTGTTTTTTATTAACAGGCGACCTTGACTCTCGTAATTACCTTATTCAGATATTAAAACTCTAGTGATATCTAACGTTCGCCCACTGATTCGTGTTCTACATATTTCTGCCTTAAGAATATTAAACTTAGTTCAGTACCCCCATGAGGTTGCTAGAGATTTCCGTGTTCTATAATATACGCGTCTAATCCTAACTGTGAGTTGCTACGTGGGCACGCGACCAGCCAGCAAGAGGTAAAATCAGTGACAGTGAATTATACGAATATATTGAGGTCTTCCAGTAAAATATAAACTTGCTAATTAAACCCGTGATCAGAAGAATATACCTGAACGTTGGAAGTGGGAGACTAGGCTCCATCCAAATCCGCAAATGCTAGCAGTTCCCTTCTATCATTTGTTTTGTGCAAATATAACTATCTTTCTATGCTCTTTATTTCTTTATTTCAATAAACGTGAACTTGTGTCGTGTTACTGTGTGTTTATTTTGTGTTCTCTATTCCTCATACCTTGTATTGTGCATGCAGCCTTCTATACCCAGTCATTCAGAACTCACATTACCCAAGTTAAACCTGTAGAAAAACAGGGCATAACAATTATATTAACAGTATATTTTCTTGTGTAGTATTCTATTTTAAGGGGAGATTTTTAGTTTGCTCCCTAGACCTCAATCAAGCTTTTAAAAATGTCCCCCCAAGACCCCTCCTTTTAGATAAATGTGTAAATTTTTTGGCAGAAAAGTTTCCCGGACAAAGGCAGGTTCCTCCTAAATTGCAGGCTTGCGATCGCTTGCCAGGAAAAAATCGACAAATGTTAAACACATGGCACGACAGGTGTTAAGGGGAGGCAGACCGGTTTTCTGGACCCCCTTCTCCTTAATGTTTTACCCCACTAGTTTTGAGAGCATAAGACATTCGGCCCATTAGTTTGGCGATTTTAACACCTTTCGCCCCATTTCGTTGTCAATTTTAAGACCTTTCATGCCATTTAGGTGTCGATTCTTTCCTGGCGAGCGATAGCGAGCCTGCAATTTTAAGAGGAACCGGCCTTTGGCCGGGACATTTTTCTACCAAAATATGTACAAATTTATCTTGAAGGGGGGGGGGGGGGTCTAGGGAGTGTTTTTCTAAGCTTGATGGAGGTTTAGGGAGGAAACTAAAAACATATAAATAAATGAATTAATAAACCAAACAAACGGCCAGTCTCCCCTTAACATTGACATATTATATGGGTGAGATGCCAGAGAAGAAATTGGAAGAAGAAACCAATTAATTGACACTAACAACCAACCTGCAAGACCAACCAACCAGGATAAAGACAAGCAATAGCAACAAGACAAAAGACAAAGAAAACCAGAGTGGAGAAGGCACCATAGAAAACGAGGCCGATAGGGGAAGCTATTCCAACCTTACAGACAACCACATGGCCTCCCTCTACAACCACGTCACCACCAGTCCTATGCAAATTAGGCAGTTAAATGACGTCACCATTAAGGATGCCACCCCACTCCCTCACACTGCTAGGAGCCAAATGGTTTAACCCTCGACTTGCAAGCAGGATATTGGCAAGTGAATCTGCAAGACCCGGGATCGAATCCCTGCCACGGCGGACATTTAGTGGGTGTGGTAGTACGTCGATCCTAGCATGTTTCACATGCTTGCACCTAGTCAGGGGACATCCTGACGACATATACAGACTAAACACACATAACAAAGCCACTCCAACACCTTCCTCTCTCTCCAACACCCCTTCTCCCCTCTCAACACTCTTCTCTGAGCTAGTGCCGATACAAATGGCATATGGACAGTCCTGTATAGAATCGTAAGATTCAGAGTCGTAAAGATTCCAGGACGAGCTCAATAGCGGTGGATCCCCAGATTGACCGTGGTGATTGTCACCTAAGCATCTACAAATAGTACAAAAAGTATAAGTCCCCGTCGTGCCAGAACATCAAGAGAAAACGTCTTTTTCCACCAACCAGGGCAGACTATACGAATTCACAGTTCTTCCATTCGGATTGTGTAATGGCCCCGCCACCTTTTCCAATTTAATGGAGTCTGTACTTCAAGGACTTACCTCGCCTACCTAGACAACATCATCTTCTTTGGAAAAACTTGGGCAGAACACCTACGACTCGCGCAAGTTTTCCAAGAATCAGAGATGCCAAACTAAAACTTAAACCATCAAAATGCACCATGGCAAAGAAACAAGTCAAATTCCTCGGTCATGTTGTCTCTGAAGCCGGAATTTCTCCAGATCCAGCCAAGCTACAGGCCATCAGTAACATCACTCCTCCCAACAACGTCAAAGGAGTACGAGCATTCTTGGGATTAGCTTCTTATTATCGAAGGTTCGTGAAAAACTTCGCTACCATTGCAAAACCCCTTCACGACCTCACCAGAAAAGAAGAACCATTCCTTTAGACCACCCACAGACTACATGCCTTTCAAACCTGAAAAGACCTACTCGTGGCAGCCCCAGTTGTCTCCTTTCCCGATTTACCAAACCCTTTTGTCTTTACACCGACATCTCACAATTTGGAATACGAGCAGTGCTAGCCCAAACCCGGGAAGGCCGCGAACACATCATTGCTTCTGCCAGCCGTACCTTAAACCCCGCAGGGATCAACTAACCAGTTACCAAATGGGAATGCTTAGGAATAAATTAGGCACTCCAGCACTTCAAAGCATACCTTGCTGGAGTCAAAGTCACCATCATAACTGATCACCAAGCCCTACAATGGCTCCGCAAATCCGACACGAAAAACGCCCTTACTGTCAGGTGCCGAGAATCTCTTGAAGAGTTCAACTTTGGGATCGCCTACCGCCCGGGAAAATTGCATACAAATGCAGATGCACTCCCCCGGCTACCTATTCAGCAAACACCACCCAAGGATGCTATACGGGCCATTCAACAGCAAGACCCACCCGACCAAACTCAGCAATATCTTCTACATTAATTTCAGAAAAAGAACAAACCTGCCTGGATTCCAAAGATTATCTTCGATCACCTCATCAGGAAAGGGGACACCTTATACACCAAAGAAGGCAAGATTGTCCTAAACCCTAGCACTGCCCAAGACATCATGCAGTCTCTCCATTCTCATAACGGAATCCATCTAGGTTAGAAAAAGCTTCTTGCAACCTATCAAGAGGTATACTGGACCCCAAGGCCTTATGTCACAGCAAAATCCATTACCGAAGCTTGCCATGCCTATGCTTTGGGCAAGGACAAAACCAGAACACCAGGTCCTTCAGGTAAATTAATTGCTTACAAACCATGGCAATTATTAGCCTTAGATGTCACGGGACCCATGGACAGAGTTAAAGCCTACAAATACATAATCACTTTCGTAGACACTTACAGCGGCTCGCTGGTGTAGTGACTAGCGTCTTGGACTTCCACCTAGAAGGTCCCAGGATCGCGCCCACGCTCAGCGCATTAAAGATTTTTCACAAGCACTGAGTCGTTACCGTCCCTCATGAGCAAGGGGATGGGGTAGTAGTACAGGACCCCAATGGAAATACTCCTAATCGGATTTTTTTTTTTTTTTCTATGTGATTGAGGGAGGCAAAAGGCAGAATTGCCTATAGCGAGTGCCTCCCCCATAGTTGAAAGAGTGACAGGGCCAAAATCAAGGGACAATCGAGCCAAAATGCCTGGACACACAGAGTTTGAAGCAATTTAAGTCATAGGAAGAGGGAAAGACTGATTCTGGGAGAGAGTTCCAGAGCTCAGCTGTTGAGTAGAAGAAAGTTTGAGAGTAACGTTTCACTCCCGGGTTAGAGAGTTGCACAGAGCAGGGGCGGGATTGAGTTGCAAGACGGGCACCACGTGCCCTACGTAAAGGAGGTGGTATGCACTGGGAAAGATCTGAGGAACACTGATTATTATAGTAGCGATAGAATAGCGAGAGAGATGCAACATTGCGGCGGAGAGAGAGAGATTGCAGAGAGTTGGTGAGTGGACGGGAGCCAACGACACGAAAGGCCCTCCTTTCAACCTTGTCAAGGAGAGCGGCGCGAGACGAACCCCCCTACACACGTGAACAACACTCAACACAAGGACGCACTATGCCCCTGTACAGAGCAAGAAGCTGTGCTGGGGAAAAGAACCCCCTAAGGCGGTTGAGCACACCCAGCTTCTGGGAGGCTGCCTTAGCAAGACTGGTAATATAGTCCTTCCAAATGAGAGCAGAAGAAAAAGAGACACCAAGAATATTGAGAGAAGATGAAGGGTTGATTTTTGTATTGTTGAAGAATAAGGGATAGTCCGCTGGGAGATCCTGACGGGTAGATAGATGAAGAAATTGGGTTTTGGAAGCATTAAAGGTAACAAGGTTTTCTCTGCCCCAATTGGAGATAGTATTTAGATCAGAATTTAAAAGTTCTATGGCTTCATTACGTTTGTCGTTAACCCGGGAACAGCGGGGAGACTCTTAAGAGTTCCCCCAGCGGACTGCGGGGAGACTCTTATGAGTGAGTGAAAAAAAAAATCAACTTTTGACATCGACAAAAAACATTATTTTTTATTTTTATTTTTTTATTTTTTTATTTTGTTTTGGCCCCTGGGCCATGCAAAATCTCAGTCCTCTACCTCCCCTCCTTCCCCACTTTCCTCCTCTCCTTCAGTTATCACCTATTTTCCCTGTTATTCCCTTATTCTGAGGTATATTTTCGTGCTAACATTAGCGAGTTGCAAGCAGGGTGTTGTCATCACTGATGGCAAGCGAGTGCAAGAGAGAGAGAGAGAGTATCGATCGACTGTGTCTCAGTGGCCTTGGGGGAAATTGGCGGGAAAGTAGCTTGCCTCACCCATACATTATACAACTCGCGGGCTATATCTCCGATTTTGACCATCCAAACGCTGTTTTCACTCGTTTTATTGTTGTTTCAGGTTAATACCTTTATAATCAACCCATAATAGGCGCATATGGATAAGTATTAATGCTATTAATGGCACAATGAATATTTTAGTGACGGAAACACCTCAAATACGTCAGCACAGGGGGACGTTTCCAATTACCCCCATGCGCACTTCAGAGGTTAAGGGATTGCTGGCTGGGGCGTTCTGAAAAAATAATGGAGTAGTGTAAGGTTGAGTCGTCTGCGTATGAATGGATGGGAATTAAGGTACAGTTAAGGAGATCATTTATAAAAATTAGAAAGAGAATAGGAGATAGGACAGAGCCCTGAGGAACACCAGAGTTTATAGGGTGAGGAAGTGAACAATGGCCGTCCACAACCGCGGCTATGGAACGGCCGGAAAGGAAATTAGAGACAAAGGCACAGAAACCGAAGGAGGGTAGTTTAGAAATTACAGATTTGTGCCAGACTCTATCGAAAGCTTTCGATATGTCTAGTGCAATAGAAAAAGTCTCACCGAAGACCCGAAAGGAGGATGACCAAGAGTTAGTAAGATATGAAAGAAGGGCTATCCTTAGCTGGCTTAGCATGCGCTAGCTTTAAGGACTATTATTATTATTATTACTCCAAATATGTCTTTGCATGTCCAGCCAAGGAACACTCAGCCTTTGCAGTTGCGGAATCACTATTACAACACGTATTCCCGTATTTTGGTCTCCCACAGGCCATGCATACATTCCGATAATGCCTCAGAATTCACAGGCCACATCTGAACCCAGATATCACAGATCTTCGGCTACAAAATCAGTCATTCATCTCCCTACTGGCCTCAAGGGAATTCAGTCTGTGAACGTAGCCACAGGACCATAGCCAATCAAATACGGACAAGGCTGCAACAAATGAACACCACAGATCGACTGGCTAAGTCAAGTTCGCATAGTGCAATGGGGTATGAACACTTGCCCTCGCGAAGATGGAATAACCCCTCATGAAAGAATATTTGGGGAGCCTCCTTTACTTTTGCCACGGAGACACCTGTCCGTCCCATTGGAGCCCTCACCTGACCTCAACCAGTCCCTTGTCCACCTGCGAAATCGATTACGCCAACTACAATATCTACTAGACCTGCAAGGCTGCAACCTGACGAAACCCCCAAAATCAGCCCTCACCACGTCGGCGACCTTGTGATGGTGGCTCAACTTCCCGTGCCCTCTAAGCTAAAACCGCAGTTTAAAGGCCCTTTTGAAATCATAACCGTTCTAAATTGCTATCAAGTCACGGTCAATTACTATGGGGAATCACGCACCTAGCGAAACCGTTACGTACGTCGTTTCCAACATCTCGACAGTAACCTCATTATGTTGGCTGACCCTGATGATTGTCGCATGCCCCACCACTAATCTTGACCCTTTACCACCACCCAAACAGGCCCCCTTACCACCTTACTCCCCCTCGCTCCCTCTTCCCATTCCAGAACCACAATGCCCCCTTCCTATTCCAACGCCTCCTCCTATTTTCCCCAACTATCCAAGCTCCCTTCCCCCTACCACTCGGGCTCTCTCAGCTCCTCCAGGATTTGCTCCTCTCCCACCACCACTTTCTCCTTCCCCATCCCTACCACTCAACCTTCCCCTATCTCCTCCAACCCTATCCTTCCCGTTCCTCACCTATCCCCCACCTCTTCTTCCACCACGACCGAACTATAGGTAGCGCCAACGAACTTGACAATAATCTTGACTCCTTAACTTTTCATAACTCAAAAGGGCCTAGAGCAAACTGGCTGTAAATATCCACACCTATTTCCTGGTGAGCTCTTCCCAAATGATAGAAATGTCAGCTCGATTGCTTTAATTAATTTTGAGTTATGAGAAGTTAAGGGGTCAAGATTATTCTCAAGTTCATTGGCGCTACCTATACCTTCCCTCACTCCTCCATCCCCTCTCGTCCAACCCCCTACGGTCCTACCCCTCAATACCCCCTCCTACCCACAAGCCCATCCTTCTACCAACACCATTCCTCCATCCCTTCCCGTTCCAACCACCTCCTATCCTAAAACCAAAGCTAGGCACCCCAAACGCCCTTTCCGACACCGAAAGGGTTAACCAAGATCGAAATCAGAGTGAGGTTTGGTAAGGTTAGGTTTCATAATAAATATCTCCCAAAAAGCAGATCATAAGCTAGGGTTGCTGTGCTGACTTAGGTTCGTTAGGTTAGGTTTGCCAAAAAGTCTCTCCCGAACAGCAAGTCATAAGGTAGGGTCACTGTGCTGAGAGACCTGGGATTAACAACAAAATACTAGATAACTAAATTGGAATAATTTCCTCCAAACACTTGATCACAAAACAGACCCCAAATAACTTTACAAAACACTAAACAGCATTACACTTTCGTACATCCGTAATAATCGGTCCTTGTACCGAGTGGTACCTGGCACTATGACTTGTAAACACTGCTTTGAGACCTTGGCAACACTTCTCAGAGTGTATCTAAGGTCCCACGGGCGAGTTGGCTCAGTACTCGTCCAGCTTTCGGGTTGAGAGGATGCTCTCTCTCGACTTTGAAGCCATTTTGGCCACAATGCTTGGTACTGGAGGTTACATTTATAGTAATACCCTCTGGTACAGTAGGGGTTAAGAAAGATCTGCAGTAGTAAAATGTGTTGGTTGACATAGTCTGAAGCCAGATTAATGCTAGCAGGCCATCTTAAGCTGCATAAAATCATCTAATCACTGCCCGAGTATAATCAAAAGGATGCCACTGGTACTGAAATGGTTTAACATAATGTAGCAGCACGCATTGCTGGAAATATATACAGTACAATAGCACTATTTATTAGTGGCCCCTCCATCATTGACGAACATGCCTATTACATAAGGCATCCTCTTCAAACACTAATCCGCCGTAGTTTGAATCTACCGCGCAGAGCATTTAAAAACTGAGGAGCCTTCATCATGAGCGCACGCGACCTCACTCATGGCTTCAGTCATTATGAATTGGGTTCTCACTACGAAAAAACTTCGTAAAAAATAAAAACAAAAAGAAAATAAGAATAACTATCCAATAAGCTTTCCATCATATCGTGGATGTACTTGTGTGGATTTCTGACCAGACGCTGAATCAGGCGTCATTCCTCCTTCTTTGCTCTGCGCTCAGCCTGCCCGGACGTACCTTTCAGGCTCCGCTGGTTCCGCATTCGTTGCGTCCCTAGTGAGTTTTTTCTCATTTGTTTACTCTAGGATGTATCGAGTAAGGTTAGGATAGGCGTAGCAGGAGTGTCCTGGGCTGGTTGCCCGCAGTGCAGTGTATTTTGGGTCGTATGTATGGGGCATCTATTTCGGATGTACCCTCGTGGTCCTGTTGTGGACACGTGAACTTTTCACAGTTGTGTTAGTTGGTGATGCAGGCGGCTTTCATTACGCGTTAATTATTGCTGCCTTTTATCCTTCTGATGAGGTAAGCTGTGTGTTTGCTGACGTTCCCAGCGTATTTTTCTTCACTTAGTGAAGTTTTTTCTGGGTCCGTGTCAGGCTTCCCGGGGTGGGAAGTTATCGCTTCGGTGGTGTGTTGGCGGTGGTTCCTGTTGTGATATTCCAGTGTGTGTTTATATTTCAACTATTTTCATGCCGTCTACCTAGGCCTAGCCAGCCGCTCGTAGCTTTGCCACATGTCTAGTGTTATTATTTATTTTATAAATATGCCCTACTGTGTCATGTGTATCCGGGTTTTAGTTGTGTATTGGCTAATTCCTCGGACTATATTTGTTTCCTGGTTTAGTTGTGTATTGGCTAATTCCACGGATTATGTTGTGACCTTGGTTAGTCGTGCGTGTCTCTCCTCGTGTCGTATTGTTCAGATGGTGTCTGTTCAGGGTGGGGTTTGCCTTCCGGCGGGTTTTTCTCGGTTTCACCATGAAAAATCCTGACCGATGAGCAGTGTTGGGCCACACGTGGTTTTTAACTCTGGCTGGTTCCCCGGCGTGGGGAGGTGTCTGTGGCTCTCCAGGACTGCGTCTCTGTGGGTGCCTGGTTTCAGGCCTCCTTTAAAATTCCCGGCGGGATGGCTGTACCCATCCTTACATATATATTTAGATATATATAAAGAAACGACGTTCTTGAGAACACTCGTTTTTTATAGGTTTTTCTACCTGGTTTACGACAACCACATGGAAAACCTAGCTGTTGTTTAGGCGTTCCTCCCCGGCGATCTTTTACAAAGAAGTGGGGTCAGGAACTTGTGGGGTTAACTTTTAGACTTCTCACCCGGCGGGTGCACCTGAGCAGGGTGGGATGAAACGACTTAGGTCTCTTATAGTTAACCAATCCATTTGAGTGATACTCTGTGTATCGCTGCCTTTACTCTTACGGCAATTGAAGGATCAGTGAGGTTTAACCAAATCGATTCCCACACCCGGCGGGTGCCCCTAAGTGGAGGAACTAAGGAATTTATAAACAAATTCAATTTCGATTAACCTTAATTGGGTGATACTTTCAGTATCGCCGCCTTCTATTTTTACGACGATCGTTTGGGACAATTCGTTAAAAAATCAGATCTCGTATATTCCTGCCCTGGGCTATTCTACTAAAATATTTCAAGGGCCGGCGTCTTTATGAGGGGGGCTTTGTTACAAAATTGAATCTTGAGACAGTCACCACCTCCTACAGACTATAAGTGCCATACTGGACCTTTATATCAGAGGGTATTCTTCATGTTCTTTATCTAAGAAGATTTGTTTAGCCTCTTTACACCCAGCCGCGTAGCGAGATGTGTTAGCTGTGTCTTTGCATCCCGTTACCCGGCGGGTTATTAACACTTGTATGCGAACACTTGGGTTAACCTTATGAGCATTAATTCCTGGAAATTTTTTCTTTATTTTTCCAGAGCTGAGCTCCGGCGGACCAATACAGACCCGGCGGTAGTTTCCTCACACCAGTCTCTGTCATGGCTAATGTGGCCCCAGTTTTTGCCCTGTGCATTACCCCTACTTGCGCGGGTATCCCAATTTTTGCGCATACCCTTTGCATAAGGTGTGTTAGATGTCTAGACCGTTCAAGGGGTCTCTGGGTTACACTTAATTGTTCATTTTGCTCCCAATTAGCCAATAAAGTCCTGTGTGACAAGACCGCGGCGGTAGCGTTGAGAGAGGTCAGACAACAAATGTCGGCCTATACTACCATTGTCGCACATAAGTCACTTCAATGTGACAACGTCCCACTTTGGGATAAGTTGCTGTCAGAGCACCCTCCCCCTAAACGTACCTCTAGAGTAACGGGTTTTAAGCCGACAGAGACTAGCCAGGGTTCTGTATCGTCTGTGGATACGTTTAAACCCCCGAGAGAGCCTACTCCCCCGGCAGCCACCTCCTCGTCGCAGGCGAGATCGAGGTCAAGGTCACCCCTCAGACAGCGGTCTTCAAGTCGGGCCTCTTCCCCGGCTAGTAAGAAGTGTAAGACTGAAGCTTCCCCCAGTGGCCATGGTGGTGATTCTTCCAAACCTAGGTCTAGTTCGCGGTCACACCGTAGCCACAAATCCTCCAAAAAGGATTCCCATAAGAAGTCCTCTCGACATTCTACTAAGTCTAGTGCATCTCATCGTACCTCTACACCTGAAAATGTTTCTGTTACAGCCTCAGAGTATAGTGAAGCGCCTGTCCCTAAACAAGATTTACCTATGGATATTTTAACCCTAGAAACGGAAAGTTCAGGAAATTCAATAATTGAGAATGTTTCAGACTCTCAAGAGAGCGTAGGCCAGAGCCTCGGTGTTTGGCGGTTTGCTCAGCCAGGGTCTGACCATCCACGTCCGACTCATACGAGTCACACAGTAGCCGATGTCCACAGGGACGCGGCGACCCCATCCTCTATCCCTGATTTATCTTGGAAACAAGGTGCCCCTGCCTCGGCGGGGTCTTCTCAGGAGGATCGGGAGGAACAAGATGAAGTGTCATTAATTTCAGATAGGGAGGGACAAGGGTCAGGCTCAGGCCTGGACGCCGCCCATGATAATACTGATTCACCTGAAAGTTCTGCATCTAACCAGTTTGTTACAGCACAAGAAATTGATGGGTTACTTACTCATGCTCTATCAAAATTCTTTAATCAACAACGAGAAAACCCCACAATGGACTTGGGGGCTCCCTTGACAAGTTCTGCGGTACGGCCTCTGATAACGTCAATCGATTTATCTAAGATTCCTAACCCTCCTACTCTGTCACCGGCAGGGAGCTCTAAGCCAGCTACGGCGGCATTCACTACGTCAAATGTCAGGGTCATTACGGATGTTAATCCACCCCCTCTAGACAAAGCGCCTCTTAGAAAGGTAGCTATGCCCCTGCTTTATGGGCCAGACGAGTCATGGGTCCCTTTGAACCCCTCTAAGCCAGAGCTTGCCCAGCCTACCTTGTCAGGGGAACTCCCGGTACCACGTGAGTGGTTTATCCAGGGAAATAAGTCTAAGAAATTAAGGGCATTGGATGCCTTGGGTAATGTTTTGGACGTAAATATCAAGGCTATACCTAGTTATTATCATCAGGATTATTTTGTTTATGCATCTAAGCCTGCTTTACCCCCTGCCTCAGCTTCAAAACTTTTTTCAGACTGGTCTAAGCTGGATGGGTTTAATGATATTAAGGCTCTGTCGGCTCTTACTCCTGAACTAGATTTACAGACCGTCACAGACGAGACAGCTAATCCAGTGTTGAAGGTGGGACAGTTGGGACCAGGACCTTGGGTGGATTGGGAGGTAGAGGCTCAAAACTTTGCAACCACTTTCACTTCTAAATCTTCCCACCAGATCCCTCAGGATACACATTCATGGTTCTCCATGCCGGTAGGTTCTGCCGGCGGAGTTCCGTCAGCTTTATTTTCTTTTTTAGCTGCCCCTAAGATTAATCTTTGTGAACTAAAGGAACCATTCACTACCCCTACCCCTTCTCACCTAGACAGAGAATTTAGGCTAAGGGGAAAAGCTTTCCGCCTGTTTTCACAGTACATAGTTTCTCAACAGGTGGCTAAGTCTTTACTCAGGTCTACTCAGGCAATCGCAGACGCGGATGCTCGAAGATCAGTTGAGTTATCCCGGCGTCTGATTCTTCAGTCGTCGATTCAATCCTTAGGTGACATACGCACAGCCTTACTTGAGGCGGTGCGAGCACGACAGGATCTTAGGATGTCATTAGTTCGCAAGCTGCCTGATCGCATTGCTAACCAGGTGGTAATGTCCCCAGTACTTACACCTTCTTTAATGTCCCCTGATGTATGGCGAACAGTGTTTAACATGGCACAGGCCGTGAAGCACAGTCCCGCACAGGCTCAATCAGGCTAACACTTCCGCCGGGTGGCTGGATGTGTTCCCTAGACCTGACAGACGCCTATTGGCACGTGTCGGTCAACAAAAGATTTCAAAGGTTTCTGGCCTTGAGGATCAGGCACCAAAATTTTGTTTTTCAGAGGATGCCGTTCGGTTTGAACCTAGCACCTCGATTATTCACGAAACTAGTCCGGCAAGCCCTGATGCCGTTGTTAAAACAGGGAATCAGAGTGTTGTGGTATCTAGACGACTGGCTGGTGGTGGCAGAGACACAACAATTATGCATAAAACATGTCAATATCATTTTAAATCATGTCAAAACTCTAGGCTTCAAGGTAAATCTGGTAAAGTCAAACCTTGTTCCCTCAAGAGTAATTCAGTGGATAGGGCTGGTCTGGGACACCGCCGCTCTCACTCTGAGTCAGAGTGTGGACAATCGCAACAGGTTTCGCAGGAAACTGTTCAGGTTTCTTCACAGTCTGACTACGACACGAAGAGTCTGGGAGTCTCTGGTCGGCTCTCTCAACTGGATTCAGCTAACTGTCAAGTTGGGCCGGTTGAAAGTAAAACGATTAATATTGGAAGGCAACAAATATTTCCCACTCTTACCGGCGGGAAAATTATGGCCCATACCAAAATTAATCCACACCTTACTAGCGGTCTGGGCGAAGAGGGAAACATTGCACTCAATCATGTCATGGACCTCTCCTCCTCCAACGGTATGGGTAGACACGGATGCGTCAGGCACCATAGGGTGGGGATTTCAGTCAAATCAGGGGCACCAGGGTCAGGGACTTTGGTCCCACTTAGAAATCTCTCACATAAATGTCAAAGAGTTACTAGTCCCCTTGTATTTCCTTCAGGCTCACGGCCCGGCGTTACGGGGCAAGTCAGTGGCCTTCAGAATGGACAATCTGAATGCAGTTCACTGTATTCAGAAACAAGGGTCAACGAGGTCAAGGAAGTTGCTACTCGTGTCGGAAGAGATTTTTGTTCTAGCCACCAGTCTAGATATTTATCTTCACGCATCTTATCTCCCAGGCGTAGCGAACGTCTGGGCAGACGCTCTGTCCCGGAGACAGAGCACGACAGTAGAATGGGAGCTCAAGCAACCCATTTTCGACCTAATGATTGCGGAGCTCTCCCATCCACAAGTGGATCTTTTTGCGTCCGAGGAGACTCACAAGCTCCCTCTATACCTCACCCGCCGGGCGATAACGCCGGCAGGGGGGCCAGACGCCCTAGTGACAGACTGGAACAGATGGAGCTCCATCTATCTGTTTCCGCCGCCAGAGGCGTCACTAATGTGCCACGTAGTGAACAAACTACGAGTTTATCGAGGCTTAGTCTCGCTAATCGCGCCCCTGTGGCCGGCGCAGGTGTGGTACCAGCAGTTAATAATGTGGTGCCCGGACCCGGTATCGCTCCCGGTCGGGTACTTCCACTTAGACACGATTGGCAACCTAGAGACCTCGCTGACTTTTGCATTATGGACATTCAGGAGGCCAAGTGGCTAGCACCATACGGTAGGGATGTGACCAATAAATTGCTCAATCAATATACTCAGTCTACTAAGCGACAATATCAATCTCATTGGAAAGCTTTTACTTCTTGGATTGTTAGAACGGAACAAACTGTACCCTCAGTGGCATTGGTTTTTAATTACTTGAACTATCTGTTTGAGCAGAAACGTTTATCTGTGGTTACTTTGAAGAATCACTTAACTGCGATTAGAGTGCCCTTTTTCGACCTTACAGGTCTATCCATACCGGTGGCGGAGGAAACAGGATTTATGAGAGCGTGTTTTAAACTCCGCCCACCTCCCCGTCAGCTCATGCCTACTTGGTCTCTGGACAAAGCTTTGTCTTTACTTCATTCTCGTCTGTATCAAAATACTGCAGACTTTGCTTTAATCTTAAAGAAGGCAGTTTTCCTTTTGGCTTTGGCCACCGGAAACAGAGTGTCTGAGCTGGCGGCGATGAGCAACACACCTAATTGTCTTAGGTTTGGTAGACTTAATGATTCAATTTCCATTGCACCCTCCCCGGCGTTTGTAGCCAAGAATGAGCATAGTGCACACGTGTTTTCTGAGTTCACGGTGCCGGCGTTAAAAAGGGGAAAGGTGCATCATAATTTATGTCCAGTGCAAGCTCTAACCAAATATTTGAGAATAGCTCCTCATAACCCCCAAGGTGCTTTATGGGTAGCGAGTACGGGTAAACGCTTACTTAAACGGCGATTAGCCTCTCTTCTGGTAGAAGTCATTAAAGAGAGTAATCCCGGCGTTGTGGGTAGGGCCCACGATTTACGCAAGTGGGCGGCCTCTTTACGTTTCCTGAAAAACTTTTCAGTTGAAGATATTGCGTCCACACAGTTGTGGGCGTCTAATCATACGTTTCTCTCTAGATACTTGTCAGTTGCTCTAGACAAACCTTCCTTACCATGTATAGCTTTAAGGCAGAGGGTCTAGGTGGCCCTGCAGTCACTTATGTTTATTTTCAAGGAAGGGGGGGGGGGGGGGGGGGGTGCAGTCAGTTGACATAGGACACCCTAGACCCCGCCGGAGTATGAGAGCTGTGATACAATTTAAGGTTAAAATGTGATATGAAAATTTCTCTGCGAGAATTTGTGCTAGTACAAAGTTTAGTACAAAACAACGGTGTTGTTATAGTAGTTTTAGCTGCGAAAGCAAGGTAACATTAGTTCAATGGAGTTCATTAGCAATTGATCTCCACATGTATTTTGGGGTTTATGATGTGCACATATAAACTTATAACTTATTATTTGTCACCACTCGTTGAGTGGGGTGCCTTTTGTAACTACAGATCTGTGTTCAGAATCTTCAGGGTTACCTATTTTTGTCGGGCAGGCTTCTTTGAAGCACGCACCTGCCTGAACCCCTTTTTCTTGTATATTTCCGGCCTACGCCGTATTAAATACATTTTTCAAAAGTAAGAATACTATGTGGTTGTTTTTATTATCTGCTTTTCTAGAGTTATGATATGATTACGAATGTCCCCCTCCAGTCTTAGATATCAGGCATGTTCGTCAATGATGGAGGGGCCACTAATAAATTATAGGTTTGACTCCTGTAAGGAGATAAAGAAAACCTAATATTTAGTAGTGGCCCCGTAATCATTGACGACTGGGGCCCTCCCGACCGTCCCCTTCCCATTCGTTGATGTATTAAGGATTTTGGTTTACTTGATATGTCAGTGAAGGAGGAATGACGCCTGATTCAGCGTCTGGTCAGAAATCCACACAAGTACATCCACGATATGATGGAAAGCTTATTGGATAGTTATTCTTATTTTCTTTTTGTTTTTATTTTTTACGAAGTTTTTTCGTAGTGAGAACCCAATTCATAATGACTGAAGCCATGAGTGAGGTCGCGTGCGCTCATGATGAAGGCTCCTCAGTTTTTAAATGCTCTGCGCGGTAGATTCAAACTACGGCGGATTAGTGTTTGAAGAGGATGCCTTATGTAATAGGCATGTTCGTCAATGATTACGGGGCCACTACTAAATATTAGGTTTTCTTTATCTCCTTACAGGAGTCAAACCTATAGTATTACCTTATATACAAAAACAGGTTTTTTAACCCTTCAGCACGATTACTGTTTTTTTTTATTTGGTTACCATTAGATCACAACTTTGAACAAATAATCTACCTCTGGGACTCAAAGGGGCAAATACTTAATAATCTACCTCTAGGACTCAAATCATCATCATCAAATCTGACGCCCCGCTTCCAGAGGAAGCACCGCAAAAGGGATGGCCATGGCAGAAACTGCCTTCAGGCTCCCAGACATTCCCCGACTGACCCACTCCACAGTGCCATTTCCACTAAGTGGATTATGATCATTAACACTGAAGGAGCAGACCCAGAGCAGTCCCTCATCCGGCCGATGGCAGTTCCACCACTGTTTTGCTATTTTATTTACCCCAGTGGGTGTACAGTCCGCCGGGCCGCCGCATGGTTGAGCCACGGCGTACTTGTTATTTGCCCTCCTGCTAGCAATATATATGATGATGATAATAAGTCCCCCCCTCAACCCATTACTGTATCCCATGGCAGTCAAAATAGACGAGAACGTGATTGCCAGCATACGAGTAATGTAAACACTACATGTCTAAAGATGTACTTTCTACCCTCTCTGGGCTTAATACTAATAAGGCGTACGGTCCGGACGGTGTTCCTCCTGTTGTTCTCAAAAACTGTGCTTCCGTGCTGACTCCCTGCCTAGGCAAACTCTTTCGTCTCTGTCTATCCTCTAACGTCTTCCCTTCATGCTGGAAATTTGCTCACATTCAACCTGTCCCAAGCCCTCTCAACCCTCCAACTATCGTCCAATTGCTCTCATCTCTTGTCTTTCTAAAGTTTTTGAAACTATTCTTGCTACCAAATTTCTTAAGCATTTCTCTTCTCATAATCTGCTCTCAGATCGCCAGTATGGCTTCCTTAAGGGTCGCTCTACTGGTGATCTTCTTTCATATCTTACTAACTCTTGGTCATCCTCCTTTCGGGAATTCGGTGAGACTTTTTCTATTGCACTAGACATATCGAAAGCCTTCGATAGAGTCTGGCACAAATCATTAATTTCTAAACTACCCTCCTTCGGTTTCTATCCCTCTGTGCCTTTGTCTCTAATTTCCTTTCCGGCCGTTCCATAGCTGTGGTTGTGGACGGCCATTGTTCACTTCCTCACCCTATAAACTCCGGTGTTCCTCAGGGCTCTGTCCTATCTCCTATTCTCTTTCTAATTTTTATAAATGATCTCCTCAACTGTACCTCAATTCCCATCCATTCATACGCAGACGACTCAACCTTACACTACTCCATTAGTTTTTCAGAACGCCCCAGCCAGCAATCCCTCAACGACAAATGTAATGAAGCCATAGAACTCTTATTCTAAATACTATCTCCAATTGGGGCAGAGAAATCCTTGTTACCTTTAATGCTTCCAAAACCCAATTTCTCCATCTATCTACCTGTCAGGATCTCCCAGCGGACTATCCCTTATTCTTCAACAATACAAAAATCAATCCTTCATCTTCTCTCAATATTCTTGGTGTCTCTTTTTCTTCTGCTCTCAGTTGGAAGGACCATATTACCAGTCTTGCTAAGGCAACCTCCCAGAAGCTGGGTGTGCTCAACCGCCTTAGGGGAACCCCCTAAGGCGGTTGAGCACACCCTGCACAGCTTCTTGCTCTGTACAGGGGCATAGTGCGTCCTTGTATTGAGTATTGTTCACATGTGTGGGGAGGTTCCTCTCACACCGCTCTCCTAGACAAAGTTGAAAGGAAGGCCTTTCGTATCATTAACTCCCGTCCACTCACTAACTCTCTGCAATCTCTCTCTGTCCGCCGCAATGTTGAATCTCTCTCGCTATTCTATCGCTACTATAATAATCAGTGTTCCTCAGAGCTTTCCCAGTGTATACCACCTCCTTTACGTAGGACACGTGGTACCCGTCTTGCAACTCAATCCCACCCCTACTCTGTGCAACTCTCCAACCCAAGAGTGAAATGTTACTCTCAAACTTTCTTCTACTCAACAGCTGAGCTCTGGAACTCTCCCAGAATCAGTCCCCGAGTGTCACGCAGCCCAATAGGACTACGGCCTGAGTGTCACAGGACCGCCAACACAAGAGTAGGCCTATAATGTTTTTTTCTTTTTTCTATGTGATTGAGGGAGGCAAAAGGCAGAACTGCCTATAACGAGTGCCTCCCCCATAGTTGAAAGAGTGACAGGGCCAGAATCAAGGGATATTCGAGCCAAAATGCCTGGACACACGGAGTTTGAAGCAATTTAAGTCATAGGAAGAGTCATGGCTACCTTTGCCCCGGTTTTTGCTTTATGCATTACGCCCTCCTGTTCAGGTATCCCTATTTTTGCGCACACCCTTTGTATAAAATGTGTTAAAATGTCTCGTTTGGTGGGGGTTACCTTTCCGGCGTTTTTCTCGTTGCTCCGAGAACACCGTTTTTGTTTACCGAGTTTTAGTCAGGATGGCTAAAATAGGTAAGTTACCCCGACGAGTTTGGTCGCTTGAGGGCTCATCAGAAACTGCGTTTTCTGTGGTCGAGCCTGGGATCAGGCTTCCTGTGTTATTCATTGCTTTATGCATTACGCCCTCCTGTAATGTCTCGTTTGGTGTGGGTTACCTATCCGGCGTTTTTCTCGTTGCTCCGAGAACACCGTTTTTGTTTACCGAGTTTTAGTCAGGATGGCTAAAATAGGTAAGTTACCCCGACGAGTTTGGTCGCTTGAGGGCTCATCAGAAACTGCGTTTTCTGTGGTCGAGCCTGGGATCAGGCTTCCTGTGTTATTCCCGGCGAGGGGGGCTCCACACAGTTATTTTGTTTGATCTTTCCCTCCCGGCGACCTTTTTACAAAGAGGTCTGGGGCAGGTATAATTGGTTTGACATTGCATATAAAACCCGGCGGTTGTACCTTCGGGTGGTTATATTAACGGATTTGCGATTCGCGATAATTTGCCAAACAATTGATTGATACAATAGGGTATCACGGCCTTCAAGACGGCGATCTATGAGGGCTTCTGGGAGAAGCCGGATTAGAGATTAAGATAGGCTTAGACTTTTTATGGGATAAAAAGATGCCTGAATCTTACTAGTGTTTCAAGTGTAAAGGGATACTTGAAAGACTTCATCTTTAATAAAGATATGCTTCATCTTTATGAGGATTCAGAAGTTATGCTTAATTCTTTTGAACAGGTAAAAGATATGCTGAAATCTTTAATAAACAATTGAAACAATGTTGTTTGTTTGTTTAGTCTTTCCCTCCCGGCGACCTTTTTACGAAAAAGGTCTGGGGCAGGTACAATTGGTTTGACATTGCATATAAAACCCGGCGGTTGTACCTTCGGGTGGTTATATTAACTGATTTGCAATTCGCGATCATTTGCCAAACAATTGATTGATACAATAGGGTATCACGGCCTTCAAGACGGCGATCTATGAGGGCTTCTGGGAGAAGCCGGATTAGAGATTAGGATAGGCTTAGACTTTTTATGGGATAAAAAGATGCCGGAATCTTACTAGTGTTTCAAGTGTAAAGGGATACTTGAAAGACTTCATCTTTAATAAAGATGCTTCATCTTTATGAGGATTCAGAAGATATGCTTAAATCTTCTGGACAGGTAAATATATCCTGAAATCTTTAATATGAAACTAAAGGAAAACGAAAAGTAGTGGTGGAGTGCTACGGTTCGTTGACCGGCGGTTTTGTGGCACATATTTTGTACCATTTTTTGGGTGTAACCCTATGAGCATTAATCCCCGGAAAATTCTCTTTCCAGGGCGGAGTACCGGTGTTGCACCAGGTGACCAGGTAGTTCCCGGGGGCGGGGTAATTTTCCCCCAGTCTCTGTCATGTCGGCACTTGAACCTCTCATTGCTGTATGTTCAACGCCGTTAAGATCAGGTATCCCTATATTATTTGTATTTGTTAATGAAATAATTTAATCACTGAATAATAATAACCATATATATTTTCTATGATTATATTATGATAATATTGTGTTTATTTATAGTAATTTATTTTAATACAATTAAATATAAATTGAATTAATTAGTATACTTTATGATTTTGCTCACCAGCTCTGCTTTCAATGAGTTAATGAGCTATGGGAGCTTTTAATTATCATAAACCTTTACAGGGCTCTCTTTCAGAGAGTATACCGAGCTCCCAAGCGAGGGACAGCCACAGCCAAGGTGTATGGCGATACTCACAGTCCTGGCAGGGCAGAACACATCCCTTTGTGACTCAACTAGTGCTGACGTCCACCGGGATGCCGATGTACCATCTTCTATCCCAGTTTTAACATGGCAACATGTGGAGGTCCCGGCTTCGGCGGGATCTTCCCATGATAAGCCAGACTTAACGGATGAAGAACAACGATCTCTGGTCTCAGAGATGGAGGTTGAAGAGTCCAGTCACCTTCTACAGTAGGCGACTCTCAGGGTACTGTCGAATCTCCACGGAGTTCGTCATCGGCTAGGTATGTACCGGTGGAAGAGATTGATGGACTACTATTGAATGCACTTAATAGGTTCTTTGGCCCTACGCCGGAAACTCCTTCTGATACGGGAGATCCCGCGATGTCGACGAATGTGCGACCTCTGGCTACATCCTTTGCTTTAGCTAAAATACCTAACCATCCGCTTGTGTCAGACCCAATTTCCAATGTGCCAGGCACAGCAGCTCTCACTACTTCCACTGTGCGAGTCATATCAGACATATCTCCCCCTCCTTTAGACAAGGCGCCAGTCAAAAAACAGGAGCTATGCCTCTTTTATACGGGCCTGATGAGTCAGGGGTAGCAATGTTACGGAAATGTTTTGGATGTTCATATTAAGGACATTCCAAGTTATTATAACCATGACTTATTCTTCCCACCAAATCCCTCCAGAACGCCATTCTTGGTTCTCTCTTCCGGTTTTTGGTGCCGGCGGAGTCCCCTCTGCTTGGCTGCCATTAGCACGCCTTCCCCAGCTTACCTAGACCGCGAGTTTAGGTTAAGAGGAAAAGCGTTTAAACTGTTTTCGCAATATATGGTTCCCAGCAAGTAACAAAGTCTCTGTTACGCTCTTCTCAGGCAATAGAAGCCGCGGAAGTCAGGAAAGCCATTGAACTTTCCCGGCGCTTGCTTCTCCAGACTTCCATCCAAGTCTTTAGGAGATATTCGGACGGCCTTATTAGAGGCAGTTCGAGCAAGGCAGGATCTGAGGATGTTCTTAGTGAAGAAACTTCTTGACCGTATTGCAAGCCAAGTAGTTCTGTCTCCAGTTCTAATTCCTTCTTTGATTTCACCAGCAGTTTGGAAGACTGTTTTCAATTTGGCACAAGCATTCAAGCAAGGTCCCCGCAAGCCCTGATGCCCTTGTTAGAACAAGGGATCAGGGTCTGGTGGTATCTGGGCGACTAACTGGTGGTGGCAGAAACAGAAAAGTTACGCATCAGTCATGTCTACGTTACGTTAAACCATCTCATATCTCTAGGATTCAAGGTCAACTTAGTAAAAGTCAAACCCTTGTTCCCCCACGAGTATTTCAGGGGATAGGGCTGGTCGAGGACACAGCTTCTCTCACTCTGAGTCAGAGTGTGGACACTCGAAACAGATTTCGCAAAAACTGTTTATGTTTCTCCACAGTCTGACTACGACACAGAGACTTTGGGAATCTCTAGTCGGTTCTCTCAACGGGGTTCAGCTAACTGTGAAGTTGGGCCGGTTGTAAGTCTAACGTTTAATCTTGGAGGGCAACAAATTTTTCCCACTATTACCGGCGGGGATAGTATGGCCTATCCCAACGTTATTACACAACTTACTAGCGGTTTGGGCGACGAGAGAAATGTTGCACGCAGTCATGTCATGAACCTCTCCTCCGCCGTCAGTATGGGTGGACATGGATGCGTCAGGCACGATAGGTTGGGGCTTTTAGTCAAACCTCAGGCATCAGGGTCAAAGGTTTTGGTCCCATTTAGAAATCTTCCACATCAATGTCAAAGACTTACTAGTCCCCTTATCTGTCCTTCAGGCTCACGGCTCTGCTTTACGGGGCAAGTCGGTGGCCTTCAGAATGGACAATCTGAATGTGGTTCACTGTATTCAGAAACAAGGGTCAATAAGATCTCGGAAGTGGCTAAACGTGTCAGAAAAGATTTTTATACTAGCCAACAGGCTGAACATTCATCTTCACGCATCTTATCTCCCAGGCGTAGCAAACGTCTGGGCAGACGCTCTGTCTCAGAGACAAAGCACATCAGTAGAATGGGCGCTCTTGCGTGTGCGGAGCATTACCATCCACAAGTGGATTTGTTTGCGTCTGAGAAGACTTGCAAACTCCCACTGTACCTCACCCGCCGGACGATAACGCCGGCGGGCGGACCTGACGCTCTGATGACGGACGAGAACAGGTTGAGTTCCATTTATCTATTTTCCGCCGCCAGACGCGTCTCTAATGTGCCACGTAGTCAACAAACTACAGGATTAGCGAGGCGTAGTCTCGCTAATCGCGCCCCTGTGGCCGGTGCAGTGTGGTACCAGCATTTGTACACGTGGTGCCCGCACCTAGTGTCACTCCCGGTCGGGTTGTTCCACTTAGAACACAATTGGCAACCTAGAAACCTCGCGGACTTGTTCATTATGGACATTCAGGAGGCCAAGTGGCTAGCACCATATGGTAGCGACGTGACCAAGATATTCACGAATCAATATACCCAGTCTACAAAGCGACAGTTTCAATCGCATTGGCAAGCTTTTATGTCTTGGATTCTTAGAACAAAACAAACTGTGCCCTCGGTGGCGTTGGTTGTTAATTATTTAATGTATCTGTTCATGCAGAAACATTTATCTGAAATTGATTGATGAGGGCAGGTTTTAAACTCCGCCCACCTTCCCGTCAGCTCAGGCCTACATGGTCTCTGGACAAAGCATCGTAGTTATTCTCGTTCCCGTATGTACCAAAGACTGCAGATTTTACAAAAGGGCAGTATTCCTTATGGCTTTGGCTACCGGGAACAGAGTTTCTGAGCTGGCGGCGATGAGCAACACTCCTAATTGCCTCAGGTTTGATAGGCTTCATGAGTGTATTCACATTTGCACCTTCCCCAGGATTCATAGCCAAGAATGAGCACAGTGAACACGTGTTTTCAGAGTTCACGGTGCCGGCGTTAAAAAGGGGAAAGGTGCACCATCTTTTTTTGCCCAGTGCAAGCTCTAACCAAATATTTAAGAGTGGCACCTCTAAATCACCAGGGTGCTTTATGGGTCGCAAGTCTGGGTGAACGCTTGATGGAGCGTACACTGGCTTCTCTCTTGGTCGAGGACTTTAAAGAGAAGAATCCCGGCGTTGTGGGTAAGACCCACGATTTCCGCAAGGGGACAGCCTCTTTACGTTTCCTTAATAATCTTTCGGTGGAAGTTATTAAGTCCACACAGTTGTGGGCCTCTAATCAGGAGGTTTTGACTCGATACCTTTCAGTAGCTCTGGACAAACCTTCCTTGCCATGTATAGCTTTACGGCAGAGGGTCTAGGTGGCCCTTTGAGTCACGTTTTGTTTAATTTCAAGAAAAAGGGGGGGGGGGGGGGGGGGGGCAGTCAGTGTGACATAGGACACCCTAGACCCCTGTGTTCGGAACATACGAGCTGTGATACTGTTTGTAGGCATTGTATTATAAAATTTCTCTGTAGTATTCATTGCAGGAAACTGTGCTAAAGGCCAATAGTAGTGTTACAACAATTCTTGTTGTAAGTAGCTTTGGCTGTGAAGCAATAGATTTTTGAGAAATCTCGGTAGTTGCAACTACGACTTTTACTTTTGAAGTAATTACTTCTCCATAAGTACACGAGTTCAGTACTTCTACGAATGTACAAGAATTCATTTATGTTTGGTTATATTTTTAGGAATATATCCACTAGTTAATGGGGTTTATATGTGCACATGTAAACTTATAGGTTTTTAGTTTTCACCACTTACTTTAAGTGGGGTGCCTTCTTAACTAGCAGATCTGTGTACAGAGTCTCAGAGTTAACCCTTTTTCAAGCAGGCTTCTTTGAAGCACGCTCCTGCTTGTACCCCTTTTTGAAGATTTAGGCTGTATAAAGTTTATGCACCCGAATATCTCTTTTTTACAAAAGTAAGAATACTATGTGGTTGTTTGATTATCTGCTTTTCTAGAGTTATGATATGATTACGAATGTCCCCCTCCAGTCTTAGAAATCAGGCATGTTCGTCAATGATGGAGGGGCCACTAATAAATTATAGGTTTGACTCCTGTAAGGAGATAAAGAAAACCTAATATTTAGTAGTGGCCCCGTAATCATTGACGACTGGGGCCCTCCCGACCATCCCCTTCCCATTCGTTGATGTATTCAGGATTTTGGTTTACTTGATATGTCAGTGAAGGAAGAATGACGCCTGCAGTAGCGTCTGGTCAAAAGATCCACACAAGTACATCCACGATATGATGGAAAGCTTATTGAATAGTTATTCTTATTTTCTTTTTGTTTTTATTTTTTACGAAGTTTTTTCATAGTGAGAACCCAATTCATTATGACTGAAGCCATGAGTGAGGTCGCGTGCGCTCATGATGAAGGCTCCTCAGTTTTTTAAATGCTCTGCGCGGTAGATTCAAACTGCGGCGGATGAGTGTTTGAAGAGGGTGCCTTATGTAATAGGCATGTTCGTCAATGATTACGGGGCCACTACTAAATATTAGGTTTTCTTTATCTCCTTACAGGAGTCAAACCTATAATTTGGTCAAGCATTTTCAGGCCCCTATAATTTCCTCTATCTAGCGCATCCCCTTTTCCTTTGTATATATTTACTATTACACTTTTGAGCCAATCCTCTGGGATTTTCTCATCTTTAATAATGGTGTTTATCAACTCAGTGACTAAGTTTACACCAATCTCCCCTGAGGCTTTTATCATCTCAGCGACAATGTCGGAGTAACCTGGAGCTTTACCGTCCTTCATTTTATTGATTGTGTCGCTCACTACAGCTGGTGCTATCACAGGAGGGGGCCCAGATATTGGTTTTTCGATACTAAGCTGTTCCTTATCCCATTCAAACTCTACATTTAGCAATCGTTCATAGTGTACCTTCCATGCTTCTCTGATTTCATTTTCTGCATACACAATCTTCCCATTATCATCTCTAACACACTGTTCACCTATAATATCCCTACTGTCATTTTTAACTCGCCTAGCTAGGTTGAAGATCCCATTGGGATTGTCAGTGTTACACACTTGTTCGAGGAGCAGGTCCTTAATGCGATTTTTAGCATTGTAAATAACTCTTTTGGCAGTTCGTTTAGCTGCCTGGTATTCCTCCCTGCTGCCTCCTTTCTTCCATGCTTTGAAGCATCTCCTTTTCTCTTTCACAGCATGTTCTACCTCATCGTTCCACCACCAAGAGGTCTTATTCCTGGGGTGACCCTTTGTTTTCCCACAGACTTTGTCAGTGGCAGCGATAAGGCTATGCTTAAGAAAGTTCCATTGGCTATTTACATCGTTAGGCCTAGCTTCCTTATTTCTATTAATTTCATCCAGTTCATTATGAAACCTATCCCTAACTTCCTTGTCCTTCAGCAGCCACACTTTCCTTTGAACTGTGAAGTGTGAAGACTGTGATTGTTGTGCTTGCCACTGACAGGGCCCGGCACTGTGGCAGTGCTAGCAGCTAGCAGCCAGTAGTACAGTACCTGGCATGGCTGGCAAGTTGCAAACTTTAGTTTGGCAAGTGGCAAGGCTTGCAGTGGGCCAGTGGCGTGCTGGGACAGCGTGAGCTGAGCTGAGCCTGAGCTTAGTGAGCTATGTAGCCTAATTACCTAATCCTATAAGGCTATATCCGGACCTACACTAGTAACTGTGCCACAGTGCCACACTGCCACTCATTAAGTCATTATCTCATATAGGGCCTAGGCTAGGCTATAATATCAGGATAATCAGGCTTTATCAGAAGGCTTTCAAAACATTCAGTCTGACACTCGGAGAACATCGGATGACAGGCCTGCCACCCCAGCCTCAGTGAGTCTCGCTGACTAGTGACTCGGTCTATCAGTGCCAGTGCCACACTATGCAGCCTGGCCACACGGCACACAGTGGCCAGTTTTTGTCCCCTCCACTGCGGCACCGTCATCCGTCGGCACCGTTCAGTCTCAGATGATGGCCTGCCACCTGAGGCCTAATCAAGCTAGCAGGGCCAGGGCCCCAGTGGCAGTGGCAGTGCCACTGGCCCACTGCAGTGCGGGACTGCGGCACAGCCGGCACTTCCCCCAGGGGCCAGGGGGCCCTGGCCCTGCTAGGCTGCTAGCTTGATTAGGCCTCAGGTGGCAGGCCATCATCTGAGACTGAACGTGCCGACTGTGTCGCAGTGGAGGGGACAAAAACTGGCCACTGTGTGCTGTGTGGCCAGGCTGTACAGTGTGACACAGGCACTGATAGACTGAGTCAGTGAGACTCACTGATAGTGCAGTCACTGCAGTGCCAGTCAAGTGCCAGTCAAGTGACAGTCTGCGTGACTCAGTGTGGGGGACTGTGTGGGCCTGCGGCACCCCTGCCTCCTCCCCCTGATAACCTAGCCTAGTAACATAACTCGAGTGACGCGAACACTGTGACTGTGTCTGTGATTGTCACATTGTGAGTGCTGGCGCAGCCTGGTTGCTTTGGCATTGCCACACTGGTGACTGGCCCACTGGGCAGTGGGCACTGGCTGCTGGGCCAGCAGGCAGCAGCCAGTGCCCGCTGCCCAGTCACCCAGTGGGCCAGTGTGGCAGCCGCATCAGCACTGGCGCTGTGCTGCTGCTGCCACAGTGACAGACCGTGCCAGTGCACTGAGTGCAGCCTAGCCTGGCCTAGCCACACAGTGCCAGTTTTTGCCCCCTCCCCTGCTAGCCAGCTGATTAGGCTTAGGCCTATCTGGCATTTGAATGATCTGATAAAGACTGATAATTGATATTATATGAGAAATTAAGTATTTGACTAAATTGAGGCCTGATTTTCATTTTCTTGTGACTGTAGAACGGTCCAAAACGACGAACAATCTTTTTCTGTTTTCGGTAGCACTAATTGTGAAGTTGAAGTTGAGTAGCATTACGATAATCGGCCTCGATTTACACCCTGCAGTACAGTCATGTCCTATCCCCAAACATTACATGACAAAAGGACAAAACAAACCTTGGCACACAAAGTCTTTTATATTCCATCTTTATTTAGTTTAGTTGAGATTTGTTTTCTGATAGTAAGAGATAAAATTAAAGTTGAAGTTATGAAAATGGGACAAAACTTTGGCAGTGACTGTATACCATGGACATACCATCAAGGGCCGGAGCATAAGGGAGAGACAATGAAGCCAACCTCGATTATTTTTGTATTTATTTTTTTTATTTTTTTTATAAAATTAGTTTAACTAGACCACTGAGTTCCACAAAACAACTCTTATAGGGCTGGCCCGAAGGATTAGATCAAGATGGACAACTAATCAAGTCAAGATAGATAGGGAAGGGCAGGAGGTGAACAAATCGAGGAAGGTGAAGACACGCAGACATTTCTCGCCATTTCATCAGTTCAGCCGGACCACATGAGCTCCATAGCAGAGCTCTTATTGGGCAGGGCCGAAGGATGAGGCAAGAACTGCTACACTGCAGCACCAACCAAGAAGTGATCAAGGGTGAAGAATGAAATATCAGGACTAACGTAGAAACAAAATCACAGCGAGATGCAAAACAAACAATAAAATGTATTACTCAGGGAAATCAAGTCAGCTCAGCCACAACAGCAACCAAAGAAACAAATCAGGTCAGGATTCTACTACCTAGCCAGGCCAGGGAGGCATGTGATATAGGCTGCCCGAGGACAACCGGATGAGACAAAATAAGAACAGAAGGGGAAAAACATAGAAAGAGGAATGAAAAACTACGCAAAATTAGTCAAGCCAACGACAAAAACTCGAAGGGAGAGGGAAAGTGAAAACCCCAGACCCTCCCCCATCAAGCCCCAGAACCTCACCCTTGGTGTAGTAGTAGGGGGAAGCCAACCTGGAGTGTGAAGTATTGGCAAAATGTTGTTGTTGTTGTTGTTCCCTAAGCTGCCTGGCCGAACAGCCCCGAGTCCCTGAGGAAGGCCATGGCCACGATCGGGCTTTCCCACAGAGCTCTCATTGAGTGTAGATTGTGTTATTGGCGTAAGTGGTTGTGTGAAATGCAGTCTTCTATGATGTGTTTAATGGTATGGGGTGCTGTGTTACATCCCGGGCAGGTGTCGACAACGGAGTCATCCAGTCTCTTCTGATAGCTCAGGAGAGCTGGATGGTGTCCGCATCTCAGCCTGGCCAGGTGGACTCTGTCCTCGCGAGGGAGGGAGGATTCGGAAGGATGGATTTCGGGAGGTCGTGCATGCAGCTGCGTGTTGTCTGTGAGTGAGTGGATGGATCGGCGAGAGATATGAGTATGGATGTGCTTCTGGAAGTTGGTTCGGGGTGGGCAGGGAGGGAGAGAGGACATAATTGTGTGTGATACCGTGTGCTGGCAAAATGTTGTACTGTATTGATCTTTGATTTGGATAATGATGTCGATACTATTTGCTGCATATGGTTTCACAGTATGGATAACAATAGGCTACACTGAATCATCAATTTCCATTACTGTTATGTATATAATTATAAGCAAGTATATGTGATCAGTGTTGGCCGGATCGGCCAGTACCTGACAGTATTTAGCTGGTAACAGGCTCACATACGGTACATTCTGGCTGATGCTTGGTCCAGTTATAGTATGTTCATGCTGTACAGTGTGTGGCTAATACAAGTTAAGACAGACATGGCTATTGTCAGAAATGACCTATAGTATATAGTATATCAAAATTAATGTCCTATTATACTTATTAAGATATATCTTATATTAAAACTAAAAGCTTGCTAAAATGCAAGGGAATAGATTACAGCTACCATTCTCTAAGAATGATATAAGCTATAATCAACACATATTTCTGGACTAACTTACAGTATATGTGACACCATAACCTTTTCTCCAACAGCTATAGTGAAGTAAGATACAGTAACAGGTGTATGGTAGTTTAAAGGGAGTTTCACACGAGAGCATTCATCATCAAATTTCGATGGTAAATATTTGTTTCAGTAGCCTAAAAAAACAAAACAATTTTTTTTTTTTTTTTTTACACAGGTAAAATTAGACTGAAGATGGAAACATTTATGATAATTATATAGCTTACAGTATATGCTGCCAGACCATTGTTGACCATACAGGTTGAGGGAAGAAGCGCTCGGGTGATACCTGCTTTAGATATAGTCAAGCATGTAGTCTAATACCTATACACTGTATGTCATATACTGTACAGTCGAAACACAAACTTCTTTCTCACCTTTGCTCTCAGTGGAGCTAATTTGCTAAAGCCAAGGTTATTTAAATCTTGATTGCTACACCTGTTTATATATGCTTTCATTAGTTTATTAAAGTGTATTGGGTTTTGCAATTGATGATTAATGTTAAGAACGGAGTGTTACTTAATTTAATAGCCCGAGATTTGACATCACTTATAACAGGTGGGAGGAAACTTTGCTTGTTATTTGACTGTACAGTACTTTGTATCAGTGTTGTGATATCACTGTGAAAAATAGTGTCCCAATTTGAGTACTGAACTTTGAATCTATTTGACTGTACTTTGTATCAGTGTTGTGATATCACTGAAAAATAGTGTCCCAATTTGAGTACAGTAAACCCCCGCTAACTCGGACTCTTTTTACTAGGAAATCCGCACTTCTCGGAATGGCATAGGCCTCTCGGAAATGTCCCTGTATATCTTGGCAAAATTCCAAGATATCCGATTTGTATCCGAGGGACCACAGTGGCTTGTCGGACAGGTGGCCATATATCTCGGAAATTCCGAGATATAAGGGTAAAACTCCGAGGGCCCAAGTGGTCTGTCGGACCGGTCACCTCACAACTCGGAACATATCAGAAAATTCCGAGATATCCGTGGCATCATCCCCAAGCCGCGGACACCCTCACGCGGTGCGTCTCCATAACAACCACTGCCGCATGCACCCCCGACCCCGTATCCTCCGTCCCACTCCCCCTTTGTTTACACTTACTCACCCTCCTCTCCCACCCGCCTGCATCATCCTCAGTCCTCTTGTTTCTCTCGTGCGCACCGTACTGTATTCGTCAGCCATTATGCCTCCCAAGGCTAAAGTGAAGCGTAAAGTGACATCCGTATCTCTGGAGACGAAGCTGCAGATGCTCAAGGACTTGAATGACGGTATGAGAGCCAAAGCCTTACAAGAGAAGTATGGGCTTGGGAAGTCTACTGTTTACGATTTTATCCGAGATAAGGAAAAGATCCGACAGCACGGAGCCGCCCTTCTTCATGGCCCAGCCTCTTCAAAGATATTCCGGAAAGCTAAGTTGCCCTTCCCGGATATCGACGCAGCAGTCATCAAGTGGTACCAGCAGTTGCGTGCAGAAGGTGTGCCAGTTCGAGGGATAGAGATACAGCACGCCGCAGAGAGACTTGCTGGCCATCTTAATCACCCCGATTTCAAGTGTAGTGAAGGTTGGCTGTGGCGATTTAGGAAGCGCCATGGCCTGTCTAACAGGAGTGTTTGTGACGAGATCCTGGGTGCCGACACAGCTGCGATCGGTCCTTTCACTTAACATCTTAAGAAGATTATGACCGATGAACATCTACAGTTATTCCAGGTCTACAACGGAGATGAAACCGGACTGTACTGGCGGTCCCTTCCTACTAAGACCCAGGCGTACCAAGAGTTAACATCGACTCCCGGACATAAGACTGTCAAGGAGCGCATTTCTGGGTTATGTTGCGCCAACGCTGACGGGAGTCACCGCCTCACACCTACTGTTGTAGGGAAATCCCAGAAACCAAGAATCTTAAAGGATTTAATGAAGACCAACCAGCTGCCTGTGGATTATTATGGGGCCAAGAGTGCTTGGTTCAACCAGCGCATCACAGAGGAGGTGTTTCATGCACGTTTAGTGCCTTCAGTGCGATCTTTCCAGCATAGGATCTATGGTATCCCTCCTGACGATGCCATTGCAATCCTCCTGCTGGATAACGCACCTGCACACCCGTGTACCTCTAAGTTGGAGAGCTCGAATGGTAAAATAAAAACTATGTATTTGCCCCCTAACACAACCAGTGTTATCCAGCCCATGGACCAGGGTATCATCGAGAGTTGTAAGAGGCGATACAAGAGGAAATTTCTAGAACAGTGTCTTGTGATCGTTGAGGATGGGATGGACGAGGAAGGCTACGTGGACAAACGAGGCAAGAAAATACTGCAAAATTTGAAGAAGTACACCCTCCGTGATTGTATCTACAACTGGGCCGAAGATTGGAAAGAAGTCTCCTTTAACACTCTGAAGAACGGATGGTGTAAGCTGCTTGATATCCCCAAAACCAACGATAATGACTTCATTGGGTTCGAGGCAGGGGATTTCCGCAACCTACTCCAGCAGGCCAACCAGGGTGACCTTCCAGAGGCAGAGGTGGAGGACTGGATACAGCAAGATGTCGATCTACCAGGCCATGAACACAGGACTGATGAAGAAATTGCTGCAGAGGTGCTCGGTGACACTGTAGAGGAGGAGGCAGACGAAGACGAAGACGCAGCAGAAACTGGTGAGGCAAAGGTCAGCCTAACCAGTGTCCTGGATTCATTTGATACCATTCTTAACCCTTTCACTGCAGGTGACGTTCTGGAACGTCCTGGCAAGTTACAACAATTTCCAGGCTTTAACCCTTGGGATCCAGGAGGCCTCATATGAGGCAAAATGGTCAAATAAAAATTGCCGCTATAATCATCAGAACTCGGCAACCACGCATTGTAGCGACGTCATCTCTACGGCATTCTACAGACAACAAAAAGTTCTACAATTTGCAAAAACATTGACTGCTCTAGGTGGTCTCAATCAGTAGCTACTGAATTATGAAGTTGATTTTACCAAAATTCATATGAGGCCCCCCCGGATCCCATGGGTTAAAAGCCTGTAAAAACCGTAAAAATTGAGTGTCAGTGGGCGGGAGTGTGGGGGCCCACCTCCGACCCTCAGAGCACCGAGCGGCTCACCGAGGCTGACTGTGTCTCGCGCGGGTCTCTCTCTGTGTCTCCCAACAGTATAGCCAAGCGAGCGAGTGTTACATAATAGCGGGTTTCCCGTGTTTCACTGGCACCACTGCGGGTGAACCAGACCACGTACGGGGCCCATTCTGGTGTAATTTTGAAGCTATTCTCGCCTAGTTTTCGGCAGAATACACTTCATTTAATGCAGATGCTTGATTTATCATTCAGGAGTGCCTGAATATGCCCTAAATAGCCCAAACATAGCCGCAGCCAATGGGTTAAGTACCTGTCGCAAGAAATGGATGAGAAGTTAACTTTTCTCTACGAGCCCCTTCGAAGTGGCCGCTTTACTGTGCAGAAGGCCTACCTGGACAGCAAGAAGCTAACGCAAGATTAGTTCCTTCTTCACTCCAACGCCAATATCAACCAGACCTCGAACCTCCTCTGCTGCTAGTTCAGTCTCAGTTGCATCAACCTCCTCCCATGCATCGACCTCCCTCAGTGCAGCTGACACAATCCCATGGTCAGATCTATCCATGGACCTAGATATCTGTAGTGACATTGACGATGTGATGGTATTGCCTGAGGGTAAAGGTAAAGGTCCTATGAGCGGTAAGAGACATGGTCCGAAGAAAAGTGGGGATGTGGAGAACAGTGTGATGGAGAAGGACAGTGAGGTGGAGAAGGGGAGTGAGGTTGAGAAGGACAGTGAGGTGGAAGAGAACAGTGTAATGGAGAAGGACAGTGAAATGGAGCAGAACAGTGAGGTGGAGAAGGGGAGTGAGGTGGAGAAGGACAGTGAGGTGGAGAAGGGGAGTGAGGTGGAGAAGGACAGTGAGATGGAGAAGGGGAGTGAGGTGGAGAAGGGGAGTGAGGTGGAGAAGGAAAATGAAATGGAAGAGAACAGTGCAATGGAGCAGAACAGTGAGGTGGAGAAGGGGAGTGAGGTGGAGAAGGACAGTGAGATGGAGAAGGGGAGTGAGGGGGAGACTGGGCAGTGAAGTGTGGGGATGGGAGAGAGGGGAGGGGGGAGGGGGGCAAAGACAATCAAGGAATAACAATCATCAAGGAATAACCATCAAAAACTACAGCAAGACTACATACAAACCTACAGTACACATCACAGGGGAAGGAGTGAAGAAGGGACCCGTTTCCAGTCTTTCTTATGGGAAGGTGAGTGTTCCTGATCAGTACATTACAGTATAGTACACTGTGCTATACAGTAATTTACTGTTCACTAAAAATATTGTACTGTTGTATTCCCTTTATACTACTACATGTATATACCTGTATATTTACCTGTACATTAACATATATTATGTCTGCCATATACCTGTACAGTACTGTAATTAATCTTGAGTCTACGTTGTTAGTGATAGGGTAGTCTCCGTTTTCTCTGGTGGCTCGGACTCCCTCTTCTAATTCGGAATTTTTCCTCTCTTAAGTCAGACACTAAGTCGGACAGTCTCCGTTTTCTCTGGTGGCTCGGACTCCCTCTTCTAATTCGGAATTTTCTCTCTCTTAAGTCGGACACTAAGTCGGACTTCGGACATCTCGGAAAATCGGACTTCTCGGAAGTGGTCTCCCCCCAATTAGTTCGAGTTAGCGAGGGTTTACTGTACTGAACTTTGAATCAGGCAGACTTGAAGATTTATCCCCAAGTTGATGATATACAAACAAAATCCTACATATTAGTTTTAATACAGTATGATATTAAACGGCTACACACTGGCGAAAGATTACATATATTATTCATCGAGTCTATGAAGACACGAGGTATGCAGGGAGGTTTATAGTCTATAAATTCAATTGTAAGTAGGCCGCAAATATTAACTCCAAACCTCTAGAGCTCAAACATGGCTGGAGCAAATGGGCTGTAAAGTTCAACACCTATTCCCTGGCGAACTCTTCCCAAATGGTAGAAAAGTTAGCTTGATTCCTATAGTTATTTTTAGTTATGGAGGGTAGTGGTCAAGATTATTGGCCTACTTATAATGAACAGGCTATAGTTAACAACATGCTTTACAGAGGAGCCCCCTACTCAATACTTTATACCACTACAAATAGTCTTCAGTAACTAACAGTAAATAGAATTGGTTTTATTTGGTTATATTTTTAAGACTTTACAATTTTATCACCATTTGTTCCTATAGCGAGAGAATCACAGCACATCATGCTGCCCGAGAATAGCCCTCTGAGGGTGCCCCAATGAAATAAACTTTGGAATTAACAGTAAAGAATGTCTATAAACTTTTGGAATCTTTGAATGGTTACGTAATGTGAGCACTGTTGAGTCCGCTCATGTGGGAAAACTGGCACTCATCAAAATAAAATAAAAAAAATCCAATCCCTTCCCTTGCTATCTTAAATAATAACTCCATTTTATATCCCTTCACATAAAAACTTTCATTTGCTTATATTTTCATCAAAGATTAGACAACAGCACAATTCTCCCTTTCCCTAAGATAACTGATCACTCATTGGGTAAATAAATAAATCAACCAGTAGGCTATATAACTAATGCCGGATAACAATATTGAGAAAACTTGGGTTGAAATATTTACGCCCAGAGACTTTATAACACATACATAGTAATTATTAAACAGGTCTATAGCCAGCTTGTTTAAGTCTCATTTTGTGACTGGTCTGGTCAAATTACAGCAAAAAAAAATCTATATTATGTTCATGTTAACTGAGAGAGAAATTTCATCAATTAGCATTTCTTGACAGGCTGACACTTAATTGCAAAAGAATATACTATATACCGTAAAACCGTGTAACTTCGAACATTTTTCGAGGTTTTTTAACGATATCTCCTGACTGTAAACACATTATAGAGCTATAACTAGGTCAAGTGATGTGTGGTGATAGTGCGTGGTAATCCAGGAAGCCTTCTAAAATTATCCCCCATAATAAGTAAGCTATCCTTATCCTAAATGGTGTCCGAAGTCATCTTGAAAAGTGGCCGACTTCGGACATGTATGGATAACTTCGGACATACAGTAATTTCTTATGGAAAATGATTGCCAAGAAAGCTGGGATAGCTTCGGACAAGCGGAGGGGAACTTCGGACGTACGTTCGTGGTTTTATTTCATTAATTTTTCGGCTCCTACTATTTGATATGAATATTTTATTATTGCTGCTTTTCCTGTCCGATGTCTTACTGGAAAATGCACAGTCAATACTTTTAGGCCTGTATAATTAGTATAGGAGGGGGTTATATATAGGATGTTTAACAAATATTCTTTTTGGATCTGTTCTCGTTAGGCATTGAACTCACTCTTATAAAATATTGAGCAGGAAAAATAACCAATGCTGTCAAATCAATAACTCAAAAATTAACTAGGCCTAGTGAAAATATATAGGTATGTATACTCTATCACTGCATATACATTTTTATGAATTTGAGCATTTTTATTGGTATAACCTATGTGTTGGTGTTTCTTACGGCAGATAATAATTTTTTTGGACAAGATATATGCCTCTCCTAATTTATATATATTATATATCCAGAATTATCCTAAATACATAAATCGGTTAGCATATTATCATATTTTTATGGATTTTTGGACTCGGACAATGATTATTTGATCTTTAACCACCATTTTAATGATGGACAAGTATTATGAATTATTTTCATGGGGCAAATAATAACAAACGATTTGTTTGTTCCATGTCCGAAGTTACCATTTTTTTTTGTGGAAAACACAATAGGTTAAATGATAGTGTTCTAGCTAGAGCGTTATACAAGTGTAACAAATTTCCTTTGGTGGATGTTGTCTCTGGTAATTTTACTACAAAATTATATCAGTCACAACATCATTCATACAAACAAATTCCTTCAGGGTAATAGAAGTTTGGCAGGGTAGCGAAAAATGTACAAATTTTCGTCATATATATAATATTTTTTTTGTGTACATATACTCATGTCAGTTCCCTAGGGCTTTTACATGCTCTTCCTTTGCCATTTCTCTAAACAGACCCCACAAAAAAAAAACAATAAAAAGCGTTTCTATTATATAATCTATCTATCTATCTATTGTGGTGGTGGGCTGGATCTATCAGAGTGAGGGTTGGTGTCCTCTACTTCCCATAGCCGTTTTCTGACTGTACCTTTATCATAATTCTTATTTCTAACTTTTTTCTTGAGAGTGGTGAAGGCAGTGGGGCCATAATGGTGTGCCCCATGTTTCCCTAGTGTCTTACTCTCACAGCCCACTGGCACAAGTTGGCCTTTCTCTCTCTGGCGTAGGGATGCGGCGACCTCACCGCCCGCCACTTTGGTGGTGCAATCAGCCTCTGGAGCAGTGGACCACTGGTTCCTATTTCCAGAAAATTGCTGTGCTTGGTATGCTTCCAGCCAGGGCCCCACTGGGGTAAATAAAATAGCAAAACAGTGGTGGAACTGCCATCCGGGTGAGGGACTGCTCCGAGTCTGCTCCTTCAGTGTTCATGGTTATAATCCACTTAGTGGAAATGGCACTGTGGAGTGGGTCAGTCGGGGCATGTCTGGGAACCTGGAGGCAGTTTCTGCCATGGCCATCCCTTTTGGGGGTGCTTCCTCTGGAAGCGAGGCGTCAGATTTGATGATGATGATGATGATGATCTATCTATTGCCTGACGCCGTGATCCCCGAAGGGGTGGCCACGAACGAACCGCCCCCATGCACCTCTGTCCCCAGTCAGTCGACGCCCCTCCCCCCAACCAGCACCGCCTTCGTTCATATACTTCCTCACTCCATCCTTCCACCTCTCATTCGGTCTACCTCTCCCTCTCTGTCCCTCCACCTCGCTCTTGTACACCCTCTTAGTCATTCTCTCGCTTTCCAAACGTTCCATATGGCCGAACCATCTCAAGTTGTTCCTTTTCACACTTTCCAGCACATCTACCTCCACACCACACCTCCTTCTTACTTCCTCATTAGTCTGTCTATCCCTCCATGTAACTCCGCACGCACTCCTTAACCCGTGGAGCCCCGGCTAGTTTTGTAATGTTTGTTCACCAGAACCCGGCCGGTTTTCAAAAAATGGTTTTATTCCAGAAACAATAGCGAATGGGTTAGGAATGAAGGAAAAACCACGAAAAACCGCTCAAAAAGCTTAAAAAATGGTCCTACAGAGCCCCCGAAAACGTATTTTACAAGAGTAAAAAATTGAAGGCAATTACCCCAAAAAAACAGGTTATTGCGCGCTCACGCGCACGCACGTGGACTTTGAGAGTTTTCAACCATCGGCACGGTTACGTGGGATACGTACACAGTTCCCATACAAATCTGAGCCCTCTTGAGTGGCTACACCTGAGGTTACGGTCGGCGCAATCAGGGTGACGCGTCAGGCGCGTCGCTGGGGCTGTGCGTTACATACATCGCCGACGCGTCAGACGCGTCGCTGGGGCTGTACGGGTTAAGTAATTAATTTCCACTGCTCTCACTCTTGGTCCGAGTCTCTCAACCAACGTCCATGCTTCGCTTCCGTAAGTCAGTGTCGGGATTACCACACTGTCATGCAAGGACTTCTTCACTTCCATACTGACCACCCTATTTCTTGTTACTGCTTTTAGCATTCCTACAACCCTCTTCCCCTGTTGTACCCTCTCCCGCACTTCTTCATCCATAGTCCCATCTTTACTCAACACACTGCCCAGATACTTAAAATAGTTGACGATCTCCATAGCCTGACCGTTCAGCTTCACCTCACAGTCTGTGACTTCACCCCTTTCGAAGACCATAACCTTGCTCTTCCCCGCATTTACCTTCAAATTCCGTTTTTCGCACACTATTCCAAACTCATTTACTAGACCCTGCAACTCCCATTCATTATCACTCATCAGAACTGTATCATCCGCAAACAGCAGTATAGGTAGATTCCACTCAAGTCCCTCCCTTTTCAGCGATACACCAACATCCACTGCTCTTGATAGTATTTCTTTCATGACTCCATCCATATATACAGTAAACAACCACGGGGACATCACACACCCCTGTTTCAAACCAACATTCAGGTCAAAGAACTCGCTCTGCTCACTCTCCACACGTACTGCCGCCTTTGCACCCTCATACATGCTCTTCACTGCTTTCAGCAACTTGCCCTCTACTCCGTATATTCTAAGTACTTTCCACAAACCTTCTCTATCCACTCTGTCATAGGCCTTCTCCAAGTCCATAAAGGCAACATACACCTTTGTTTCTTCTCCAGATACTTCTCCAAAACACAATTCAGGGTAAAAATCTGATCTACACATCCTCTTCCCTTCCTAAAACCTCCCTGCTCGTCGCCTATCCATTTCTCCGTTCTCACTCTCTCTCTCAATCACTACCCTACTGTATACCTTCCCTACTACGCTTAGAAGACATATTCCTCGGTGGTTACCACACACTCCTCTTTCCCCTTTGCCCTAATATAGGGGGACTATTATGCCAGTCTTCCAGTCATCGGGTGCACTCCCCTTCTCCCATGCTAGTTTTCACATTTTCCATACCCATTCTATCACTATCTCACCACCATAGCTCAACATTTCCCCACACACTCCATCTGTTCCTGGTGCTTTCCCCAACTTCACTCTTTTCATGGCTTCCCACACTTCTGACCTCCTGATCCCCACCTCCTCTTCCACTACTTCTCTTCTTCTCCCTCCCATACCATATCCAGCTATGTTTGCTGGCTCTTCATTATATAATGACAATGACTAATTACTTATTATCGCCGATGTCCGAAGTTACGACCCAAGTCCGAAGCGACACGGTTTTACGGTATTTATATTAATTTGAACAGTAACTTTTGAGTTAGTTTTCAAGTTTTATATTTTAATTTGTCTCTCTGTTGCATTTCTTTTCTGTTGAAGGGCGGTGTAGAATGATGTCCAATTGACCTTACCGAGGAAGTTTGTCTTCATAACTGACAATACAATACACTAACAACCAATCCCGCCTGGATGGCCACATGGGATCTATTTCAAGCCCCATGATAGAAAAGCTTGTGTGTCATTCGGGGAATACCCTGCACATAAATAAATCCCACTCCCTGTGTTGCATTGTCTGCTACAGTCCCGCAAGTAAGCCGATCAATACATTCCGGTGCATCTGAATCCATGCATGCAATTTACATACAGTCAGCTCTCCTAATACGTGAAAACCCTAATACAGTACGCGCCTGGGGGTCGAAAAAAAAAAATCTCAATAAATGTCTACGGTTCCTAATACACGTTTCAGGAGCCAAAAAGTGGCCAAATCCGCCATTTTTACCTAATACGCGTGGACACCTATCATTTCGCATGCCTGGGCAGGCAAGCACCAGAGGACGAGGAAGTTCCCGGGGCTGGGACCAGGGCAGTCTAGACTCGCCATGCCTCAGAGGGGGTTTTCCTCGGAGCCCCCACTCTACAAGGCTATCTAGCTTCCTATTATTAATTTTAAGGTTAGTGTATATCTTCATATTATTGTATGTCTTATTGTTCATCATTTAATCCACTTTTGGTTGGTATTTAGAGCAAAAAAAAATGAAAATTAGGCCATTTTTTTGTAGGTGTCCACCATAAGCTATTTTTCCCATAAAATATGTTGTTCCTAATATGCGCCGCCCTGTGTCGCCCATATAGGTGCTGTGGTCCAGTGGTATAAGGCGCTGTGTTTCGCACTGACCGCGAGGGGCCGGGACACGGGTTCGAGCCACCATCAGAATCCTAAAGGTTTTTTCGGCCATAGCGACGAAGAGAATTGTATCGTGGTTCCTCCCTAACCAAGCTGCGATCGGCATGTGTTAGCATACACATCTTCTCACCAATACAAAGTGCATCTGCGCATGTATTTGGTGGGAAGCCAGGCACCTCACGGTCGCATGTGACCTCGTAGTTAACCCTTCCAGCCCGGGTGTCCTATTAAAAGGCAACCACGGCAGATGGGCAGGAGCCCGGGTGTCCTGTTAATAGGCAGCAAGCTTTCAAGCCTATTCAGCTTAGTCTGAACGCCGTGCGTCCGACGCATGTAAACAAAGCCGATCGTTGCATCACCGCACCTCCGAAAACAAGGAGACGTCGGATCAATGTTATTGTTGTGACGTAAGACAAAATTAGTGTCTGAAAAGCTCCGATATTGTCAACATCGCGGAAAAATTCGCTCCACTGAAATCGTCATCACAACTGAACCAGTTGACTTACAGAGCTCTACTCAACGCCAGTCTACAGATTGAAAACCACACTACGTTTATAGATGCGTGGGGAATTTCTAGCAGTTAAAATAAACAAAAATACGGTAGCCTAGGCCTAGAAGTTTTTCGGCCAGATCGCCCGGATACGACCTCCGTCCTTTGGCAGACCAGCCCGGGCCCGGAGGGTTAAGGTAGAATAAGTTTTGTACTGTACCTAGGTTTAAGAAAAACTCTGTAGATTTTCAGCCTCAGGGCTGCAATGAACAATAAACCGACAATTATTATTTATTATTATTGTTATATTAGGAGAGCCGACTGTACATACATACACAAATTTAAAGACCGAGTGCTCCACACGAAGTGCGGTTCCGGTCTCGTGTCCTAATGGAGGCGCTCCAGGCAACCCTGTCAAGAGCTGCCTCACTTGTCAGGTTCTCTTATTTAAGATCGGAACGCAAGGTCCGATCCCACTTCTTTCTTGCTCCGCCCATTGGTCCGCAAGCAGTGTGCAGTGACATAGGAATGTTTGCAATGGTGAAAGTAATCAATAATAATCAATAATCAATAGTTGCACGAGTGTTAACAAGCTCATGTCGTATACCGGGCAAACGTTAAAATGCAGCAATGACACATTTCTAAGGTCGGCACCAAAACCTCTCTTATATCCATAATACTTAATGTAGAGGGTTCTACTCTTTTTCATTCTCATGACAACCATAAGTGCTGCATATATATATATATATGATGCAGCAAGGTTAGGCTATATCATTGTGGAGATATGAATAGGTGAGAATCACATAAATTATGAAACCCCCACGGAGAGAGCGGAAGGACAAATACAAACGCCCCCGGGCGAGATGGATTAAAAGCAAGTCACAATTTAGTAATGAAAATAAGGACACAGCAATTTCTCTCCCAGCTAATATGAAGAATGTATACTGTACGTAGTTATTTTATTGGTGGGTATAATAAACAAACAGCGGGGGTTTGATTGAAGCATACCAGAGACCCTACAAACCACCGGAAATAATAACGCAGTAAATGTCACGCTCATAAGCTATGTCCCACCTTCAGAACTTCATAGTTGTTTTCTTCTCCTTTAACCCGCTGAGTGCCAGCCAATTTTGACGGTGTGCTTCTGCCAGTGCCAGATATTTTTTTTTTTTTTTTTTTTTTTTTTTTGGCTAAATCTATCAAGTTGGGAGAGAAAGGAAGGATAATGGTAAAAAAACACTCCCCTTGTCCATTTTCGCCAGAAATCAGGTCCCCGATGGTCCCGAAAGTAGCTGAAAAGACACTATAGACTACAGAGACTTTTATGGTATCGGAATGTATGGGTAGAAGGGTGGTGGGAGGGTGGTTTGGGGGATGGTGGGGGGAAGGTAGAAGCGTAATTGATTCATGTTACAAATATGAAGCCGATTGGTGAGGTAGTTTCGCCACCACGGATTTTCCTTTTTTTCCTTATCTTCGTACGGATACGCTGGAAGTGGGTGGTGGGAGGCGGTTGGGGGTGTGGTGGGGGGAAGGCAGAAGGGTAAGGGACTTGTCACACAAATATGGAACCGATTGTGCAGTCGTTTCGCTGCCACAGATTTTCCTTTTTTTTCCTTCTGACGGGACCGACAGTCAGCGAGTGGGTGGGAGGAGGGATTTGGGATTTTTGTGGTGGGTAACCAAAAGGGTAAGGTACATGTGGTAAAAATATGAAAGCCATAGGTGCAGTCGTTTCGCTGCTAGGATTTTTTTTCGGCGAGGACGTATATATATACGTCCCTGGCACTGGGCGTGACAACACCCTAGGACGTATATATACGTCCCTGGCACTCAGCGGGTTAATAGGAAAAAAAAAAAAAAATCAACAATACTGAGAAAAATTGTAAAATAATACAAAGAAACTAGGAATTGGAAGAAGTTGAAAGTTTCAAATATTTTGGAGCTACTGTATACTGTTAATTTTTTGTTTTTTTTAAATATTAGTTTAACCAGACCACTGAGCTCCATAAAAGAACTCTCATAGGACTGGCCTGAAGGATTTGATCAAGATATATAACTACGAGTCAAGATAGAGAGGGAAGGGCAGTAGGGGAACAAATCGAGGAAGGCGAAGACACGCAGACATTTCTCGCCAATTCACCAGTTCAGCCGGACCACATGAGCTCCACATCAGAGCTCTTATAGGGCAGGGCCGAAGGATGAGGCAAGAACTGCTACACCGCAACATCAACCAAGAAGTGATCAGGGCGAAGAATGAGAGATCAGGTCGAAGGTAGAAAAAATCACATCGAGAAGCAAGAAATGCAGTACCGAAGGGAATCAAGTCAGTCCGGCCACAACAGCAACCGAAGAGACAAATCAGGTCAGGAGTCTGCTACCTAGCCAGGCCAGGGAGACATGAGATATAGGTCGCCCGAGGACAACTGAATGGGACAGAATAAGAATAGAAGGGGAAAAACATAGAAAGAGAAATGGAAAAACTACTCAAAATTAGTCAAGCTGACGATGAAAGCTCGAGGGGAGATAGGAAGGGAAATGACCACAACCCGCCCCCCAACCGCGCCAAGGAGAGTAATAACTTGGGGGGTATACTGTTAAAAACTAAATAAGCAAATGAGGAACAGAGTGTTGCTCTTAGCATTCTTGTATGATAGGATCTCTCCATAAGCTGTGAAGATGAGATACTAGTATTTTAAAATGAAATCTAGTGTGAAAAGGCTAGATAGACTAAGTATAGTAGTAGGAAAGTTTTAAGTCTTTTGGAATGGAAAAGCAAGCTTTGGTATTTGACTGCAAAGTGGTAGAGTGGATAATGAGAAGTTATTTGCACAGATTTGGACATACTGTATGCAGATAATTAATGAGGACAAAATGCAAGGATACTGTACAGTACATGAAAGTAGAGTAAGAGGGACAGCTAGTATTAGCAGACCATAATAGGTATTGGAGAAAAGGAAAACAAAAAGTCCTGAAAAGTCCACATAGTGGAAGGAACATTGTGACACAGGCAAAAACAGAATATTTGGACAAAAGTAACCTAATGGAGCTTTGGCAATGATCCTCCTTTAATGAGGGAGGCAAGGCATTGGAGATGATAAATACTAAACAAAGCTACAATAAATACACTTTACTCATGTAACTGGTTTCTTATTTTTATTAGAGATAATCAAAGTTGATAATATAGATGTAGGATAGAACTTTTAAGCACTTCAATTTAATATAACTGATCTGTATTACAACTACGATAATGCACACTGGTGGCTAGTGTTATAACATAAATGGTTAAAACTGACAGTCAAGTCAATCAGCACTTTGTGTTTCTCTGATGATTAATATGGAAGCAATCTTGAGGTCCTTGAATGCTATTAACTGAACAGGTTAGCATTGGTGACGGTAAACCAAGCGTATTATTTCAGTACAGTATCTGTGGAAGAATTACTCCACGTTGGCATTAGCGATGGTAATCCAAGCGTTTTATTTCAGTATCTGTGAAAGAATTACTCAACTCATTCAATCAAATGATAATATATCTTATCAGCTGCTACATTCAAATTATTTTATTCAGCTTAAGAAGGACTGCTAGGAATCAAAGGGTTAAATATTTCCATAAATGTTTCCTTGCTAGCTTCTTTACCAGGAAATAAAATATAAACCCTTGTGATTCCCAAAGATCCTTCTTAAGCTAAATAAAAATGGCAAGGTACGGCAAATATATCCATATTTTCCCTATGAAACTGATTAACAATGGTTGTCATTCTATACAAGCTAGTTTCACAGATGGCAGGAGGTACACACATTCTTACCAGACTGATTCTATAACTATATACTTGCTGAACACAATAATAATGAAAATGCCATACTTATTGGCTAAAGAACACCAAAGACATTCCAACTAGACTAACTTTTGGTCTTTATTTTACCCAGGAATATATTCTTATTTGTAAGATAACCATTTATAATTAATAACTAAAATTTGAGACCAATTATACCTCTTATGGGCTACTTAGTCTTTTAACCCTTTCAGCACGATGACATAATTTTCGTCTTGTTCTGGTTACTATTAGACAATTTTCTTAGCTTATGATCTCCCTTATGATTCAAAGGGGTATATATTATTTCATTATACCATCTGAATAACACAGATCTTTCTTAAACTGCAAAACATAGGCTAATGTTAGACATAAAAAAGGTGGCATCGTATTGAAGGGGTAAAATATATATATGAAGATTATTCAGTTGCCTTTAGTCTGGAATACTTCACAAATATTAATACATACACATCTAAATAAGTAGTCTCACTTTGACTTTCTTTACATTATCCAACTGATAGCTTTGTTTTCCCGGTTCTGGGTACAGTATAGCAGATCTGTTGAGCAATATATACATACATGTCGAAACATAGATATACAAATAATACCCCTAGTCATCTACACATTGGGTAGATTAGCGAATTAATATGCAGTATTCACAACAAAAGTCGAAAAAAATGTAAGGAGTTAAATTAATATGTTTTGTGTCAAAATACATACCTTAACTACCATATAATTATAATGATACTAAATTTATTAATGTAACACAACTAAAATTGTTAAAAAGACTACAAACAAGTCATTTATTGTGTTGTATGTACAGTATATACATACTGTACATACTGTATATACATTCAACACAACTACAGTAATTCCGTGTTTGTAGTCTTTTTAAAAATTTAGCGTACTAACTGGACCACAGTATATGAATTGGCTAGTCTACCCCACCGTATCAATTTCCAAGAGAAGCAGAAACACCGGAAAACACAACCCCAATGTGAGTAGTTGGCTGCCTTCTCTACTCTCTACTAGCATTAAAAAAAAATATATATTGATAATTTATTACTGTACTTCAATAATATAAAAGAGTGGCTATAATTGTGTGAAAGCATCCTTGCACAAACACTAAATCAGTCTTGTTTCATTCCTATTGCCCTCTTGGTTAAATTCTAATGAGACAGTATTGAGCGATTCTTACATAAACTCATCTCAAGTACAGTAATTCAAGGTAACAGACCCAACTCTTAAGCAAGATAATATTACTTAGCTTCTTGATTGAATGACAAAAATAGGGAAAAATTCACAAACTGTACTGTATTATACATTTGCATGGTGAAAATAAAAATTAAGACCACCACGAGTAAACATGTGAACAATACTGTTTGATATACGAATCAAAGATATGAATGTAACAAAAGACAGATCAAGTTCAAGTCAAGTACTTTATCACACAATTACCAGTTAACCGCTTCAGAATATGAAGATGCCTTTTTAATTGTAGCTATTCTGGTTAAGATTGGAGGATTTTGTTCAGCTTTAGTATGATGCCTAATGATCTAAAGGGTAAATCTGATCCCTATTAACTTTCACCCCCATAGATCTTTTCAAAGTTGAATAAAATTGTCTATTGTCTATTAATTGCCAGACTAATGTGAATGAATGCGTCCTCAAATACTGAAAGAATTAAAAGTCATTCTTAGGATTACCAACCATAAATCTCTACTTTTATATTCTCAACTCACTTCAGTGCAACACTTAAATGCATACAACTGGTAACAGACCTCCATCTAAACAATTAACATTTTCTATACACATTTATATCTTAATTATTTTAAACATTACCTCCTTATCCATTTACAACGAACGTTAGACCCACGTCACCAGTAAATATAAATATAAATGATACTGTGAATGTATATAATGTGTATCTATATAAATATTTAATCCTCTATTGTTCGTTAATAAGTATAACCCTTTAGACAATACTTAAGTGACTGACAGCCAAGGAACAAAATTATTTTAAGTCCCCATTTCTACTTTAGCTCGGCCCCTTAACAACGAAAGAGAACCACATTAGATTTTATTTTGCAAGACTTTTAAGTCCCTGTAACAAGGGAACGCCATAGCCCTGTCAATCAAGGGAGTATACGGCCTTAAAAACTACGTCATCAAGACTAAGCATTGATATTGGGTCAGTTGCTAAACAAATTTTGGTACAGTCGTGAGCACTAAAAAATTTGTTTGTGTTTTTTTTTTTTTATATACAGTAGGGTAGTTTAACCAGACCACCGAGCTCCCGAAAAGAGCTCCCACAGGGCTGGCCAAAACAGTTATGCACCCATTTGAACCAGTATTGAACCCTAATAATAATATTAAAAATAATCTAGTCTTTTGTTTCTTAAAATCACCAGTTCTTCCGGGCGAATTCACTAGCGCTCAGAACACGTTACATAACAATTAAGAGAAATGTGGCGTTATTCATATACTGTACAGTATAAGCTGCAACCGTGGAAATGGAAGCAGCTAAAGCGGCAGTCACACTATGAAGACTTAAGGGAATTACCGCGGCGACTTAGAGGTCTTAACCCTCTCACCACGGAAGGGCTCTTGAACGCCCATAAAAAAGCATATAACAGGTACCCGGAAGGCCTCTTGAACGCCCAGTGGTTGAAAGCCTGTCAGCTTCGTGTGCGAGGCGTCGGTCCGACGCATGTAAACAACAGCCGGCTGGACCGACGCCCCGCATCTCCGGCCACAAGAAGGAGAGCGTCGCTTGTTCGTGTGTGCCTGTATGTTGTTGTTAAGTATCGAAAAGTGGTGTAAAGTGGCTGTTTTGGCCATAAAGTTATCTCCAATGAAATCATCATCACAGCTCAACCAGTTGACTTAGAGAGCTCTACTTAATGCCATTCTACAGGTAAATAACACAGCTACGCTTGGGGATGCGCGGGAATGCGGGAAGCAGTCTGATTAACGAATATACGGTAGCCTAGCCTAGACGCTTTTCGGCCAAAACACCCGGGTTTCGAGGAATATATATATAATACATAGCCGGGGCTGGAGGGTTAAGGAGGTCTTCATCTAAGTCACCGCGCGTCGTGGGTGGTCCCCGCGCATCCCCACGGTACAGTACGGTACGATGGGTGGCCAGGATGGTCGTGGCTGGTTTCGATTTGCTTTGAACATGCAAGAGGCATGGAAAATTGGTCGCCGAGCTAGCCGCGGTCGTGAGGCAAGCGCCGTCACGCGCCCACCGGTATGCGCGTGAGGGGGACCGGTAGCCGACCGGTCAGCGCCGTGTGGCGCCATGCGTCGCCAAAGCGTTGGCCCCCGACACGCGCCACGTGGCGGGGCTCGCGCACCAGCGCGAGTAGGGGACCTGCGTAACACGAAGGCCGTCAAGTTGCCTTCCTTTTGCCGTCCTGTTGCCTCGTTGCGCTGCATGACGCCGGCGGTCTGCTATGCTAGGTCTCCGTGTAGCCCCATCCATGATGCCGTGATCCGTGATGCCGTCCAGCCTGCCTCAGGCAGACATTTACTCTTGGTCAAGTTACGGATGATCGGCAAAGACAATCGGCACTCCTTGAGTCGCCGCGGTAATTACCTTAAGTCTTCATAGTGTGACCGCACCTTAAGGCCTGTAATAATTAGTCACTGTGTCACATGCAAAACCATAACTTTTCAGGAAGATAAAGATCTTAAGCCGACTCTTAAAAACAAAAATTCAACCGAGTTCAACTGTATCATTGACAATCCAATTTATATTTAATGTAACCCAGATGCTTCAGAACTTGGCTATAAAGCTTCAAATATCAAATTGTGTGTAACCTTATTAGTACTCATGAATGTACATGTTATTGCTTATACTGTACTTTAGTTATTGCATTACCAGTTACTCATTCAGTTTCAATCATCTTTACTTGGACTCTTGAGAGGGATCAACATAATTATGACCACCTATAAACTAACCCATACATGCCATAAATGTTGATCTTAGTAATGTATCAATGTCCATTATATTTAATGTTTTCTCTTGAACCTATTATTATTTGTTATCTTAGTTTTTTTTTTTCTGTGATCCACCTCTACCAGGAAAAAAAGTGGCATAGTGTATACAGATAATTGAAAAAAAAAAAAAAAAAAAAAAAAAAAAAAAAAAAAAAAAAAGACAACCATTCTAAAACAAATATGGCTTGAAGAAGAAAATATAAAAGGCCTACTACGGTATATTTAAAGTATTTACCCAACTGGAAGAACAGTGTGGGATACTTTTAAGTATGGCCCAAGCTACGTGACCACAAAATGTTAATATGTTCAATGCTTCATTATAATTTATGAGAATCTATTCCACACTTTAATTAATAATTGATAATATGTAAGTACATGATACAGAAAAATTGCACTTCAAAGTAGCTCAAGTAAATAGGCAAAAATTTACAGCTTTTAACTATTTATTCAAGTACAGTACTGTATTACATGCCTGGCAATGTAAAGTCTAGTGTGATTGCTTCCTATTGTGTGATGAGGCTTTGAATACCGTGAAATCACTTAAATATGATACATTTTAGGAGCTACATTCCCCTTACTCCGAACACCCAGTACTGTACTGTACGGTACTATCTAATCTGTGTTTCTTCAATACAGTACAGTAACCCCTCGCTATTTCGGACCTCTAAATGTCGGAAACCCGTACTAGCTGGATCGGTGACGGCCTCCCGGACACGTACTTCCGTTTTTCGGACATTTCCGTCATCGTTCCGACAGTCACCGACATTGTCGGACGCTATATAAGTATTCGACAAATGTCCGTCATAACCGTCATATGTACGTCCTCTGATATCTCGTATATTTCCGAAATGTGTCGTAACGGTGTCCGACAGACGGATGACGTGTTCACGTCACCGGACAATAAGGGTGAATATCCGACAAACAGAAGGGACGTCCGACGCCATCTTACATCCGGGGCCCAAGCGTCGGAGCTAGGAGCGTCAGTCCGCACCAAGCTCTGTTGTGTTACACATAGACGCGTGCATTTATCAAGTTCGCCATGCCTCCCAAGGATAAGCCTAAGCGTAAGGTGACCTCTATATCACTCGAAACTAAGCTTCAGGTGTTGAAGGACCTGGACAGTGAGGTGGAGAAGGACATTGAGGTGGAGAAGAACAGTGAGGTGGAGCAGGACAGTGAGGTGGAGAAGGACATTGAGGTGGAGAAGAACAATGAGGTGGAGAAGGACAGTGAGAAGGGGAGTGAGGTGGAGGTGGGGGTTGAAAAGGGGATGCTGCAGTAATTAATGCAGTGTTGGGGAGGAGGGAGAGGGGAGGGGGGACATCAAGACTACAGACAAGAGCAATGTGAAGAATGGACCTGTTTTCAATACATACATAACATTTTAAGACTGAGTGTTCCACACATACGTGCAGTTTCAGTCTCTTGCTCTAATGAAGGGGTGTTCAATGAAGGGGTGAGTGTAATGTACTATACAATACATATTGTAAAACTAAAATACATGTACTGTGTTTTCTATTACAGATTATAGGGTTCGAATAGGGTTGTCTTCGTTTTCTAGGTTGATACGGACTTCTCTCTTGAGGTCGGATTTTTTCCGTTGTCTCCGGGTTCATTGTTGCCTCGGACATACAGTATATGAGTCAGATACAGTACAAGGGGAGGTAGAGGGGTAGGAAGACCTCCGTTGAGATGGAGAGATTGTGTAGTACTGTACAAGCGTTGGAAGATAAGATGACTGTAGAACAGGCAAAAGAAGTGGTAATACATAGAAATGAATGTAGAATGCTTGTGAATAGAGGAGTGATAACGCGGTCATTGGGAGAGGGGTTTGGACGCCAGTTGGACTAGATAATAGTCCGTCAGGCGCCTGGCCCGGGGAGCCGGTATATATGAAGGGTCATGCCTGGCTTTGGTTTCCCGGGCGTTTACGCACCCTCTCAGCTCCCCGCCATGGAGTGGCTTCGGTCACCCAGGCTTTATTGTGGTCGGCAGGGAGGGTTCTGTGGGGGTGCTCGTTTATGGCCTTGGCCTTACTCGGGGCCTTGGGGCTGTTCGGCCAGGCAGCTTGGGGAACAACAACAACAACAACAACTGTACATACATACATATCATCTTACGTTACAGAGCATTTTCTTTCTAGCTGACTGTGTTATCACATTTACATTTAATTTTGGCTATTTTGCCTTTCATTACAAGATTTGCAGGTATGTACAACCAGTATCAACTCCAGGTACCAGCTCATTGTTCAAAATAACATTCATTAAGCTTTCTCTGTTAACATTGCACATACATTGAACCTTTTTGATCTACAATAAATATTAGCTGTACTTCCTTGCTCCAAATCACACTTCTTGGAACATCATAGTTTATTAATGGCACTGTTTTGCTTGGAACTGACCCCAACTGTACATTTTAAAAGATTCACTGAGTAAACTCTCCTACCTTCTCACTTTCTTTCTTTACTGCAACTCGTCTTCCAGCCAGCCGGGCACGGGGTAGTCTAGGCGGGTTAATAGTTTCTCCAGAGCAATATTGTAGGGCTGGTAGAATTCCTGTCCATAAAAAAGTAAAGGGTAAGTATGAAAGTAAGCAATTAAATAATAATTTGATCAAAATACAGTCAAAAGCAATAGTTTGCTGAAAATCTTTATATTGGGTGTATCTACAGAGATTAACTCAACATTTCTAACGAAATATGAACTAACTGTGGTTATACTGTATATTAGCGTAAACTTATTGTTGGCTAAAAGACTGACCTAGCCGGGTTGTTGTGTTGTTTACTAGTAATACAGACTGATGCCACAGTATCAAACCACGCTTTACTGTGACAGCGTGGCTCAGGGACCGGAACCATATGGTACCCGCCACAACTACTTGGCAACAATTGGTGATGGGCTGGTCTATCAGAGTGAGAACTGAGCGATCTCTGCCATACCCATAGCTTACTCTGACTGTTCCTTTTACTTATATATTTTCTAGATCTCGAGTGACGGCGTCTCTTCCGTGGATTGACCTCCCAATCTACCAAGATTGGAAGGTAAAGCGTCACATTTTTCCTTTGCCCCTCAACTTTCTCTTCATAATTGCTGAGGGGCACAGGGCCCTGGGTGGGGCTTTGGTTTCCCGGGCGTTTCCGCACCCTCCTCAGCTCCCCGCCATGGAGTGGCTTCGGTCACCCAGGCTTTATTGTGGTCGGCAGGAAGAGTTCTGTGGGGGCGCTCGGTTATGGCCTTGGCCTTGCTCAAGGCCTTGGGGCTGTTCGGCCAGGCAGCTTGGGGAACAACAACAACAACAACAACTACTTGGCAACATCTCTGACGTGTCACACTCACCTACCCAAGCTGCCCGACGCTGCTCGAGTCACCGCCTAATTTCATCAAATAACAAGTTTGTATTTTATCTTCTTGTATTATATAAATTACATCTGTGATGTTTTCTCCCCTGTCATTTTATAGAAGTTCAATTATTTACCAATTTCTCCTGTATTACTATAACTATCATAGCAATAATAATTAACTCAATGACTGCGGGCATATGATGTAAAAACTAAGGACATAACTGCGGCAATTGTCCATCCATCGCCCACCGTGTCTGGGCGAACACTAACGCAACTGTGAGACATCTCCCGCTCCCCTGCAGACTTGGGAATAGCGAAAGCAGCTCTAGACCTGGCGCATGTCTGGGTGGCGGTGTAGCGATAATGTACTCTCAGGCACTGATGAACATTAGCCGAATTATTTCTTGTTACCTCCTTTGAGTTCGTGGAAGTGCTTAACAATCTTCATCGTCAGGTGATTAGGATTGCAGTAGTTTATCGTCCTCCCCACCCTGGTTCAGATAGAGTTTTTATTAACGAGTTTGGAGAGTTTCTAGAGGCCTTCGCTGAGAAGTCTGCATCATTGCTGATACAGTAGGGTCTCGTCTAACGCGTGTTCAAGCAATGTGTTTCACCGCTAACGCGTAGAATACAAAATATTGCGCCAAAATATTCGACTAGAGCGATATCGATTGAACTAGCGCGCTTCCCGTACCAATCTACGGCAAATCCAGGGAAAAACCGAAGAACGCGTATTTTTCTAAAAAAAATCCCCCCCCCCCCCCCCCAAATAAACATTGTTCCGGTAGTGCGTTTTTGACTAGCTCAGAGGTTTTCATCCACCAATCTCACACGTTAGCAGGGACCCTACTGTATGTAGCAATTTTAATTTCTGGGTTGATCATCTATCCCTCAAGCCTTATTCAACTGAATTTCTTGAGTTAATTGATGGTAACAATTTTGTAAATCACGTCACTACTCAACACATGTCTCAGGTCATATATTGGATTTAGTCTTGTCTCCCTCTGATTGTGACCGCATTGCAGATGTGGAGGTGGGTATCGTCAATGATGGAGGGGCCACTAATAAATAGTCGAAATCAACACTAACAGGCGGGTCATTTAACACAAGATCTCCCTTGCACACTGCACATTCAAAATCTATGATTCTTGTCAAAGGTTATCTAGTACAGTACAGTATATATATCTATCTATTGCAAGACCCCATGATCTCAAAAGGGTGGCCACGAATGAATCACCCCAATGCACCTCTGTCCCCCGTCAGCCGACACCCCTCCTCCCAACCAACACTGCTTTCACTCATACCTCTAAACTCCACCTTTTCACTTCACTCTCCGTCTGCCTCTCCCTCTCTGTCCTTCCACTAATTGCATGTTACATCGTAGATGTAGTTATAGATTAAGGGTTAGGGAGTCATAAAATATACATATATTTATTCAGAATAAGCACAACAAAAATGGGTTAATAAAGGTGGATGAGGGAAAACATTGGAGTCATGGAACCTAGCCCCATTGAACCCATGTTATAATGAGCTCATGCAAGGACATTTCACTTTGCGAACCGTTTTTGAGAAACGTAACCCGTTTGTTAAATCGATGGATGCCTGTACAGTATTATGATACACACAAATTAAGCCCCAGGTGCAGGGGTTATAAAGTACCTCGTGTAAGTCTTGTACAGTATTCTGGATTACAGTATAAACAATTTCTTAACTTATGCAGGCTCTCTCGTAGTGAAGGAGTTAAATACTATGACATTCAAAGACAAGCAACAACCTCACCTTGAGTAACTTGGCATCAGACTCGTTCATGGGTGGGTAGATGCGTCCCTTTCCCCGACCCAGGCATTTGGTGCGATCCTCACTCACCACTTGGCAAAAGAAACCCTTCTTCTTGTCAAACCTGAAAGGATAACATTGGTTATCTGACAAGTTATGTGGTGTGTGGCAAAGAGACTGATGGCCAGTGCGGTTTGGGGTAGCTTGCTTGGTCCTTCAATGACTGATTATGAAAATCACAATCAACAATTTACAGAACAGTACTGTACTGTATTGTAAGCAAGAGTAAGCAATTTTATACCTGATGGCTGCCTTCCACACTCTACACCATTCTATTATATAGTACACTATGAAGATTATGATGATGCAGTTTTTTTACGCAGCGCACTCCCTTGACTGACAGGGCTAGGGCGTTTCCTTGTTACAAGGACTTTACTGGACTGTTAAGATTATCTATCTACTGTATATACTCTGGCACATACACAATTTTATTTATTTATTTAATTTTTATATTATTATTATTATTATTAATATTATTATTATTTGTATTTACTTTTTATTTTTTTAAGCTGGGGGTGGCCGACTCGAGATTGAGCACGAACAGAGACAATACAACACGGGTGGGCGGGTGCCCAACCCCGAAAGGGGTTGAAATAGGGGAGCTATCCCCCCGCCAAAGGCGGCTTTCTAGGGCCTTTCCTAGCTGATGCTGAGAGGATTGGGTTCTAGTCATGTGGTGATGGGCTGGTCTATCAGAGTGAGAACTGAGCGATCTCTGCCATACCCATAGCTTAGTCTGACTGTTCCTTTTACTTATATATTTTCTAGATCTCAAGTGACGTCGTCTCTTCCGTGGATTGACCTTCCAATCTACCAAGATTGGAAGCCAAAGCGTCACATTTTTTCTTTGCCCCCTCAACTTTCTCTTCATAATTGCTGAGGGGTACAGGGCCCTGGGTGGATCTTTGATTTCCCGGGCGTTTCCGCACCCTCCTCAGCTCCCCGCCATGGAGTGGCTTCGGTCACCCAGGCTTTATTGTGGTCGGCAGGGAGGGTTCTGTGGGGGCGCTCGGTTATGGCCTTGGCCTTGCTTGGGGCATTGGGGCTGTTCGGCCAGGCAGCTTGGGGAACAACAACAACAAAAAAACACAAAACCAAACACAAACACACACATCTAGGTCGCCCAGGAGAAGACCTAGAGACCCAGGCCCATTTGGGGTCCCCAGCAAAAGAATTCCAGGGCCCAGACCTCCCGGAGAGGTTCCGGTTTCAGCAGGTAGACATGCAGCAAAGCCCGCCCACCACGCATCCAGGAGTACCCTTCATATATATCGGCTCCCGAGCCCGGCGCCTGACGGACTATTTTCTAGTCCAACTGGCGCCTGAAACCCCTCTCCCAAACTACTGTACTGCATTTTCACTCATCTATTCATTAGCATTCTCCATTCATTCCTATTTATTATCACTTCTCTTGCCTGATCTATAGTCATTCCTCTATCTTCCAATGCTTGTCCTGCACAGTTTCTTTATCTCACTGGAGGTCTTCCTACCCCTCTACCTCCCCTTGTATCTGACTCACATGTTTCATCTCCCATTCGCTCAACATGTCATGCCAGCACAGCACCCTTCTGTCCACTCTAGCTGACAAATGTTCCTGCTGCCCCACTCTCCTACGTACCTCTTCATTCCTCAATCTGTCTCGACGAATCACTCCACACATATTCCTCAAGCAGCTCATCTCCATCACATCCGGCTTTCTTCTCTCCTTTTTATTCAGAGCCCATGTCTCAGCCCTCACTGTTGGTACAACTATCCCTTGATACATTGCACTTTTAACTTTCTTTCCGAGATTTCTCACCTTCACATACTTCCCATTGCTCCGAAAACTTTCCTTCCATCACATACTCTCCGTCTTTTGTCCTCCTTTCCTTTCTCTATTTACCTCCTTCCAGAGAGAGTTTGGCAGACTGGGAGCCAAAGCATCACATTTCTCCCTTTGCCTGAAGGGAAAGGTGTATGCCTCATGTGTTAGAAGTGCAATGACGTATGCCTCAGAAACATGGGCCGTTAAAGTAGAGGATATCAACAGAATGGAACGTAATGAGATGAGAATGGTGAGATGGATGTGTGGGGCCAGGCTACAGGATAGAATAACAAATGTTGAGCTGAGGAGACGTTTAGGTATAAAGAGTATTAGCGAGGTGATGCGTACAAGTAGACTGGGATGGTATGGACATGTGGAGAGAATGGATGAACAAAATTGGGTGAAAAAATGCAGGTCTGTGATTATGGAGGGAGCTGCACCAAGGGGTGGACCGAGGAAGACCTGGGATCGGACTATACGTGCCGATCTCAAATCCAAGAACTTGACAAGTGAAGCAGCCCTTAACCTAAGAAGTGCGCATGGGGGGTATGACACACCACACTCCTGTGCTGATGTATTTGAGCTGTTCCCATCGTTATTTTACCATAAATAGTATTAATACTTATCCATATGCGGTTGATATAGGTTGATTATAAAGGTATTAACCTGTTACAACAATAAAACAAGTGGAAACAGTGTTTGGATGGTCAAAATCGGCGATACAGGCCGGGAGTTACATAATGTATGGCTGAGGCAACCTCCCTGCCCTCCTCCCCTCCCCTTGTCTGGAGAGACACTGTTACGCAATAGTCTCTCTCTCGTTCTTTCCCACGCTTGGTAACAGTGATGACAACGCCCTGCTACCAACTCGCTAATGTTAGCACGAAAATAGACCACAGAATAAGGGAATAACAGGGAAAATAGGTGATAACTGAAGGAGGGGAGGAAAGTGGGGAAGGAGGGGAGATGGAGGAGTGATATTTGGCATGACCCAGGGGCAAAAAAATCAATAAAAAAAAAAAAAAAAGTGTTTGTTTATTTGGGTGTTTTAAATGGATTTTTTTCCCCCTTACTCTTAAAGAGTCTTGCCGCAGTCCGCCGGGGGAACTCTTAAGAGTCTCCCCGCAGTTCCCGGGTTAACAGGGTTGCCTGGAACGCCGCCATTAGGACAAGAGACTGAAACTGCACGTATGTGTGGAACACTCAGTCTTAAAATTTTATGTATGTATGTATGTATTTCCCTTCATAATTGTTAAGGGGCACAGGGCCCTGGGTCGGGCTTTGGTGTCCCGGGCATTTCCGCACCCTCCTCAGCTCCTCGTCCAGGAGCGAATTCGGTCACCTAGGCTTCCTTAGTGGTAAAGCTGGGAGTATGGATATTCGTAGTTAGGATAATATAGTGGACTGTATAAAATACCATACACTAGTTTATATCACCTGAATACTGGAACTAGTGCTGTAGGGCCTAGTTGACCTGTTGAGCCATGGCGTTGTTACAAGATGGTGTGTGGGAAACGGGAGTGTTAGCTAATAGGATAGAGTTGATGAATAAAGAAGGGGGCCACTATACTTGATGATTGATGGGAATGATGATTAATGATCTATGGATTAGTATGGATAGATGGAGAATTGATGAGCTAAGTACTATCACTAATGGGGCGAAAGGTGAGGTGAAAACACGAGAGTAGGCAGACGGTCTGATTGTGGTGGCGGCTAGGTAGAGAGTGAGCGCAGGGCCCTCACATTTCACGGGAGGTGCGCCGCTATCACGCATGCGCAAATAGGTAGGGATTTATTTTCCCTCCCAATTATAATTACCTAAGTTCATAGGAATGATAGATTACCCAATATCCAATATAGAACATATTGTCTATATAATTATTGATCCCACAAACTTAATACTAAAAACTTAATGTAATACTTAAAGTAAGACTGTCCATATCAGAGTTTGGACAGGGAGGGTTCTGTGGGAGCGCTCGGTTATGGCCTTGACCTTGCTCGGGACCTTGGGGCTGTTCGGTCATACAGTCTGGGGAACAAAAACAACAACTACTACTACAGTACGGTACTACTACCATACCTGAGATGCTGCGTGTAGTTGTAGAAGGGCTGTATACCAAGGAAGCGCTGTAGTTCGTTCATAACATAGACAGGGTCGTTACGCAGCTCCTCCCCATCTATGATGTTTACCTGTGAGGCTGGAAAGTGGTCCAACCAACGCTCTATGTGACGTGCGTACATACCAGGCACCAGGCACCTGATTAAAATAAGAGAGTAAGTTGATTAGTTAATAATAATAATAATAATAATAAGCATGTTACTTATTTCTCATAAGCGCCAATTTTTCCGAAGAATTCACTAGCGCTCGGAAAGAGAAAGAAAAAAGAACAAAATCAATGCATCAAAAGAAGGCTTATATACAACACACATTTAACAATCACTAGCAGTGGAAAAACAGCCTAAACTCTATAGCCATCTGTCATGACACCTCTCTCAAGATCATAGCTCCTCTCAAAGAGAAAAGTCTTAAGTTGTCTCTTGAAGCATCCAACAGAACTCAGTTGTCTCATGGACAGCGGCAACCTGTTATACAACCTCGGAGCCATGTAGGAGAATGACCTCTCAAAGAAAGAAGACTGCTGGAAAGCCCTTGGTTCATCAAGACGAAAAGGGTCATTGTCATGACGCACAACTACACCATGGTGTGCCGGTGGGCGCCTGAGCAGCTCCGCAAGGTATCTAGGCTCACCAAATTTGAGAACCTTAAAAGTCACCAAACACAACTTAAATTCTATTCTTGCTCTTACTGGCAGCCAGTGCAGTTCTATGTGAAGAGATGTAGTAGGAGTTCTAGGTGGAACACCAAAAATGAGTCTTGCGGCCCTGTTAAGAACAGACTGAACTTTCTTTAAAATATAATTTGGAAGACCCACCAACAGGGCATTGCAATAATCAACACGAGAGAAGACCAATGAGTGAACCAACGTCAGGAGGCAATGTCTGGTTATAAACGGCTTCACCAAATAGAGATTTCTGATGTGCAAGTAACAACTTTTAACTATCTGGTTTACATGCTCTTTGAAATCTAATCGGGAGTTCACATATACACCCAGATTTCGAACAGAGTTGGCCGGTCGCAGCTGAGATCCACCCACATTGATGGAGAGGGCACCTACTATATCATCAGCTCTTCTATTTCCTCGGATGATGAGAATATCAGTTTTACCATCATTTAGTTAAGTTTTCTCACTCTCATCCACTTCTTGATATCAGACATCAACAATTCCATCTTACTCTGTATATCAACTATATTTGTGATTCTCACATAAATCTGGGTGTCATCTGCATAAAAGTGAAAGGTGACATTATGTGCACGAAGCAGAAGAGACAAACTGCTGATATAAATTATAAATAGGATAGGACCTAAAACTGATCCCTGCGGAACACCATACTGCAGGGGTGTCGAGTCCGAGACCATTTGATTTACCATCACACTCTGGGATCTACCTGACAAGTACGACCCAAGAAGCAAGAGAGCGGAGTCACGCACACCACAATCATAAAGATCACTCAATAACAACTCGTGATCCACTGTGTCAAAGGCCGCAGAGAGATCAAGCAAGGCCAATAGTGAGGCCACACCATTGCAAATGTTCTCAACTAGATCATTATGTACTCTAATCAATGCTGTTTCAGTTGAATGATGCTGTCGGTAAGCAGACTGAAAAATTGGGATAGTTTCATTCTGCTGAAGTAGTGGTTGTAATTGGTCAAGTATTGCACGCTCTAATATCTTTGATATGAAGGACAGGTTGGAGACAGGACGATAGTTCAACATGTTCTCAACATCAAGTCCAGGTTTCTTTAGAGTAGGTTGGAGTAGTACATGCTTTTCAGAATGTGGGAAGCTACCTTCAGAGAAGCACTTATTAATTATTTTGGAAATAAACTCAACTGTGTGATCATAGACTCTTGGTAGCTTGGAAACATTTATGGGATCCAACGGGCAAAATGTTTTATTGAGGTTTCTTATGTAGGACGAGATCATGTCCACCTCTACTGAGTGAAAGGATGAGAGGACATAATTAGGAATGTGTCGGGGTTGGAGTACAACTGACAGTTCTTCACCAACAGAAGCATCATCCAGTTCCTGTCTTATGCGAGTTATCTTGCCAGCAAAAAATGCCACAAAGTTGGCAGCCAACTCGGCATCGGGTACAGAAGGTCTTAAGCTGACTCTTGTTTTTCCAAGTACACTGTTTACAATTGAAGCCAACCTCCTCTGGTCGTTACCACATGAGTCAACTTTTCCCTGATAATACACTTTCTTTTCATCTTTGATTGTGTGGACCACGGCTCTTCTGGCTGACAGATATTGCAACCATGTAGAGTCTGTTTTATTTTTCCGCCATTCACGTTCAGCTCTTCTACGCGCTCTTCTAAGAAATTTAACTCGAGTGCTATACCAGGGTGAATCATCTCGTACTATGATTTTCTTCTCTACTTCTGGACAGTGATGATCGAACACTAATTTAAGTGCATTTCCATGTACCTCCACCAGCTCATCTGAAGTAAGGTTGGAAGTACTGTATCAATACTTCCCGAGTACTGTTTTACTTCACTGCTAGCCAAATTTTGGTCTGTATTTTTATAATTTCTAAATCTGATTACTTTTTCATGTGTGAGTGGCTTAGGGAAATCAAAGCTGAAAGTAATCAAAGCATGATCAGAGGTATTAGGGTCCGCATTCTCAACATCAACATCCAGAACACCACCACAACCCACAGGAGAGAAAACCAAGTCAAGGGTGTGTCCTAAGATATGAGTTGGGTGGGACACATGGTTTACAAAATTGTTCTGATCAGTCAACTCAAGGAACTCAGGAGAGAATGGCTTCAGATGAGGGCTGTCAACCCAGTAATTAAAATCTCCACATATCAAAAGTCTTCCGGTTTTAGCAGAAAATTCCTCGAGAAACTGCCCAAACTCTTCCATAAAACCCCTATCTGTGCCACGATGGCCAGGCCTATAGACAACTGCCATTCTTAGAATTTGTTGATGGAGTTTTATTTCCACTTCCAACAGTTCATAATAAAGAGGGGCTGGGTTATGGCTTATTTGCAAGATATTCACCAGAGATGTGGAGTAGACAACTGCCACTCCACCACCCGGATGATCTCCCCTAGGCCTAGGAACATTTATTATGGAATGGGTTTTAGGCAATGCCGCCTGGATAATATTCAGATCTGACTCGAACAACCAGGTCTCAGTGAGACATAATACATCAAGGTTACGTTCATCCAAGATCTCGCATATATGATCCATTTTGTTACGCAAGGAACGAACATTCAACAGACCCAGTTTCAACCGGCTCCCGTGTGCATTTTTCAGTTTTTTGAACCTACAAAATTGGTGTTTTCAATAACTTTATTTCTCTGAGCTGTCATTAGAGGACAATTTCTACCTGAGGCGAAATGATTTGGCGGCTCCGTAACTGATGTGGAGCTCATACAATTTATACATTTGGGGGAAGTCTTGTTGGTGCAGTCTCTGAGTACCGGCACAGAAGTTGCATTTTGGATCCTCATTTTTCCGATAACACCTGTCACTGGTATGGCCAAAGCCCTGGCAATGGTAACATTGTGTTACCCAGAAGCGATCGTATGCACGACATCTCACAAGTCCAACATACACAGAATTGCCATCATCCACAATGGAAGAGTGTATTTCAGGTGACATTTTTACTACCGCAGTCTTTGTGTGTGCATCACTCTTTTGCTTGGTGAATAGCAAATTCATAGCTAAGCCATCGTCGACCAGGGACTTTATTCTTGGGTTCTTGTTGAGGATGCTGGGAATGATCTCATTATCCTCAGCGTCATTAGCAATGCCTACCAGAGTCATTTTTGGCATCATCTTCTTTGGTTCGGAGACACTGAAGGCACTGTCCACCCCCAAACACTGATTCCTGCATCTTCTTTGGCTTTCTTGGATGGAAGTCGTACCACCAGTACACCTGAATCAGTTCTAGTTAACTTGTTAACCGGAACCGAAGCCAAAGCAGTCTCGATTGCCTTTGTATCTGGTGGGCTTACTGGCTCGGAGGATCGGTCTTTTGGCTTCACTACCAGGACCTGATGGTCCCAGACAGTTTTTTTCTTTCCACCATCTACCACCTCAGTGGTGCGTTTGGTCGGCTCCTTTTTGGTCTCTTCAAATGTTTGCTGAACTATCTTGGCAAACAAGGGAATGTCGGGGGCAGCAACTTTAGTCTCAAGGATATCCATTCTGTTACCAATACTCTCTATCTCCACGGCCACCGCAGCAAGGGCACCCTTCACTTCGTTTACAATGGCAGTCTTCACTTCACCAACTAGGGCAGCCGTAAGGTCATCCAAGGTCTGCTGACTAATTGCTGCGTCCTTTGCAGCCAGGGGGGTGGTATCGCAAACAGTGCAATGCCATTTAAATCAGGTTTCTTCTTTGCAAGTACTCTGAGGTCCTCATCATCAACATTTATACAGTTAAGTGAAAATAGGTACCACACAAGTAGCAGCCCAGCGATTTGGCCTTGCCCACAACCTTCCCACAACTGCAACTCTGCTTGCTTGCTGCCATTTCAGTGGAAGTAACCAATAATTAAAAACAAAAACACCTGTATTTCGTATCTGATTAAAAATAAGAGAAAACCCTAGTTTTAAAAAAAAAACTTGAACTACCTGGGACAGACCCCAGGTAGCGCCGTCCCCGTCAGTGCCACCACAATGGAAAAAAATTAAAATGGAAAAGAAAAAAAGGTAAAGTGGTGTCTGCACGGTCACCGCGGGCAGGTGGGGATCGACTTGGCTACCCTTTGGGCGTAGCCCAACCGAGATGCGTGGAGAGACCACGCACAGGATGGCAGATGTGTGTGGTGCAAAAACTTTAACCAATTTTGCACACTGTTTTGAGCTTATAGCAGTGACAATACAATTTCCACGGTACTCAGCAAGACCCAATTGGTTACGATACTGCCACTGCGCAAAGCTCAACTCAACTTAGTTCATTGATGGGATAAGCTCAGGCAGCATAATGTGTGGGAGTTTGAGTGAAAGGGTTAGGATAGAGTTGTTATTTAACCTACGCAATCCGGGGGGCCTTATATAATCCTGATCGCTGTTTTTTTTTATTTTTTTTTTTTTTTTATTTTTTTTTTTTTTTTGTATTAGTTTAACCAGACCACTGAGTTCCACAAAAGAACTCTCATAGGGCTGGCCCGAAGGATTTGTCCAAGATGGGCAACTAATCAAGTCAAGATAGATAGGGAAGGTGAAGGCACGCAGACATTTCTCGCCATTTCATCAGTTCAGCCCGGACCACATGAGCTCCACATAAGAGCTCTTATAGGGCAGGGCCGAAGGATGAGGCAAGAACTGCTACACTGCAGCACCAAGTAAGAAGTGATCAAGGGCAAAGAATGAAATATCAGGACTAAGGTATAAAAAAATCACAGATATATGCAAAAAATGCATTACCGAATGGAATCAAGTCAGCTCGACTACATCAGCAACCGAAGAAACAAATCAGGTCAGGAGTCTACTACCTAGCCAGGCCAGGGAGACATGAGATATAGGTTGCCCGAGGACAACCGAATGGGACAGAATAAGAATAGAAGGGGAAAAACATAGAAAGAGAAATGGAAAAACTACTCAAAATTAGTCAAACTGATGACGAAAGCTCGAGGGGAGAGAGGAAGGGAAATTACCACAACCATCCCCCATCAAGCCCCCCAACCGCGCCAAGGAGAGTAGTTGTTGTTGTTGATGATGCTTTTATTTTATACTAGCCCACTGGGCCTAGGCCCTCTCAAGGCTAGTGTTGGAGGAGGTGGTACAGAGTTTTAAGTACATACACATACAGTACATACATAAAATTTTAAGACTGAGTGTTCCACACATAAGTGCAGTTTCAGTCTCTTGTCCTAATGGCGGCATTCCAGGCAACCCTGTTAAGGGCTGCTTCACTTGTCAAATTCTTGGATTTGAGATCGGCGCGTATAGTCCGATCCCAGGTCTTCCTCGGTCCACCCCTTGGTGCAGCTCCCTCCACAATCACAGACCTGCATTTTTTCACCCAATTTTGTTCATCCATTCTCTCCACATGTCCATACCATCCCAGTCTACTTGTACGCATCACCTCACTAATACTCTTTATACCTAAACGTCTCCTCAGCTCAACATTTGTTATTCTAAGTCACGTATATGTCAGTAGTTATTATGTCCTTGTATACATTTATAGCTCTCAGGAAGTGACGAATAGGGGTGAAATTGAAAGAGTCTGAGTCAGAGAGGATGTCATGTAATGAGGTGTTCAGCAAGAATTGCCATCTTTCAGATGTATAGACGGGACAAATACAAAGAAAGTGAAAAACAGTCATTGATGTAGTATGGCAATGTTGGCATTCAGATGGTTGACCACGAGGGGTGGACATCAGGTAACCATGTGTGAGGCGTGTGTGGCCTAAACGTAATCTAGTTAATAGGGTTTGGTCTGCGCGTGAACCATTAACCCTCTCCGACATATGATGCGACTTTGAGACTATTAGGGATACAGTAAACCTTCGCTAACTCGGACTCGTTTTAGTCGGAAACCCGCACTTCTCGGAATGGCATAGGCCTCTCGGAAATGTCCCTGTATATCTCGGAAAATTCCGAGTTGGGCGGGATTTGTGTCCGGTTTACAATGTTCTCTCACTCGGTTTAAAGTGATTTTAGGATGAATTGAAGCCTGTGCCTTTTAATTATTGTGTTAATATTAATTACTATGTACTGTACTGTCCCTGAAAACATAATAAGGTTCGTATTTGTCATTAATATGATGAATTTCACATTAAAAAAACAAAAAAGTTATCTCAATTTTCTCGGACGCAGACTTTCCTCTTATAATTCGGAATTTTCCCTCTCTTAACCCTTCCTACCCGGTCTGCCTTACCTAATGACAGCTCGGCAGAAGGGCCGCTACCCGGCCGTCCTTACCTAAGACGGCAGCTTAATAGCCTAATTAAGCTTGGTCTGAACGCCGTGCGTACGACGTATGTCAACAAACCCAAGCGTTGCGTCACCGCACCTCCGAAAACAAGAAGGAGAAGACTCTTCAATGTTATTGTTCTGACGTCAGACGAAATTAGTGTCTGAAAAGCCCCCATATTGGCAACATCTCTGCAATATTTGTTCCACTGAAATCGTCATCACAACTGAACCAGTTGACTTACAGAGCTCTACTCAACGCCAAAATACAGATTGAAAACCGCATTACGATTATAGATAAGTGGGAAAGTTCTAGCAGTGAAAATAAACATAAATACGGTAGCCTAGGCCTAGACGTTTTTCAGCCATTTCGCCCGGGTACGGGCGACCGTCCTTAGGTAAGACTGGCCGGGTAGGAAGGGTTAAGTCGGACATCTCGGAATATCGGGCATCTCGGAAGTGTCTCCCCCCAATTAGTCCGAGTTAGCGAGGGTTTACTGTACTTTAACTATTCCGGCCCGGGTGTCCTTTTAACAGGACGGCGCGGCAGATGGGCCAGAGCCCGGGTGTCATTGGAAAAGCCCTATGCTTGAAAGCGTGCTTTGAAATTTGCGCGGGCAAAATTTACTTTGCAGGGGCGATCGCAGCGCCACCAAGCCTCAACTACTACCGTTATCAGTTTCTACGTGCCCGCCATAGAGAGATATAGTGCAATCATGAATTCCGACGTGTCCGATTCTGTGCAACCTCGCGCGCGCCCCACTGCTACCCCACTCGCAACATCAACGCTTGTTCCAACCGAGAAAAAAGCTCAACGAAAGAAAGTGAAGAAAGTAAAACGTTTGTTGAGTACAAGTGCTATACAGCGAGAACTTTTTGCCATTGAGTTGAGCAGTGGCGAAAGCTCGGTGGACAAAGAAAGATTTATTGAAAGTGGAGACGAAGTTGACGATTTCATTGGTTTTGGAAAGGATGACAATGTAGATTTATTTGTGGGGGGAGACAGTAGTGATGATCCTGATGTGGAAGTGGTTCAGGAAGGTGCTATTGAACTTCCAAGTGTGCTAGGGCCTAGGCCTACCCCTTCGCCATGTTTGGTAGGTCAGTCTAAGCCTAGCCCTAGCCCAGGACCTTCCTCTTTGCCTGCCCGTACACCCTTGAAAGTGGGCAAATATTTCTATAAACAATCTTTGGTGAAAAGTACAGCTAAAAAAGCATGCAGGGCAGCAGCAGAAAAGGCTAGGGAAGCGGAAGACAGTGATAGTGACGCCGACCCTGGTCTAGCAACCACCCGCATTCCTTTGTCCCGACGCCTTGACCCGGGAACCCGCGTGGGTCACCCACAGCCATCAGCTTCATCTCTCCCTCTGGATGACATAAGGGCCTCTACAAGTGGTATTAGTGGTGTGCCACAGCCCTCAACACACCGCAGAGCATTATTTGATGCGAAGAAGCCCTCGGCTCGCCGCAAAAGGAGCCCAACCCCCGAGGCTGAGGCTCCCATTGTTGAACCTCCCACAGCCTCCCGCGCCCCACGCAGCCGACGCCCGGTCACTTCTTCACCCGAATTGTCTCCTGAAGAGGATGCTGACGACCCCAACATTGCCCCAGATGACCTGACGTCGCCTGAGGAGGAGGAGGAAGAGGAAGAGGAAGTCCCGACAAGACGAGTTAGAGGGCGAGATCGTCGACGTGGTCAGCCTGCCGATGCCGATGACCCTGGGCCTGGGCCTGGGCCTGGGCGTGGGCGTGGGCGTGGTGGGCGTCCACGTGGCCAAGGGCGTGTGCCTGCTGCAGCTGCACGTGCTCGATCATCCGACCTGTTTGTGTGGACAGATGGGGCGGATTTTGAGCCAGATTGTCCTGCCTTTGATGAGGTACAGATTGGTTCCGGGGTGTCACCAGCATATCCCTGTGACCCAGATGCTACCCCCAGCGAACTTTTCTGTGGCTTTTTTGACAATGAAGTCATGGAATACCTCGTCGAAGAGACAAATAACCACCATGCTATCTGTGCCAACTTTCTTGGGAGGAAGACCAGTGCCAAGATGGTGGCATGGAGAGATGTCACTGTGGCAGAAGTATATGTGTTCTTGGCACTCACAATGCTGATGACACATATAAAGAAGCACGTTCTGGCCGACTACTGGATCACTGGCGACCTCATAACGACTCCAGCATTTGGCAAGTACATGTCCAGGGATAGGTACTTCGACATCCTCTCCTATCTCCACCTGTCAAACAACATTGCACTCCACACGTCCGACCCATTATTCTTACAGTATTCTTACAGTAGATCCTCTGGAAAAAGGCAAACTAGGCCTGTGTATCCAGCTCAGTACCAGTACTTGCACTGCTGCGGTCGTTCACGGTGTTGGCGGCGGCGGTAGCAGACGCAACATTTTTACTATTCTGTATTTTTGTTTTATAATCAAACTTCATATCTTTTCTTCCCCATGCTTTATCAAGATTACTTTCAAACTCCCTTATTGATTCGGAATCGACTACATACTGGGGCAGTGCGTTCCACTCATTTACCACTCTATCACAAAATGAGTTCTTTGCCTTCTCAAGCCTATTTCTTTCTTTGTAAATTTTCTTAGAGTGTCCTCTCGTTCTTGTTCCCTCCCGCATCAAGAAGATACCTTCACACACATCCTCATCACACTTTCTGACACTATCTTAAAAGTTTCTATCATATCCCCTCTCTTTCTCCTATATGCCAGTGTCGGAAGCCCCAGTGTCCTCATCCTCTGCTCATAGCCCGCGTTCTTCAACGTTGGTACCAGCTTGCTAGCTCTCCTCTGCACTTTCTCCACTGCTTCTATATCCTTTACCATATATGGAGCCCACACCTGGTTCGCATATTCCAGGTGCGGCCTAACCAGCGCTGTATAGAGATTCCTGAAGATTTCTTCATCAAGTGACACAAATGTCCTCCTTATCAACCCTACAATTCTATTGGCTTTGTTTATCTTTTCCGCTAAATGTTCGGAGAAATTTAACTTATTGTCTATCACTACTCCTATATCCTTTTCTGCATTCACTTCCTCTATCGCTTCATACATACTGTACCCTACCTTGTCTATCTTGCTTGTCCCAATCCGCATGTACTTGCATTTTTTTGGATGAAAAGGCATTAACCAATGCTCAGACCATCCCTTCATGCCCTCCACATCTCCTTGAAGCAAACCCACATCTTCCTTACTCCTCACTCTTCTATACAGCTTAGTGTCATCCGCATACAGGTATACCTCACTTCCATTAGTTATAACTTCAGGTAAGTCGTTGATAAATATAACGAACAGAAGTGGTCCCAACACAGATCCCTGAGGTACCCCACTTGTAATTTCCCTCCACCCCGAGCCTATTCCATTCACCAGTACCCTCTGTCTCCGATCTTTCAGGAAGGCTTCTATCCATTTCACACATTTCTCCCCTATATTATAGCTTCAAACTTTCTCTATTAACATTTTATGTGCGACCTTATCGAAGGCCTTCATAAAATCGCAATATACCACGTCTATTACATCACCATCTTCTAGAATTTGAATCCAATCATCTACCACCTTAACCCGGGAACTGCGGGGAGACTCTTAAGAGTTCCCCCGGCGGATTGCGGGAAGACTCTTAAGAGTCAGGGAAAAAAAAATATCCATTTAAAACACCCAAAAAATGTTTTGTTTTTTGTTTTTATTTTTTTATTTTATTTTTATTTTTTTGCCCCTGGGCCATGCCAAATATCACTCTTCCACATCCCCTCCGTCCCCACTTTCCTCCCCTCCTTCAGTTATCACATATTTTCCCTGTTATTCCCTTATTCTGTGGTCTATTTTCGTGCTAACATTAGCGAGTTGGTAGCAGGGCGTTGTCATCACTGTTACCAAGCGTGGGAAACAGCGAGAGAGAGACTATTGCGTAACAGTGTCTCTCCAGACAAGGGGAGGGGTGGAGGGCAGGGAGGTTGCCTCAGCCATACATTATGTAACTCCCGGCCTGTATCGCCGATTTTGACCATCCAAACACTGTTTCCACTTGTTTTATTGTTGTAACAGGTTAATACCTTTATAATCAACCTATAATAGGCGCATATTTACCTAATTGTACCTAATTGTAGTTTACAGGAGTTGAGCTAAGCTCGTGTTGTCCCGTCTCTCAGTCTACTTTTTATCCAATTTTTTCTTGAAAATATGGATGTTCCTTGCCCCTACCACCTCCTCCTCCAGCCCATTACATTTGTCAATACATCTATAGGGGAAGCTAAACTTCCTGATATCGTTCTTGCAGGTAGGTCTTTTTACTTTGTAGCTGTGGCCTCTAGTTATTCCTGTATCCATAATTAATATATCCTCCCTATCCAGCCTCTCCAGCACCCGGGCACATTTGTACATCATTATCATGTCTCCCCTCTCTCTCCTCTCTTTTAGACTCGGTAGATTTAATTTGTCTAGCCTCCCTTCATATGGCAGTTCTCTGAGACTTGGAACCAATCTAGTGACTGCTCTCTGGATTCTTTCTAACTTGTGAATATGCTTCTTTAGATGCGGGGACCACACCACTGCTGCATACTCCAATCTTGGTCTAATCATACTCTTCATAATTTTCGCTACCATGGTCTCATCCAAGTAGTTCAGAGCAACTTTCATATTCCCGGCCATTGCATACATTCCGCTAAAGAGCTTGTTAATATGTTTCTCTGGCGACAAATTATCTTGTATAATCAACCCTAAATCTTTTTCTTTTTCGGCTTTGCTAATTATATTATCTCCCATCCTGTACTCCCAATTTGGTCTATTCACACTTCTTCCCATATTTAACACATGGCATTTACTTATATTAAATTTCATTTTCCACTTGGTGCTCCATTCGTATATTTTATCTAAATCCCCTTGCAGCTCCTCACAACTACTTTTATTTGTTATTTGTCTCATAATTTTTACGTCATCTGCAAACATTGACATGTAAGAGTTTATGCCTATCGGCAGGTCATTCACGTACATAAGGAACATGAGAGGTGCCAACACAGATCCCTGCGGCACACCACTCTCAACTTTCCGCCACGATGAGTAAGTTTCTCTAATGTTGGTCCTCATTTCCCTATCTGTTAAATAGCTCTCTATCCATTTCAGCAAACTCCCCCTGACACATCCTAGCGTCTCAAGCTTAGATAACAATCTCTTATGTGGTACCTTATCGAATGCTTTGGAAAGGTCTAAGTAGACGCAGTCCACCCATCCGCCTCTTTCTTGGAGTACATCTATCACCCTACTGTAATAACATAGCAAACTGGTAACACAAGATGTCCCTTCTCTGAATCCAAATTGCTTTGGGGTTATTATCTTCTTTCTCTCCAACATTTTCATCCATCTCTTCCTAATTAGCTTTTCACAAATCTTGCATACAATACTAGTAAGTGAAACTGGTCTATAGTTTAGAGGGTCCTCAGGGTTTCCATTCTTGTATATCGGAATGATATTAGCTCTTTTCCATTCAACAGGAACCTGTCCTTTATCTAAGGAAGCTTGAATTATGTCCCTCACTGGCTCCACTAATTGCTCTGCACACTCCTTTAAAACCCAGGCAGACACTTCATCTGGTCCCATAGCTTTCCTTACTTCAAGTCCTCTCATCGCAGATAACAGCTCATCTCGATAGTTATTTCAATCTTACTAAGACCACTCTCCAGTACTCCCGCCTGTGGTTCGTCAAAACCTTCCTCTATAGTAAAAACTGACCCCAATTTGTTATTCATTACCTCACACATGTCCGATACATTTTCATACGTCCTAGCATCAACTCTTAATTTAGTAATTTGTTTCTTTACCTTCAACTTACTGTTTATATATTTATAAAATAATCTAGGGTCACTTTCACATTTATTTACTATGTTATTCTCATAGTTCATTTTAACTTGCCTAATTATGTTAACATATCTATTCCTCTCCTGTTTATATTTATTCCGATTACTCTCAGTGGATAAGTATTAATGCTATTTATGGTAAAATAACGATGTTAGTGATGGGAACAGCTCAAATACGTGCACACAGGAGTGTGGTGTCTCATACCCCCCATGCGCACGTTTTAGGTTAATTAGCTGTAGTACCGTCGACCTCCCCGGCAAGAATCCGAACTGTCTCCCACTGAAAAGTTGGTTTGACTTCATATGCTCCATTATTCCTTCTCTAATTACCGTTTCCATTAGTTTACACACAACACTTGTCAAACTGACTGGTCTATAATTCCCTGGGTCATTTCTCTTTCCCTTCTTAAATATAGCTGTTATGTTCGCCTCTCTCCAGTCCATCGGGATTTGTCCTGTATTAAACGATACCTCAAATAACATTTTCAATGGCTCTACTAACATCTCACCTCCTTCCTTTATGATTCTTGGGTGTATCCCATCCGGTCCCGGGGACTTACTTCTTTTCATTTTTTCTATAGCCCTTCTTATTCTAGCATGGGAAAACTCTATTAGTTCTAGTGCCAGTGCCTGTTTGATGGGAATAGTAGGCACTGCATCATCCAACTCCACTGTTAGTACCCCCCCAAAGTATTTCCCCAGCACCTCTGCTTTCTCCTTATCAGTCTCCGCTCTACTCCCATCATCCAACCCCCCTACCAGCTCTGGGATCCCTACTCTTCTTGTTAACTTTTCCTGAATGTACTTCCAGAATATTTTCGGATTATCCTTCACATTTCTAGCAATCTCTCTCTCCCTCTCCTTCACCCCTCTCCTTGTCTCCCACCATATTTTATTGTTTATTTGTCTGCGTTCCAGATCCACTTCTTTAGCTTTTATACTAGACCCCCTGTTCTTTTTTAACAATTTTAGTCTTTCCCACAATCGTTTCTTTCTTCTAATCAATGTCCAAAGCTTTCTTTTCATTGGCAATTCTGGGTTCGTTCTTTTCCTCAATTTTGTTTTATCCTTATATTCCCTTACTGGTACACATTTGGATACAGCATTCTCCAGTTTGACTCTAATTTTCCTCCACATTCCTTCAGCGTCTTCACCGTTCAAGTTTCCCCCCAGTCAATGTCCAAACACCGTCTCAGCACCTCATAATCTGCTCTATCATACATGTATATTTTTCTATTGCTTCTATTATCCCCCTCTGTTTTAATATTGCAACTAAAGCTTATACAGGCATGGTCACTACGACCTATAGGGCTATCCACATTGACATGTTCCACTATATCCTCCTCATTGCTAAAAATCAAATCAAGTACACTCCCCTGCGTCCCATCTCTATATCTTGTCATCTCTGTAATATGTTGCGTTAAAAAACAATCTCTCACTTTCTCTATAAACTTGTTTTCCAGGCTACCCTGTCCCGCTGGAGACTTAGTACAATTTGCCCAGTTGATCCTTGGCAAATTGAAATCTCCAATCAAAATTTTATATTTGTTCTCTCTATTATCTATTTCCTCCATTGCTTTCAATAGGTTATCATCCTCTCCCCTACTATTATTTGGGCTTCTATATTTATTAGTGGCCCCTCCATCATTGACGATTATGCCTATTACATAAGGCCTCCTCTTCAAACGCTCGTTTACCGTAGTTTGAATCTACCGCGCAGAGCATTTAAAATTTGAGGAGCCTTCATCATGAGCGCACGCAACCTCACTCATGGTTCTGTCATTATGAAATTGGGTTCTCACTACGAAAAAACTTCGTAACAAATAATAAATAAAAAGAAAATAAGAATAACTATTCATAAGCTTTCCATATACTCGTGGATGTACTTGTGTGGATATTTGACCAGACGCTGACTTCAGGCGTCATACTTCCCTTCTCTGCTCTGCGCTCAACCTGCCCTGACGTGTCTCCCCACGCTCCGCTGGTTCCGCATTTGCTGCGTCCCTAGTGAGTTTTTTTCTCATTTGTTTACTCTGGGATGTATCGAGTAAGGTTAGGATATGCGTAGCAGGAGTGTCAGGGACGGGTTTCCCGCAGTTCAGTGTATCTGGGTCGTGTGTTTGGGACACCTATTTCGGGTGTACCCTCGTGGTCCCGTGGTGGACGCGTGTTACATTTTTCGCGGCTAGCTAGCCTAGTTATTTAGTTGGCTTTAACTACGCGTTATTGGGCTTCTTCTTATCTTTCTGATGAAGTTGCCTTATTGTTTGTTGTCTGACGTTCCTAGCGTATTTTTCTTCACTTAGTGAAGTTTTTTCTAGGTCCCGAGTCAGTGCTTCCCTCTTCCGGGATTTTTTCTACGATGTGGTGATGGCGGTTGTTCCTGTTGTGATATGTTACAGTGCTTTTTGTTTATATTACGACGTGGTTAAGTGTTATTTCCGTCTGCTTAGGCCTAGCCAGCCACTCGTAGCTTTTTTACATGTACAAGTGTTATTGATTTATGGTTTAAATATGTAATACCGTGTCATGTGTGTCCTGGATTAGTTGTGTTTTGGCTTAATCCAGGGCCTATTTGTGTTTATCAGATTGCGTCTGGTTAGTGTGGGTTGCCTTTTCCGGCGGGTTTTCTCGATTGCTCCGAGAAAGTCCGGCTGGTTGCCTTTCCGGCGGGTTTTTTCGATTGCACCGAGAAAATCCGGCTGGTTGCCGAGTTTTATATCACGCGTGGTTAAAATAGGCTAGTTTCCCCCGGCGAGTGGTGGCCTGAGGGCTCTCCAGGACTGCGTCTCTGTAGTGGAGCCTGTGTTCAGGCTTACTGTGTGTTTCCCGGCGGGATGGCTATACCCGTTTAACTAGGTGTTCATGCGGACACCGGTTGTGTATAGTTTTTCCCGGTTTTTGCAAAGCCATTCAAAAACTAGGCTGTTGTGCTTGTTTGGTCTTTCCACCCCGGCGATCTTTTGCAAAGAAGTGGGGATAGGAACAATTGGGGTTAACATTTAAATTACTTTCACACCCGGCGGTTGAACCTTGGGGAGGTGGGATTAACGGATTTGCAATTCGGTATAGTTAGCCAGACAATTGAGGGATACAATTGGGTATCGAGGCCTTCAAAATACGGCGATCTATGAAGGCTTCGAGAGAAGTCAGATCTAAAAGAGTTTAAGATAGGCTTACCCCTTTTTAACTGCGATATAATATGGAGGCCGGCGTCTTAATATGGGTTTCCGGTGGACAAAAAACCACTGGGAAGACTGCGTCATTTATAAAGATGTGCTCGTCTTTATATCAGGTCAGAGGATATGTTTAAATCTTTTGGACAAGTAAAGATATTCTAAAATCTTTACATAGGAACCTACAGGGTAACAAGAGGTAATAGTGGAGTATTACGTCTTGTTGCCCGGCGGTTCATTAACACTTGTGTTAGAACATTTTGGGGTAACCTTATGAGCATTAATTCCTGGAAATTTTCCTTTTTCCAGGGCGGAGTTCCGGCGGGTCAACAAAGGACCAGAAGGAGCCCGGGGGTGGGTTAGCTCTTCCCAGTCTCTGTCATGGCGCCACTAGACCCTGTTTTTGCTCTGTGCTTAACACCCTCCTGTTCAGGGATTCCTATTTTTGCGCATACTCTATGCATCAGATGCGTCAAATGCTTGGACCGGTCAAGGGGTCTGTGGGTGACCAAGAGTTGTACTTTTTGTAGTCAATTAAGTATTAAAGTCTTACAGCAAGATAATTTGGCCGCGGCGGTTGCATTGTGCGAGGTCAAACAACTCCTATCTAACTATGCTACTTCGGTGGCTCATAAAGCTCTTCAGTGTGATAACGTAGTTCTGTGGGAAAGATTGATTGCTCAGTATCCCCCACTTAAACGTCCCCCTTCTAGAAGTAGAGTAAATGTGCGTAAGTCGGCAGAGACTGGGCAGGGTACAGTGCTTGTTCCCTCCCCCGGCACATCTAAGAGACCTCGAGAGCCGACACCCCCGGCGACAACTTCCACGTCAAAATCGAGGTCCAGGTCACGGTCTCCCCTCCGACAGCAGACACATAGTCACTCTACTTCACCTTCGAGGAAGAAAAGCAAGGAGGAGAAGACCAAGGACAGTCCTAGTGTAAAATCAAAATCAAGGCGGAGTCACAAGTCTTCAAAAAAGGATACTCATGTACGAAAGTCAAAGGAGTACAAAGGAGTACAAAGGAAATCAAGCAACAACAGATCTAGTGACCCTTCTAGGTTGCTTGTCCTCCAAAACACTGAGGATCAAGTGTCCAAACAGTGGTTTAGAGTGGGTAAGGGAACATTGGAAAGGGAATTACTGCCCTGGAACTAATGTCCGTGGCAGGATTAGGAAGTTAGTAGGGGACAGATGGGTTAGTAACTGAGGGGGGGATAAAATAAAGTTATTCATTTACAAACGCAGTCAGTCGCGGGTTTGATGCGAGATATTTGTCTAGGCGGAGTTTAAATGAATCAACGGTGATGCAGTCTATAACTTACAGTTTCTTACAGTAGATCCTCTGGAAAAAGGCAAACTAGGCCTGTGTATCCAGCTCAGTACCAGTACTTGCACTGCTGCGGTCGTTCACGGTGTTGGCGGCGGCGGTAGCAGACGCAACATTTTTACTATTCTGTATTTTTGTTTTATAATCAAACTTCAAATCTTGTCTTCCCCATGCTTTATCAAGATTACTTTCAAACTCCCTTATTGATTCGGAATCGACTACATACTGGGGCAGTGCGTTCCACTCATTTACCACTCTATCACAAAATGAGTTCTTCGCCTTCTCAAGCCTATTTCTTTCTTTGTAAATTTTCTTAGAGTGTCCTCTCGTTCTTGTTCCCTCCCGCATCAAGAAGATACCTTCACACACATCCTCATCGTACTTTCCTGACACTATCTTAAAAGTCTCTATCATATCCCCTCTCTTTTTCCTATATGCCAGTGTCGGAAGTCCCAGTGTCCTCAACCTCTGCTCATAGCCCGCGTTCTTCAACGTTGGTACCAGCTTGCTAGCTCTCCTCTGCACTTTCTCCACTGTTTCTATATCCTTTACCATATATGGAGCCCACACCTGGTTTGCATATTCCAGGTGCGGCCTAACCAGCGCTGTATATAGATTCCTGAAGATAACGTTTCGGGGAAGCCCATTCCACAAGTTGACAACTCGATTGAAGAAGAAATTCTTAGATTCGTGTGAGTTAAAAGATTTACCAATAATTTTGTAACCGTTTCCCCGCGTGTAATTAGATTGGTCGATAGTGAAGTACTTACTAGAGTTCATATTGTCGATGCCTTTGATGATTTTGAACACTTGAATTAAGTCACCTCTTAATCTGCGCTGGGTTAAAGGAAATAGATTTAATTCTCTAAGACGCTCTTCGTATGGTTTGTTCTTTAGGCTAGGTATCATTTTGGTAACTCTACGTTGAACTCGTTCTAGCTTGTTTATATCTTTTTGGTAATAAGGGCACCAGGATTGAACGCAGTATTCCAGAAGAGGGCAGACTAAGGAATTGTAAAGGGTTAGGATAACTTCTTTGGATTTATGCTCAAATGACCTGCCTATAAAGCCAATTATTTTGTTTGCCTTCTTAACAACTTCTGAACATTGTTGACTCGGTTTTAGGTTACTCGATATTGTTACTCCCAGATCGGTTTCTCTGTTTACATTCTTAAGCTGAGTGCCATTCATCGAATAGTTTGCTTTCTCATTTAGGTATCCGATATGTAGTACTTTACATTTATCCGCATTGAAACTCATTTGCCAAATTTGGGCCCAACATGACAATTTATCTAGATTGTGTTGCATATCGTCAACTTGTTCTTTTGAGAGTACGCTATTTGCAATTTTTGTATCGTCAGCAAATTTTGAGATTGTACAGGTGAGACCCTCATCTATGTCGTTGATGTAAATTAGAAAGAGAATTGGTCCTAGTACCGATCCCTGGGGTACCCCGCTACTTACATTGGTCCATTTAGATGCCTTACCGTTTATGACTACTCTTTGCTTTCTGTCGCTGAGCCAATTTTCTATCCATTTCAACACACCGTCTTGTATTCCATGCGCTTTTAGTTTTAGCAGTAAACGTTTGTGGGGAACTTTGTCAAAGGCCTTTTGAAAATCAAGGTATATAATATCTACAGCTTTACTCTCATCGTAGAGGTTGAGGATATCGTGGAAGAAGTCTAAGAGGTTTGTTAAACAGGAACGTTTTTTACGAAAGCCGTGTTGAGTATCTTTAAGTATGTTATTTTCCTCTAAGTGATTTACGAGTCGGTCTCGTATGACCGTTTCTAGCATTTTACATATAACTGAGGTAAAGCTAATTGGACGATAGTTACTGGGTAGGGATTTGCTGCCTTTTTTGAATATCGGTGTTACGTTGGCTAGCTTCCACTGATCGGGCATAGTTCCAGACTGCAAGGATTTATTGAATAGTAATGTCAGTGGTATGGAGAGCTCATCCTTAGCTTCCTTTAGAACTCTAGGCGAGATTGTATCAGGTCCAGGCGTTTTATTTACCTTGAGTTTATCTAAACAATTCAATACTTCTCTCTCTGTAACGGTGATATTGCTTAGAACATCTGAATTATCAATCTGAATCGGCGATGGTGTAGGGATATCACTGAGGTCTTCTGTTGTAAAAACTGATGCAAAGAAGGTATTGAGGGCATTACTCATTTGTACTTCGTCTTTGGTGTATTCTCCATTTTCATCGACTAACGGTCCAACAGTTGAAGTAACTACTTTTTTCTTTCTGATATAACTATAGAATTCTTTCGGGTTTGTTTTACTTTGATTCGCAATATGTAACTCTAAGGTCTATTTACTTTGCTTAATTAACTTTTTGGCTTTGCGTCGTAGCTCTACAAATTTCACCCGTTCTTCGTCATTTTGTGAGGATTTTAATCTATCATTAGCAAATTTTTTAGCAAGCAAGCAGTTTGAAATATCTTTATTCCACCATTTGGGCTTATTATTATGGCTTGGACGCCGTATTTTCGATGGTATGCAGTCTTGCACTGCTTTTAGGTAAGTGGCTTCGAATAACTTCCAAGATGTATTTATGCCGTTATTGTGAATTAAAAAGCTCCAGTCAGTTTCTTTAAACATAGCTCTAAGTTTATGGAAGTTTGCTTTCTTGAAATTAGGGACTTTTTCGATGCTACTATTTGGTTCGTTACTAGTAAACTTTAAAGTGAAAGTTATCGTACGATGGTCGCTGTTACTGAATTCATCACCAACATTCAAATTCTCTATTAATTCTTCTTTTGTTGCAAGTACAATGTCAAGAACGTTATTACCTCGGGTTGGCGTTCGAACAAATTGATAAAGCGAACTCTCTTTGCAAGTTCGTATACAAGTCATGTCCGGAGTGTGAAGTAAGAGTATCGCCCCACTTGGTCACAGGTAAATTAAAGTCGCCAAAAATTACGGTATCTTGTGAGTTACTTACACCTGCAATTTGTTCGTAAATTTCTCGGTCAGTTTGCACTGATTGAGCTGGAGGTCTGTATATTAATGCAAGTATTATTTTTGTACCTTTATTATTCTTTATTAGCACAAAAGATGCGTCGACGTTCACAATTTGAGGTTTTGACAAGAGGGTAGGGTTAAGACTTTCTTTGATATAAAGTAAAACGCCACCTCCATTTCGATTTATTCGGCTTTTCTCAAACATTACATAACCGGGAAGTGAATACTCTGCTAAAAAGTCTCTATCTTCTGTATTGAGCCAAGATTCTGTTATGCCAATCACATCATAATTTTCTGTAAACACTAGCTCCTCTAAATCTGAAAATTTATTGCGTATGCTACGAGCGTTTGCATAGAAAACCTTTAAATTTGTTATTTTAGAACTCACGGAACGCTCTTTAATAATATTTTTGGTTCTTGTCGGATCTACATTTATGTTCATGGCTGTCCTCGGTCCTCGCTGTCTTCGGTCCTTATCGCTGGTGGTCCTCGGTTGCCTCTGTTTTTTTCTTGGCGTTGGATGATTTATGTCACTGCTGCTTCTTCTCGGATGGTGTTTTTTGATCCATGGCTGCGGACTGCTTCGTGTAGGAGACGACCCATGCGTGCTGAACCCACAGGGTTTAGATGAGTGCCATCCTTGCGGAACAGAGTAGGCTGGTTGTAGAAGTTGTCCCAGAGGTTGATGAATTCAACTTCTTCCATCAGACACAAATATTTTAGTCGGCTATTTGTGCTGAAGGCCTTGTCGTAGAATTTGTCAGGTGCGTCGATCTTGGGGAGAATGCCTGAGATGATGATATTCCTTGACTTGTTTTTGTAGTGCTGGATCATCTTGCGATATTTCTCCATCAACTCTTCGGATCTGGTGCGCATGACGTCATTTGAACCAGCATGGATGACAAAAAGGGTATTTTCATTTGCATCCTTTGTGGTATCTTCGAAGGCTTCCACAATAATAATATTAGTCCTCCCGGCGTTCGCCGGAGCCTCGTGCCTCGCTTTCTGCCTCTACTGGGGGATATACCGGCGGACAAGTTGTCACCTAATATTATTCCCAGTTCACATGTACCAGCTTTAGAGAGTTCTAACAGCAGTTATAACCCTTCAGAGGGCTCGAGTGAGGGCTCAGTAATTGGTGTGGTACCTAGCTCACAAGTGAGTTCCGGCCAAGACCGGGGAGTTTGGAGGTACTCCCAGCCATGGCGTGATGGCTCACATCATTCTCATGCACCAAAGGTAGTGGCAGACGTCCACCGGGACGCTGAGATCCCATCGTCCATCCCGGACTTAACATGGCAGCATGAGGGGGTCCCGGCTTCGGCGGAATCCTCTCCTGAGAGGCCGGGGGAAAGGGATGAGGGTTCTATAATTTCTGAGATGGAGATTCAAGAGTCAGGTTCATTGATAGACGACTCTCAGAGTAGGAATGATTCGCCACATAGTTCATCCTCTGCTAAATTTGTCACAGCTGATGAAATTAATGGGTTACTAGCGAATGCACTAACTCAGTTTTTTGGTCAGCAGCCGGAGACTCCTACAGTTGGTTTGGGAGCTTCCATGACAGCATCGAATGTCCGACCTCTGGCTACTTCCATTGCTTTGACACAAATTCCACACCCTCCCCCTGTATCACCTACTATTGTTACTAGGCCAACTTCGGCAGCACTGACTACTTCCAATGTGAGAGTAGTAGCAGATGTAAATCCTCCCCCTTTAGACAAAGCCCCGGTCAGAAAGGGGCCTATGCCCCTTTTATACGGGCCATATGAGTCATGGGTAACAATGTTCCCAGCAAAGCAAGAGGTAGCACAGTCCACTATGTCGGGGGAGCTTCCGGTACCACGTGAGTGGGTAATCCAAGGGAATAAATCTAGGAAGTTACGTGCTTTAGATATTCTAGGAAATGTATTTGATGTTAATATTAAGGCCATTCCTATCTATTATCACCATGATTATATTGTGTTTACTTCTACACCTGCCCTACCCCCTGCATCAGCTTCAAAACTGTTTTCGGACTGGACCAAGCATGACGGTTTCAATGATATAAAAGCACTGTCAGCTCTAACACCAGAGTTAGGTTTAAAGACGTTCACAGACACAGCCACAAATCCAGTTTTGAAGGTGGAGCAGTTGGGTCCGGGACCTTGGGTGGAATGGGAAGTGGAGGCTCAGAACTTTGCTACAACTTTTACTTCCAAATCTTCGCACCAAATTCCACAAAAAAGCCATTCTTGGTTCTCTCTGCCGGTATTCTCTGTCGGCGGAGTTCCCTCTGCTTTATTTGCATTTTTAGCTGCCCCTAAAATTAATCTATGCGAGCTTAAAGATCCCTTTTCTACGCCGTCCACTGCTCACCTAGACCGGGAGTTTAGACTACGTGGGAAGGCATATAGACTGTTTTCCCAGTATATTGTCACACAACAGGTAGCGAAGTCAATGCTAAGATCTGCTCAGGCAATCGCGGACGCGGAAGTCCGAAAAGCTATCGAACTGTCTAGACGCTTGCTACTCCAGACTTCTATACAGTCACTGGGAGATATCCGTACAGCCTTGCTAGAGGCGGTGCGGGCAAGACAAGATCTAAGGATGTCTCTCGTGAGGAAGCTTCCGGATAGGATTGCAAATCAAGTGGGTTATGTCTCCTGTTCTAACTGCCTCTTTAATGTCCCCGGAGGTGTGGAAAACGGTATTCAACATGGCTCAGGCCTTTAAGCACAGTCCCGCCCCATCTAAGAAACCTGCTTTCAATTTTACCAAGCCCAAACCAGTCGCAAAAGCTCAGCCTGGTGGGGCAAAGCCCTTTCATCTGCCTAAGTCCTCTTCCACCCAAAGTCAGACTTAGTACAGATACAAGCAAGGAAAGTTTTCAGGTAATCATAAAGGACAGAAGTATCAACGACCGGGCCAGGGCCCGTCTCCTGCCAAACCCGGCCAGTCGTCGAAGCATACACCACCACCACCACCAAAAAACTAGGGTCTCTCTCACTCCCAGGGCCAGTCTTACGGCGGGTGGATCAGAGGGTAGTCCAGCCGGCGAACCCTTGTCTGCTAACTGGGTCGTTCCGGGCGTGTCATCGCGCATGGCCATTAAACACATGGGCGAGGATGGTGGCACGCAAAGGCATCACCTGGCAGTGGCTCCGGCGACCTCGCTTACGTCAGCCGACAAAGGCAAATTTTGTTTCATTAGAGGTGGAGTCACTGATCCAAGAGATGATCGCCAAGAATGTCATCATCCCGGTCCCTCAAAATTACCCAGTATTTACGTCCAAACTCTTTCTAGTGCCCAAAAGGGACAGTGTTCAGATGAGGCCGGTCGTAGACCTGTCTTATCTGAACCTCCATATTCACAAAGTTTCCTTCAGGATGCTGACAGTGAATCAAATCAGGCTAACACTTCCGCCGGAAGGGTGGATGTGTTCTTTAGACCTGACAGACGCGTATTGGCACGTCCCGGTAAACAAAAGATTTCAAAAATTTCTGGCCTTACGAATAATGCATCAGACTTATGTCTTTCAGAGGATGCCGTTTGGATTGAACCTAGCACCTCGCTTATTCACGAAATTAGTCCGGCAAGCCCTGATGCCCATGTTAGAACAAGGGATCAGGATTTTGTGGTATCTAGACGATTGGCTGCTGGTGGCAGAGACGGAACAGTTATGCATCAATCATGTCAACATAACATTAAATCATGTAAAATCTCTAGGGTTCAAGATAAACCTGGTAAGGTCAAACTTTGTTCCCTCACAAGTGGTCCAGTGGATAGGGCTGGTCTGGGACACAGCTGCTCTCACTCTGAGTCAGAGTGTGGACAATCGGAACAGGTTTCGCAAGAAACTGTTTATGTTTCTTCACAGTCTGACTACGACACGGAGAGTCTGGGAATCTCTGGTCGGCTCTCTCAACTGGATTCAACTAACTGTAAAGTTGGGCCGGTTGAAAGTCAAACGTTTAATATTGGAGGGTAACAAATTTTTTCCACTATTGCCGGCGGAAACATTATGGCCCATCCCAAAATTAATACACAGCTTACTAGCAGTCTGGGCGAAGAGGGAAACATTGCACTCGGTTATGTCATGGACCTCTCCTCCGCCGACGGTATGGGTAGACACGGATGCGTCAGCAACGATAGGTTGGGGCTTTCAGTCAAACCACGGCCATCAGGGTCAAGGGCTTTGGTTCCATTCAGAAACCTCCCACATCAATGTCAAAGAGTTACTAATCCCCTTGTATTTCCTTCAGGCTCACGGCTTTACTTTACGGGACAAATCGGTGGCCTTCAGGATGGACAATCTGAATGCGGTTCACTGCATTCAGAAACAAGGGTCAACGAGATCTCGGAAGTTGCTAAACGTGTCAGAAAAGATTTTTGTTCTAGCCGGCAAGCTGAACATTCATCTTCACGCATCTTATCTCCCAAGCGTAGCAAACGTCTGGGCAGACGCTCTGTCTCGGAGACAGAGCACAACAGTAGAATGGGCGCTCAAACAAACCATTTTCGACCAAATGATTGCGGAGCCTTACCGTCCACAAGTGGATCTGTTTGCGTCCGAGGAGACTCACAAACTCCCGCTGTACCTCACCCGCCGGACAAAAACGCCGGCGGGAGGATCCGACGCACTGGTGACGGACTGGAACATGTGGAGTTCCGTTTATCTGTTTCCGCCACCAGACGCTTCTCTAATGTGCTACGTAGTAAACAAACTACGGGATTATCGGGGCGTAGTCTCGTTAATCGCGCCCCTGTGGCCAGCGCAGTTGTGGTACCAGCAATTGAAAACGTGGTGCCCGAACCCGGTGTCGCTCCCGGTCGGGTATTTCCACTTAGACACGATTGGCAACCTAGAGACCTCGCTGACTTTTGCATTATGGACATTCAGGAGGCCAAGTGGCTAACACCGTATGGTAGAAACGTGACCGATAAATTCATGAGTTAATACACCCAATCTACAAAGAGACAGTATCAATCGCACTGGCGGTCCTTTACTTCTTGGATACTTAGGACAGAACAAACCGTACCTTCGGTGGCTTTGGTTTTTAATTATTTAAACTATCTGTTCGAGCAGAAACGTCTATCTGTAGTAACGTTAAAAAATCACTTAACAGCGATTAGGATGCCATTCTTTGACCTTACAGGTCTAACCATACCCCTAGCGGAGGAAACAGGTTTCATGAGAGCATGTTTTAAACTCCGCCCACCTCCCCGTCAGCTCATGCCTACCTGGTCTCTGGACAAAGCGTTGTCTTTACTTCATTCCCGTCTGTACCAAAATACTGCAGATTTTGACTTACTTTTAAAAAGGGCAGTATTCCTTATGGCTTTGGCTACCGGGAACAGGGTATCTGAGCTGGCGGCAATGAGCAACACACCTAATTGCATAAGGTTTGGTAGGCTCAATGAGTGTATTCACATTGCACCTTCCCCAGGGTTCATCGCCAAAAATGAACACAGTGAACACGTGTTTTCAGAGTTCACGGTGCCGGCGTTGAAAAGGGGAAAAGTGCACCATAATTTATGTCCAGTGCAAGCTTTAACCAAATATTTGAGAGTAGCACCTCTGAATCAACAGGGTGCTTTATGGGTAGCTAGTACGGGCAAACGCTTAATGAAACGTAAAATAGCTTCTCTCCTAGTAGAAGTCATTAAAGAGAGTAATCCCGGCGTCGTTGGAAAAGCCCACGATTTACGTAAATGGGCGGCATCTTTGCGTTTCCTTAAGAATTTTTCTGTTGAGGACATAGCGTCCACGCACCTATGGTCCTCTAATCATACGTTTTTGACTCGATACCTTTCAGTAGCTCTAGACAGACCTTCCATGCCATGTATAGCTTTAACCCTCCAGCCCCGGCTATGTATTATATATATATTCCTCGAAACCCGGGTGTTTTGGCCGAAAAGCGTCTAGGCTAGGCTACCGTATATTCGTTAATCAGACTGCTTCCCGCATTCCCGCGCATCCCCAAGCGTAGCTGTGTTATTTACCTGTAGAATGGCATTAAGTAGAGCTCTCTAAGTCAACTGGTTGAGCTGTGATGATGATTTCATTGGAGATAACTTTATGGCCAAAACAGCCACTTTACACCACTTTTCGATACTTAACAACAACATACAGGCACACACGAACAAGCGACGCTCTCCTTCTTGTGGCCGGAGATGCGGGGCGTCGGTCCGGCTGTTGTTTACATGCGTCGGACCGACGCCTCGCACACGAAGCTGACAGGCTTTCAACCACTGGGCGTTCAAGAGGCCTTCCGGGTACCTGTTATATGCTTTTTTATGGGCGTTCAAGAGCCCTTCCGTGGTGAGAGGGTTAAGGCAGAGGGTCTAGGTGGCCTCTAAGTCACTTATTGTTTAGATTAAGAAAAGAGGGGGGGGGGGGGGGGGTGCAGTCAGTGTAACATAGGACACCCTAGAACCCGCCGGAGTATGTGTACGGAGCATACGAGCTGTGATACTGTTTGTAGGTGTGTGATATAAAATTTCTCTGTAGTATTCATTACAGGAAATTGTGCTAAAGTACAATAGTAGTAAAACAACAATTCTTGTTGTAAGTAGTTTTGGCTGTGAAGCAATATAATTTTAAGAAATCTCAGTAGTTGCAACTACGACTTATTTTTGATGTAAGTACTTCTGCATAAGTACTGTACAAGAGTTCGGTACTTCTGCGAAAGTGCAAGAATTCATTTTATGTTTGGGTATATTTTTAGGAATATATCCACTAGTTTAATGGGGTTTATATGTGCACATGTAGACTTATAAGTTTTAATTTTTCACCACTTACTTTAAGTGGGGTGCCTTCTTAACTAGCAGATCTGTGTACAGAGTCTCAGAGTTAACCCTTTTTTCAAGCAGGCTTCTTCGAAGCACGCTCCTGCTTGTACCCCTTTTTGTATATATATGCTGTATAAAGTTTATGCGCAACAATATATCTTTTTTACAAAATAAGAATACTATGTGGTTGTTTGATTATCTGGTTTTTGCTAGAGTTATGATATGATTACGAATGTCCCCCTCCAGTCTTAGATATCAGGCATAATTGTCAATGATGGAGGGGCCACTAATAAATTATAGGTTTGACTCATGCAAGGAGATAAAGAAAACCTAATATTTAGTAGTGGCCCCGTAATCATTGACGACTGGGGCCCTCCCGACCATCCCCTTCCCATTCGTTGATGTATTAAGGATTTTGGTTTACTTGATATGTCAGTGAAGGAAGTATGACGCCTGAAGTCAGCGTCTGGTCAAATATCCACACAAGTACATCCACGAGTATATGGAAAGCTTATGAATAGTTATTCTTATTTTCTGTTTATTTATTATTTGTTACGAAGTTTTTTCGTAGTGAGGACCCAATTTCATAATGACAGAACCATGAGTGAGGTTGCGTGCGCTCATGATGAAGGCTCCTCAAAATGTTTATGCTCTGCGCGGTAGATTCAAACTACGGTAAACGAGCGTTTGAAGAGGAGGCCTTATGTAATAGGCATAATCGTCAATGATTACGGGCCACTACTAAATATTAGGTTTTCTTTATCTCTTTGCAAGAGTCAAACCTATAATATAGAGGCAATTAGAATTGATCCTCTTGCACATTTTACTTCAATACACAAATACACGTACAGTACTCACAATACTGCCGTCTCATATCCACCTCATTAACCTTGAGCTTTTTTCTTACATAAATAAACAGTCCTCTTCCGACCTCTGCTCTAATAGCATTCCTCTCATATAACTCAAAACCCTCCAAACTATACTCCACCAGTTCCCTTTCAATTCTAGCATTTTTTGGTCTTACTTCCTGTAAGGCTATGACATCAGGTTTTTCCTCTTCATCCTGCAACCTACATATCAGTTATCTTTTCTTGTCCTGGGTAAACACATTCACATTACTAAACATAATCCTTAATCCATCTACCATTCCTTCAGCAATTACACCATCCCGCTCCTCCTGTCCGTACCCTACTCCCCCGTTAGCACTACTGGGTCTGCCACTTTGTCTCCTGTCTCTCCCTGTGACACCTCCACCCCGTTCTCCTCCTCCGTCACAACTCCTATCACATTCTTTTCGCTCCCTGCTACTCTTATAAACCACTTCTTCAATTTTCCGTCCCTCACTCTCCAGTAAAAATTTCTCTTATCCTCCTCACCCAACTTTCCATTATTTTCATCAGCCTTTTCTTGTAATTCCTTCATTTTTTGTCTTTGTTCTATGCTCAAATCCTTCTTTAATCTTATATGTTTCAGTTTTTCATTTGTATTTAGCCTCCAACTAAAATTTGTCACTGTCTCTGCCACTGCCCTGGTTTTAAACTGTACCCTTATAGGTCTCATCTCTCCCCTTTTATATCTACCTATCCTACTGACCTCCTCCACCTGCCCTTCCCATCCATATCCGTCCTCATCCACACCTTTCATGACCTCCTTCACTGTCTCCATATCCCTCACTTTTCTCACTCCATTATCATTCATATGAGCCTCTATATCTCCATACAAGATTACACCCCTATCCCTGTCCATGGCCTCCCTCACGACACTCTCCTTGTTCTTCATGACCCCTACAACTGCACTCTCAAAACAATTTTTGGTCATATTCATTTCTTCATTTTGCTCTTTCATAATATCCTCCAAATCCTTGAATTTCTGTTTACCTACCACCGTCCATGCAGTTGACTCCTTTACTTCCTTGAATCGCCCTTCGTATTCCTTCAGCTGCTGCTTCAATGCCATATTCTCTGCTCCCAGTTCATCTACCCTTTTCAATACCATCTCTAGGCTATCATTAACTGCCGATATAGGCCTGCATTCACATCCTTCGCTAGGCCTATTCCCTTCCCCACCTGTCACACCACACATTACACACAGTGCCTTAACTTTCTCACCAATATCCCACTTCCATTTCTCCGTATCACTCATCCACTTTTCCAAATCCATCACAACAATAATAACCTCTTCTAACTTATTATCTGTGCTCTTAAACCCACGAAAACGTTGTAACTTTTCTTCCGCCTCCGTCATACCCGAAATTCCCTCCGCCATGTTTGTTTACAAACTCAACAACTCACAACACTACCGCTGTCCCGTCACTACACACTCTTATTACACTATATATCACCCCTCCACCACACCAATATATCCTCCAAACACTTCACAAATCCTTCCTCTCCTTGCTAGCCCCGTATGTACTCGATATTCCGTGAAGTACTTATCCATTCCCATTCCCATATGCCGGAGCCTCAAAAACTTGCGTCCGCCTTCCGCCATTGTGTGCCGCTAGCACACAAGATCAGGAAGCTGTATGACATGATGCGTCATCGCTTTTCCACCTACCTGATTCCATTCCAGAAGATGTGCCTGGATGAGTCTCTGGTCCTGTTCCGTGGAAGGCTGCATATCAGGCAGTATATCCCATCCAAGAGACTCCGCTTCAGTATCAAGCTCTTCGTCCTCTGCGACTGCAAGACGGGATATGTGCTGGACTTTATGGTCTACAGCGGCAGTGGTGGCGAAATTGAGACTGAGCCGCTCATTGGTTTTGGCGGCGCTGTAGTAAAGAAGATGATGGAGAGGTACTTCTATAAAAACCACATCCTCTACACCGATACTACTAGACGTCGCCTATCCTGGCCAAGTACCTCCATGAACGCAAGACCGGAACTGTCGGCACAGTCAAGGCCATGAGGAAGGGCATGCCATCATACCAAACGAAGACCAAGAAGACTGATATCTTCCATAAGAAAAGTGGCCCCATCCTCTCCATCCACTGGCATGACCATCGGAAGGTCAACCTCCTCACCACATGCCACAAGGCCGAGATGGTCGCCACAGGGAAGGTGGACCGAAGAACCAAAAACCCCGTCGTGAAACCAGCTGCTGTCCTGGATTACAACCTAAATATGTGCCTTGTTGACAAGTCCGACATGCAGATGGGCTTCATCGACTGCCTGCGAACATCTTGCAGGTGGTACAAGAAATTTATCCTGCATACGGTAGATATGTCGGTCCTCAATGCCTACAACATCTACCGTCTGAGGACTCAAGGAGCCCCGAAGTACAAGTGCCTGCGGAAGTTCCACAAGCAGGTGATACTTGAGCTCCTGGCTAAACATGCGGGTACACCAGGGAGGCCACTACAAGGACCAGGCATGCTGGACAGAACGGGGTGTGCTGAATTTTTCAGGAAGCACCAGCTCAATGCCCTTCCTTTCAAAGCACCAGGTAGTAAAGTCAGGAATCAGAAGAGGTGCTATGTGTGCAGCCACACAACTAGAAGACCCCGCAAAGCCACAAAAACCACTTGGGAATGCCTTGAGTGTCAAGTGGGACTGTGTGCTGGCACCTGCTTCAACGACTTCCACACTCTAGTAAACTTTTGAAGTGAAAGTGACAACAGTGAAAGTGACACTCAAATGTAGGCTAAGAATAATAATATAACTAAGTATAAGTGAAAGTGACACACATAAGTAATAATAAGTGCCTTCATAACAATATGAACAAGTGAAAGTGACACTAAAATATATATTTCTAACAATAAATAAGTGAAAATGACATTATCAATAAGCCTAGTCCAGTGAAAGTGACACTATAATAATAATAAAACTAAGTATAAGTGAAAGTGACACACATAAGTAATAATAAGTGCCTTCATAACAATATGAACAAGTGAAAGTGACACTATATATAGTATTAGCTTACCTAATACATAAGTGAAAATCTATCTATCTATCTATTGCCTGACGCCGTGATCCCCGAAGGGGTGGCCACGAACGAACCGCCCTATGCACCTCTGTCCCCAGTCAGTCGACGCCCCTCCCCCCAACCAGCACCGCCCTCGTTCATGTACTTCCTCACTCCATCCTTCCACCTCATATTCGGTCTACCTCTCCCTCTCTGTCCCTCCACCTCGCTCTCGTACACCCTCTTAGTCATTCTCTCGCTTTCCATACGTTCCATATGGCCGAACCATCTCAAGTTGTTCCTTTTCACACTTTCCAGCACATCTACCTCCACACCACACCTCCTTCTTACTTCCCCATTAGTCTGTCTATCCCTCCATGTAACTCCGCACGCACTCCTTAAGTAATTCATTTCCACTGCTCTCACTCTTGGTCTGAGTCTCTCAACCAACGTCCATGCTTCGCTTCTGTCAGTCAGTGTCGGGCTTACCACACTGTCATGCAAGGACTTCTTCACTTCCATACTGACCACCCTATTTCTTGTTACTGCTTTTAGCGTTCCTACAACCCTCTTCCCCTGTTGTACCCTCTCCCGCACTTCTTCATCCATAGTCCCATCTTTACTCAACACACTGCCCAGATACTTAAAAGAGTTGACGATCTCCATAGCCTGACCGTTCAGCTTCACCTCACACTCTGGGACTTCACCCCTTTCGAAGACCATAACCTTGCTCTTCCCCGTATTTACCTTCAAATTCCGTTTTTCGCACACTGTCCCAAACTCATTTACCAGACCCTGCAACTCCCATTCATTATCACTCATCAGAACTGTATCATCCGCAAACAGCAGTATAGGTAGCTTCCACTCAATTCCCTCCCTTTTCAGCGATACACCAACATCCACTGCTCTTGATAGTATTTCTTTCATGACTCCATCCATATATACAGTAAACAACCACGGGGACATCATTATAGGTTTGACTCCTGTAAGGAGATAAAGAAAACCTAATATTTAGTAGTGGCCCCGTAATCATTGACGAACATGCCTATTACATAAGGCATCCTCTTCAAACACTAATCCGCCGTAGTTTGAATCTACCGCGCAGAGCATTTAAAAACTGAGGAGCCTTCATCATGAGCGCACGCGACCTCACTCATGGCTTCAGTCATTATGAATTGGGTTCTCACTACGAAAAAACTTCGTAAAAAATAAAAACAAAAAGAAAATAAGAATAACTATCTAATAAGCTTTCCATCATATCGTGGATGTACTTGTGTGGATCTTTGACCAGACGCTACTGCAGGCGTCATTCTTCCTTCACTGACATATCAAGTAAACCAAAATCCTGAATACATCAACGAATGGGAAGGGGATGGTCGGGAGGGCCCCAGTCGTCAATGATTACGGGGCCACTACTAAATATTAGGTTTTCTTTATCTCCTTACAGGAGTCAAACCTATAATTTATTAGTGGCCCTCCATCATTGACGAACATGCCTGATTTCTAAGACTGGAGGGGGACATTCGTAATCATATCATAACTCTAGAAAAGCAGATAATCAAACAACCACATAGTATTCTTACTCTTGTAAAAAAGAGATATTCAGGTGCATAAACTTTATACAGCCTAAATCTTCAAAAAGGGGTACAAGCAGGAGCGTGCTTCAAAGAAGCCTGCTTGAAAAAGGGTTAACTCTGAGACTCTGTACACAGATCTGCTAGTTAAGAAGGCACCCCACTTAAAGTAAGTGGTGAAAACTAAAAACTTATAAGTTTACATGTGCACATATAAACCCCATTAACTAGTGGATATATATTCCTAAAAATATAACCAAACATAATGAATTTGTACATTCATAGAAGTACTGAACTCGTGTACTTATGGAGAAGTAATTACTTCAAAAGTAAAAGTCGTAGTTGCAACTACCGAGATTTCTCAAAAATCTATTGCTTCACAGCCAAAGCTACTTACAACAAGAATTGTTGTAACACTACTATTGGCCTTTAGCACAATTTCCTGCAATAAATACTACAGAGAAATTTTATAAAACAATGCCTACAAACAGTATCCCAGCTCGTATGTTCCGAACACATACTCCGGAGGGGTCTAGGGTGTCCTATGTCACACTGACTGCACCCTCCCCCCCTTTTTCTTGAAATTAAACAAAACGTGACTAAAAGGGCCACCTAGACCCTCTGCCGTAAAGCTATACATGGCAAGGAAGGTTTGTCCAGAGCTACTGAAAGGCATCGCGTCAAAAACTCCTGATTAGAGGCCCACAACTGTGTGGACTTAATAACTTCCATCGAAAGATTATTAAGGAAACGTAAAGAGGCTGTCCCCTTGCGTAAATCGTGGGTCTTACCCACAACGCCGGGATTCTTCTCTTTAAAGTCCTTGACCAAGAGAGAAGCCAGTGTACGCTCCATCAAGCGTTCACCCGGACTTGCGACCCATAAAGCACCCTGGTGATTTAGAGGTGCCACTCTTAAATATTTGGTTAGAGCTTGCACTGGGCAAAAAAGATGGTGCACCTTTCCCCTTTTTAACGCCGGCACCGTGAACTCTGAAAACACGTGTTCACTGTGCCCCCGCCCCCGGGAACTACCTGGTCACCTGGTGCAACACCGGTACTCCGCCCTGGAAAGAGAATTTTCCGGGGATTAATGCTCATAGGGTTACACCCAAAAAATGGTACAAAATATGTGTCACAAGACCGCCGGTCAACGAACCGTAGCACTCCACCACTACTTTTCGTTTTCCTTTAGTTTCATATTAAAGATTTCAGGATATATTTACCTGTCCAGAAGATTTTAAGCATATCTTTTGAATCCTCATAAAGATGAAGTATATCTTTATTAAAGATGAAGTCTTTCAAGTATCCCTTTACACTTGAAACATTAGTAAGATTCCGGCATCTTTTTATCCCATAAAAAGTCTAAGCCTATCCTAATCTCTAATCCGGCTTCTCCCAGAAGCCCTCATAGATCGCCGTCTTGAAGGCCATGATACCCTATTGTATCAATCAATTGTTTGGCAAATGATCGCGAATTGCTAATCAGTTAATATAACCACCCGAAGGTATAACCGCCGGGTTTTATATGCAATGTCAAACCAATTGTACCTGCCCCAGACCTTTTTTGTAAAAAGGTCGCCGGGAGAGAAAGACTAAACAAACAAACAACATTGTTCCAATTGTTTATTAAGGATTTCAGCATATCTTTTACCTGTTCGAAAGAATTAAGCATAACTTCTGAATCCTCATAAAGATGAAACATATCTTTATTAAAGATGAAGTCCTTCAAGTATCCCTTTACACTTGAAACACTAGTAAGATTCAGGCATCTTTTTATCCCATAAAAAGTCTAAGCCTATCTTAATCTCTAATCCGGCTTCTGCCAGAAGCCCTCATAGATCGCCGTCTTGAAGGCCGTGATACCCTATTGTATCAATCAATTGTTTGGCAAATTATCGCGAATCGCAAATTCGTTAATATAACCACCCGAAGGTACAACCGCCGGGTTTTATATGCAATGTCAAACCACTTATACCTGCCCCAGACCTCTTTGTAAAAAGGTCGCCGGGAGGGAAAGACCAAACAAAATAACTGTGTGGAGCCCCCCTCACCGGGAATAACACAGGAAGCCTGATCCCAGGCTTGACCACAGAAAACGCAGTTTCTGATGAGCCCTCAAGCGACCAAACTCGTCGGGGTAACTTACCTATTTTAGCCATCCTGACTAAAACTCGGTAAACAAAAACGGTGTTCTCGGAGCAACGAGAAAAAACGCCGGAAAGGTAACCCACACCAAACGAGACATAACAGGAGGGCGTAATGCATAAAGCAATGAATAACACAGGAAGCCTGATCCCAGGCTCGACCACAGAAAACGCAGTTTCTGATGAGCCCTCAAGCGACCAAACTCGTCGGGGTAACTTACCTATTTTAGCCATCCTGACTAAAACTCGGTAAACAAAAACGGTGTTCTCGGAGCAACGAGAAAAACGCCGGAAAGGTAACCCCCACCAAACGAGACATTTTAACACATTTTATACAAAGGGTGTGCGCAAAATTAGGGATACCTGAACAGGAGGGCGTAATGCATACAGCAAAAACCGGGGCAAAGGTAGCCATGACAGAGACTGGAGGGAAACTTACTCCAGGTTCTGCATAGACCCGCCGGGACCCAGCTCTGGAAAATTAAAATTTCCAGGAATTAATGCTCATAAGGTTAACCCACTCATGTTCGCACACAGGTGTTAAATAACCCGCCGGGTAACGAGACGTAATACTCAACGACCACAGCTCGCTACGCGGTGGGGTTTCCTAAGTAAAAGATTTCAGAATATCTTAATTTGTCCAAAAGATTTATGAATACCCTCTGACATAATATATAAAGACCATCATGGCGTTTATAAGTGATTAAGTCTTTCCGGTGGTGTTTGTTTCCAGATTAAATTTTGGAAAAAAAAAACTAAAAAAGACGCCGGCCCCCGAATTATCTCGTAGATAAAAAACTGGGAAGCCTGACAAATATACGAGATCTAACTTCTGCCGAAGTATCTTTTTAGATCGCCGTATGTTGAACGCGGCGATACAAAACGTATCCCTCAAATGTCTGGTTAACTAACTGAATTGTAAATTCGTTATTCTCATCCGTGCAAGAAACACCCGCCGGGTGTGAATAATAGTTTAAAAAAAACGTTAACCCCAATTGTGCCCTAAAGCGCCGTATGTTGAAGGAGGCGATACACAAAGCATCCCTCAATTGACTGGTCAACTAAACTGAATTTTGCAAATTCGGTCATCCCACCCTTCCAGGTTGCACCCACCGGGTGAATTAAAGTTTAAAAGTTAACCCCAATTGTTCCTATCCCCACTTCTTTGAAACAGATCGCCGGGGAGGAAATACAACTACAGCATAGTTTTATATTGGCTTTGCAAAACCGAAAAAACTACAAACAACACGTGTCCGTATGAACACTGTTAGATGGGTACAGCCAACCCGCCGGGAATCAGAAGGAGCCTGAAACAGGCACCCCAGAGACGCAGACCTGGGGAGCCACAGACACCCACTCGCCGGGGAAACAAGCCTGTTTTAAACCACGCGTGGCCAAAACTTGGCAACCAGCCGGGGTTATCAAGGTGAAACCGAGAAAAACCCGCCGGAAAAACCCACCCCGTCCAGATACCATCTGAACGCAACACCGGACCGAGGCGTAGCTAAAACACAACTAACGCCGGGCCCAACATAGTCCGTGGAATTAGCCAAAACACAACTAACCCAGGACACATAAATAGTCCGTGGAATTAGCCAATACACAACTAAACCAGGATACACATGACACAGTAGTACATATTTAGAAAATAAATCAATAACACTTGTATATGTGATAAAGCTACGAGAGGCTGGCTAGGCCTAGGCAGACGGATAACAGTAACATGTCGGAATATAAACAAAAAGCACTGAATTATATCACAACAGGAACCACCGCCAACACACCACTGTAGCAAACACTTCCGGCAAAGGGAAGAACTGACTCGGGACCCAGAAAAAACTTCACTAAGTGAAGAAAAATACGCTGGGAACGACAGCAAAAATACGCTACCTCATCAGAAAGATAAAAGGAAGCAATAACGTGTAATGAAAGCCGCCTGCATCACAAAGCTAGCTAACTGTGAAAAAGTTCACCTGTCCACAACAGGACCACGAGGGTACATCCGAAATAGATGCCCCAAACATACGACCCAAAATACACTGCACTGCGGGCAACCAGCCCAGGACACTCCTGCTATGCATATCCTAACCTTACTCGATACATCCCGGAGTAAACAAATGAGAAAAAACTCACTAGGGACGCAACAAATGCGGAACCCGCGGAGCGTGGGGAGACAGGTCCGGGCAGGCTGAGCGCAGAGCAGAGAAGGAAGAATGACGCCTGCAGTAGCGTCTGGTCAAAGATCCACACAAGTACATCCACGATATGATGGAAAGCTTATTACAGTAGATAGTTATTCTTATTTTCTTTTTGTTTTTATTTTTTTACGAAGTTTTTTCGTAGTGAGAACCCAATTCATAATGACTGAAGCCATGAGTGAGGTCGCGTGCGCTCATGATGAAGGCTCCTCAGTTTTTAAATGCTCTGCGCGGTAGATTCAAACTACGGCGGATTAGTGTTTGAAGAGGATGCCTTATGTAATAGGCATGTTCGTCAATGATGGAGGGGCCACTAATAAATACACCCCTGTTTCAAACTAACATTTAGTCAAAGAACTCGCTCTGCTCACTCTCCACACGTACTGCCGCCTTTGCACCCTCATACATGCTCTTCACTGCTTTCAGAAACTTGCCCTCTACTCCGTATATTCTTAGTACTTTCCACAAACCTTCTCTATCCACTCTGTCATAGGCCTTCTCCAAGTCCATAAAGGCAACATACACCTTTTGTTTCTTCTCCAGATACTTCTCCACAACACAATTCAGGGTAAAAATCTGATCTACACATCCTCTTCCCTTCCTAAAACCTCCCTGCTCGTCGCCTATCCATTTCTCCGTTCTCACTCTCACTCTCTCAATCACTACCCTACTGTATACCATAAGTGAAAATGACAGTATCAATTACCATAGTCCAGTATAAATAATAATAACTACTATAATAATAACAATAAAACTAAGTACAGTATAAGCGACAGAGACACAAATAACTTCATAAAAATAACTTTATTGAGTGAAAATATCATAACTATAATAAATGGCATAATAAACAATAAAACACTATAAAAACGCTTCCCGGCATAATTGCGGGTGGAGCGACGAGTGCAACTGGGCGTCGTAGCCGGGGCCGCGCTTGAGTGTTCGGACGCGCCGAGGTAAATATGCGGCAAAAGTTACCTCCACTTCCATCGCTATAACTCCGGAACCAGTTGAGCTAGAGAGCTCTACTCAACGTCATTCTACACGGCAAGGTAAGGCGCACATATTGACATATCTTTGATTAATGTAGGTAGTATATTAAGCGAGATTAGCCTTAGTTTACTCTTGTTGTTTTTCAGCCAGATCGCCCGGGTACGACCTCCGTCCTTATGTAAGGCAGCCCGGGCCGGAAGGGTTAAAGCCTTTGTTACCATCAGCGGTATTTAGAAACCTTTAGTTTAGTTACTTCAACCTCTGCAGTTGTCTTTGAGTTAGCTGTGGGTAGAAAACTAATTTTGGAGAGGTAATTATAAGAGTGAGAGAACTCTATTTCTTATTGCTAATCTGGCAACCTCTGCGTCATATATGCGTGAAAGGGTTAATTGAAGAGGGCCACAAGTGTATGTCATCCTTAATGGAGTGAAGGTGGCCAGTTAATGGTTGCGCTCGCCAAGCGTCATACACATGGCGACGGAGGACAGGGAGCATATCCTCCGAACGCAGCAAAGTAGCAGAAGGTGTACGACACGCTTGCTTAGCGAGGAAATCTGCACACTTATTCCCGGGAATTCCTACATGCGCGGGGATTCAGCACAGCGTGATGGATCGATTAGTGCACTGTAATTTGTGTATTGTGTGGATGATAAGTCTTGACCAATGGGTCCTTGGGGCAAATACACATAAGGCTTGCAGTGCACTCTTTGAGTCACTACAGATAACGACCCGTGGAGAGTTCCTCGACAATGAGGAGATGGTGTTTAAAGCACCTTGAATAGCCCATAATTCAGCAGTGAAAACCATGGAGTGATGGTGTAAGGCACTTTGATACAAGCCATGGTCTGAGACTGCAGCGCAACCCACGGCATCCGCATTTTTCGAGCCATCGGTGTAAATGAAATCAGCCGGGATATGACCATCAAGATGTTGTAAAGCGAGATGTCGACATTGAGGTGGGGCTTGGGCATCAAGTTGATCCGCTAAGTGAAAGCAAACTGAAGGGTGTTTTAGGGTCCATGGAGTGATGTGGCTAGGAGGGGGGGTTATGGGAGGAACAGTGATATTGTAAGTTGAGAGCAATTGGCGAGACAATATTGGGAATGGCACCGGAATGGTTGAACGATAGTTATCTGTGGAATGAAATAGTTTAGTAGTTGGTTCATGACGGAGGCGAACAGCCGTACGCATGAGGACTAATCGACGGTGGTAGGCTAGAGGTAAGATCCCAGCCTCACAGGGGGTAAGGGGGCCTTCATCTAATGGTGGAGGAAAAAAAGAATATGCCTCACGCATCCTACTGCATGTCGTACAAGGCGACTAATAGGGGGGATGGTGATTGACTTGCGGACCAAGTAGCCATCACTATACAATGAAGCCTTGTTATTGGTGCTGGCATTGTCTCTATATGATAGTGCTGTGACAGGGCTTCATTATACTTGCTCCAAGTTGCCTAATGGCGGCACACTGGCAGTGGGTGTCGCTCCCTCTGGACCCGGCCCTGGCGCCCTGGGCCCAACCTGGACGAAATGGATCCAGAGGGTACAGTACGTAGTGTTTCCCCGGACTGGCACTTTCCGCCCGATAGTATAGGGGCCCGAACCTGGAGGTAGCGCTCCAGGAGGCTGCCCTGTCATTTGGCGAAAAATATCAGGCCAGTCGTAGTGCCGTGTACGCGCACGGGGTGCGTCCCTGCGGCTGGTTCTGGTGGGGCGTACCGAGGCCACTGGATCCTACCCCCTTGTAATCACTTGGGGGATGGTGCTGGGAATGGTCCCGGGGTAGACTGGAGCCGGAGTTCTGGGGGGGGTGATGCCCATCTGCCAGCCAAACCTACCTAACTATGACTAAACTCAAAGAAAATAAACGTAAGTCCGATGAAACAAAACCGCACAGGACAATGACAAATGCCCCCCACAAACTCAGACTTGCTAGTGTGAATGTTGGTAGTTTGAATCTGCGTGCGAATGAAGTGGCTGAGATGTGTGAGAGGAGGCGAGTGGACGTCTGCTGTACCCAGGAAACACTCTGGAAGAGGCATGGGGTACAGTGGATTGTCGGAAGGAGGAAAAGATATAGGATATACTGGATGGGTGTGGAGACTGATAAAGCGAAAGGAGGAGTGGGTTTCTGGTGGCTGAAGAGCTGGCGGAAAGTGTGCTTCAGATTACGAGAGTTAGTGAAAGGCTGATTGTTTTGAAGTTGAAAGTTGGTGAAAGAATTCTGAATGTGATATCTGCATATGCCCCACAGGCTGGTTTACAGAAAGAGATAAAAGAGGACTTCTGGAATGACACCGTCAGTGTCATTTCAGGCCTCTCGGAGAATGAAATAACTATCGTGGGGGGGGACCTCAATGGTCACGTGGGAGCATCTGCAGATGGATACGAGGGGGTACATGGAGGAATTGGTTACGGAAGGAGAAATCTAGAAGGCGAATATATATTGGAGTCCTGCGTTGCACTCAACATGGTTGTGTGTAACACAAAGTTCAAGAAAAGACAGAGCCACCTGATCACATATAACTCTGGGGTCTCCAGTAGCCAGATAGATTACTTCTTGGTTAACAGGAAAGACTGGAAACTAGTTCGAGATGTAAAGGTCATCCCGAGCGAAGAATGTATCCCCCAGCATAAGCTACTTGTGTGTGACATGAGCTTATACAGAGATCCTAAGCGCAAGAAGGTTTACATACCCAAAAGGAAAGTGTGGCTGCTGAAGGACAAGGAAGTTAGGGATAGGTTTCATAATGAACTGGAGGAAATGAATAGAAATAAGGAAGCTAGGCCTAACGATGTAAATAGCCAATGGAACTTTCTTAAGCATAGCCTTATCGCTGCCACTGACAAAGTCTGTGGGAAAACAAAGGGTCACCCCAGGAATAAGACCTCTTGGTGGTGGAACGATAAGGTAGAACATGCTGTGAAAGAGAAGATGCTTCAAAGCATGGAAGAAAGGAGGCAGCAGGGAGGAATACCAGGCAGCTAAACGAACTGCCAAAAGAGTTATTTACAATGCTAAAAATCGCATTAAGGACCTGGTCCTCGAACAAGTGTGTAACACTGACAATCCCAATGGGATCTTCAACCTAGCTAGGCGAGTTAAAAATGACAGTAGGGATATTATAGGTGAACAGTGTGTTAGAGATGATAATGGGAAGATTGTGTTCTGTATGCAGAAAATGAAATCAGAGAAGCATGGAAGGTACACTATGAACGATTGCTAAATGTAGAGTTTGAATGGGATAAGGAACAGCTTAGTATCGAAAAACCAATATCTGGGCCCCCTCCTTTGATAGCACCAGCTGTAGTGAGCGACGCAATCAATAAAATGAAGGACGGTAAAGCTCCAGGTTGCTCCGACATTGTCGCTGAGATGATAAAAGCCTCAGGGGAGATTGATGTAAACTTAGTCACTGAGTTGATAAACACCATTATTAAAGATGAGAAAATCCCAGAGGATTGGCTCAAAAGTGTAATAGTAAATATATACAAAGGAAAAGGGGATGCGCTAGATAGAGGAAATTATAGGGGCCTGAAAATGCTTGACCAAATCATGAAGGTCTGTGAGAGAGTCCTTGAGGGTTTGATCAGGCAAAGGATGCTATTGATGATATGCAGTTTGGTTTTATGCCAGGACGTGGTACAACCGATGCTATCTTCATAGTCAGGCAGATACAGGAAAGATACTTACTAAAAGGCAGGGATCTTTACTTTGTGTTTGTGGACCTGGAGAAGGCCTTTGATAGGGTACCTAGAGATGTTGTACAGTGGGCTATGAGGAAACTTGGTGTGGAAGAGTGGCTGGTGCGTGTGATAATGAAGATGTATGAGGATTCGCGAAGTTCGGTGAGGGTGAAGGGTGTACTGAGTGATGAGTTCGCAGTCCGTGATGGAGTCCATCAGGGTTCAGTGTTAAGCCCCCTCTTTATTATGGTCTTGGAGGCGCTGTCTAGAATTGTAGAGGCGGACTCCCGTTGGAACTGTTTTATGCAGACGATTTAGTCCTAATAGCTGACAGTATGCAGGATGCTGAGGCCAAATTCAGAGAGTGGAGAGAGGGCATGGCGAGCAAGGGTTTAAGAGTCAATATTAACAAAACCAAGGTTATGCATTGTAGTTTGCGACGAGGCAATGTGGAAAAGAGCGGTGCATACCCATGTGCAGTGTGTGGAAAGGGAGTGGGCGTTAACTCAATTCAATGTAGCATCTGTCGATGTTGGGTACACCATGGGAGTAAGCGCTGTAGTAGAATAAAGGGGCCCCTGCCGAAGGATAAGTCAGAAATAGAGAAATTTGAGTGCGTAGTGTGCAAAGGCGAGCTTGTGTTAAGTGATGATCCTGTGGCTGTGAATTTTGGAAATGAGTCTTTGGAGCTGGTGAACAAGTTTTGTTACCTAGGAGATACCATCTCTGCCGGTGGTGGGGCTGAGGCTGCCACTGTTGCTAGAATTAGGTGTGGCTGGGGGAAGTTCAGAGAATTGATGCCAATCCTGACCATGAAAAGAATGCCTCTCCCCCTGAAGGGAAAGGTGTATGCCTCATGTGTTAGAAGTGCAATGATGTATGCCTCAGAAACATGGGCCGTTAAAGTAGAGGATGTCAACAGAATGGAGCGTAATGAGATGAGAATGGTGAGATGGATGTGTGGGGCCAGGCTACAGGATAGAATAACAAATGTTGAGCTGAGGAGACGTTTAGGTATAAAGAGTATTAGCGAGGTGATGCGTACAAGTAGACTGGGATTGTATGGACATGTGGAGAGAATGGATGAACAAAATTGGGTGAAAAAATGCAGGTCTGTGATTGTGGAGGGAGCTGCACCAAGGGGTGGACCGAGGAAGACCTGGGATCGGACTATACGCACCGATCTCAAATCCAAGAACTTGACAAGTGAAGCAGCCCTTAACAGGGTTGCCTGGAATGCCGCCATTAGGACAAGAGACTGAAACTGCACTTATGTGTGGAACACTCGGTCTTAAAATTTTATGTATGTATGTATGTACATAGGATATTGTAGACACGAGAGGAACGGAATGCCCCTGAGCTAATGCGGATGCCCAAATGGTGCATGCTGTCGAGGGTTCCTAATGTGGAAGCAGAGGCTGTGCCATAGACAGGGCTACCATAATCTAGAGCTGAGAGGATGGTAGCTCTGTAGAACAGTAAAAGCGTAGTGCGATCTGCGCCCCAATGGACTCTTGCAACTGTTTTCAGAACATTCATTCTCTGGAGGCAACGTGCCTTTAAGTAGGCGATGTGACTCTTCCAATTGAGGTGAGTATCAAAGATTAAACCAAGGAACCTGGTATGTGGAAGGATCTGAATATTAGAATTTCCCACGGTGAGAGTAATGGACTGTTTACGTAAATGTGTTACATTTCTATAGAATACAACGGCGCTAGTCTTTTCAGCAGAAAATTGAAAACCAGCAGTGGATGCCAAAGAGTGGATGGATTTTAGAGCAATGTTAAGACGCCGTTGTATGTGAGTCAGACTGGGAGAAGTATAATATATTGCAAAGTCGTCCACATACAAGCTATACGATATGTCAGGTGGGAGGCAGCGTATGACACTCTTCCTTGATCGCCATAATAAAGAGTAAGCTGCTAAGGGCACATCCTTGTGGTGTTCCATTAATTTGTGACAATGTCCGATAGGAGACCATTATTTTTGACCTGGAATGTACGGTTAGAGAAAATTTTGTAAAAAAGCAGGGAAGAGGAACCCGCATGCCAGAATCGTGCAAATTTTTAAAAATCCTGTGTCTCCATGTCGAGTCATATGCATTAGCAATATCAAAAAATATTGCCACTGTGGGTTGGTTCTTGGAGAACCCATCACGTATTTGGTGTTCAAGGCGAATAAGCGAGTGCAGTGTAGAACGGCCAGGGCGGGAGCCATTCTGATATGGGGATAGTAGGGCATGTGACTCAGCGTAATGTAAAAGTCGAGGATTGATAATCTTTTCCAGTAATTTGCAGAGGCACGAGGTAAGTACAATCGGTCTGTAATTTGTGGGAAGACTATGATCTTTGCCAGGCTTCGGTATGGGTATAGTGTAAGCATGCCGCCAAGACGGTGGGAAATAGTTACTTATCATCCAGAATTGATTGTACAGTTGTAAAAGATGTTGTAGCGCACGTGGATGGAGGTGACAGATGAGAGCGTACGAGAATCCATCCGGGCCAGGAGTAGTGTCTGTACACAGGTCGAGCGCGTGTCGCAATGAAAAAGGGGTGTTATATTCATGTATTTATTAGTGGCCCCTCCATCATTGACGAACATGCCTATTACATAAGGCATCCTCTTCAAACACTAATCCGCCGTAGTTTGAATCTACCGCGCAGAGCATTTAAAAACTGAGGAGCCTTCATCATGAGCGCACGCGACCTCACTCATGGCTTAAGTCATTATGAATTGGGTTCTCACTACGAAAAAACTTCGTAAAAAATAAAAACAAAAAGAAAATAAGAATAACTATCCAATAAGCTTTCCATCATATCGTGGATGTACTTGTGTGGATTTCTGACCAGACGCTGAATCAGGCGTCATTCCTCCTTCTTTGCTCTGCGCTCAGCCTGCCCGGACGTACCTTTCAGGCTCCGCTGGTTCCGCATTCGTTGCGTCCCTAGTGAGTTTTTTCTCATTTGTTTACTCTAGGATGTATCGAGTAAGGTTAGGATAGGCGTAGCAGGAGTGTCCTGGGCTGGTTGCCCGCAGTGCAGTGTATTTTGGGTCGTATGTATGGGGCATCTATTTCGGATGTACCCTCGTGGTCCTGTTGTGGACACGTGAACTTTTCACAGTTGTGTTAGTTGGTGATGCAGGCGGCTTTCATTACGCGTTAATTATTGCTGCCTTTTATCCTTCTGATGAGGTAAGCTGTGTGTTTGCTGACGTTCCCAGCGTATTTTTCTTCACTTAGTGAAGTTTTTTCTGGGGCCGTGTCAGGCTTCCCGGGGTGGGAAGTTATCGCTTCGGTGGTGTGTTGGCGGTGGTTCCTGTTGTGATATTCCGGTGTGTGTTTATATTTCAACTATTTTCATGCCGTCTACCTAGGCCTAGCCAGCCGCTCGTAGCTTTGCCACATGTCTAGTGTTATTATTTATTTTATAAATATGCCCTACTGTGTCATGTGTATCCGGGTTTTAGTTGTGTATTGGCTAATTCCTCGGACTATATTTGTTTCCTGGTTTAGTTGTGTATTGGCTAATTCCACGGATTATGTTGTGACCTTGGTTAGTCGTGCGTGTCTCTCCTCATGTCGTATTGTTCAGATGGTGTCTGTTCAGGGTGGGGTTTGCCTTCCGGCGGGTTTTTCTCGGTTTCACCATGAAAAATCCTGACCGATGAGCAGTGTTGGGCCACACGTGGTTTTTAACTCTGGCTGGTTCCCCGGCGTGGGGAGGTGTCTGTGGCTCTCCAGGACTGCGTCTCTGTGGGTGCCTGGTTTCAGGCCTCCTTTAAAATTCCCGGCGGGATGGCTGTACCCATCCTTACATATATATTTAGATATATAAAGAAACGACGTTCTTGAGAACACTCGTTTTTTATAGGTTTTTCTACCTGGTTTACGACAACCACATGGGAAAACCTAGCTGTTGTTTAGGCGTTCCTCCCCGGCGATCTTTTACAAAGAAGTGGGGTCAGGAACTTGTGGGGTTAACTTTTAGACTTCTCACCCGGCGGGTGCACCTGAGCAGGGTGGGATAAAACGACTTAGGTCTCTTATAGTTAACCAATCCATTTGAGTGATACTCTGTGTATCGCTGCCTTTACTCTTACGGCAATTGAAGGATCAGTGAGGTTTAACCAAATCGATTCCCACACCCGGCGGGTGCCCCTAAGTGGAGGAACTAAGGAATTTATAAACAAATTCAATTTCGATTAACCTTAATTTGGTGATACTTTCAGTATCGCCGCCTTCTATTTTTACGACGATCGTTTGGGACAATTCGTTAAAAAATCAGATCTCGTATATTCCTGCCCTGGGCTATTCTACTAAAATATTTCAAGGGCCGGCGTCTTTATGAGGGGGGGCTTTGTTACAAAATTGAATCTTGAGACAGTCACCACCTCCTACAGACTATAAGTGCCATACTGGACCATTATATCAGAGGGTATTCTTCATGTTCTTTAGCTAAGAAGATTTGTTTAGCCTCTTTACACCCAGCCGCGTAGCGAGATGTGTTAGCTGTGTCTTTGCATCCCGTTACCCGGCGGGTTATTAACACTTGTATGCGAACACTTGGGTTAACCTTATGAGCATTAATTCCTGGAAATTTTTCTTTATTTTTCCAGAGCTGAGCTCCGGCGGACCAATACAGACCCGGCGGTAGTTTCCTCACACCAGTCTCTGTCATGGCTAATGTGGCCCCAGTTTTTGCCCTGTGCATTACCCCTACTTGCGCGGGTATCCCAATTTTTGCGCATACCCTTTGCATAAGGTGTGTTAGATGTCTAGACCGTTCAAGGGGTCTCTGGGTTACACTTAATTGTTCATTTTGCTCCCAATTAGCCAATAAAGTCCTGTGTGACAATGACAAGACCGCGGCGGTAGCGTTGAGAGAGGTCAGACAACAAATGTCGGCCTATACTACCATTGTCGCACATAAGTCACTTCAATGTGACAACGTCCCACTTTGGGATAAGTTGCTGTCAGAGCACCCTCCCCATAAACGTACCTCTAGAGTAACGGGTTTTAAGCCGACAGAGACTAGCCAGGGTTCTGTATCGTCTGTGGATACGTTTAAACGCCCGAGAGAGCCTACTCCCCCGGCAGCCACCTCCTCGTCGCAGGCGAGATCGAGGTCAAGGTCACCCCTCAGACAACGGTCTTCAAGTCGGGCCTCTTCCCCGGCTAGTAAGAAGTGTAAGACTGAAGCTTCCCCCAGTGGCCATGGTGGTGATTCTTCCAAACCTAGGTCTAGTTCGCGGTCACACCGTAGCCACAAATCCTCCAAAAAGGATTCCCATAAGAAGTCCTCTCGACATTCTACTAAGTCTAGTGCATCTCATCGTACCTCTACACCTGAAAATGTTTCTGTTACAGCCTCAGAGTATAGTGAAGCGCCTGTCCCTAAACAAGATTTACCTATTGATATTTTAACCCTAGAAACGGAAAGTTCAGGAAATTCAATAATTGAGAATGTTTCAGACTCTCAAGAGAGCGTAGGCCAGAGCCTCGGTGTTTGGCGGTTTGCTCAGCCAGGGTCTGACCATCCACGTCCGACTCATACGAGTCACACAGTAGCCGATGTCCACAGGGACGCGGCGACCCCATCCTCTATCCCTGATTTATCTTGGAAACAAGGTGCCCCTGCCTCGGCGGGGTCTTCTCAGGAGGATCGGGAGGAACAAGATGAAGTGTCATTAATTTCAGATAGGGAGGGACAAGGGTCAGGCTCAGGCCTGGACGCCGCCCATGATAATACTGATTCACCTGAAAGTTCTGCATCTAACCAGTTTGTTACAGCACAAGAAATTGATGGGTTACTTACTCATGCTCTATCAAAATTCTTTAATCAACAACGAGAAAACCCCACAATGGACTTGGGGGCTCCCTTGACAAGTTCTGCGGTACGGCCTCTGATAACGTCAATCGATTTATCTAAGATTCCTAACCCTCCTACTCTGTCACCGGCAGGGAGCTCTAAGCCAGCTACGGCGGCATTCACTACGTCAAATGTCAGGGTCATTACAGATGTTAATCCACCCCCTCTAGACAAAGCGCCTCTTAGAAAGGTAGCTATGCCCCTGCTTTATGGGCCAGACGAGTCATGGGTCCCTTTGAACCCCTCTAAGCCAGAGCTTGCCCAGCCTACCTTGTCAGGGGAACTCCCGGTACCACGTGAGTGGTTTATCCAGGGAAATAAGTCTAAGAAATTAAGGGCATTGGATGCCTTGGTTAATGTTTTGGACGTAAATATCAAGGCTATACCTAGTTATTATCATCAGGATTATTTTGTTTATGCATCTAAGCCTGCTTTACCCCCTGCCTCAGCTTCAAAACTTTTTTCAGACTGGTCTAAGCTGGATGGGTTTAATGATATTAAGGCTCTGTCGGCTCTTACTCCTGAACTAGATTTACAGACCGTCACAGACGAGACAGCTAATCCAGTGTTGAAGGTGGGACAGTTGGGACCAGGACCTTGGGTGGATTGGGAGGTAGAGGCTCAAAACTTTGCAACCACTTTCACTTCTAAATCTTCCCACCAGATCCCTCAGGATACACATTCATGGTTCTCCATGCCGGTAGGTTCTGCCGGCGGAGTTCCGTCAGCTTTATTTTCTTTTTTAGCTGCCCCTAAGATTAATCTTTGTGAACTAAAGGAACCATTCACTACCCCTACCCCTTCTCACCTAGACAGAGAATTTAGGCTAAGGGGAAAAGCTTTCCGCCTGTTTTCACAGTACACAGTTTCTCAACAGGTGGCTAAGTCTTTACTCAGGTCTACTCAGGCAATCGCAGACGCGGATGCTCGAAGATCAGTTGAGTTATCCCGGCGTCTGATTCTTCAGTCGTCGATTCAATCCTTAGGTGACATACGCACAGCCTTACTTGAGGCGGTGCGAGCACGACAGGATCTTAGGATGTCATTAGTTCGCAAGCTGCCTGATCGCATTGCTAACCAGGTGGTAATGTCCCCAGTACTTACACCTTCTTTAATGTCCCCTGATGTATGGCGAACAGTGTTTAACATGGCACAGGCCGTGAAGCACAGTCCCGCACAGGCTAAGAAACCCGCATTTAACTTCCCCAAACCTAAGCCTCCTACTAAAGCTCAGCCAGGGGGTTCTAAGCCGTTTCTTCCGCCTAAGTCCTCCCAATCCCCCCTGGGTCAGTTCAGGCATAGACAGAGAGGGTTTTCAGGACAGAGGGGACGCGGCCAGTATAAGCCGGGGCAGGGCCAGTCTTCGGCCCACACCAGCCAGCCGGCGAAGCGTCCAACACCACCAAACCCACCATCAAAAAACTAAAGTCTTTCTCACTCCCAGTGCCTATCTTAGAGCCGGAGGAACCGAGGGAAGTACAGCCGGCGAACCCCTGTCTGCTAACTGGGTCGTTCCGAACGTGTCACCAAGCATGGCCGTTAAAAACCTGGGCACGGATGGTGGCACGCAAAGGCATCACTTGGCAGTGGCTCCGGCGACCTCGCTTACGTCAGCCGACAACGGCAAATTGTGTTTCATTAGAGGTGGAGTTGCTGGTCCAGGAGATGATTGCCAAGAATGTCATCATCCCGGTCCCTCCAGATTACCCTGTATTCACGTCAAAACTGTTTTTGGTTCCCAAACGGGACAGTGTTCAGATGAGGCCGGTCGTAGACCTGTCTTATCTGAATCTTCACATTTACAAAGAGTCTTTCAGAATGTTAACAGTTCATCAAATCAGGCTAACACTTCCGCCGGGTGGCTGGATGTGTTCCCTAGACCTGACAGACGCCTATTGGCACGTGTCGGTCAACAAAAGATTTCAAAGGTTTCTGGCCTTGAGGATCAGGCACCAAAATTTTGTTTTTCAGAGGATGCCGTTCGGTTTGAACCTAGCACCTCGATTATTCACGAAACTAGTCCGGCAAGCCCTGATGCCGTTGTTAAAACAGGGAATCAGAGTGTTGTGGTATCTAGACGACTGGCTGGTGGTGGCAGAGACACAACAATTATGCATAAAACATGTCAATATCATTTTAAATCATGTCAAAACTCTAGGCTTCAAGGTAAATCTGGTAAAGTCAAACCTTGTTCCCTCAAGAGTAATTCAGTGGATAGGGCTGGTCTGGGACACCGCCGCTCTCACTCTGAGTCAGAGTGTGGACAATCGCAACAGGTTTCGCAGGAAACTGTTCAGGTTTCTTCACAGTCTGACTACGACACGAAGAGTCTGGGAGTCTCTGGTCGGCTCTCTCAACTGGATTCAGCTAACTGTCAAGTTGGGCCGGTTGAAAGTAAAACGATTAATATTGGAAGGCAACAAATATTTCCCACTCTTACCGGCGGGAAAATTATGGCCCATACCAAAATTAATCCACACCTTACTAGCGGTCTGGGCGAAGAGGGAAACATTGCACTCAATCATGTCATGGACCTCTCCTCCTCCAACGGTATGGGTAGACACGGATGCGTCAGGCACCATAGGGTGGGGATTTCAGTCAAATCAGGGGCACCAGGGTCAGGGACTTTGGTCCCACTTAGAAATCTCTCACATAAATGTCAAAGAGTTACTAGTCCCCTTGTATTTCCTTCAGGCTCACGGCCCGGCGTTACGGGGCAAGTCAGTGGCCTTCAGAATGGACAATCTGAATGCAGTTCACTGTATTCAGAAACAAGGGTCAACGAGGTCAAGGAAGTTGCTACTCGTGTCGGAAGAGATTTTTGTTCTAGCCACCAGTCTAGATATTTATCTTCACGCATCTTATCTCCCAGGCGTAGCGAACGTCTGGGCAGACGCTCTGTCCCGGAGACAGAGCACGACAGTAGAATGGGAGCTCAAGCAACCCATTTTCGACCTAATGATTGCGGAGCTCTCCCATCCACAAGTGGATCTTTTTGCGTCCGAGGAGACTCACAAGCTCCCTCTATACCTCACCCGCCGGGCGATAACGCCGGCAGGGGGGCCAGACGCCCTAGTGACAGACTGGAACAGATGGAGCTCCATCTATCTGTTTCCGCCGCCAGATGCGTCACTAATGTGCCACGTAGTGAACAAACTACGAGTTTATCGAGGCTTAGTCTCGCTAATCGCGCCCCTGTGGCCGGCGCAGGTGTGGTACCAGCAGTTAATAATGTGGTGCCCGGACCCGGTATCGCTCCCGGTCGGGTACTTCCACTTAGACACGATTGGCAACCTAGAGACCTCGCTGACTTTTGCATTATGGACATTCAGGAGGCCAAGTGGCTAGCACCATACGGTAGGGATGTGACCAATAAATTGCTCAATCAATATACTCAGTCTACTAAGCGACAATATCAATCTCATTGGAAAGCTTTTACTTCTTGGATTGTTAGAACGGAACAAACTGTACCCTCAGTGGCATTGGTTTTTAATTACTTGAACTATCTGTTTGAGCAGAAACGTTTATCTGTGGTTACTTTGAAGAATCACTTAACTGCGATTAGAGTGCCCTTTTTCGACCTTACAGGTCTATCCATACCGGTGGCGGAGGAAACAGGATTTATGAGAGCGTGTTTTAAACTCCGCCCACCTCCCCGTCAGCTCATGCCTACTTGGTCTCTGGACAAAGCTTTGTCTTTACTTCATTCTCGTCTGTATCAAAATACTGCAGACTTTGCTTTAATCTCAAAAAAGCAGTTTTCCTTTTGGCTTTGGCCACCGGAAACAGAGTGTCTGAGCTGGCGGCGATGAGCAACACACCTAATTGTCTTAGGTTTGGTAGACTTAATGATTCAATTTCCATTGCACCCTCCCCGGCGTTTGTAGCCAAGAATGAGCATAGTGCACACGTGTTTTCTGAGTTCACGGTGCCGGCGTTAAAAAGGGGAAAGGTGCATCATAATTTATGTCCAGTGCAAGCTCTAACCAAATATTTGAGAATAGCTCCTCATAACCCCCAAGGTGCTTTATGGGTAGCGAGTACGGGTAAACGCTTACTTAAACGGCGATTAGCCTCTCTTCTGGTAGAAGTCATTAAAGAGAGTAATCCCGGCGTTGTGGGTAGGGCCCACGATTTACACAAGTGGGCGGCCTCTTTACGTTTCCTGAAAAACTTTTCAGTTGAAGATATTGCGTCCACACAGTTGTGGGCGTCTAATCATACGTTTCTCTCTAGATACTTGTCAGTTGCTCTAGACAAACCTTCCTTACCATGTATAGCTTTAAGGCAGAGGGTCTAGGTGGCCCTGCAGTCACTTATGTTTATTTTCAAGGAAGGGGGGGGGGTGCAGTCAGTTGACATAGGACACCCTAGACCCCGCCGGAGTATGAGAGCTGTGATACAATTTAAGGTTAAAATGTGATATGAAAATTTCTCTGCGAGAATTTGTGCTAGTACAAAGTTTAGTACAAAACAACGGTGTTGTTATAGTAGTTTTAGCTGCGAAAGCAATGTAACATTAGTTCAATGGAGTTCATTAGCAATTGATCTCCACATGTATTTTGGGGTTTATGATGTGCACATATAAACTTATAACTTATTATTTTTGTCACCACTCGTTGAGTGGGGTGCCTTTTTGTAACTACAGATCTGTGTTCAGAATCTTCAGGGTTACCTATTTGTGTCGGGCAGGCTTCTTTGAAGCACGCACCTGCCTGAACCCCTTTTTCTTGTATATTTCCGGCCTACGCCGTATTAAATACATTTTTCAAAAGTAAGAATACTATGTGGTTGTTTTTATTATCTGCTTTTCTAGAGTTATGATATGATTACGAATGTCCCCCTCCAGTCTTAGATATCAGGCATGTTCGTCAATGATGGAGGGGCCACTAATAAATTATAGGTTTGACTCCTGTAAGGAGATAAAGAAAACCTAATATTTAGTAGTGGCCCCGTAATCATGGGGCCCTCCCGACCGTCCCCTTCCCATTCGTTGATGTATTAAGGATTTTGGTTTACTTGATATGTCAGTGAAGGAGGAATGACGCCTGATTCAGCGTCTGGTCAGAAATCCACACAAGTACATCCACGATATGATGGAAAGCTTATTGGATAGTTATTCTTATTTTCTTTTTGTTTTTATTTTTTACGAAGTTTTTTCGTAGTGAGAACCCAATTCATAATGACTGAAGCCATGAGTGAGGTCGCGTGCGCTCATGATGAAGGCTCCTCAGTTTTTAAATGCTCTGCGCGGTAGATTCAAACTACGGCGGATTAGTGTTTGAAGAGGATGCCTTATGTAATAGGCATGTTCGTCAATGATTACGGGGCCACTACTAAATATTAGGTTTTCTTTATCTCCTTACAGGAGTCAAACCTATAATTTCCCTGCTATGAAAAGATAGCGGCCGAGATTCCTCCATACATTTATAACGAAGAAATTGTCGAGGCAATGACTGGTTTGAGCTGACGTGACAGAAATGTTTGGCATGGATGGCAGCGATGTTAAGGGGGTCATGTGTAAGCGAGTCCGAAGCAGGGTCTTTGAGTGGAGAGAGTGGAGGCCGTACAGTGTGTCCGTTGATACTACAAAACTTTTTCCATAAAGTTGAGAGTGGGAAGTGAAGGACAAAATATATGATCGCCATGAAAGTATCTTCCTGTCAAGGATACTGCGTTTGACAACTGCACAAATCTTGTTATAGAACGTTTTAAGGGCAACTTTTTCAATAGTGATGGTTATGAGGTCAAAGTAACGATTAGTGGAAAAAAGTCGGGGAGAAACCGTCTTTAATCGTAACTGCCTAACACTCAGTCGCTTGAGAAGGCGTTCCACACAATGCTTAAATTTTATCATTTGGGCTATAGTGGGCGTCCACCAAGGGACCTGGCGAGGGTGCGTCAGCGAGGAGGTAAGCGGGATATGACTGTGAGCAATGGAGTTGAGGAAGGACGAAAAATAATACAAATTATGTGTAGGGGAAGAGGTAGGGGAGAACTCCGAAATGTCTGCAGAGGAGTGCGTATAAGACGTCCAATCGGCTTTAGAGAGATTATAACTTGATATTTGAGTGGAGGATGCACGGCACAACTACTTAAGGAGTATAGGGTGATAATTCACTTCCATGTATATTTTATAAGTTGAGGGAGTGGTGGGAGGGTAGGGGGTACCATCAGAGGTGAATGGGAATGGTAGTGCACTTGTGGACGTATGTGTGGGGAGGAGGCTGTGGATAGCCAACACCTTCTTCCGACACAGAATGATACACAGGTACACGTGGAAACGGATGTTGACGATGAAGGATAAGACAGTGGTGGAACGAAAGTCATTGCTTGATTATGTATGTGTGGATGAACGAATGAAGAAATCTGTGATGGATGCTAGGGTGTATAGGGGTATTGGAGGGGGTCTGTCTGATCATTATGTAGTGGTAGCTAAGGTTAGGATACAAAAGTGGGGGGTGAGGAGAGCTGGAGGGAGGTGAGAGGAGGGTGGAATGGTGAGGAGGGTGGAGAGGTTGCAGGAGGAGGAAGTCAGGGAGGAGTACAGGAGAGCAGTGGAAAGACGACTAGGTGGGTTCGACCTGGAAGTTATGGAGGAAGTGGAGGAGATGAGCAAGGTGTTTAAGGATGAAATCTGTGCAGCATGTGAGGAGGTGTGTGGAGTGAGAAGAAGAGGGAGGGGAGTGAAAGGTACAGCATGGTGGACAGAAGAGGTAAGAATAGCTGTGGAAGAAAAGAAGAAAGCATATAGAGTGGTTGGTAGTAGAGGGAATGAAGATTCCGAGAGACAGAAACGAGCGAGGTACGTGGAGAGTAAGAGGGTGGTGAAGAAAGTAGTGAAGGAAGGTAAGAGAAGAGTAGATGAGGAATTTGGAAGGAATCTGAGTGTAAAATGGAGGGAGAGTAAGAAACTGTTCTGGAAAGAAGTCAAGAAAGTTAGGGAAGGTAGCAAGGGAAACAGTAAGGGTGTGAAAGATAAGAATGGGAGAATGCTAGCCGAGAAGCAAGAGAGAGTCGAAAGATAGAGGGAGTACTTCAGTGAGTTGCTAAATGTAAGGAATGAAGAGCCAGCAAACATAGCTGGATATGGTATGGGAGGAGAAGAAGTGGAGGAGGAGGTGGGGATCAGGAGGTCAGAAGTGTGGGAAGCCATGAAAAGAGTGAAGTTGGGAAAGCATCAGGAATAGAAGCAGTGTGTGGGAAATGTTGAGGTATGGTGGTGAGATAGTGATAGAATGGGTATGGAAAATGTGCAAACTAGCATGGGAGAAGGGGAGTGCACCCGATGACTGGAAGACTGGCATAATAGTCCCCCTATAGAAGGGCAAAGGGGAAAGAGGAGTGTGTGGTAACCACCGAGGAATATGTCTTCTAAGCGTAGTAGGGAAGGTATACAGTAGGGTAGTGATTGAGAGTGAGAGTGAGAACGGAGAAATGGATAGGCGATGAGCAGGGAGGTTTTAGGAAGGGAAGAGGATGTGTAGATCAGATTTTTACCCTGAATTGTGTTGTGGAGAAGTATCTGGAGAAGAAACAAAAGGTGTATGTTGCCTTTATGGACTTGGAGAAGGCCTATGACAGAGTGGATAGAGAAGGTTTGTGGAAAGTACTAAGAATATACGGAGTAGAGGGCAAGTTGCTGAAAGCAGTGAAGAGCATGTATGAGGGTGCAAAGGCGGCAGTACGTGTGGAGAGTGAGCAGAGCGAGTTCTTTGACCTGAATGTTGGTTTGAAACAGGGGTGTGTGATGTCCCCGTGGTTGTTTACTGTATATTGTATATGGATGGAGTCATGAAAGAAATACTATCAAGAGCAGTGGATGTTGGTGTATCGCTGAAAAGGGAGGGAATTGAGTGGAAGCTACCTATACTGCTGTTTGCGGATGATACAGTTCTGATGAGTGAAAATGAATGGGAGTTGCAGGGTCTGGTAAATGAGTTTGGAACAGTGTGCGAAAAACGGAATTTGAAGGTAAATACGGGGAAGAGCAAGGTTATGGTCTTCGAAAGGGGTGAAGTCACAGAGTGAGGTGAAGCTGAACGGTCAGGCTATGGAGATCGTCAACTCTTTTAAGTATCTGGGCAGTGTGTTGAGTAAAGATGGGACTATGGATGAAGAAGTGCGGGAGAGGGTACAACAGGGGAAGAGGGTTGTAGGAACGCTAAAAGCAGTAACAAGAAATAGGGTGGTCAGTATGGAAGTGAAGAAGTCCTTGCATGACAGTGTGGTAATCCCGACACTGACTTACGGAAGCGAAGCATGGACGTTGGTTGAGAGACTCAGACCAAGAGTGAGAGCAGTGGAAATGAATTACTTAAGGAGTGCGTGCGGAGTTACATGGAGGGATAGACAGACTAATGGGGAAGTAAGAAGGAGGTGTGGTGTGGAGGTAGATGTGCTGGAAAGTGTGAAAAGGAACAACTTGAGATGGTTCGGCCATATGGAACGTATGGAAATCGAGAGAATGACTAAGAGGGTGTACGAGAGCGAGGTGGAGGGACAGAGAGGTAGACTGAATATGAGGTGGAAGGATGGAGTGAGGAAGTACATAAACAAGGGCGGTGCTGGTTGGGGGGAGGGGCGTCGACTGACTGGGGACAGAGGTGCATGGTGGCGGTTCGTTCGTGGCTACCCCTTCGGGGATCACGGCGTCAGGCAATAGATAGATAGAGATGTATATTCTTACACCTCCATACTGGGAATTACTAAAATATATCTTCATGTACTATCCATTATATTCACTTAGAAGTTGACAAATTCAAATGATACAGTTCCCTCCAAAATGTCTCTCAGCTGACCAGCAGTTACCAAAACAAAAACAAATGAACATCTGAACAGAACATTTAAATTAAAATCTATCCATACAGAGATATAAGGTAAACTAGTATATACAGTATGTATATGTAGCACAAATAAATAATAATAATAATAATAATAATAATAATAATTGTTAACATTTGTATAGCATATTGGTAATGTATAAATACAATCATAATAGTAAATGAAAATAGTAATTAAGAAAGCAAATATCTTGACATAGGGTAATGGTCGCTGGAAAATCGATCCTGTAAAACTGACCAATCAAATAGGGGAGCTGCGTCATTCGAGGCAAAGGAGAGATCGACAGCGGAAAATGTACAATGGGTAGCAGATCTGTAGGTGGGGGTGTCCAAGTTGAGACAACAAAGAGTAGAATTAACCCTTCCCACCCGGGCAGCATTTTAAAATGACACCGCGGCAGATGGGCAGGAGCCCGGGTGTCATTTTAAAATCCGTAAGCTTGAAAGCCAATTAACCCCTTCAGCACCATGACATCTTTTTGCCTTTGATTCTGGGTAAAGTAAGACAATTATATGAAGTTTAAGAAGGACCTATATTGTTCAGAGGGTTTATTGTGATCGTATTTACACCTTTGAGTCCTAGAGGTTGATTATCAGATAAAATAAAGCGTATCATGGTCACCAGAATAAGATGAAAATTACGTCATGGTGCTGAAGGGGTTAAGCGTGTTTTGAAAGCTGTGCGTCGGACGTATGTAAACAAAGCCTGTCTTTGCGTCACCGCACCTCTGAAAACAAGCAGAAGAGTCAGAGTTTGTTATTGTGTTATCTGCTAAAACAGATTTAGTGGTGAAAAGTGTCTGATATTGCTAACATTACATCGAAACTCTCTCCACGGAAATCGTCATCACAACTGAACCAGCTGAGCTAGAGAGCTCTACTTAATGCCAGTCTATAGATACGAAACACACCTACGTTTAGAGATGCGTGGGAATTCTCTAGCAGTTAAAATAACAAAGATACGGGTAGCCTATTAAAGACGTTTTTCGGCAAGATCGCCCAGATCTCGATGCTGTCATTAGGAAGGCGAGCCCGGGCGGGAAGGGTTAAGGATATATTTTTCAATTTTATCACCTGGGGTGTCTGTGTTTGGGTTGCCCCAAAGGAGAGAGTGTGCGTTAAAGTCGCCCAGAATAAGGTACGGTGGGGTCAGCTGTTGTACTATTTGATGAAGGTCTGAAGTATTGTAATGACAGGAGGGTTGATTGTAGGAGGAGCAAACAGTCAAGGAAGGAAAGTTTGGTAATGAAATGGAGACGGCAGTTGTTTGAAAAGGGTTGGGGTCAAGGGTGAGAGGTACAAATACGCACTTATAGTGCACAAGGATGGCCGTTCGGAGATGTGAAAGGGATATATGGGAGCTAGCAGCAACAGTATAATTCCTGGGGGGGACAACAAAATTGCCTACATGTGGAGGCAAATGCATAATGGTGAATATCCTGTTTATTATTCCTAGGGGGTAGAGGAGAAACGGATATAAATTAAATAATTAGACCTGGAAAGATGAATTGGCCTAGGTTATAAAAATTATACCGGGTCGGCGTTTGACTTACTTGTAAACATGTATGTGTAGGTTATCTGTGGTAGTCCCAGTAATATCTATGAAGTACTTCTAGTATTAAAGGAACTTAGCTGTGATGCAAAGAGTGTAGATTAGATGATGGACATGTCAGTAGGTGAATATCAGTGAAGTTCTGTTGTTATGTGGCAGCAACTGGTGGTTTGTTGTGAGCGGGACGAAGTCTCTGTGTGAAGTGTACCGAGATTCCCTTTTATCGTAACAATATAAAATATATTTAAGGGTTCTATATCGTCCCCCGTGATTAAATAATAAGGGAAAATAAACTAAGATATAATTGGTGCAACCACAGTAATATTTATCCACAAAGATAAATAAATAAATGCGTATAAACAAAAAGGAACCAGCTGTCGTGAACCCGGAAAATTCAAACTACGGTATATACAGGGTGATTCAGTAACCCTTTTCATAAATTTAATGGCAAATTCGGGAGACAAAAATAAGACTAATTTACTCTATGACCCTTAGGGTGAATCTTTGATATGATGGAGATATTACACCTTTAACTCTTCCTACCCGGGCTGCCTTAGGTAATGACAGCACGAAAGAAGGGCCAATACCCGGTATGCCTTATCTAAGGCATGAGCTTAATAGCCTAATTAAGCTTGGTCCGAATGCCGTGCGTACGACGTATGTCAACAAACCCAAGCGTTCGTCACCGCACCTCCAAAAACAAGAAGGAGAAGACTCCTCAATGTTATTGTTATGACGTCATGACGAAATTAGTGTCTGAAAAGCCCCCATATTGGCAACATCTCTGCAATATTGGCTCCACTGAAATCGTCATCACAACTGAACCAGTTGACTTACAGAGCTCTACTCAATGCCAAAATACAGATTGAAAACCGCACTACGATTATAGATGAGTGGGAAAGTTCTAGCAGTGAAAATAAACATAAATACGGTAGCCTAGGCCTAGACGTTTTTCGGCCATATCGCCCGGGTAGGGGTGACCGTCATTGGCTGAGACAGCCCGGGTAGGAAGGGTTAAAGTTATCGATAGATAGAAAAGAAAAAAAATCTAAGGAGTGAGAATGAAAATATCGTTGCTAACTGGCAGGGTAGCGTAACCAAGACTTGGTATCAAAATGGCTGCATACGGTAGCTGGATGCAGTTGGTTTCGCAATTTACAAAGGTACATTACTACTGTATTTGTATTATCATCATCATTATTATTAATAATCATTGTAATAGTAGTAGTAGTAGCAAGGGGAGAAGCAGGCGGCGGAGGATAAGTAAGAGGAAGAGGAGGAAGAGTAAGTGGTGGAAGAGGGGTAAGTGGAGGAGGAGGGATCTTCCTGCCCACTTTGAGCTTTGATACTCCGCTCGTCTTAATGAAACTTGAATCAATCTGTACATGAATCTAAAGATTGTTTCTTTGCTTACACGTGGTATGTAAATGGTTGCATATGGTAGCAGTTGTCTCAATGCTCAAAAGAACATTAGCATTTTATCACCATCATCATAATTAATATTAATAAATAATTATTCATACTGACGACCGTAGTTTCGAAATTCGAGTTCGGCAAGAAAAACCCTCCTCCTCAACTTACCCCTCCTCCTCTATATACTTATCCCTTCTAGTCCACCTATCCGTCCTCCTCCACTTACCCCTCTTCCTCCACTTATCCATTCTCCACTTATCCCTCCTCCTTCACTTATCCCTCCTCCGCCCGCTTCTCCCCTTACAACAACAACAACTACTATTGCTACTGCTACTGCTACTACTACTATGAATAATGTAGTATAATAATGATGATGATGATAGTACAAATAGTAATGTACCTTTGTAAATTGGGAAACCAACTGCATCCAGCTACCGTATGCAGCCATTTTGATACCAAGTCTTGGTTACGCTACCCTGCCAGTTAGCAACGACATTTTCATTCTCACTCCTTAGATTTTTTTTCTTTTCTATCTATCGATAACTTGAAAGGTGTAATATCTCCATCATATTAAAGACTCACCCTAAGGGTCATAGAGTAAATTAGTCTTATTTTTGTCTCCCGAATCACCCTGTATACCAGCTAGTATTCACGACATACTCCACCACCAGTTACATACAAAGTATTTACAATTGTCCCGTCCCGATCATGGATCGCCACAACTGGGAGGAACCCAAAGCAGCCCGACGTGACGGCCTCGGAGGGGTATCACCTCGGTCCGCTCCAGTAGCAGGAAGGATATTATTAGAGTTCGGCTTGCTGTCGCCATCCACTACCTCTAAATCTATCTCTAGTGGGTATAGCTTAACCACCGGTCTGGTGGTCAAACCGGCTCCTGTTTTTACCTGAACTACCCTACATTCGTGGTCAGGACCACGAAGAAGTTTCATTATCCGACCTATACGCCAAAAAAGTCGGGGGCCGTCATCATGTACTAGAACGACGTCCCCAACTTGCGGCGATGCTATCCCTCTTTTTACCATTATGTGACGATGTTGCTCCCTGAGTGATATTAAATAATCAGTGCTCCACCTTTTCCACAGGTCATGTGAGAGTTTTGTTACATATTGGAAGCGTTGGTTGACGGAATCGTTGTTACGCCACGTCGTGTCCTTGAGATCTTCATCCGTGACTTCCCGCCTTGGAAAGCTTCTGATCCGCCTCCCATGAACCAGTTGTGAAGGAGTGATGGGTAGAGGGTCTTCAAGATCACTGTGGCTGTAGCCAAGCGGGCGATCATTGACTGTGGCCTCGAGCTCCAGTAATACCGTATTCAGTTCCTCTGTGGTAACCAATGCTCGACCCAGTACCTTCTTCAAGCCAGCCTTTAGGATGCCAATGACCCGTTCCCATATGGCACCGAACCATGGCGCCCTAGCCGGTATAAACTGCCACTCGCACTTGAATTCCGCTAGAGTACCTTTTAACCTTGCATCATCTATCAACTCCCGTAATGTGCTGGCTCCGCTAACAAATGTGGTGGCATTATCACTCGTCATAATCTCAGGGTAACCCCTCCTGCTACTAAACCTACGGAACGCATGCAAAAATGATTCGCAGGAGAGGTTAGACACTGTCTCTACATGGACCGCTCTAGTAACTGCACAGGTGAATAAGACTACATATAGTTTACTTACAGTACCCCCCTTCTCTTTTACTGGCAAGGCACCTGTGTAGTCAACCCCCGTTACCTGAAAAGGACTCGCTTCCTGAACCCTAAACTCCGGCAATGGAGTGGCCTGTACAGCACGGTATGATGTACCTTGCAATCTCTTGCAGATGATACATCCCCTTAAGGCTTTCTTTACTACCTGTCTAATCTTGGGGATCCACCATCTTTGCCTTATGTAATTTACAACATAACTAACACCACTATGGTTACACACTCTGTGGCAGTAATTACTAAGGAGAGTGGCTATACGATGTTTATTAGGGATAAGGATAGGGTACTTGGCGCTATCATGTAAAGCTGACAAGTGTAGCCTACCTCTACAGTGAATCATGCCTTCCTCCATATAGAGGCCTAACTGCTTCACTATATTGCTTGGTGTGCCCTGTCCTTTTGACAAATAGTGGTGTTCCTCAGAGTAAACTTCTCTCTGAGCTACCTTAATCATGGCTGACTCTGCTGCTTTTAATTCCGGCACCGTCAGGTATGCCGGTTTTGCCTGATAGTTCCCTTGTGTCTTCTCTTTAACCTCTGAAGTGCGCATGGGGGGTATGAGACACCACACTCCTGTGCTGACGTATTTGAGCTGTTCCCATCACTAACATCGTTATTTTACCATAAATAGCATTAATACTTATCCATATGCGCCTATTATAGGTTGATTATAAAGGTATTAACCTGTTACAACAATAAAACAAATGGAAACAGTGTTTGGATGGTCAAAATCGGCGATACAGGCCGGGAGTTACATAATGTATGGCTGAGGCAACCTCCCTTCCCACCACTTTTCCCCACGTCTGGAGAGAGACTGTCGATCGATACTCTCTCTCTCTCTCTCTCTCTCTCTTGCACTCGCTTGCTAACAGTGATGATAATGCCCTGCTTGCAACTCGCTAATGTTAGCACGAAAATATACCACAGAAGAAGGGAATAACAGGGAAAATAGGTGATAACTGAAGGAGGGGAGGAAAGTGGGGAAGGAGGGGAGGTGGAGGAGTGATATTTGGCATGGCCCAGGGGCAATAAAAAAAAAAAAAAAAAAAAAAAAAAAAAAAAAAAAAAAATTGGGGGTGTTTTAAATGGATTTTTTTCCCCTTACTCTTAACCCCTTGACCACCATTACGTAGTTTTTATCATTTTCTGGTTACCATTAGACAATTTTCTTTGGTTTTTAATCTACCTCTACGACTCAAATGGATAAGTACGATGACCATAAACCATCTAAATATCATTGGTCAATCTGAAACTGCATAGCATCATCTTATTTTAGCCATAATCAAAGGTAAAAATACGTCATGGTGCTAAAGGGGTTAAGAGTCTTCCCGCAGTCCGCCGGGGGAACTCTTAAGAGTCTTCCCGTAGTTCCCGGGTTAAGAGTCCTAATAAACCTAAGGACCCATGCCATTACATGCCATGACTTCATATAAATAATAATAATAATAAGCATGTTACTTATTTCTCATAAGCGCCAATTTTTCCGAAGAATTCACTAGCGCTCGAAAGGAGAAAGAAAAAAGAACAAAAATCAATGCATCAAAAGAAGGCTCATATACAACACACATTTAACAATCACCAGCAGTGGCAAAATAGCCTAAACTCTATAGCCATCTGTCATGACACCTCTCTCAAGATCATAGCTTCTCTCAAAGAGAAAAGTCTTAAGTTGTCTCTTGAAGCATTCAACAGAACTCAGTTGTCTCATGGACAGCGGCAACCTGTTATACAACCTCGGAGCCATGTAGGAGAATGACCTCTCAAAGAAAGAAGACTGCTGGAAAGCCCTTGGGTATGAGCCATACCGGTCCCAATTCAATATGGCAGTAGGGGCAACCGGTACCGGCAATGACAGGGTTCTTTCTTGACTCTTGTTACAACCCACAGTGGTGTCCCATCCTATTGAGCCCCCTATTGGGCCATGATCAGGCCATAGCATTTGGTGAGGTAGCCATGTGGGCCCTCCCCACCAAAGCGAAGAAGCAACTAAGGACACACATGAAATCCCTCTGGTGACTAGATCACTGGGGTTGTCCTCTGTGGACACATAACGAAAATGAGCGCCGGGGACTAATGACTTTATCTCATCAACTCTATTTTGAACATATACTGTATAGGCAAAATCTTTTTACTAGACAACCAGCATAGGGTTATCTGGCTGTCCGACCAGAGGTATACATTCTCTATAATCAGCTCGTCCGCGTAGGCCTCACATATATAACATGCGAGACGAGCTGCGAGAAGAACAGCAGTCAACTCCATCTTAGGTATGGTGAGGGACTTAATAGGTGCCACCTTAGCTTTGGCCATTACTAACCTACTCACCTCATCACCAACCGCATAGGCCGCTACACCATATGCTACTGAGCTAGCGTCACTAAATCGGTGCAGCGTAACCCTCTTAGAATTAGTGACCTGACGGGGAAACATGATACCTGTACTATCTATCATATCGTTATAAATATCCTGCCAGTTAGCTCTCATGTCATCTGGAATGGGGACATTCCACCCACACTCTAATCTCCACAAGTCCTGTACGAACCTCCGCGCCCGGATGGTTACCGATAGCAACACTCCTAGAGGATCGAACACACACGCGGTTAGACTTCGCGTTTTGTAACCAATGCAGGGCTACTTCCGCGGAAATTAATCTGTAACATATCCTTATCAGTTAGCCACGCAACGCCAAGTACCTTAACCCCGTCTTGTTTGGCGGAAGCTTATACCCTTCAGGTGCAACAGTTCCCGCAAACTCTCATTATTTGTGACCCACTCACGTAAAGACATGTTAGCGCTGGAAAATATTCTACGGGCATCCCAACATTGTTGCTGCAAATCACTTACATCATCACCAGTCCCTTGTAAGTTATCAATATACAACCCCCTTTTTAGCTTATTAACTACTGTACTTCACTGTTCTCCTGTATCATAGACAGGTGTTTTTGAATGGTAGCATTAAGGAGGAACTGGGAACAGGTGGCCCCGAACAGAACTGCACGGAACCGGTAGACAATGTAAGGACTTGCAACATCCATGGGATCAACGGGCCACAGAAACCTAGTAGCATCTCTATCCTTCTCACTCAACCCCACCATGAGAAATGCTTTCTCAATATCACTCACCCAGGCAAATTGATGGCATCTAAAGCGCAGAAGCACCTGGGTGAGGTCAGCCACTAGCGATGGACCTGTATGGAGACAGTCATTCAGACTGAACGCCTTCTCGTCCATCCTAGCCGAACAGTCAAACACTATCCGTACAGGCGTAGTAACACTATCCTTGGTAATACCATGGTGAGCTAAGTAGTGAATGGGATGACCCGCTTGATTCCTGTTTTCTACCCTTTCAATAAACCCCCTTTCTATCTGATTATCCAGAACCTTTGTATACTGTTGACAGTAGTTGGGATCCTTTATAAACTTACGCTGCAAGCCTCTCATTCTGCCCAGGGCTAACTTAAAGTTATCAGGTAATTTATCTATGTTATCTCTCCACAGCAGTTCCACTATATACTGTCCCTGTGCTTCGGAATACTGTACCATTTCAGAAAATCTATTTAAGACTTTCTCCCCACCCTTACCAGTCTCATTAGGACTTATACCAATATGGTCTAAGTCCCATAGAGCTGTCAGAGCCTTTAATTCTGGAGAATTCCTGCCAATATCTTCCTGTATCTCCACTAAAGGGTCTACTGCTAACTTAAGAACAGTGACTAACTCTACATGGGTCTCTTCTATATCTGACTGATAAGTGCCACTCAGTGCATAACCATAAATTGTGGGTAACATAACTATACAGTAAAAGTCCTTTAATCCGACGACCGATGATTCGAATCTCCCAATAGTCCGAATTTTTCAATTTGAGGCCAAATCCGAATTCACCCGATGGTCCGAATTTCAAGAAGTCCCAAAGTCCCCTTTTTGAGGCATTAGTCCACTCAAATGACACATAATGGAGCACACACATATCATATGTTCATGAATTCACTTTAAAAGTTTACCATTGTCATTGTAGCCTATTACCTACTTCAAAACATTCAGATTAATGGTCAAAGGAAGCTACTGATATAAACGTAAACACCACATCGTCTGCTAGAGAGTTTGTTTTGCTCTTGAACGCATTCTTGGGACGCTCCGATGCGCTACTGGCTTGCACCGCATCGTCTGCAAGCGCATTCAGTCTTGCGCTTGAAAACGCACCTTTGGATGCTCCGGTACGCTACTATTTATAGTTCAGTGATCGGAGCGTCCCAAGGGTGCTTTCAAGAGCAAGACAAACTCGCTAGTAGACGATGCAGACATATGGTGTTTAGAAGAAGAAGAAGACGTTTATATCAGCAGATTCCTTTGACCATTAATCTGAATGTTTTGAAGTAGGTAATAGGCTACAATGACAATGGTAAACTTTTGAAGTGATTTCATAAACATATGATATGTGTGTGTGTCATTTGGGTGGCCTAATGCCTCAATGTTTTCGTCAGGCCATTAATACACAGGTTCATAGGGGTAAAGTCCGATAATCCAAAAAATCCACTAATCCGAACGAGGGCCGGTCCGCTGCCCTTCGGATTAACGGAAGTTTACTGTACTGTGATCCATCCCATGCAAAATTTTAGAACACATTATACATAAACACATTATGAATCACCTAGACGCAAACAACATCCTTATTGGCGCACAACATGGATTTCGGCCCAAAAGATCATGCGAATCACAACTCATTGCCACATATCATGACATAACTAAATAACTGGACCGACGAGACATTAAACAGGTTGACGCTATTATCCTCGATTTCGCCAAAGCCTTTGACAAAGTACCCCACAAAAGACTTCAGCATAAATTAGCTTTTTACGGTATAACTGGACCTACTCTTCACTGGATCACTAATTTCCTTACAAAACGGACTCAACGAGTACTCCTTGACGGCTCTTCCTCAGACTCTGTCCCTGTTTCTTCTGGTGTCCCACAAGGCACCGTTCTTGGCCCTCTTCTTTTCCTTCTTTATATTAATGACCTTCCTCTGTCAACACCTAACTCTTCTACTAGACTATTTGCCGACGATAGTTTGATGTTTAGGCCCATACTGACTAGAGACGACTGTGGACTTATCCAGCAAGACTTAAACGCCCTCGAACATTGGGAGAACACCTGGCAGATGTCTTTCCGCCCCGATAAATGTAAACTTCTCCGCTTTACCCGCTCCCGATCACCCATCACTTTCAATTACACATTACACAACCAACCACTAGAATCAGTTCCTTCATACAATATCTTGGCGTCCACCTCTCCACCAACCTAAGATTCAACACCCACATTCATCACATACAAAGTCAGGCAAACCGCACACTAGGGTTCTTGAGGAGGAATTTACACAATTGTACACGAGACATCAAACACATAGCTTATAACACCCTTGTTCGCCCAACACTGGAGTACTGCGCCGCAGTATGGGATCCATACACTCAATTTAACATTAACACACTTGAAAAAATTAACACAAAAGCAGCCAGGTTCATCACACACAATTACACGCAAACCCCAGGCATCACAACCCCTATCAAAAATCAAATAAGCATGGAAACCCATAACACACGAAGACTCAGGCACAGACTCACAGTAATGTATAAAATCACACACAATTATATTGACATTAAAAAATATGAATACCTACACAACTCAAACACCCGCAACACTCGTAACACACATTCTCATAAGTACCAAACATACCACACTAATACTGACTTCTACAAACACTCATTCTTTCCACGAACCATACGGGATTGGAAGTCTCCCAGAAGATACAATAAATAGCCCTACACTAGACACATTCAAACACAGAATAAACTAACATTTCGCCCACATTACACGCACACCATAAACCCTCCACTTAGCTCCCCCCATCCTGACCCCCCATCCTCCACCCTAATACCCTTATATGTGTGATATGCGCAAGTCCAGCGCCCTATACATTATCAATCGAGATCGAGATCGAGATAGCCTGAATGTACAAAGTGGTAATAAAAGTCCGCCCCAATCAGTAACCCTATCATATCTCCATCAGTGATACCTGGATCGGCTAATTTGTAACCCCGAGCCTTGATAGCATTTACCTCCATCTCTAATCCTCTCCCTGGTTTGTATACTGGTAACTCCTCCACCACAACGGCTCTCAATTTACGCACCCCTCTTCTGTGATGATAGGTTAACTCTATTATTTCATACTCAGTACTACCAAGTGAGCCAGTAAATCCCTGGAGCCTTAGCTGTTCCTTACTGACCCTAACGTAATCAAGCTGCGATAAAGCAGAGCGCAAGATGAAGGTACGCTGCGAACATTGGTCCAACAAAGCTCTTACTTTACTGGTATGACCGTTTCTGTCGGTCAAGGGAATCTGAATGGTAGGCAACAGCACTGCATTACGGCCCGAAGCCACAGCCATGGTCACTGTTGGTTCAGGGGCTGCTGGTTGTCCAGTTTGTTCAAGGCGTGGCGTCGGACACAAATAATTAAAATGTTTCTGTTGGCAGAATCGGCACGGCCTAATTTTAGGGTTAGTACACCCCTGGCTGCCATGTTCTGACGACAGGCACCCGACGCACAATTTCAACTGCCTTGCTCTATTGGCCTTGGCGGGACTGTTCTTGTATTTTGCACACTTTGCCCAAAAATGTCCTGTCTTTAAACACAACTTACATCCATACTTCTGCTTGGTATCGGGTTTCTGATACACCGCATATGCTGCTGTGGCGGTCGCCCCAAACTGTTCTAGTGGATTATGTCTACTTTCTAGATTGCACACTTCAGTCTTAAACACACGAACATATTCATCCACATCCAGCCAGTTGTCTTTTAATTCACGCTTAATCACTTCAGAGAGTGCACTAGGAAGTTTATTATGCAACAGTACTGCACACATTTCACTTACTGTTACATCCATAGAGCGTAATGACTCTAACGCACACTCAAATGACACGGAAAAATCTTTCAGAGCACTGACCTCCTGGCTAGGATGCGGGAGATTACACAGTTTCGCTATGTGAGTTGCTTTGATGCGATCCTTTTGACAATAACTGTTTTTCAGTATAGTGACCGCTGGTTCATAACTTGCAGCGACCAAACTAAATCCACTAACAATTTGTAGAGCCTCACCACTAAGTTGTCCCTTTAGATATGTAAACTTCTGAATGTCAGTTAAGTCTGTTTGGGAGTGAACACTACAATCAAAGAGCTCCCAGAAACCCACCCACTCTGTTGGATCCCCATCAAAAACTGGCAACTTCAGGGAGGGTAGCTTAATACCCTTCTGTTTCCTACTTGCTGCACTATCATGAGATCTACCAGTAGTGGTTGTCTGTAGAGCACTATCTAACTCGGCTAACTGACTGTTTACTTGATTAACATACTGCATATCTTTCACCATCTCATCCTCTAACTGATCATCTGAATATAAGCTATACAACTCTATGCTATACGACTCGATATCAGCTAGGGCCTTTTCTACAGTGATCTTCACACCCCTTACATCCTGCAGTGTAGCAGCATGTTCAATAAATTCAGACAGATTAGAGGTAAGCTTAGTAATCCCTCCCTTCTTGGCGGCCCTGAACCGCCGCAATGACTTTATTTTCTCCTCCATTCTTAATAAGTTTACGGTAACTAAAGCTTAAGGAACAACAATACTAATCGTCACTCTAGGCTAACCTATTCTAATCTATTCTAAGCCTAGGCTAACCTACTTACATTGATGACGACAGCAACCAAGCAAATTGAAGCATGCAGATCGCGTGCCCCCTGTGAGTTTACAAATGATCAAAGAAAAGGAAATTATACCCTATGTCATATTACTCTACTTTACTAGGCTATATTAAATTTTAACAAATTACAAAGAAAAAGAAAGAAGGATCAAGACTCCTCTGAAGGAGGAACAGCCGCAGCCATCATCCTAGTCTTTAGATCTAGCCTATTGCGTCGACTGCTCCTCCTCGGCCTTGTCCTTCTCCTCAAAGAAGGCATGCGCTCTGTTCAGTAGCCTATCTAATACCTTCCGGCTCCCTGGCACATCTAACCCAGGCTGAGGTCTGCCTGACAGTGTCCACCCTTGCCCCTGGTCTATAGAACTGCCTAACAAAAAAAAAGCAGGGCACTGCACTGGACGGTCCAGTGGAAAATCCCGGACATAGCCTATGCGCCCCTCAACATTTGTCCACTGGATCGCCCAGCTCTACACAAAGGCAGACAAGTCAGGCCTAATACCCCCCAATTCTTATCAATATATAACAGATGGCCCAGTATCCTGGTCACACAGCACCAATTATATCCTGTTTATTATTCCTAGGGGGTAGAGGAGAAACGGATATAAATTAAATAATTAGACCTGGAAAGATGAATTGGCCTAGGCTATAAAAATTATACCGGGTTGGCGTTTGACTTACTTGTAAACATGTATGTGTAGGTTATCTGTGGTAGTCCCAGTAATATGTATGAAGTACTTCTAGTATTAAAGGAACTTAGCTGTGATGCAAAGAGTGTAGATTAGATGATGGACATGTCAGTAGGTGAATATCAGTGAAGTTCTGTTGTTATGTGGCAGCAACTGGTGGTTTGTTGTGAGCGGGACGAAGTCTCTGTGTGAAGTGTACAGAGATTCCCTTTTATCGTAACAATATAAAATATATTTAAGGGTTCTATATCGTCCCCCGTGATTAAATAATAAGGGAAAATAAACTAAGATATAATTGGTGAAACCACAGTAATATTTATCCACAAAGATAAATAAATAAATGCGTATAAACAAAAAGGAACCAGCTGTCGTGAACCCGGGAAATTCAAACTACGGTATATATACCAGCTAGGATTCACGACAGTGAATATAATTTAAAGCTTAGCTGTAAAGAGTAGGGGGAAGGCAAAGATCTCATCCATAGGAATGGAGAGAGGTAGAATAAACAGGGTAGATGAAAGCCAGATAAGCAGAGAAGAAGTAAAAGAAGCAATCAATAGACTTAAAATGGGCAAAGCTGCTGGAGTAGATAACATCCCAGGTGAAATGCTGAGATATGGAGGAGAAGAAGCTGTTGACATAATGCATAGGTTATGTAAATTAGCATGGGAAAAGGAAAGTGTACCAGAGGACTGGAGGAAAGCAGTGATAGTACCCTTGTACAAAGGGAAGGGTAGTAAAGAAGAGTGTAAGAATTATAGGGGAATTAGCTTGCTTAGCATACCTGGAAAGGTACACGCAAGAGTAGTAACACAGAGGCTACAGAAGATAACGGATGACAAAATAGGCGAGGAACAGGGAGGTTTCAGAAAGGGCAGGGGCTGCGTTGACCAGATAGCCTCAATGCGATTGTTGGTAGAGAAGTATCTGGCCAAAAACAGAAAACTCTATGCAGCATTCATGGATTTGGAAAAAGCCTACGACAAAGTAGACTGGGAGGGCCTGTGGGATGTGTTAACAGTATATGGTGTGGGAGGAAAGTTGCTAATGGCAGTAAAATCTTTTTATAGGAATGCAATGGCAAATGTGAAGGTAGGGGATAAGTTAAGTGAAAGTTTTGAGGTCAATGTAGGTGTAAGACAGGGATGTGTCATGTCAGCTTGGTTGTTCAATATATACATGGATGGAGTGATTAGGGAATGTAGGGCTGTATCAATGGGTGTGGGAGCTAGACTGGAATCAGAGGGAAGAACATGGAAGATTTTAACATGCCTATATGCGGACGATGCAGTCCTGTTGGCGGAAAATGCTGAAGAACTTCAGAGAGTGGTCACTGACTTTGACAAGGTATGTGAAAAGAGAAAGTTAAAGGTCAATGTAGGGAAATGTAAGGTAATGGTGTTTGAGAGAAGAATGCATGAAACTATAGATTTTAAGGAAAAATATAGAATCAAGAAAGAACACAAGAAAAGTTGTAAAATAAAATTGAAAAATTAAGTACTAGAAGAGGTTGAAAGTTTCAAGTATTTGGGAGCTGTACTATGCAAATATGGTAAAATGGAGAGTGAGATAAAAGAGAGAAAAATGCAAGGGAGAAAAGTGATTGGAGAACTTGATAGTATTCTCAAAGGAAGAATGGTTAGCCAGGAAGTCAAAAAGTCACTGAGAAACAGTGTGCTGCTCCCAACACTCTCGTATGGAAGCGAGACATGGACGGCAAGTGACGAGGACCTCTTCAAACTAAGATCTGTGGAGATGAGCTTTTTCAGAATGGCAGCTGGCATGAATAGGCTAGATGGGCCAAGTAATAGGGAAGTGTACGAGTCCTTTGGAATGGAAGAGCAGGCTTTGGGCATTGATTGTGGTGTGGTTGAGTGGATAAAGAGAAGTACTTTGAGGTGGTATGGTCATGTTCAGAGAATGGATGAAGACAGAATGCCAAGAAAGATATATGGGAGTCAGGTGAGTGGAACCGCTAGTAGTGGAAGACCACCTATGGTATGGGAAAAGAAAGTGGAAAAATATATTGAAGAAAAACTTCCACGTAGTGGAAGGGGCATTGTGGCACGGGCAAAGGAGGCATGTCTTGACAAAGTAGCTTGGAGACGTTTCTGTCATGGCCATCCTCTAGTGGGGGTTTCCCAGGGGGAAGCAAGGCGTCGGAGATGATGATGATGATGAATATAATTTAAGTAATCGTTGTAATTCTCCTATACGGAGGCGAGTTTGGTATCCGTTTATGTTCCATTGCAAAATGTTATATGCCATCAAGAATAGGATTGTCAGAGTCATCGACAATAGTGGTCTCTTGAAGAGAGTCTGGTAAAGGTTGTGAGTGTGGAGAGGGTTCTATGGATGGAGGTGAAGGGGTAGATGTAAGGTCTGTAATATTTTCAGAAATAGCTGTGAATTGTGTGACTAGTTTAGGAACAAGGGTGGGGGAGTGGAGGAGTTTTTGGCGCAGTGTTCATAAATAGATAAGCGGAGGAAACATCTTCATCAGGGTTAGGGGGAAGTTTACGTGTGGTGACAAATTCCTGCGTTCGAGCAAGGAGGCAGGGATCCGTGTCACTGATATGGTGTGTGATGTAATTACGGAAAAAAATTGGACATCCACATTTGTCAAATGGGATATTGGTGTGACATATCAATACAGGAGATTGTGTGGGGCTCGGGGTATGATGAGTTGTTAACGAAGGTTCGTCAGATAATGGTATTGTAGGGTTATCAGGAGTTCGTGGGGGAATGTCCCTAGGTTTGGGAGCATCGGGATCTGGGCAGTGGGGAGCGGCTGACGGAACATATCGCTCAAGGGTACAGGGAGGATCAGGCGTGGTGAGGGTGGTACGGACATTGACAGGAGGTTGTTGAACGTCAAATCGGGATTGTGATAGGTCTATATTAGTCAAGTCAGAATCTAACAGGTTATTGTCATTCAGGAATCTCTGCATCAAGTGCTTGGGTGTGGGATCAGATTCACAAATGTGGGTGACACAATAACAAGGAGTAGGGTGATTTTGAGTAGGCCTATCTTCCGCTGGAGCTCGCTTGGAAAGAAATTTGTGAAGATGTTCGTTGAGTACTGTTCGGGTAGAAGTGCTGAAGTAGAAAGAATCGGCCGCAGTTATGGCAGCCACAGTCCGGATCGTGGGTAGGCATAACCCACTTCCATGTGGTGGAGCCGAGTTTTGAGGTCCGGGATAATGACCGGATAGGACTTGCAACCTTACGCTTTTTCCGAGGCTGCGACTGGGTGGAGTGAGATTGGGGAGAAGTCTCTATATCTGGTACTGTGTTACATCTCATGAGGTCCTCTTCGGTAGTTATGTTCCAAAACTCAGTATCATATGTCAAGTTATTAAATCCCTCGAACCTGTTAGAGGTGGATAGGTCCGGGGAGTTAAGATGAACTAAACAGAAGGTATCATTGGTGGAGTAACGTTGCGGGCTGATAGGTGGTGCCGGAGGTTGCTCTGGACGCTGGTGGTCAGAGGAGTCAGCGGGTGTAGTTGATTCATGCCGTCTATATGGAGGAGATTTGCCTTCCTGCCTTAATTGTACTGCAGCTGACCGGAAGGGGAGTCCTTTTGTGGCCTGTAAATGTAATACTTCATGATGAAATGCAAATTGCAGGCATGTTCTGTCATTGGCTTTGTGGGACCCGTCACAATTTGCACAACGGGGCGCGCTGGCTTGACAATTGTTGAGAGCATGTTGTTCTGAGCCGCAAATTAAGCAATCAGCATTGAGAGCCCGACACCGTGGGGTTGAATGCCCAAGCTTCCAGCAATTTGTACATTGTCTCGGCTTGTTAACATACCTTCGTACTTGCAGTTGGCAACCTGCAAGACGGATATGCATAGGGAGGTCATGGCGCTTAAAATAGATTTTGACAATGCGTAGTGGGGGCCGATTTCCACGCTGAGGAGCAGTATAAGCGTCCACTTTAACAACAGTGGGGTCAGTTCTTTGCAATAATTTTAAGATACGATGGGTTGAGTCTGTAAAGCTTTGATCTGCAAATTCGAAGTTGGAATGGAGCACAACCGATGCCAGCACACTGATTCAGGTATACATCTGGTTTACCTGTGTATCTGTCGTTGGGGGTGTCGAGGTAGGCTTGTAAGGCTTCTGATTGCTCCTGTACTGTATTTTCACCTCAATCATGCGCTTGGCCGAACCAACAGCATGCATGGTGAAGTCACCAATATCTTGTGCGAGAGTATCGTATAGACTAAAATCATCCATAGGTTCACCAGAGACCGTGAAAAACTGTGACCAATCTGGGGGAATGAACATAGCATTATAAGTGTCCTTCGAAGAAGGGGTATACGTGTTACGCTTACGTCGGGTGTGTGATGGTACGAACGGTTGAAGCGTGTGAATGGCAGAGGAAATACCGGCAAGGTCTTTTCCTGTACCTGCATCAATGGTCCGTTGAGATCGTGGAGGTACAGAAGCAGGTTTAATTGAGGTAGCAGATCCAGCATCCGGAGGGAAGATGGTAACAGATGTAGTCACAGACGGGTCAGGATACAAGAAGTATGCGTAAGGGTGTCAGATGAGGGGCATTTGAGCTTCTTCATTAAGGTTGTCAACGGAATGAAGAGGTAGGCTAAGGCTAGAATCATAATTGGGTAATTTAGAAGTTAAAGTCAAGACTGTGGGGTTGACATCACTAATATTGGTCACAGAGGCAGTACATTGCATAGGAATTGATGCCGGGGAGATCACCTGGTTGATCTCACGATCCGACGATGGAGAATTCGTCACAGTATCCTTAGGAGGTTTGCCAAGGTCTGTGGGTGCCATGCCTGAGTGGGGAACTCTGGCACTGTTGGCAGCAGGGGAAGGGTTCGAGAGGTAGTCCAAATTCTCGCAGGGGTCGGCGTCGGAGGGGGCCATTTCAGTTTCCATAGGACGAAAATTTCTAAATTCGTCTGGAGTCAGATTCCATACCCACCATGAAGCCACAATTAGAGGACAGGACGACCGCCCTAGGAATTATTGCAGATATACACCCCGACTAATGCATCTTAAGGGCCGTCGATCCGTCGATCTCCGACCCAGCACAAGGGTCAGGGTTTGGCATAAAAGTTTCCCCTCACTCGAACACGTCGGGTACACAGTTCGACGGGTGAAGGGATTGCTGACCCACAACACCCTCCAACGAAACCAAAGAGTGAGTACGGTCGTTTACCTCACGACAGTCACGGTGCTCCCAAAGGAGGGGGCAGAGGGAAGAAGGGAAAAACAGAAAGGATGAGAAATGATAGGGTCCACCCACCACAATTATTAGATTAGTTGGGGGCGGCAGGAAAGATTGGCATGCGAGCATGCACTCCCCTCCTGCCGCCTCCGTCAGCCCCTGCACATGTTCAAAAGTGAAACCAACAAGCGTCTCGTGTAAATTATTACTGTATGCTGACGACAGCGTGCTTCTGGTTTCAGGAAAAGACCCAATAAGTATTGCCGCTTCACTTTCCAAAGAACTAGAATTATGTAGTGATTGGCTAGTGGATAACAGACTACTGTATCTCTTCACCTGGGCAAGATGGAAGCCATCTTATGTGGAACAAAACGCAAACTGAAAGACATTGTGGGCTTCTCGGTCAACTGTAATGATATTCCTATAACAACAGTGTCACAAGTTAAATATCTCGGACTAAAACAGGACTCGACTTTGTCAGGTGAAACAATTTTGGAATCTAGCTTGCCAGTGGCGACCAAAAAGACCCTTTGCCAAGCGCTTGTTCAATGTCATTTTGACTATTCTGTGTCATCCTGGTACTCTGCATCATCTAAATTAGCACAGCACAAACTTCAGGTCACTCAAAATAAAATGGTTAGGTTCATGCTGAACCTAGGACCCAGATCGCATGTTGGCCAGGAACAACTTCAGTCACTAGGTATGCTCAATGTCTCTGACAGGGCCAAACAAATCAGGCTCACTAATGCCTTCAAGATATTCTATGACAGAGCTCCAGAGTATCTAAAGAGTGATTTTGTTAAAGCAAATGAGAGGAGTGGACATAATACAAGAAACAGGATGTTAAATTTTAAGGTCCCGAGAATCCAAGGACAGGGTAAGCAAACATTCTTCTTCACTGCCATCAAAGACTGGAACGACCTACCCGAGTCAGTCCGTGAAAAGAGAACACTGTATTCCTTCAGACGTAGCCTGAAGGAGCACCTGAACCGGACAGCTGCGAGAAGAGAGCACCAAGCTTATGTCTACTACTAAATATGACATAAGAGATAGGCAAAACAAACTGAAATTATTACTGATTACGTCGGGGCTGTTCGGCCAGGCAGCTTAGGGAACAACAACATTACTGATTACGGATTACTGATATATACTATAGGATGTAAGGTATCTTAAAATAACCCCCTAGAAATACTTTCTCTAGAGTATCTATTTCTCTTATCCTCCCCTTTTCCCCAGCTAACCTAATCCTACAAGGACCCCAATGGACCGCCCTGTGGCGTAACTGATAGCGCGTCTGGCTCACAACCAGAAGGTCCCGAGTTCGAGACCCGGGCGGGGAAGAGACATTTGGGCAAGTCTCCTAACGGTGTAGCCTCTGTTCACCTAGCAGTATAAATAGGAACCTGGTATAAGTGGACGAAGTTGTGACGTCCCATCTGGGGTTGGTGATCGGTTACAAGGTGAGATGGGTATCGTACTGGTCAACCTAAGCTACTGGTCAACCTAAGCCTTCGGGTGAGACTGGTACCGTAGTGAGAATGGTACCGTACAGATTAACCCTAAGCCTTCGTTTCCAGATGTCGCCAATTGGCTAAAATACAGACTACACACACATCCACAGCCATTCCAACGATACATAAAAACACTTAACATGCATTTCACGCAATACATTCCCAGTTAAGGAGGCGCGATAATAATGAGCTTAGCTCGCATTGCGTGGACTCCCCTTGACGAACAAGTAACTGAGTAACACCTAACGGCCTTATTGGGCTACTCTTAGTTGGAATTATGCAAGGCTGGTACATGTCATATTTGTAACATATTATTTATTAGTGGCCCCTCCATCATTGACGAACATGCCTATTACATAAGGCATCCTCTTCAAACACTAATCCGCCGTAGTTTGAATCTACCGCGCAGAGCATTTAAAAACTGAGGAGCCTTCATCATGAGCGCACGCGACCTCACTCATGGCTTCAGTCATTATGAATTGGGTTCTCACTACGAAAAAACTTCGTAAAAAATAAAAACAAAAAGAAAATAAGAATAACTATCTAATAAGCTTTCCATCATATCGTGGATGTACTTGTGTGGATCTTTGACCAGACGCTACTGCAGGCGTCATTCTTCCTTCTCTGCTCTGCGCTCAGCCTGCCCGGTCCTGTCTCCCCACGCTCCGCGGGTTCCGCATTTGTTGCGTCCCTAGTGAGTTTTTTCTCATTTGTTTACTCCGGGATGTATCGAGTAAGGTTAGGATATGCGTAGCAGGAGTGTCCTGGGCTGGTTGCCCGCAGTGCAGTGTATTTTGGGTCGTATGTTTGGGGCATCTATTTCGGATGTACCCTCGTGGTCCTGTTGTGGACAGGTGAACTTTTTCACAGTTAGCTAGCTTTGTGATGCAGGCGGCTTTCATTACACGTTATTGCTTCCTTTTATCTTTCTGATGAGGTAGCGTATTTTTGCTGTCGTTCCCAGCGTATTTTTCTTCACTTAGTGAAGTTTTTTCTGGGTCCCGAGTCAGTTCTTCCCTTTGCCGGAAGTGTTTGCTACAGTGGTGTGTTGGCGGTGGTTCCTGTTGTGATATAATTCAGTGCTTTTTGTTTATATTCCGACATGTTACTGTTATCCGTCTGCCTAGGCCTAGCCAGCCTCTCGTAGCTTTATCACATATACAAGTGTTATTGATTTATTTTCTAAATATGTACTACGGTGTCATTTGTATCCTGGTTTAGTTGTGTATTGGCTAATTCCACGGACTATTTATGTGTCCTGGGTTAGTTGTGTTTTGGCTAATTCCACGGACTATGTTGGGCCCGGCGTTAGTTGTGTTTTAGCTACGCCTCGGTCCGGTGTTGCGTTCAGATGGTATCTGGACGGGGTGGGTTTTTTCCGGCGGGTTTTTCTCGGTTTCACCTTGATAACCCCGGCTGGTTGCCAAGTTTTGGCCACGCGTGGTTTAAAACAGGCTTGTTTCCCCGGCGAGTGGGTGTCTGTGGCTCCCCAGGTCTGCGTCTCTGGGGTGCCTGTTTCAGGCTCCTTCTGATTCCCGGCGGGTTGGCTGTACCCATCTAACAGTGTTCATACGGACACGTGTTGTTTGTAGTTTTTTCGGTTTTGCAAAGCCAATATAAAACTATGCTGTAGTTGTATTTCCTCCCCGGCGATCTGTTTCAAAGAAGTGGGGATAGGAACAATTGGGGTTAACTTTTAAACTTTAATTCACCCGGTGGGTGCAACCTGGAAGGGTGGGATGACCGAATTTGAAAAATTCAGTTTAGTTGACCAGACAATTGAGGGATGCTTTGTGTATCGCCTCCTTCAACATACGGCGCTTTAGGGCACAATTGGGGTTAACGTTTTTTAAAACTATTATTCACACCCGGCGGGTGCTTCTTGCACGGATGAGAATAACGAATTTACAATTCAGTTAGTTAACCAGACATTTGAGGGATACGTTTTGTATCGCCGCCTTCAACATACGGCGATCTAAAAAGATACTTCGGCAGAAGTTAGGTCTCGTATATTTGTCAGGCTTCCCAGTTTTTTATCTACGAGATAATTCGGGGGCCGGCGTCTTTTTTAGGGGGGTTTTTCCAAAATTTAATCTGGAAACAAACACCACCGGAAAGACTTAATCACTTATAAACGCCATGATGGTCTTTATATATTATGTCAGAGGGTATTCATAAATCTTTTGGACAAATTAAGATATTCTGAAATCCTTTACTTAGGAAACCCCACCGCGTAGCGAGCTGTGGTCGTTGAGTATTACGTCTCGTTACCCGGCGGGTTATTTAACACCTGTGTGCGAACATGAGTGGGTTAACCTTATGAGCATTAATTCCTGGAAATTTTATTTTTCCAGAGCTGGGTCCCGGCGGGTCTATGCAGAACCTGGAGTAAGTTTCCCTCCAGTCTCTGTCATGGCTACCTTTGCCCCGGTTTTTGCTGTATGCATTACGCCCTCCTGTTCAGGTATCCCTAATTTTGCGCACACCCTTTGTATAAAATGTGTTAAAATGTCTCGTTTGGTGGGGGTTACCTTTCCGGCGTTTTTTCTCGTTGCTCCGAGAACACCGTTTTTGTTTACCGAGTTTTAGTCAGGATGGCTAAAATAGGTAAGTTACCCCGACGAGTTTGGTCGCTTGAGGGCTCATCAGAAACTGCGTTTTCTGTGGTCGAGCCTGGGATCAGGCTTCCTGTGTTATTCATTGCTTTATGCATTACGCCCTCCTGTTATGTCTCGTTTGGTGTGGGTTACCTTTCCGGCGTTTTTTCTCGTTGCTCCGAGAACACCGTTTTTGTTTACCGAGTTTTAGTCAGGATGGCTAAAATAGGTAAGTTACCCCGACGAGTTTGGTCGCTTGAGGGCTCATCAGAAACTGCGTTTTCTGTGGTCAAGCCTGGGATCAGGCTTCCTGTGTTATTCCCGGCGAGGGGGGCTCCACACAGTTATTTTGTTTGGTCTTTCCCTCCCGGCGACCTTTTTACAAAGAGGTCTGGGACAGGTATAAGTGGTTTGACATTGCATATAAAACCCGGCGGTTGTACCTTCGGGTGGTTATATTAACGGATTTGCGATTCGCGATAATTTGCCAAACAATTGATTGATACAATAGGGTATCACGGCCTTCAAGACGGCGATCTATGAGGGCTTCTGGCAGAAGCCGGATTAGAGATTAAGATAGGCTTAGACTTTTTATGGGATAAAAAGATGCCTGAATCTTACTAGTGTTTCAAGTGTAAAGGGATACTTGAAGGACTTCATCTTTAATAAAGATATGTTTCATCTTTATGAGGATTCAGAAGTTATGCTTAATTCTTTCGAACAGGTAAAAGATATGCTGAAATCCTTAATAAACAATTGGAACAATGTTGTTTGTTTGTTTAGTCTTTCTCTCCCGGCGACCTTTTTACAAAAAAGGTCTGGGGCAGGTACAATTGGTTTGACATTGCATATAAAACCCGGCGGTTATACCTTCGGGTGGTTATATTAACTGATTAGCAATTCGCGATCATTTGCCAAACAATTGATTGATACAATAGGGTATCACGGCCTTCAAGACGGCGATCTATGAGGGCTTCTGGGAGAAGCCGGATTAGAGATTAGGATAGGCTTAGACTTTTTATGGGATAAAAAGATGCCGGAATCTTACTAATGTTTCAAGTGTAAAGGGATACTTGAAAGACTTCATCTTTAATAAAGATATACTTCATCTTTATGAGGATTCAAAAGATATGCTTAAAATCTTCTGGACAGGTAAATATATCCTGAAATCTTTAATATGAAACTAAAGGAAAACGAAAAGTAGTGGTGGAGTGCTACGGTTCGTTGACCGGCGGTCTTGTGACACATATTTTGTACCATTTTTTGGGTGTAACCCTATGAGCATTAATCCCCGGAAAATTCTCTTTCCAGGGCGGAGTACCGGTGTTGCACCAGGTGACCAGGTAGTTCCCGGGGGCGGGGTAGTTTTCCCCCAGTCTCTGCCATGTCGGCACTTGAACCTCTCATTGCTGTATGTTCAACGCCGTTAAGATCAGGTATCCCTATATTATTTTTATTTGTTAATGAAATAATTTAATCACTGAATAATAATAACCATATATATTTTCTATGATTATATTAGGATAATATTGTGTTTATTTATAGTAATTTATTTTAATACAATTAAATATAAATTAAATTAATTAGTATACTTTATGATTTTGCTCACCAGCTCTGCTTTCAATGTGTTAATGAGCTATGGGGGCTTTTAATTATCATAAACCTTTACAGGGCTCTCTTTCAGAGAGTATACCGAGCTCGCAAGCGAGGGACAGCCACAGCCAAGATGTATGGCGATACTCACAGTCCTGGCAGGACAGAACACATCCCTTTGTGACTCAACTAGTGCTGACGTCCACGGGATGCCGATGTACCATCTTCTACCCCAGTTTTAACATGGCAACATGTGGAGGTCCCGGCTTCGGCGGGATCTTCCCATGATAAGCCAGACTTAACGGATGAAGAACAACGATCTCTGGTCTCAGAGATGGAGGTTGAAGAGTCCAGTCACCTTCTAGGCGACTCTCAGGGTACTGTCGAATCTCCACGGAGTTCGTCATCGGCTAGGTATGTACCGGCGGAAGAGATTGATGGACTACTATTGAATGCACTTAATAGGTTCTTTGGCCCTACGCCGGAAACTCCTTCTGATACGGGAGATCCCGCGATGTCGACGAATGTGCGACCTCTGGCTACATCCTTTGCTTTAGCTAAAATACCTAGCCATCCGCTTGTGTCAGACCCAATTTCCAATGTGCCAGGCACAACAGCTCTCACTACTTCCACTGTGCGAGTCATATCAGACATATCTCCCCCTCCTTTAGACAAGGCGCCAGTCAAAAAACAGGAGCTATGCCTCTTTTTACGGGCCTGATGAGTCAGGGGTAGCAATGTTACGGAAATGTTTTGAATGTTCATATTAAGGACATTCCAAGTTATTATAACCATGACTTATTCTTACCACCAAATCCCTCCAGAACGCCATTCTTGGTTCTCTCTTCCGGTTTTTGGTGCCGGCGGAGTCCCCTCTGCTTGGCTGCCATTAGCACGCCTTCCCCAGCTTACCTAGACCGCGAGTTTAGGTTAAGAGGAAAAGCGTTTAAACTGTTTTCGCAATATATGGTTCCCAGCAAGTAACAAAGTCTCTGTTACGCTCTTCTCAGGCAATAGAAGCCGCGGAAGTCAGGAAAGCCATTGAACTTTCCCGGCGCTTGCTTCTCCAGACTTCCATCCAAGTCTTTAGGAGATATTCGGACGGCCTTATTAGAGGCAGTTCGAGCAAGGCAGGATCTGAGGATGTTCTTAGTGAAGAAACTTCTTGACCGTATTGCAAGCCAAGTAGTTCTGTCTCCAGTTCTAATTCCTTCTTTGATTTCACCAGCAGTTTGGAAGACTGTTTTCAATTTGGCACAAGCATTCAAGCAAGGTCCCCGCAAGCCCTGATACCCTTGTTAGAACAAGGGATCAGGGTCTGGTGGTATCTGGGCGACTAACTGGTGGTGGCAGAAACAGAAAAGTTACGCATCAGTCATGTCTACGTTACGTTAAACCATCTCATATCTCTAGGATTCAAGGTCAACTTAGTAAAAGTCAAACCCTTGTTCCCCCACGAGTATTTCAGGGGATAGGGCTGGTCGAGGACACAGCTTCTCTCACTCTGAGTCAGAGTGTGGACACTCGAAACAGATTTCGCAAAAACTGTTTATGTTTCTCCACAGTCTGAATACGACACAGAAACTTTGGGAATCTCTAGTCGGTTCTCTCAACGGGGTTCAGCTAACTGTGAAGTTGGGCCGGTTGAAAGTCTAACGTTTAATCTTGGAGGGCAACAAATTTTTCCCACTATTACCGGCGGGGATAGTATGGCCTATCCCAACGTTATTACACAACTTACTAGCGGTTTGGGCGACGAGAGAAAGGTTGCACGCAGTCATGTCATGAACCTCTCCTCCGCCGTCGGTATGGGTGGACATGGATGCGTCAGGCACGATAGGTTGGGGCTTTTAGTCAAACCTCGGGCATCAGGGTCAAAGGTTTTGGTCCCATTTAGAAATCTTCCACATCAATGTCAAAGACTTACTAGTCCCCTTATCTGTCCTTCAGGCTCACGGCTCTGCTTTACGGGGCTAGTCGGTGGCCTTCAGAATGGACAATCTGAATGTGGTTCACTGTATTCAGAAACAAGGGTCAATAAGATCTCGGAAGTGGCTAAACGTGTCAGAAAAGATTTTTATACTAGCCAACAGGCTGAACATTCATCTTCACGTATCTTATCTCCCAGGCGTTGCAAACGTCTGGGCAGACGCTCTGTCTCAGAGACAAAGCACTTCAGTGGAATGGGCGCTCTTGCGTGTGCGGAGCATGACCATCCACAAGTGGATTTGTTTGCGTCTGAGAAGACTTGCAAACTCCCACTGTACCTCACCCGCCGGACGATAACGCCGGCGGGCGGACCTGACGCTCTGATGACGGACGAGAACAGGTTGAGTTCCATTTATCTATTTTCCGCCGCCAGACGCGTCTCTAATGTGCCACGTAGTCAACAAACTACAGGATTAGCGAGGCGTAGTCTCGCTAATCGCGCCCCTGTGGCCGGTGCAGTTTGGTACCAGCATTTGTACACGTGGTGCCCGCACCCAGTGTCACTCCCGGTCGGGCTGTTCCACTTAGAACACAATTGGCAACCTAGAAACCTCGCGGACTTGTTCATTATGGACATTCAGGAGGCCAAGTGGCTAGCACCATATGGTAGCGACGTGACCAAGATATTCACGAATCAATATACCCAATCTGAAATTGCCCTGGAGGAGGTTACTAGTTTCAATTGTCCCTATTTTGATTATTCTATATACAAATTAATTTCTGCTGGTAAATTTAAATACATATGTTGCATCTACCGTTCCCCAAATACTCCTCCAGAGCAAAGTCTTTTTGATTCTCTGTCCTCACAACTCAGTGTCCTCAACTTAAATGCTTCTTCTGAAATCACTGTGTTGGGTGATTTTAATGTCCATAATGTTGAATGGCTCACTCATTCAGCCAGGACTGATGATGCTGGTCTTGAATGTGAGCTATTTGCAGACTCATTTAATCTCATTCAACTAGTCAACCAACCCACCCGTGTACCAGATAATCCTAATCATAATTCCCACCTACTGGACTTATTTTTAACAACCAATTCAGAAAATTATGATGTTACAGTGAGGTCCCCACTTGGATCTTCTGATCACTGTCTGATACAGGCCACCTGTCTATCACCTACCACACCTTCCCACTCTGAACCTGTTTTGGTGACTAAATGGCATTACGATAGGGCAGACTGGGAGGGTCTTCAAGGTTTCTTTATTGATATTCCCTGGACCTCTTTCTTTTCTAATGATGCACACTCCACCTTGAGCCACATACAAGATTTTGTAAAAATTGGAATGGAAACTTTTATTCCTCATCAAAAGTACAGTAAAAGATCTAATTCACCTAAATGGTTTGACCATAATTGTGCTAGAGTAACTGAACAAAAAGCAATAGCCTACAATGCATACACAAGATCAAAAACATGAAGCCTTTAATTACTTTAGAAACATCAGAAATCATGCCAAAACTGTATTAAACCTAACTAAATCAAACTTTCTAAGCAGGCAAATAAACTTCTAAATAATCCAAATGATAACAAAATATTTTGGTCTACTCTTAACTCATTCAAATCCAACTTCACTACTGCTTCATCCATTCCACCATTAAAATCTCCGACTGGCAATCTTGTAAGTGACCCACGAGGTAAAGCTAACCTTCTTGCAGATATTTTCTCCACCAACTCAACCTTAGATGAAATAAATCAAGATGTCCCTGTACTTAATTTTAATTCACCTGAAATTCCCTCACTTAAGATCCACACCAGACATGTCAAAACTATTTTGCAGAATCTCTCAGTAGATAAGGCTCCTGGTCCAGATGAAATTCCTCCAATAGTACTTAAGAATTGCTCCTTGGTGCTCGCTCCTGTATTGGCAAAATTTTTCCGTCTGTGTACTCATACCTCATGCTTCCCAGTACCCTGGAAAGAAGCAAACATCCATCCAGTTCCTAAAAAAGGTGCCTCTTCAGATCCATCAAACTACAGACCAATAGCTATAACTTCCACTCTTGGCAAAGTTTTTGAAATTATATTAAATAATCACATAATTAAGCATCTGGAGAATAAATTAATCAGTGATAGGCAATATGGTTTTAGACGATGTCGATCAACTGCAGACATTCTTTGCCTTCTTACGCATCAAATCAACCAAGCTACAGACCAACATGGTGAAACACATACAATAGCACTGGATATATCAAAGGCATTTGATAGAGTCTGGCATCAATCCTTATTGTCAAAGATGTCACACTACGGCCTTGCATCATTAGTTCCACTAATTTCTTCTTATCTTCATAACAGAAAAATACGTGTAATGGTAGATGGCCTTTATTCTCAATTTCACTCAATAAATGCTGGTGTTCCCCAGGGATCAGTTTTGGCCCCAACTCTGTTCCTCATTCATATCAATGATCTCATATCTACCACTCATAATCCAATACATTCCTACGCAGATGACTCAACACTCCACAGTTCCTTCACATTTACCAATTCTTTCACCCAACCCGATCTTATAAATTCAAAAATAAACACTGCAATTTCTCTGAACCAGGACCTTTCTAGAATTAATGAATGGGGACAAGAGAATCTAGTTTCCTTTAATGCACAGAAAACCAAGTACATTCAATTTTCTAACCGACAGAATCTCACTGACTCCCCATATTTTTTAATGATGTAAATATTCCCACTTCCCCTAGTATTGACATTCTCGGTGTAACATTAACTACTAACTTGAGCTGGACACATTATGTTAGAAGCATTGCTAAGAATGCCTCTAAAAAACTGGGACTCCTGTACAGAGTTCGAGAATTCTTCACTGACGAGCAGTTGGCCGTAATATATAAAAGTCATGTGCGCTCTCAGATGGATTACTGTTCACCTCTGTGGGGTGGAAGTGGAGTGGTTGCATTGAGGCAGTTGGACAAAATTCAAAATAAAGCTATTAGATTAATCAATAATCCTGCAATCACACAGGACCTTCCTACATTAGCCATACGAAGAAACGTTGCATCCCTTGCATTATTCTACAGATATTTTCACAGCAATTGTTCCGAGGAACTTGCTTCAATTGTGCCGCCTCTCCACATCTTTCCCCGTAGAACTAGGGCAGCTGAGAGCGCCCATGAATTTACACTTTCTCCTCCACAATGCAGAACTTCTGCTTATCAGAATTCATTTATCCCCAGAGCTACTACTCTTTGGAATTCACTTCCCTCGAATTGCTTTCCACAAACTTACAATCAACAAATGTTTAAATCCAGTTGTTACAAACATTTTATGAATGGAGGATGCCTTTAGGCACATGGACCTTTTTGTTTTATCTGTGTTTTTCCTTCCTCCGTTCATTGTCTCTTAAAAAAAAAAAAAAAAAAAAGTCTACAAAGCGACAGTTTCAATCGCATTGGCAAGCTTTTATGTCTTGGATTCTTAGAACAAACCAAACTGTGCCCTCGGTGGCGTTGGTTGTTAATTATTTAATGTATCTGTTCATGCAGAAACATTTATCTGAAATTGATTTATGAGGGCAGGTTTTAAACTCCGCCCACCTCCCCGTCAGCTCAGGCCTACATGGTCTCTGGACAAAGCATCGTAGTTATTCTCGTTCCCGTATGTACCAAAGACTGCAGATTTTACAAAAGGGCAGTATTCCTTATGGCTTTGGCTACCGGGAACAGAGTATCTGAGCTGGCGGCGATGAGCAACACACCTATTTGCCTCAGGTTTGATAGGCTTCATGAGTGTATTCACATTGCACCTTCCCCAGGATTCTTAGCCAAGAATGAGCACAGTGAACACGTGTTTTCAGAGTTCACGGTGCCGGCGTTAAAAAGGGGAAAGGTGCACCATCTTTTTTGCCCAGTGCAAGCTCTAACCAAATATTTAAGAGTGGCACCTCTAAATCACCAGGGTGCTTTATGGGTCGCAAGTCCGGGTGAACGCTTGATGGAGCGTACACTGGCTTCTCTCTTGGTCAAGGACTTTAAAGAGAAGAATCCCGGCGTTGTGGGTAAGACCCACGATTTACGCAAGGGGACAGCCTCTTTACGTTTCCTTAATAATCTTTCGGTGGAAGTTATTAAGTCCACACAGTTGTGGGCCTCTAATCAGGAGTTTTTTGACGCGATACCTTTCAGTAGCTCTGGACAAACCTTCCTTGCCATGTATAGCTTTACGGCAGAGGGTCTAGGTGGCCCTTTTAGTCACGTTTTGTTTAATTTCAAGAAAAAGGGGGGGGGAGGGTGCAGTCAGTGTGACATAGGACACCCTAGACCCCTCCGGAGTATGTATTCGGAACATACGAGCTGGGATACTGTTTGTAGGCATTGTTTTATAAAATTTCTCTGTAGTATTTATTGCAGGAAATTGTGCTAAAGGCCAATAGTAGTGTTACAACAATTCTTGTTGTACCTGTAAGTAGCTTTGGCTGTGAAGCAATAGATTTTTGAGAAATCTCGGTAGTTGCAACTACGACTTTTACTTTTGAAGTAATTACTTCTCCATAAGTACACGAGTTCAGTACTTCTATGAATGTACAAGAATTCATTTATGTTTGGTTATATTTTTAGGAATATATCCACTAGTTAATGGGGTTTATATGTGCACATGTAAACTTACAAGTTTTTAGTTTTCACCACTTACTTTAAGTGGGGTGCCTTCTTAACTAGCAGATCTGTGTACAGAGTCTCAGAGTTAACCCTTTTTCAAGCAGGCTTCTTTGAAGCACGCTCCTGCTTGTACCCCTTTTTGAAGATTTAGGCTGTATAAAGTTTATGCACCCGAATATCTCTTTTTTACAAGAGTAAGAATACTATGTGGTTGTTTGATTATCTGCTTTTCTAGAGTTATGATATGATTACGAATGTCCCCCTCCAGTCTTAGAAATCAGGCATGTTCGTCAATGATGGAGGGGCCACTAATAAATTATAGGTTTGACTCCTGTAAGGAGATAAAGAAAACCTAATATTTAGTAGTGGCCCCGTAATCATTGACGACTGGGGCCCTCCCGACCATCCCCTTCCCATTCGTTGATGTATTCAGGATTTTGGTTTACTTGATATGTCAGTGAAGGAAGAATGACGCCTGCAGTAGCGTCTGGTCAAAGATCCACACAAGTACATCCACGATATGATGGAAAGCTTATTAGATAGTTATTCTTATTTTCTTTTTGTTTTTTTTTTACGAAGTTTTTTCGTAGTGAGAACCCAATTCATAATGACTGAAGCCATGAGTGAGGTCGCGTGCGCTCATGATGAAGGCTCCTCAGTTTTTAAATGCTCTGCGCGGTAGATTCAAACTACGGCGGATTAGTGTTTGAAGAGGATGCCTTATGTAATAGGCATGTTCGTCAATGATTACGGGGCCACTACTAAATATTAGGTTTTCTTTATCTCCTTACAGGAGTCAAACCTATAATGTGGTACCAACTCTGTAAAATGCTAACTGAATAAATATTATTATTATTATTATTATTATTATTATTATTATTAACGAAGTAGGCAGAGCGGGGGCAAGGAGAGTAGTAACAGGGGGGCCCGATCGCTGTGTCCGGGGCCCTTTTGGTACAGGCAAACTTCATAATTCAGTAGCAACTGATTGAGACCACCTAGAGCAGTCAATCTTTTTGCAAATTGTAGAACTTTTTGTTGTCTGTAGAATGCCGTTGAGATGACATCGCTGCGACGCGTGATTTCCGTGTTATGATGATTTTAGCAGCAATTTTTAGCCGCGCATTTTGCCTCATATGAGGCCTCCCGGATTCCGAGGGGTAACATAGCTACAGATAAAAAAAAAAAAAAAACACTGACATTGTTCAAAATTGGGTAGGCAAACCCTTCAATTTTGCCCAAAGCTTATGGGTTACATAAGCTTTGGGCAAAATTGAAGGGTTTCATAATTTTTAACAATTTTCTTCTCCAAAGATAGGGGAAAACCAAATAGCTTATGATAAAGCACAGCATCCATACTTCAAATAAACTTGAAACATTTCTCTGTAGTTTCCTGTATCTTCCTGTGGCTATGATTTGAACATTAAGTGTTGTGTTATATTCTGGGTTGAAAATTAGCAATGAGGCATAGTGGATGCCTAGTGAGGGTGATAGTTGAGATAGAGTATCAGAGACAAACTCCCTTGACTATGGGCAAACCAACACTAAAAGTGTGAGTCTCTCTCCCCCTCCAGGTGCTACTCAAGGCAAATCAAATAAAGGCAGTGGTGTCATGTGACATATCCCAGCATTTAAGGGTTAAAGGGCCACAGTAATCCCTCGGGTAGTGCTACTGTACTCCAGAAACAACTATACATCCATCATAGCATGGCTCAACCTGTATACACCTCACAATAGTTTTACAGGAGGAAGAGGCACTACTCTGACATAGTGAGTTGACATAAGATAGGAGTTGACAAGGTTAAAGGTTGAATAACATAACTTACACTGGTTGCAATGTTGTTGACAAGATTCACCAGCCCAGGTTATATTGTCAAACAGTTACCTGGGATACTGTTTATTGTTTGTACTTGACAATTTTATAGAGGTGCACCAGTGTCCAGTGTATAGGGTAGTACTGCATTAAAGTGAGTGGATGGCAAGTGTATTGTATGTATGTATCTATATACAGTACTTAGGCACATACCCCACCGCTGGGGGTGGCCGACTCGAGACAGAGCATGAACAGAAACAACATTCAAGGGTTCTAATTCTCAGGGTCCGGGACCACTTTCGCGCTACCCCGCCCCTTCCTCTGTCTCGATGAGTAGGAGAATTTTACAAGAGGAGGAGGATTCCTAGCCCCCTGCCCCTAGAAGGAAAAGTAGGACAGTAAAAGAGACAGACAGAAATGGCTAAGGTTGGGTAGAGGATGCCAAACCTCACTCTGGATAAGACCAGCCCTTACCCTACCAATCTCATATTGTGAAATGAGAAAAGAAAGGAAAAAGGCATGACACAAAGAAATGAGGAATTACAGTAAGAAAGTACTATAATTACAAAGAAAACTAACTTATTCCTGAGGTTCCTGAGAGGGCGCGGGTGCTTCTCTGAGGATGTGATGACCTGGTGGAAGGAGTACTGGAGGGCAGTGTGGTCATTGTGGGCTCGCATGTGGTGGTACCAGGAATATGCCCGCCGACTGGGGGGAATGATGGTGATAACCTGGGAAGTCAAGCAACAACTTAGTACCGGTATGTGTCTAGATTATTGGTACTATGTCATACATTTTTATGACACGGTTTTAGGCACAGTTTTTTAAGAACAATACAAAATATTAACAATACTAAGCAACGCACCAGCCTGGCAGATGGTAGGAGAGCCCGGACCCTCCGAGGCACCATGTCCCCCTCAAAGTATGTGGCACTCTTCTCAAACAGGAACTTGGCTGAGGAATTAGCTGGCACTGGGAAGAACTTCATGTACCTGGTCAAGGGGACAACAAATTTTTTTTTATACCTGTGTATATTATATTCTGATGGATATTTAGTAGAAGATAAACAAGAAAGTACATTAACATAAGATTTCATTCATATATTACTTAACATTAACAAAGTAGAATGGGTTGTAATTGAATGTTCATAATAATTTTGAGAGTCTGACCATGAAAATTGAAATAATTTTTGCCTAGTTCCCCATCCTTCAAATGCGTCTTGGTTAGCCCGAGTTTTCTGTAAAACTTAATTCAAACTGTTATATACTGTATCTAATCATTTAATCAAATGTCTAAGTTCTTGTTTATTTTTTGTTATATTGTATACATTTTTGTGTACTACTATTCTAATCTTGTCAAATTGCAATTTTGTTTGTAGATTTTATTTATTTATATATAGATCAATGTGGATGGGATGGAGATGAACTGCTTGAGGAGTATATGTATTGTGACGCGTAGAGACAGATTGAGGAATGAAGAGGTACGTAGGAGAGTGGGACAGAAGGAACCCTTGTTGGAATGTATGCTTCAATGCACGAGATTACCTCGATAATGCGTTCAGCGCTCTTCGAGGGTCCTCGGCCACGAAAGCAAAAGTCATTCCATGGGAAATCAAAGAAGTACTGCCGAAGAGCCTCCTAGTCGGCAGCGCCAAAGTGCCACAAGCGCCGCTGGCTGGGAGGATCGGGTGGCCGTACCGGAGAGATAGGACAGGTGATAGAGATAAATTTATGGCCAGAGGAGCCCAAAGGAGAGAAGGAAGCGATCCGGGATACGGGTGGGTTGTTGGACTAACTGCTCTAGGTCATTTAGAATAGAAAAGACGTATTCTTGTTCACCAGGTTGGTCAGTGGAAAGAAAGGAGAGCCATTGGCGGTGGTGAACGTTGAAATCTCCTAAGATGGAGATTTCTGCAAAAGGAGAGATGGATAAAATGTGTTCCACTTTAGAAGTTAGATAGTCAAAGAATTTTGGATAGTTAGTAGAATTATGGGAGAGATAAACAGCATAGAAACATTTAGTTTGTGAGTGACAAGAAAGCTTTATATGCTTTATAGCACCTCATTACACTCATTACATTGTTCTTCCAAGGTACATACCTCATGCTACCTACGGAGAATCAAAATGTAAAGGAGGATGTGTTGAATGTACAGTATAGGAATGGGATTGCAGCCTGATATATTAGGTTTATTTGTAAGTTAATTGGTGGGTTGGTGATATTATGAATAAAGCAGAAGTATGTCATAGAGAAGGGGTAACAATATGTGGTGTGAAAAGGACTTGTGGTGGAAGGAGGAGGGAGGGAGAGATGAGAGTCTGTGGAGTGTGTCGTCCTCCTTCCCCTCGCCCCAGCACGTTGTGCTACTGAAGGGTGCTTGGGCAGTTGTGTGTGGCTCTGTGGCTGGCATGGGGGTCAAAGGGAGTGCACATTATGCATAACAAACATGTCGTGCATGTGGCAGTGGTGTTGCAGTAGTAGTGCTTCGTCCTCCAAATCTAAACTGATTTCCCCCTCTCTTCCTCCACCCGCATTCATCCTCATTCCCTCACCTCGCCCCTCTCATGGCCATCGCCAGACAGAGCAGTACTTCTCCATTCCATGTCTGCCAGGTAACTGATGTGTCTGGGAGATTCGTGGGTTGTGGAAGCTTGAATTGCCTAGTGTCACTACGCACCACCAAAGTATGGGAGCCATGTACACACTGGCACGGTTTTTATTTTCCTGTAAATTTTGTGCCTATGGAAAGGATACTTGAAGCCCCCCATATAGGACTTTCGAAAGGATACTCGCAGTTTAGAGGTTAAAGACCGCTTTGTCCACAGAGTGTGGTTACAGTCTCAGATCCTAAATACCGGTATTCCAGGCGACCCTGTCAAGGGCTGCCTTTCTTGTCAAGTTCTATATTTTGAGATCAGACCGGAGTACTGTACCTGATCCCACGTCTTTCTAGGTCTACCCCTAAAGACAGCAGCTTCCCCCACGTTCATGGTCCGGCATTTCTTCACTCAGTTCTGATCATCCATTCTCTCCATGTGTCCAAACCAACCCTGATCATCCATTCTCTCCATGTGTCCAAACCAACCAAGTCGGCTCGTGCGCATCACTTCACTAATACTCGTAATGCCCAGACGCTTTCTTAATTCCTCCCTCGTTACCCCGTCCCCGAGGTTAACCCCACATTATCTTATCATTTCGTTCCATTCTATTGATATGCTCCGTTTTAACCGATCACGTCTCCGAGTCACAGGTTATCGTATTCCTAAAACACAAGGTATACACCTTCCCTTTAACCCTTGTCTAGCGGGGTGTTTTGGGCTATTTTGGGCATATTCAGGCCCTCCTGAATGATCAATCAAGTATCCCAAAAAACTAGGCACTAAAAGCTTCAAAATGAGACCAGAACGAGCTACGTAGCACTCGTGGTTATCATACAGTGATACCAGTAACATGGGAGTTTAGCGTATTTCGGAATATTTTTCCCAGCTATGCTCACTACTGGCTACACTGCTGGCCTCTTGAGAACACAGGGAACATGAGTTAATGGGCGGCGGTAAGCCCTGGGAGTCGGCTGTCTGGCCCGCTGCGCTCCCGGCCATTTGCACTCGATTTTAACCCTTTAAAAGCCTTAATAATGCTCCTAACTTGCTGCAAATTGGTGCACGACTTAAGTCGAGCACCGCTCTTTAACCCTCTGTTCCCGGAAGGGCTCTTGAATGCCCATAAAAAAGCATACACGAGCTGCCCGGAAGGGCTCTTAAACACCCATGAGGTCAAAGCCTGTGAGCTTGGTGTGCGAAGCGTCGGTCCGACGCATGTAAACAACAACCGGCTGGACCGACGCCCCGCATCTCCGGCCACAAGAAGGAGAGCGTCGCTTGTTCGTGTGTGCCTGTATGTTGTTGTTAAGTATCGAAAAGTAGTGTAAAGTGGCTGTTTTTGCCATAAAGTTATCTCCAATGAAATCATCATCACAACTCAACCTGTTGACTTAGAGAGCTCTACTTAACACCATTCTACAGGTAAATAACACAGCTACGCTTGGGGATGCGTGGGAATGCGGGAAGTAGTCGGAATAACAAATATACGGTAGCCTAGCCTAGACGTTTTTCGGCCAAAACACCCGGGTTTCGGGGAATATTTATGTAATGCGTAGCCGGGGCTGGAGGGTTAAGGTGAAGTGGAGTCCTCTCATGGTCAAGAATGGCAACAGCTCTCTAACTTCCCCCAGCCACTTCTGACTCTAGTTTGAATAGTAGTTTCAGTTTATTTATGTATACAGAATTTACCTGAACTTTGTGAACATGCCATTTGATCAATTCCTTTAATATCTATCTATCTATCTATCCATCTATCCATCTATCCATCTATCTATTGCCTGACGCAGTGATCCCCGGAGGGGTGGCCACGAACGAACCGCCCCTGCACCTCTGTCCCCAGTCAGTCGACGCCCCTCCTCCCAACCAGCACCGCCTTCATTCATATATTTCCTCACTCCTTCCTCCCACCTCTCCATCTCTGTCCTTCCACCTCGCTCTCGTACACCCTCTTAGTCATTCTCTCGCCTTCCATACGTTCCATATGGCCGAACCATCTCAAGTTGTTCCTTTTCACACTTTCCAGCACATCTACCTCCACACCACACCTCAACGATATGCCTGATATCACAAGTCTGGAGGGGGACATTCGTGAAAAATATCAAGACCACTAACAATAACAATAGGATGACTGTTCCTTTTACTTATATATTTTCTAGATCTCAAGTGACGGCGTCTCTTGCGTGGATTGACCTCCTAATCTACCAAGATTGGAAGCCAAAGCGTCACATCTTTCCTTTGCCCCTCAACTTTCTCTTCATAATTGCTGAGGGGCACAGGGCCCTGGGTGGGGCTTTGGTTTCCCGGGCGTTTCCGCACCCTCCTCAGCTCCCCGCCATGGAGTGGCTTCGGTCACCCAGGCTTTATTGTGGTCGGCAGGGAGGGTTCTGTGGGGGCGCTCGGTTATGGCCTTGGCCTTGCTCGGGGCCTTGGGGCTGTTCGGCCAGGCAGCTTGGGGAAAAACAACAACAACAATAGGATGAGAATAAACCCGTTGCTTAGAGCTCTAACTTTTTTATTTTTGTGACAAAAATATGTAAAAATATAAAAGAGGATACAGGTAGCGTACTTAAAAATTTACCTGTGTACAACCTCCTGAAACCTTGGATAGAGGTTGTAGAAAATTGCACTTCATATAAACTTGCAGAGTACAGTATATGTACAAAACATTCAGGTACACCGTACATGTAATAACATATGTAACCTTATAAAAATAAAATAGCTGTACATGTACAGTATATCACAATATCTAGTACAGTACAAAATATTTTTGACTCATTGACTAGCTTCGAGTCTTGAGGAACACAGATAATGATTATCCTAAGGTGCCATCGCACCTACCATGTCCGGCGGGCTGAGGGTCTTACCTCAACCCCCCCCCCTTCTTTCTAAACCCTCACCCCCCCCTTCTTTCTTAACCCCCAGGCCTGCCATCTAAAGGACAGCACTGAGATCCGGGGGATCTGGCCGAAAAACGTTGTAATATGCCTAGCCCTATATTTGTTGCTTTAACTGCTATAGAATTCGCACACATCTCAAAACGTAGCCCTGTTTCGTATCTGTAGACTGGCGTTAAGTAGACCTCTCTAGGTCAACTGGTTCAGTTGTGATGATGATTTCCGTGGAGAGAGTTTTGATGCGATGTTAGCAATATCGGACAATAACAAACACTAATTTTCGTTCTACAAAACAATAACAACAAAAGTCCGACTTCTCCTTGTTTTTGAAGGTGCGCGTCGCTCCGACCGGCTTTGTTTACATACGGTTCGACGCACGGCTTTCAAACCACGCTTAACCCTTCTTGCCCGGGCTCGCCTTCCTAAGGACAGCATTCAGATCCGGGCGATCAGGCCGAAAAACATTGTAATATGCCTAGCCCTATCTTTGTTATTTTAACTGCTAGAGAATTCACACACATCTCAAAACGTAGCCCTGTTTTGTATCTGTAGACTGGCATTGAGAAGAGCTCTCTTGATCAACTGATTCAGTTGTGATGACGATTTCTGTGGAGAGCATTTAGCCGCGGATTGAGCAATATCGGACATATACAGACACTAATTCCGTCTTAGCAGACAACAACAACATTGATCCGACTTCTCCTTCTTGTTTTCAAAAGTGCGGTGTCGCAAAGACCGGCTTTGTTTACATACGGTCGACGCACGGCTTTCAAACCACGCTTAATAGGCTTTCAAGCTTACGAATTTTAAAAGGACCCCCGGGCTCAGGCCCATCTGCCGCGGTGTCATTTTAAAATGCTGCCCGGGCGGGAGGGGCTAATAGGCTTTCAAGCTTACGGATTTCAGAAGCCCATCTGGGCCCCATGGCGCGAGTTTGTTGTGGGCTTCTGGAAGCTCAACCGGGTACCGAGGGTTAACATTAACAAAGCACCGAACAACTCAGACCCACTGCCTCAATGCGACTCGGATCATACATGGTTTATCTAAAACAACAAACAGGTAACGAGTCAAAAAGGTAATAATAATAATAATAATAATCTGGTCTTTTATTTCTCGCAAGCGCCATTTCTTCCAGAGGAATTCACTAGCGCTCGTAACACATTGCACCACAATCAAGAGAAGTGTGGTGCAGTTCACCTGTAGTTCAAGCAACAACAACTATTTAACATGGCAGCAGTTAGAGTCTGTAACGACCTGTCACTGTGCCACTTGCAAGATCATAACTCCTACAGAAGAGAAAGGTTTTCAACTGTTTTTTGAAAGTCTATGGAGTTCAGCTGTCTAATTGATAAAGGCAATTCATTATATAACCTAGGAGCCACGAAAGAAAAGGACCGATCAGAGAAAGAGGACTGCTGGATAGCTACCGGTTCATCAAGACGCAGCACATCATCACTGCTTCTCAGGATCGCACCAGAACGTGCCAAAGGGCGTCTCAAGAGGTCAGCAAGATACTTAGGTTCGCCAAACATAAGTGCCTTAAAAATCATAAGACACAACTTAAACTCTATCCTAGCTTTAACTGGCAACCAGTGCAGCTCCACCAAATATGAAGAAGTGGGGGTTCTTGGAGGCAGATCAAATATGAGCCTCGCTGTTCTATTTAGTATGGACTGAACTTTTTGTAGCAAGTAATTAGGAAGGCCAACCAATAAGGCATTACAATAGTCCACACGTGATAGGACAATTGAGTGAACCAATGTTAGAAGACAGCGCTTGTTAAGAAACCGTCTCATTGAATACAAGTTTCTGATTTGGAGATTACAAATTTTGATGACCTGATTGATGTGATTCTCATAGTTCAATTTAGAGTTAAAGTATACTCCAAGGTTTCGCACTGAGCTTACTGGGTGAAGTTGAGAACCTCCTATATCCAGAGTCACTACATTTTCAACATCATTTCCCCTTCTATTTCCATGAATGATAATGATCTCTGTTTTGTTCTCATTCAGTTTGAGTTTCCGCTTTGCCATCCAGATCTTAATGTCAGACAATAAAGATTCCATTTTGGTCTTAGTATCATTAATGTTTTCTATCTTCACATACAACTGAGTGTCATCAGCGTAAAAGTGATACGCAACACCATGAGCATCTAGCAAGGATGCCAAGCTGCCAGTGTAAACTATAAAGAGGATCGGTCCCAGAACCGATCCCTGAGGAACTCCAAACAACAGGGGGGCTTGGTCAGAGATGGTATGGCCAATCACCACACGCTGAAATCTATCTGATAAATATGATTGGGAGGTTTGACGTACCTCCCAACCTACCAAATAGGAAAACCTACTATTTGGTAGTAGTCTTGGAAAATCCAACGTCAAGGCTATTAACCTAATTGCAATGACGACTTGTCTATTTTGACTGCTATGTCGTCATTCCAACCACGGTTAAAAAAAAAACATCTAGAGTCTACTCCTTATCTTGCTCTAGGAGACGTTGTACATTAACCAAAACTACCACCGAAGGTGAAAAAAGCATAGAAGAGAAGAAAAAGGAGTTTACCTTAGTTACCGCTTAAGGCCCATCCCGTGTTCCGTCATGTGCAGATCCCTGTTGAACGTGCGCATGAGCGACCCTCTCTTGTCATCACATCTCACGTCAGCAGAAGAACGCGGATGGGCAGGGGTCCGGCGTGAGGGAGGGTATTATGTACGTTGGATTTTCCAAGACTACTACCAAATAGTAGGTTTTCCTATTTGGTAGGTTGGGAGGTACGTCAAACCTCCCAATTTGTTAGTAGTCTTGGCAAATCCAACGTCAAGGCTGCATAACAAATAGGAGGAGGACATCCAAGCCCAACCTACCAAACAAAACCAATGCATAAAACAAAATTATGAATGACAAAGACACAATTTAAACAAGAGAGTTTAAGAAAAGAGTGAAAAACTGAGGAGTAGCTAAAAAGAACAGTTTTAACACATGCCCGTCATTCATAGTAATGTAAAAACATAGACTTGTCTGAAACCAAAAAGGTACTGTACCCAAAATCCCTTTTCTTCAAAAACCAACAAAAACACTGAACACAAGAACAAAACACAATTTTCAATGTGGCAAAAACACTTATGTACTGGAACAATACATACAGTAGAATCTCGCATCCCACGATTTATTGGTACCGAAATATTACCGTGGGACCGGAATTCGTGGGATGCAGAGTATTAAAGTAATGGGGAAAATTACAAAAGTACTGGAGGCTATCGTCGGGCAACTATTGACCATCACTTTACATGCCAATAATCAAAAGTAAGTTGCTTTAACCCTCCAGCCTCGGCTACGCATTCTATAATACCGGTATATCCCCAAAACCTGGGGGATTTGGCCGAAAAAACGTCTCGCCTAGGCTACCGTATCTTTGTTATTTTGACTGTTTCCGCATTCCCACGCATCCCCAAGCGTAGATGTGTTTCGTTCCTGTAGAATGGCGTTGAGTAGAGCTCTCTAAGTCAACTGGTTCAGTTGTGATGACGATTTCCGTGGAGAGAACCTTGTGGCGATGTCAGCCACTTTTCACTACTTTTCACTACTTAACAATAACACAGCCACACACGAACAAGCGACGCCTTACCAGCTGTTGTTTACATGCGTCGGACGGACGCCTTTCAAAACAAGCTTACAGGCTTTCAAGCTGCTATGAAAAGAAAGGTAAGTAAAACACAAACAAAAACTTAGAAAAGTTGATGAGGTGATTATTGTGATGGATGTGGTGATAGACGGGAGGCGGATGTTAGATACCACCCTCCGTGGCCCCACTCTCGTTCTCCGTCACCCCACCGTCGCCGCCAAAGCCGTGGGAATCGTGTGGTTTTTCGTGGGATGAGAATTCAGGTAGCCATTGGATAGTACCGTGGGATGCGTAATCGTGGGATCGAAATGCGTGAGATGCGTGACTCTACTGTAATCCCAAACTTGCAATCCAGTGTTGCAAACCCGTACACCCCCCCCCCCTTTGTCAAATAAAACAAAGGAAAAGAACGAGGGACAAGGGGGGAAGACCAGGGATCTTCGCCAGAGCACCAGGAAACACGACCCCCGAGAGCAAGCACTGGCCGAGGGGGTCGAACACTGGACACAGAGAGGTAGGAGGAGATGAAGGAATTGATAGAAGACCACAAAACGACCACGATGTGGAAACCGAAGGGAAGGCCGTCGAACAGGAACACACGATCGGATGTCCGAACGGCCAAGAATCGCTGGAAGCGAGGATGGAGAGGAACGAGCCAAGACGCATCCTGGAGGGCCAGCGACACTACCCACGACAGAGGGCGCAGGGCCAGGCGTACCAGGGGTACCGGCAGCATCCGAAACCGTGTGTGCACGATGTGCCCGTTGAGGGCCGACAGATCCACCACCGGTCGCATCGCGTCGCAGTTCGGCGACGGTACCAGAAAGACACGGGAGAGGAAAACCGGGTGACCGGCGGTCAACTCCCTCGACTCTACCCAGCTCGGGCATGGAAGTGAACACGTGGGCCACCTCTGAAGAGATGGGCCGGCGTCGGTGACAAGAGCGGAGTGGGGGTCTGGACGTCCACCTCCAGGTGAGACCCCTCCGCGCAACCCGCCGCCCCCAACGTCCCTCGTGGCCACCGAGGGGCGCAAGGGCGAAAACAACCCGAGGGAGCACCCGAGAGGAGGGGAGCGACCCGGTCGGCCAGGCGAGAAGGAGAACAAGGAGGCCGACCCAGAGAACCTACACATTGTGTTGACGTGGAGGTACCCCCGGTACGGGCCGTGCGGGCATGAGCGCCACGTTGACCTCCTCCAACCCCCCCCAACCTCGTCGAAAAGGGCGGGCCACCCCAACCCCAGGCCGTCGCGGGGCTGACCCCGTCGAAGGGCGGCCGGAAGTGGAAGGCCGGCCAGCCCCGACACGGCGGGGATGAAAGGGGCAAGAACAGAAGTGCGAGGCGGAACCGACGCACTGGCCTGCAACGTCCAAGTCCTGCGCCCGTGCAAGGCGGCAGCACTTGCAGCAGCACCCCGAAGAGGACCGGCAGAAGGACGGAACTGAGAAGACCCCGCGCGCGACACAGCGCGTCGGTGCGTGACGTAAGCAGGGTCCGCAACGACACAGCGCGTCGTCGCGTGTCGGAAGCAGGGGCCGCCGACAGAGAAGTGTAGCATTTCCAAGCATCCTGCTGAAAAAAACCCGACGTATATAGCGCAGAGGACAACAAACCCTGACGAATATCCAAAGGGGCCGGCCGGCAGAACAAGGACCGTACCGTCGGGCGTTGCCGAGTTGCCGCGCACAAAACCGCCTTCAGCCCGGGAACCAAAGACACCGCGAGCCGAAGGTGGATCCGCTGAACGCGGTCCAAACCCTCGCGAAGATCGCCTGGCGCAGACGCCTCGAAAAGCCACAGGTGGTGAACAGACGTCTGGAGGGAACCTAAAGACAAGACAATAAGTCTGTCACCCTCTGTCGCAAGGGAAAAACCTTGGCGACAGAGGGCTGATCCGGGTGAGAGAAGAACGGGGTAGCAATAGAACAAAGTTCAAGAACGGGCGCGCTTATCCAGCACGAGAACGCGCCGTCCAACCCGCCGACAGACACAAGAGGAGGCAAAATCAGTGATGACTCCGGGGGAGGGACTGAAGGAGAGCCGTCGACGGAGCGGTGTGTGAAGTCGAAGGCCTCAGCAAACCAGGCCTCCAATGGGAGAGGGTGACCGAGCATGATGGCTAAGCCAGGCGTACCGGCGTCGCACAAACCTGTCCCATAGGAGGACAGACCCGTCAACACAGCCAGGGACTGAACAGCCGGAAGGATGTCAGGGCGGCTGAAGTCTGACCAGAGCGTAGGCCTGCAGAAGGGAGGGGGACCGTAGCAGGGGTAGGTAGGGTGAGGCGTTGAGGGTGAGTCACCGCCAAGAAGCGCGAGAAAAGGGAGTCTTGCATCGACTCTAAGCGCCCGTCGATGCGTGACACAACCCAGCCCTGCATAGCCGACAATCAATCCGAGAGAGGCGACCCCCCCCAAGATTGGTCGGCCCGCAGGGGCGAGCGTGAGCGGGAGCGAGACCCACGACACGAACCAGCAGCGTCGCGGCCCAAGGAAGGCGAGCGACGACGGTTGTGTCGCCGTTGAGGGACTCGTCCCCGATCACGAACGGCCTAGGGGGAAACAGCACCATCCCCCTCTTCCAGCGACACGTCAGCTCCTGAGAAAGGGGACCCCGAAACCTCGCGAAACCCCACCGAGGCAAGAGGAGGGGTACCCCCCTGGCGAGACGGTAAGTGAAGGTCAGGAAGAGAAGAATGAGGAGGAGCAGGACGACGAGAGTGGGAAGGCTGGCCGGGTGAAAGGAGGCCAGAAGGAGCCGCGGGGGGAAACAGAGCAAGGATCCCCGGGGCTGAGATAACAGGGCGGCCCGACACCGAGGCGGAGGAGGGAGGGACCTCCACCGTGGGACGAGACCGTGAAGGAAGAATAGGCACTGAAGCAGGTGAAGTAGGAGAAGCAACGACATCCAGGCGGACCCTCCCGGACAGTGTAGGAGGAGGGAGCAGAGGGCCAGCTACAGCATGAACAACCGCGCGCGGAGAGGACAACGTAAGAGGAAGTCGTCTGGGCTGGGGAAGCGGGCGGAAGGGAGTAGAGCCCCTATCCGTAGAGGCCAGGGGAGGGCGCACAGGGGCAGAGCCGCTAACCCCGGCCTCAGGGCGAGAACCATGACGAGGGCGATGGGTGTCGTCAAGGCGATCAGGAGGACAACGAGGGGCAGTAGAGGACGGACGGCGAGGCGAGCGAGAGCGTGGACGGAGCTGGGGAACCCCCCGACGATGGGACGACCGGCTGCGGGACCCAGGGGAGAGGGCCCGAGCAGGGAGAGGGCCAGGTGAACGGCCTTCAGTCGGGTCAGGTATACCCAGGGCGACGCGGATCCGGCCGGCAACAAAGGCCGGGGAACGGTGGCCCACAGTCCTAATGTGGCGGGAGACCATCGTCCACACCGACGGAAGGGAAGCAGAGGCCACAGCCGCCGCCGAGGAACCAGGGCCATGGAGCAGCACAACCACCAGGGCCAGACACGTGACACACAGAGCAGGGTGGTAGGCCGTAGAGGACACACAGAGCGAGTGGCGCAAGCAGGATTTGTGGCTCTCCAAGCACGGGGAGCGACAACCAAGGCGAAAGCAAGGCAGCCTACCTGCACTAGAAGAACACACACCATAATCAGCACGTCGACGTCGAAGGAGTAAGTGGAGAAAATGTCCAAGAAGAACCAGGGAAGGAGCATGGGGAAACAGGAACACACATGCAAACAGGTATCCGTACTCACCCTAAACTGGGAGCACAGAGGTAGGTGAGGAGCGCGGCCGAGGCGGAAGAACACTAGCAGAACCTGCAAAGATGGAGAAAGTGTTAACCACCACTCAACATCTTACATGCAGGGCCTATAACACCAGTAAAGTGCATACACCAATATAGTATCAGGCAACAAGATGACATAAAAAAAGTCAATAGTGAAAGCCAACTATTACCGCAAATTTGCGGGCCAATGGAGGCATAACCGTACCGACACCACCCTCCCGCAAATTTGCGGGACCCCCCAACGATCTCCGCAAATTTGCGGGGAGCCGAAACGTCCCAGAGGACCGAATCGAGCTCCCGCAAATTTGCGGGACCGGCCGAGATGGTCCGGCGCCGAAAAAAGCGAGAGGAGCGTCTAGGGAATACCAAAAAAGGCCACAAAAAATGCGTCATCTCCTTATGAACTCCAAGCAATGATGGCCATCAAGCTGAGCAGTGTCTTCCTTGAATTTATCCTGACTCAACCGGTAAAGGGAGAGGCAAGGAAGACACACCAGGGGGAGATGGAAACGGAGCGAGAAACAGTCCAGGTGGAGACAAGAGAAGAGGAGACAAGCTAGGAAATAAATTGGGAGGGGCACGTACAAAAAAGAAAGGAACGGGCAGGGACGAGAAAAATAGGGAAAATACTGGAAACGCTAAGTTCATGTATACAAATATTGATGGATTAATTTCCAAAAAGATTGAGTTTGACGAATATGTAAAGAGAGAGAGGCCCGGGGTAGTATGTTTGACTGAAACTAAGCTTAACCAGGAGGTAGACACGAATATAATTAGTTGTGCAGGATACAGTACATGGAGAAGAGACAGGTTAGGAAAGCTAGGAGGAGGAGTGTTGATCATGGTAGATAATAAAATTACTGCTAAAGAATTAAAACTTGGTGATAGCATTGCTGAAATGGTAGCAGTTGAAATTGAGGATAATGATAGGTCAAAATTGGACATTGTATCAATGTATTTACCTCCTAAGACTAAATCTTGGAGCAACGATGAATATAATGAATTAATTTTGGAAACCTTGCGTATGTTGGAAATTATTTGTAAAAGGAAAAATAGGCTTATTCTTGCAGGGGACTTTAATTGCGGGGAGGTGGATTGGGAATGTTTGGATGCGGGTTCAAATGAAAATACTTGGGGTAGCAAATTTCTTGAAATAACAATGGGGTATCTATTAACACAACACGTTATGGAAAATACAAGATTTAGAGGAGGTGATGAACCATCAAGACTTGACTTATTATTCACCAAAGACCCCCAAGAAATAAAGAACCTAACATATTTGAGTCCCATGGGAAAAAGCGATCATGCTGTGATTGAATTTGAATTGACAGTGGAATTTCTGGAAGGCAGAGAGGAGGAACATAGGGAATATAGATTAAATTATAGTAAGGCGGATTATGAATCATTACGAGGATACTTTGCAAATATAGATTGGTCATTTATTGAGCAAGAACAGAATATTCAGGTAAAATACACCATGTTACTAGACATTTACAGGGAGGGGGTAGATAAATATGTACCAACATTTAAGGATAGAAAGCTGGCTAAGGAGAAAGAGTGGTTTAACATGCGATGTCACATTGCCCAGAACAAAAAGGACTCTGCATGGAATAAAGTGAGAAGGAGACACACTGAGGAAAAATGGAATGAGTATAAGAATGCTAGAAACAACTATGTCAAGACTATAAGAGAGGAGAAAAAGAACTTTGAAAAAGATATAGTAAATAAATGTAATAAAGAACCCAAACTGTTCTATAGTTATATCAACGGCAAAACAAAAATAAAGGACAAAATAACAAAGCTTAGGGTAGAGGGTCAATTATATGAAGACACAGTGGGTATGTGTGAAATTATGAATGATACATTAGCATCCGTGTTTGTGGAGGAGGATGACTATGTAGAACCTGTGGTGGAATTGAATGAGATACAGGGACTAGAGTCGATAGAAGTCAACAAGGATGAACTAAAATCATTGTTGGAAGAATTGGACGTGAGAAAATCTATGGGCCCAGATAACATTGCTGGATGGGTATTAAGAGAATGTTCTGAACAACTAGTGAGACCTATTTTTAATATTGTTCAACACTCATTAAACAAGGGGGAACTTCCCTTAGAATGGAAACAAGCAAATATAACTCCAATATATAAGAGTGGAAATAAAGAAGACCCGCTAAATTATCGACCGGTATCCTTAACGAGTGTTATATGCAAGCTTTGTGAAAAGATTATTAGAAAAAGATGGGTGGGTATGTTGGAGGAGAAGGAAATAATTTCAAGCAAGCAGTTCGGGTTCAGAAAAGGACATTCGTGTACCACAAATTTGTTGAGTTACTATGATAGGGTAATTGACATTGTACAAGGGAGGGAGGGGTGGGTAGATTGTATTTACTTAGATTTCAAGAAGGCATTTGATAAGGTGCCTCATAAGAGATTGTTGTGGAAGCTCAGGACTGTGGGGCGGGTTGAGGGAGTATTATTAAAGTGGATGGAAAACTATTTAATTGGGAGGGAAATGCGAACAGTAATAAAAGGAAAGTTCTCCTCGTGGAAAAGGGTAAAAAGCGGAGTGCCTCAAGGATCGGTGTTGGCCCCAATCATGTTTTTGGTTTTCATCAACGACCTTCAAATGGGAATAGGCTCATATATATCTATGTTTGCTGATGATGCAAAATTAATGAAGCATATTACAAGTAGGAGTAGTTGTGAAGAATTACAGAGAGACCTGGATAAGTTATATGAGTGGAGTCAAACTTGGAAAATGGAATTCAACACGAGTAAGTGTCAGGTTCTTGAGATGGGAAAAAGTAAATATAGACCTTCTTGGGGATATAAAATAGGAGATGAAATAATTAGTAAAGCTGTGAAAGCAAAAGACCTAGGGGTAGTTGTGGCAGACAGCTTGTCACCTGAACAGCATATAAATAAAATAACTGGTGAAACCTATGCAGTGTTGACTAACATGAGAATAGCTCTGAATTATTTAGATGAAGAGATGTTAGCAAAAATAATAGGGACAATAATACGACCAAGACTGGAGTATGCAGCAGTGGTGTGGTCTCCACACCTTATAAAACATAATAAAAAACTGGAAAGAGTTCAGAGAGTTGCCACTAAGATGATAGCTAGCCTTAGAGACCTGCCTTATGAGGAGAGATTGGAGAGGCTAAAGCTGCCAACGCTGAGGGAGAGGAGAGAGAGAGGTGACATGATCATGATGTTTAAGTGTGTGAAAGGTTTTGAGAAGATCGACAAGGGAGATTTTGTGGTGAGGGACGAGGGAAGAACCAGGGGTCATGATTGTAAGTTGAGGAAAGTTATATGTAAGTCTGATGTAAGAAAGTTCAGCTTCCCGTATAGAAGCATTAAGTGTTGGAATAAGATGGATGGGGAGGTGGTGGGAGCAAGAAATATCCAAACTTTTAAAGCAAAATTGGATAAATGTAGAGAGAGAGACAGGACAACACGAGCTTAGGCTCAAATCCTGTATACAGTACTACAATTAGGTGAGTACAATTAGGTGAGTACATCCCCCAGGAACCACCCAACCCACAGAGATAGAGCAAAGCCCATGAGGAGAAGTGGCAGGGAGGGTGGTTTCGCACAAACAGGGGCCCCCGTGGGGTACCCCTGGATTGGGCAAAAGACTATGAAAGGATGGAGGTGAAACAGAAAGAGAATACAAAAACCAGTAAATGAAACTGGTGAAAAAAAGGGTGGCCTAGCCGTGAGCAGAGAATGTGTCAGGGGCGAAAAACCCTGTGGTGTGAAGGAGGGGCCCCCATGGGGTACCCCTGGAGTATCACGAACCACCTGTCGCCCAGGCCCTTGAGACACAGTGAAGGACTTGAAAGGGGGGACTCGGGAATAACGCTAATAATGCGGCCGACACAAACTCTACAAACAGCACCGCCACCAACGAAATCTCAGATTGTTTACCAACGGTACAACTAGGCTATGAAAAAATGAAAACTCATAGAGGCATAGCAATTCCTGAATGAGAAAACGAGCTAGGCTAAATTAAGCTAAAAGCTAAACTATGCCCAGACTAACAGGAAAAAAGAATATGAAAAGAGAAAGAATGAAAAACATATACGAGGAACGCCAGGCGCCCCCGTACCTTCGGTAGGCTATTTCCACACGCGTCTCCATTATACACACTTAGGAGCCCATTTACGTGTATTTACCTAATTGTATTTACCTAATTGTAGTTTACAGGAGTTGAGCTAAGCTCGTGTTGTCCCGTCTCTCAGTCTACTTTTTATCCAATTTTTTCTTGAAAATATGGATGTTCCTTGCCCCTACCACCTCCTCCTCCAACCCATTCCATTTGTCAATACATCTATAGGGGAAGCTAAACTTCCTGATATCGTTCTTGCAGGTAGGTCTCTTTACTTTGTAGCTGTGGCCTCTAGTTATTCCTGTATCCATAATTAATATATCCTCCCTATCCAGCCTCTCCAGCCCCCGGGTACATTTGTACATCATTATCATGTCTCCCCTCTCTCTCCTCTCTTTTAGACTCGGTAGATTTAATTTGTCTAGCCTCCCTTCATATGGCCCTAGATCACGTAACATCTGTCTAACAAAAAAGAATGCCAGATAAGCCGAAACGAACCTAAACAGGGTGAATTAAAGGAGCACAACAAAAGCGACTTCATTCAATGGAGCGCGTGAAAAAATGATGACAAGAGAGGGTCGCTCATGCGCACGTTCGACAGGGATCTGCACATGACGGAACACGGGATGGGCCTAACTAAGGTAAACCCCTTTTTCTTCTCTTCTATGCTTTTTTCACCTTCGGTGGTAGTTTTGGTTAATGTACAACGTCTCCTAGAGCAAGATAAGGAGTAGACTCTAGACGTTTTCTTTTTAACCGCGGTTGGAATGACGACATAGCAGTCAAAATAGACAAGTCGTCATTGCAATTAGGTTAATAGCCTTGACGTTGGATTTGCCAAGACTACTAACAAATAAGTATGATTGGAAGACCACAGATGTGTCTGTTGAATATCATTAACAGAGACATTTTTGAGAAAACGAAGTGATACTGTCCACTTCCTGATATCATGACCCTGCCCAATGGCTCCGGGATTACTTTCCTTTGTAACATTCACCAACAGAGCTGTAAGAGCTGCTTTGTGAGTTGTTTACCTGTCTGATTAACCCAAAGAGCAGCCGGCTGATCAGGCCATGATACTCCAATATAGGCTAGTAGTGACTTCACCGGACATAACTTGTGGTGAGTGTCACCTTGTTTTTGCCATCACCTCAAACTCAGTGAACACATGCTCATGGTGTGGCGACAAAAGTGGGCGACAGCGCAATTTGAACATTTGCATTGCGCCGTGCGAACCTTAGACAATTTGGTTCGTTGCTCATCGCCGCCAGCTCATATACCCGGTTTCCTGTAGCCAAGGCAATTAGGAACACAGCCTTCTTTAAAATTTAATCAAAAGTAGGGTTGTGACTAAATTTCTGAGAATGAAGTAAACACAAAGCTTTGTCAAGTGACCAGGTAGGCATGAGCTGGCGTGGTAGTGGGCGAAGCTTGAAATATGCAAGCATGAATGCCTTCTCCTCCGCCTGCGGTACTGAAAGCCCCGTTAAGTCATAAAAGGGAGTTCTGATTGCAGTCATGTGATTCTTAAGCGTTATTACTGATAAGCCCTTATGTTCAAACAGATAATCTAAATATTTGAAAATTAAGGACACCGAGGCCACGGTCTGGTCAGTCTCAGCAATCCATGTAGTAAAAGCACTCCAGTGAGATTGGTATTGACGCCTATTAGAGATTGTATATTGATTGATCAATTTATTGGTAATGCTCTCCCCATAGTAGGTTAACCCTTTGGCCTTCTGAATATCCACAAGGCAAAAGTTAGCGAGGTCTTTAGGTTGCCAATTGTCCCTAAGTGGAAATGCGAGATCGGGAGCGATACCGGGTTTTCGCACCACGTCTTCAATTGCGTGTACCACACCTGGGCCGGCCACAGGGGCACGATCATCGAGACTATGCCCCGATAATCCCGTAGTTTGTGAACTACTTGACACATGAGTGGAGTGTCTGGTGGTGGAAACAGATAAATGGAACTCCATTTGTTCCAGACCATCAGCAATACGTCTGGTCATCCCGCCAGGGTCTGCACCCGGCGAGTTAGGAAGAGAGGGAGTCTGTGGTTCTCCTCGGACGCGAACAAGTCCACTTGTGGTGACTCGGCAATCATCCGTTGAAAGACGGTTTGCTTGAGAGCCCATTCTACTCATGTTCTCTGTCTCCGTGACAGAGCATCTGCCCATAGCTACGCCTGGCAGATAAGATGCGTGGAGATATATGTTTAGCTTCTCCGCTAACACAAATATCTTTTCCGACAACTCTAGCAACACTTGAGACCTCGTTGACCCTTGCTTCTGAATGCATGTGACTGTATTCAGATTGTCCATTCTGAAGGCTATTGATTTTCCCACTAGAGTCGACACGCTAATCGGTGCCACTTTTAGGTGGCGATCTTTATAACAGGGAGGAACCGTGTGCCTGAAGGAAATATAAAGGGACTAGCAACTCTTTTGCATTGATATGGGACTCCTTGAAAAGGGACCAAAGACACTGACCTTGGTGTCTGAGGTTTGACTGATACCCCCATCCCAGGGTACCTGAAGCATCGGTATCTACCCAAACCGTAGGCGGAGGAGATGTCCATGTCATAATTGAGTGTAATGTATTTATTAGTGGCCCCTCCATCATTGACGATATGCCTATTAGTATAATAGCCTCCATTCAAGCGCCCGCGGTAGCCAGTTTGAATCTACCGCCGCGGGGAAGAACGGAGTATCCGTCATAAGGGTAACGCTTATTCTCTTATGGAATCGTCTTATGATTGGGTACTCTCTACGAAAAAACCTTTGTAAAATATAAAAAAGAAAAATATACTTAATAATTGTTATACTATAGCTTTACATCTCGTGGATTTCTTGTGTGGGGTTCCTTGCCGCTGCTCCCTGAGCCGCCATTCCTTCTTCCTCTTCCCGCGGTCGTCCCGTTCGGTTGGGTGCCAGTGTGCTCCGCTTCATTCTTCGTTTGCTCCCTTCTAGCGAGTCCTTACTCATTTGTATATATCTGAGTTGTATTACCTTACCTTGTGATACCTTGTGATGTGTTCGCCACACTTTTAGCGGCACCGAGGAGCGCGCCGCCCCTCGTTCTGGGTGGTGATTTGGTGCAGCAGACTGTTTGAAGCGACAGCTCGCTCCCTTGCGAAGATGAGCTCGTCTGGCACTTTTTGCAGTTCGACATCGAGGGCTCTCTTAAAGTTGTCTAACGAGACGTCCCTCTTGTCTCTTACTCGCCGTGGGAGTTTGTTGAAGAGACGTGGGCCTCTGTGTGATAACCAGCCCTCTCGCAGAGAGCCCATAGCACCCCTGTTATTCATCCGGGGGATATCGCATTCCCAGCCTCTCCTATCACTGAATTTCATGACTATCGGAGTACAGTACAGTATGTAGGTTTGGTACTACACCCTCTGCGATTTTCCACGTGAATATTATTAGGTAACATATTATTTTATTTTTTATTAGTTTTTTCGTAGTGGCATCCGCATCATAAGGACGAGTCCGTAAGTAATTATGAGCGTATGCTTACAATGAATTGGTCTCTATGCTCCGGGGCGGGTGATTTAAATAGCTGACTCTGGAGTTCAAAGAGTGCCATTACTGTTATAGGTATATTGTCAATGATGGAAGGGCCACTAATAAATTGTTGGCATTCCTTACATACATACATCAAATTTTAATTAAGACTGAGTGCTCCACACATACGTGCAGTTTCAGTCTCTTGTCCTAATGGTGGTGTTCCAGGCAACCCTGTTAAGGGCTGCTTCACTTGTCAAGTTTTTGGATTTGAGATCGGCACGTATAGTCCGATCCCAGGTCTTCCTTGGTCCACCCCTTGGTGCAGCTCCCTCCACAATCACAGACCTGCATCTTTTCATCCAATTTTGTTCATTCATTCACTCCACATGTCCATACCATCCAAGTCTACTTGTACGCATCTCCTCGCTAATACTCTTTATACCTAGATTATATCTACTACTAAAAACGACATAAGAGATAGGCAAAACAAACTGAAATGATTACTGAAATATTTTGACCAGTCCAACTATAGAATGTAAGGTATCTTAATATAACCCCCTAGAAATACTTCCTCTAAAGTATCTATTTTTTTTTTATCCTCCCCTTTTTCCCCAGCTAACCTAATCCCACAAGGACCCCAATGGAAATACGCCTAATGGCCTTATTGGGATATCCTTAGTTGGAATTATGCAAAGCTGGTACATGTCATATTTGTAACATATTATGTGGTACCAACATTGTAAAATGCTAACTGAATAATTATTATTATTATTATTATTACTCCTCAGCTCATCATTTGTTATTCTATCCTGCAGCCAGGCCCCACACGTCCATCTCACCATTCTCACCTCATTACGTTCCATTCTGTTGACAGGCATACGTCATATCCCATTTAGTGACTTCTAGGACTGTTTACTAGCTATTAGATCTTCAGTTAATGAAGATCTAATAGCTAGTAAACAGTAATTTCACAAAGAACATCAAGCCTCACCAGTCAATGCCCTTGTAGTAATTCTTGCCATTGAAGAACTGGACCTCCTCAAAAGTCTCCGATGAGGGATAGTTGGCGAGTATGGCTGGGTGCATGGCCAGGAAGGTGTAGAGAGCCGTGGTGCCGGTCTTCTGAGGGCCGATCACCAGGAACTTGGGTAACTGGTCACAACTCTTCTCTTGCGCCCAGATCTGCATGTGGCGGTGGTCTGCACATGGATACTGAGAAAGGAGAATAGGAGATTATGTACAATAACCTACAGTCAGTTTGGATCATTCTTACAAGATGAAGTAATACAGTAAACTTCCGTTAATCCGAAGGGCAGCGGACCGGCCTTCGTTCGGATTAGTGGATTTTTCGGACTATCAGACTTTACCCCTATGAACCTGTGTATGACGAAAACATTGAGGCATTAGGCCACCCAAATGACACAATGGTGCACACACACATATCATATGTTCATGAAATCACTTCAAAAGTTTACCATTGTCATTGTAGCCTATTACCTACTTCAAAACATTCAGATTAATGGTCAAAGGAATCTGCTGCTATAAACGTCTTCTTCTTCTTCCGTCTACTAGCGAGTTTGTCTTGCTCTTGAAGATCAGATCAGATGTGGTTCGGGAAGTAATGCCTTAACAACGGCACTTCCCTGAGAGGTTCTTGAAATTTTAATTTTGTGATTTTCCTTTTGTGACGTGCTCTGTTATATTATATTGTATTGAAAGCACCCTTGTCTTGTTGTCTTGAAAGCACCCTTGGGACGCTCCGATCACTGAACTATAAATAGTAGCGTATCGGAACGTCCAAAGGTGCGTTTTCAAGCTCAAGACTAATACGTCCAAAGGTGCATTTTCAAGCTCAAGACTGAATGCGCTTGCAGAAAATGCGGTTCAAGCCAGTAGCGCATCGGAGCGTCCCAAGGATGCGTTCAAGAGCAAAACAAACTCTCTAGCAGACGATGTGGAAGAAGAAGAAGAAGAAGGTGTTTACGTTTATATCAGTAGCTTCCTTTGACCATTAATCTGAATGTTTTGAAGTAGGTAATAGGCTACAATGACAATGGTAAACTTTTAAAGTGAATTCATGAACATATGATATGTGTGTGGTCCATTATGTGTCATTTGAGTGGACTAATGCCTCAAAAAGGGGACTTTGGGACTTCTTGAAATTCGGACCATCGGGTGAATTCGGATTTGGCCTCCAATTGAAAAATTTGGACTATTGGGAGATTCGAATCATCGGTCGTCGGATTAACGGACTTTTACTGTATATAGAAATATTTCCCGACCTACTATGGACAAGCTTACGGACATTCTGAGTATAGGTACATGGAACGTGAGTGGCATGAATGATGGCACAAAAGAGAGAGAGGTCATGGAAGTGTTAGTGAATGCCAGGCTGGATGTATGTGGAATGACGGAGACCAAATGGAAGGGTACAGATGTGAGAGAGTGGGAGTGTGGAATGGGTGTGTGTGCTGGAGTGAGTGAGGGAGCAGCGAGAGAAGGTGCGGGTTTGTTTGTAATTAACAAATGGAAGGAGCGTGTAAGAGAATATGGGTCTGTGGGTTCAAGGATTGTATGGGTGAGAATGAAAGTAGGAATACAAACGTGGGTGATTGTGTGTGTGTATGCTCCGACAGAGGATAAACTTGTAAGAGAGAAAGAGGAGTTCTGGGTGAATGTGGAGGTGTGCCTGGATAAGTTTGACAAGAACAAAAGAATATTTCTGATTGGGGATATGAATGGTAAGGTGGGTGATAGGAAAGTTGATGGAGTGGTGGGAGGGTGGGGGGTACCGTCAGAGGTGAATGGGAATGGTAGTGCACTTGTGGACGTATGTGTGGGGAGGAGGTTTAGGATAGCCAACACCTTCTTCCGACACAGAATGATACACAGGTACACATGGAAAGTGGTGTGGACAATGAAGGATAAGACAGTGGTGGAACGAAAGTCACTGATTGATTATATATGTGTGGATGAACGAATGAAGAAATCTGTGATGGATGCTAGGGTGTATAGGGGTATTGGAGGGGGTCTATCTGATCATTATGTAGTAGTAGCTAAGGTTAGGATACAAAAGAAGTAGGTGAGGAGAGCTGGAGGGAGGCGAGAGGAAGGTGGAATGGTGAGGAGGGTGGAGAGGCTACAGGAGGAAATCAGGGAAGAGTACAGGAGAGCAGTAGAAAGACGACTAGGTGGGTTCGACCTGGAAGATATGGAGGAAGTGGAGGAGATAAGCAAGGTGTTTAACCCTCCAGCCCCGGCTATGTATTATATATATATTCCTTGAAACCCGGGTGTTTTGGCCGAAAAACGTCTAGGCTAGGCTACCGTATATTCGTTAATCAGACTGCTTCCCGCATTCCCGCGCATCCCCAAGCGTAGCTGTGTTATTTACCTGTAGAATGGCATTAAGTAGAGCTCTCTAAGTCAACTGGTTGAGCTGTGATGATGATTTCATTGGAGATAACTTTATGGCCAAAATATAGGTTTGACTCCTGTAAGGAGATTAGGAAAACCTAATATTTAGTAGTGGCCCCGTAATCATTGACGAACATGCCTATTACATAAGGCATCCTCTTCAAACACTAATCCGCCGTAGTTTGAATCTACCGCGCAGAGCATTTAAAAACTGAGGAGCCTTCATCATGAGCGCACGCGACCTCACTCATGGCTTCAGTCATTATGAATTGGGTTCTCACTACGAAAAAAACTTCGTAAAAAATAAAAACAAAAAGAAAATAAGAATAACTATCCAATAAGCTTTCCATCATATCGTGGATGTACTTGTGTGGATTTCTGACCAGACGCTGAATCAGGCGTCATTCCTCCTTCACTGACATATCAAGTAAACCAAAATCCTTAATACATCAACGAATGGGAAGGGGACGGTCGGGAGGGCCCCAGTCGTCAATGATTACGGGGGCACTACTAAATAATAGGGTTTTTTTTTCTCCTTACAGGAGTCAAACCTATAATTTATTAGTGGCCCCTCCATCATTGACGAACATGCCTGATATCTAAGACTGGAGGGGGACATTCGTAATCATATCATAACTCTAGAAAAGCAGATAATAAAAACAACCACATAGTATTCTTACTTTTGAAAAAATGTATTTAATACGGCGTAGGCCGGAAATATACAAGAAAAAGGGGGTTCAGGCAGGTGCGTGCTTCAAAGAAGCCTGCCTGACAAAAATAGGTAACCCTGAAGATTCTGAACACAGATCTGTAGTTACAAAAGGCACCCCACTCAACGAGTGGTGACAAATAATAAGTTATAAGTTTATATGTGCACATCATAAACCCCAAAATACATGTGGAGATCAATTGCTAATGAACTCCATTGAACTAATGTTACATTGCTTTCGCAGCTAAAACTACTATAACAACACCGTTGTTTTGTACTAAACTTTGTACTAGCACAAATTCTCTCAGAGAAATTTTCATATCACATTTCAACCTTAAATTGTATCACAGTTCTCATACTCCGGCGGGGTCTAGGGTGTCCTATGTCAACTGACTGCACCCCCCCCCCCCCCCTTTCCTTGAAAATAAACATAAGTGACTGCAGGGCCACCTAGACCCTCTGCCTTAAAGCTATACATGGTAAGGAAGGTTTGTCTAGAGCAACTGACAAGTATCTAGAGAGAAACGTATGATTAGACGCCCACAACTGTGTGGACGCAATATCTTCAACTGAAAAGTTTTTCAGGAAACGTAAAGAGGCCGCCCACTTGCGTAAATCGTGGGCCCTACCCACAACGCCGGGATTACTCTCTTTAATGACTTCTACTAGAAGAGAGGCTAATCGCCGTTTAAGTAAGCGTTTACCCGTACTCGCTACCCATAAAGCACCTTGGGGGTTATGAGGAGCTATTCTTAAATATTTGGTTAGAGCTTGCACTGGACATAAATTATGATGCACCTTTCCCCTTTTTAACGCCGGCACCGGTGAATTCAGAAAACACGTGTGCACTATGCTCATTCTTGGCTACAAACGCCGGGGAGGGTGCAATGGAAATTGAATCATTAAGTCTACCAAACCTAAGACAATTAGGTGTGTTGCTCATCGCCGCCAGCTCAGACACTCTGTTTCCGGTGGCCAAAGCCAAAAGGAAAACTGCCTTCTTTAAGATTAAAGCAAAGTCTGCAGTATTTTGATACAGACGAGAATGAAGTAAAGACAAAGCTTTGTCCAGAGACCAAGTAGGCATGAGCTGACGGGGAGGTGGGCGGAGTTTAAAACACGCTATCATAAATCCTGTTTCCTCCGCCACCGGTATGGATAGACCTGTAAGGTCGAAAAAGGGCACTCTAATCGCAGTTAAGTGATTCTTCAAAGTAACCACAGATAAACGTTTCTGCTCAAACAGATAGTTCAAGTAATTAAAAACCAATGCCACTGAGGGTACAGTTTGTTCCGTTCTAACAATCCAAGAAGTAAAAGCTTTCCAATGAGATTGATATTGTCGCTTAGTAGACTGAGTATATTGATTGAGCAATTTATTGGTCACATCCCTACCGTATGGTGCTAGCCACTTGGCCTCCTGAATGTCCATAATGCAAAAGTCAGCGAGGTCTCTAGGTTGCCAATCGTGTCTAAGTGGAAGTACCCGACCGGGAGCGATACCGGGTCCGGGCACCACATTATTAACTGCTGGCACCACACCTGCGCTGGCCACAGGGGCGCGATTAGCGAGACTAAGCCTCGATAAACTCGTAGTTTGTTCACTACGTGGCACATTAGTGACGCATCTGGCGGTGGAAACAGATAGATGGAGCTCCATCTGTTCCAGTCTGTCACTAGGGCGTCTGGCCCCCCTGCCGGCGTTATCGTCCGGCGGGTGAGGTATAGAGGGAGCTTGTGAGTCTCCTCGGACGCAAAAAGATCCACTTGTGGATGGGAGAGCTCCGCAATCATTAGGTCGAAAATGGGTTGCTTGAGCTCCCATTCTACTGTCGTGCTCTGTCTCCGGGACAGAGCGTCTGCCCAGACGTTCGCTACGCCTGGGAGATAAGATGCGTGAAGATAAATATCTAGACTGGTGGCTAGAACAAAAATCTCTTCCGACACGAGTAGCAACTTCCTTGACCTCGTTGACCCTTGTTTCTGAATACAGTGAACTGCATTCAGATTGTCCATTCTGAAGGCCACTGACTTGCCCCGTAACGCCGGGCCGTGAGCCTGAAGGAAATACAATGGGACTAGTAACTCTTTGACATTTATGTGAGAGATTTCTAAGTGGGACCAAAGTCCCTGACCCTGGTGCCCCTGATTTGACTGAAATCCCCACCCTATGGTGCCTGACGCATCCGTGTCTACCCATACCGTTGGAGGAGGAGAGGTCCATGACATGATTGAGTGCAATGTTTCCCTCTTCGCCCAGACCGCTAGTAAGGTGTGGATTAATTTTGGTATGGGCCATAATTTTCCCGCCGGTAAGAGTGGGAAATATTTGTTGCCCTCCAATATTAATCGTTTTACTTTCAACCGGCCCAACTTGACAGTTAGGCTGAATCCAGTTGAGAGAGCCGACCAGAGACTCCCAGACTCTTCGTGTCGTAGTCAGACTGTGAAGAAACCTGAACAGTTTCCTGCGAAACCTGTTGCGATTGTCCACACTCTGACTCAGAGTGAGAGCGGCGGTGTCCCAGACCAGCCCTATCCACTGAATTACTCTTGAGGGAACAAGGTTTGACTTTACCAGATTTACCTTGAAGCCTAGAGTTTTGACATGATTTAAAATGATATTGACATGTTCTTAGCCTGTGCGGGACTGTGCTTCACGGCCTGTGCCATGTTAAACACTGTTCGCCATACATCAGGGGACATTAAAGAAGGTGTAAGTACTGGGGACATTACCACCTGGTTAGCAATGCGATCAGGCAGCTTGCGAACTAATGACATTCTAAGATCCTGTCGTGCTCGCACCGCCTCAAGTAAGGCTGTGCGTATGTCACCTAAGGATTGAATTGACGACTGAAGAATCAGACGCCGGGATAATTCAACTGATCTTCGAGCATCCGCGTCTGCGATTGCCTGAGTAGACCTGAGTAAAGACTTAGCCACCTGTTGAGAAACTATGTACTGTGAAAACAGGCGGAAAGCTTTTCCCCTTAGCCTAAATTCTCTGTCTAGGTGAGAAGGGGTAGGGGTAATGAATGGTTCCTTTAGTTCACAAAGATTAATCTTAGGGGCAGCTAAAAAGGAAAATAAAGCTGACGGAACTCCGCCGGCAGAACCTACCGGCATTGAGAACCATGAATGTGTATCCTGAGGGATCTGGTGGGAAGATTTAGAAGTGAAAGTGGTTGCAAAGTTTTGAGCCTCTACCTCCCAATCCACCCAAGGTCCTGGTCCTAACTGTCCCACCTTCAACACTGGATTAGCTGTCTCGTCTGTGACGGCCTGTAAATCTAGTTCAGGAGTAATAGCCAACAGAGCCTTAATATCATTAAACCCATCCAGCTTAGACCAGTCTGAAAAAAGTTTTGAAGCTGAGGCAGGGGGTAAAGCAGGCTTAGATGCATAAACAAAATAATCCTGATAATAATAACTAGGTATAGCCTTGATATTTACGTCCAAAACATTACCCAAGGCATCCAATGCCCTTAATTTCTTAGACTTATTTCCCTGGATAAACCACTCACGTGGTACCGGGAGTTCCCCTGACAAGGTAGGCTGGGCAAGCTCTGGCTTAGAGGGGTTCAAAGGGACCCATGACTCGTCTGGCCCATAAAGCAGGGGCATAGCTACCTTTCTAAGAGGCGCTTTGTCTAGAGGGGGTGGATTAACATCCGTAATGACCCTGACATTTGACGTAGTGCATGCCGCCGTAGCTGGCTTAGAGCTCCCTGCCGGTGACAGAGTAGGAGGGTTAGGAATCTTAGATAAATCGATTGACGTTATCAGAGGCCGTACCGCAGAACCTGTCAAGGGAGCCCCCAAGTCCATTGTGGGGTTTTCTCGTTGTTGATTAAAGAATTTTGATAGAGCATGAGTAAGTAACCCATCAATTTCTTGTGCTGTAACAAACTGGTTAGGTGCAGAACTTTCAGGTGAATTAGTATTATCATGGGCGGCGTCCAGGCCTGAGCCTGACCCTTGTCCTTCCCTATCTGAAATTAATGACACTTCATCTTGTTCCTCCCGATCCTCCTGAGAAGACCCCGCCGAGGCAGGGGCACCTTGTTTCCAAGATAAATCAGGGATAGAGGATGGGGTCGCCGCGTCCCTGTGGACATCGGCTACTGTGTGACTCGTATGAGTCGGACGTGGATGGACAGACCCTGGCTGAGCAAATCGCCAAACACCGAGGCTCTGGCCTACGCTCTCTTGAGAGTCTGAAACATTCTCAATTATTGAATATCCTGAACTCTCCATTTCTAGGGTTAAAATATCAATAGGTAAATCTTGTTTAGGGACAGGCGCTTCACTATACTCTGAGGCTGTAACAGAAACATTGTCAGGTGTAGAGGTACGATGAGATGCACTAGACTTAGAAGAATGTCGAGAGGACTTCTTATGGGAATCCTTTTTGGAGGATTTGTGGCTACGGTGTGACCGCGAACTGGACCTAGGTTTGGAAGAATCACCACCATGGCCCCTGGGGGAAGCTTCAGTCTTGCACTTCTTACTAGCCGGGGAAGAGGCCCGACTTGAAGACCGTTGTCTGAGGGGTGACCTTGACCTCGATCTCGCCTGCGACGAGGAGGTGGCTGCCGGGGGAGTAGGCTCTCTCGGGCGTTTAAACGTCTCCACAGACGATACAGAAACCTGGCTAGTCTCTGTCGGCTTAAAACCCCTTACTCTAGAGGTACGTTTAGGGGGAGGGTGCTCTGACAGCAACTTATCCCAAAGTGGGACGTTGTCACATTGAAGTGACTTATGTGCGACAAAGGTAGTGTAGGCCGACATTTGTTGTCTGACCTCTCTCAACGCTACCGCCGCGGTCTTGTCATTGTCACACAGGACTTTATTGGTTAATTGGGAGCAAAAAGAACAATTACGTGTAACCCAGAGACCCCTTGAACGGTCTAGACATCTAACACACCTTATGCAAAGGGTATGTGCAAAAATTGGGATACCCGCGCAAGTAGGGGTAATGCACAGGGCAAAAACTGGGGTCACATTAGCCATGACAGAGACTGGTGAGAGGAACTACCGCCGGGTCTGTATTGGTCCGCCGGAGCTCAGCTCTGGAAAAATAAAGACAAATTTCCAGGAATTAATGCTCATAAGGTTAACCCAAGTGTTCGCATACAAGTGTTAATAACCCGCCGGGTAACGGGATGCAAAGACACAGCTAACACATCTCGCCACGCGGCTGGGTATAAAGAGGCTAAACAAGTCTTCTTAGCTAAGAACATGAAGAATACCCTCTGATATAATGGTCCAGTATGGCACTAATAGTCTGTAGGAGGTGGTGACTGTCTCAAGATTCAATTTTGTAACAAAGCCCCCCCTCATAAAGACGCCGGCCCTTGAAATATTTTAGTAGAATAGCCCAGGGCAGGAATATACGAGATCTGATTTTTTAACGAATTGTCCCAAACGATCGTCGTAAAATTAGAAGGCGGCGATACTGAAAGTATCACCCAATTAAGGTTAATCGAAATTGAATTTGTTTATAAATTCCTTAGTTCCTTTACTTAGGGACACCCGCCGGGTGTGGAAATCGATTTGGTTAAACCTCACTGATCCTTCAAATGCCGTAAGAGTAAAGGCAGCGATACACAGAGTATCACTCACATGGATTGGTTAACTATAAGAGACCTAAGTCGTTTTATCCCACCCTGCTAAGGTGCACCCGCCGGGTGAGAAGTCTAAAAGTTAACCCCACAAGTTCCTGACCCCACTACTTTGTAAAAGATCGCCGGGGAGGAACGCCTAAACAACAGCTAGGTTTTCCCCGTGGTTTGTCGTAAACCAGGTAGAAAAACCTATAAAAAAAACCGAGTGTTCTCACGAACGTCGTTTCTTTATATATAACTAAATATATATGTAAGGATGGGTACAGCCATCCCGCCGGGAATTATAAAGGAGGCCTGAAACCAGGCACCCACAGATACGCAGTCCTGGAGAGCCACAGACACCTCCCCTCGCCGGGGAACCAGCCAGTGTTAACAACCACGTGTGGCCTAACACTGCTCATCGGTCAGGATTTTTCACGGTGAAACCGAGAAAAACCCGCCGGAAGGCAAACCCCACCCTGAACAGACACCATCTGAACAATACGACACGAGGAGAGACACGCACGACTAACCAAGGTCACAACATAATCCGTGGAATTAGCCAATACACAACTAAACCAGGAAACAAATATAGTCCGAGGAATTAGCCAATACACAACTAAAACCCGGATACACATGACACAGTAGGGCATATTTATAAAATAAATAATAACACTAGACATGTGGCAAAGCTACGAGCGGCTGGCTAGGCCTAGGTAGACGGCATGAAAAATAGTTGAAATAAACACACACTGGAATATTACAACAGGAACCACCGCCAACACACCACCGAAGCGATAACTTCCCAACCCCGGGAAGCCTGACACGGACCCAGAAAAAACTTCACTAAGTGAAGAAAAATACGCTGGGAACGTCAGCAAACACACAGCTCACCTCATCAGAAGGATAAAAGGCAGCAATTATTAACGCGTAATGAAAGCCGCCTGCATCACCAACTAAACCAAACTGTGAAAAGTTCACGTGTCCACAACAGGACCACGAGGGTACATCCGAAAAAGATGCCCCATACATACGACCCAAAATACATTGCACTGCGGGCAACCAGCCCAGGACACTCCTGCTACGCCTATCCTAACCTTACTCGATACATCCCAGAGTAAACAAATGAGAAAAAACTCACTAGGGACGCCACGAATGCGGGACCAGCGGAGCCTGAAAGGAACGTCCGGGCAGGCTGAGCGCAGAGCAAAGAAGGAGGAATGACGCCTGGATCAGCGTCTGGTCAGAAATCCACACAAGTACATCCACGATATGATGGAAAGCTTATTGGATAGTTATTCTTATTTTCTTTTTGTTTTTATTTTTTACGAAGTTTTTTCGTAGTGAGAACCCAATTCATAATGACTGAAGCCATGAGTGAGGTCGCGTGCGCTCATGATGAAGGCTCCTCAGTTTTTAAATGCTCTGCGCGGTAGATTCAAACTACGGCGGATTAGTGTTTGAAGAGGATGCCTTATGTAATAGGCATGTTCGTCAATGATGGAGGGGCCACTAATAAATCAGCCACTTTACAATACTTTTCGATACTTAACAATAACATACAAGAACAAGCGACGCTCTCCTTCTTGTGGCCGGAGATGCGGGGCGTCGTCCAGCTGGCTGTTGTTTACATGCGTCGGACCGACGCCTCGCACACGAACCTCACAGGCTTTCAACCACTGGGCGTTCAAGAGGCCTTCCGGGTACCTGTTATATGCTTTTTTATGGGCGTTCAAGAGGTCTTCCGTGGTGAGAGGGTTAAGGAAGAGATCTGTGCAGCAAGTGAGGAGGTGTGTGGAGTGAGGAGAAGAGGGAGGGGAGTGAAAGGTACAGCATGGTGGACAGAAGAGGTAAAAATAGCTGTGGAAGACAAGAAGAAAACGTATAGAGAGTGGTTGGGTAGTAGAGGGAATGAGGATGTGGAGAGGCAGAAACGAGCGAGGTACGTGGAGAGAAAGAGAGTGGTGAAGAGAGTAGTGAAGAAAAGTAAGAGAAGAGTAGATGAGGAATTTGGAAGGAATCTGAGTGTAAAATGGAGGAGTGTAAGAAACTGTTCTGGAAAGAAATCAAGAAAGTTAGGGAAGGTAGCAAGGAAAACAGTTAGGGTGTGAGAGATAAGAATGGGAGAATGCTAGCCGAGAAGCAAGAGAGAGTCGAAAGATGGAGGGAGTACTTCAACGAGTTGCTAAATGTAAGGAATGAAGAGCCAGCAAACATAGTTGGGATGGGATGGTCTAGTGGTGGAGGAGGTGGGGATCAGAGGTCAGAAGTGTGGGAAGCCATGAAAAGAGTGAATTTGGGGAAAGCACCAGGAACAGATGGAGTGTGTGGGGAATGTTGAGGTATGGTGGTGAGATAGTGATCAAATGGGTATGGAAAATGTGCAAACTAGCATGGGAGAAGGGGAGTGCACCCGATGACTGGATGACTGGCATAATAGTCCCCCTATATAAGGGTAAAGGAGAAAGAGGAGTGTGTGGTAACCACCGAGGAATATGTCTTCTAAGCGTAGTAGGGAAGGTGTACAGTAGGGTAGTGATTGAGAGAGTGAGAGTGAGAACGGAGAAATGGATAGGCGACGAGCAGGGAGGTTTTAGGAAGGGAAGAAGATGTGTAATCAGATTTTTACCCTGAATTGTGTTGTGGAACAGTATCTGGAGAAGCAGCAAAAGGTGTACAGTATGTTGCCTTTATGGACTTGGAGAAGGCCTATGACAGAGTGGATAGAGAAGGTATGTGGAAAGTACTGTACAGTACTTAGAATATGGTAAGTTGCTGAAAGCAGTGAAGAGCATGTATGAGGGTGCAAAGGCGGCCGTACGTGTGGAGAATGAGCAGAGCGAGTTCTTTGACCTGAGTGTTGGGTTGAAACAGGGGTGTGTGATGTCCCTGTGGTTGTTTACTGTATAATTATATGGATGGAGTCATGAAAGAAATACCGTAAAACCGTGTAACTTCGGAAATTTTTCGAGGTTTTTTAATGATATCTCTTGACTGTAAACACATTATAGAGATATAACTAGGTCAAGTGGTGTGTGGTAATAGTGCGCGGTAATCCAGGAAGCCTTCTAAAATTATCTCCCATAATAAGAGAGCTATCCTTATCCTAAATGGTGTCCGAAGTCATCTTGAAAAGTGGCTGACTTCGGACATGTATGGATAACTTCGGACATAGTGATTTCTTATGGAAAATGATTGCCAAGAAAGCTGGGATAGCTTCGGACAAGCGGAGGGGAACTTCGGACGTACGTTCGTGGTTTTATTTCATTCATATTTCGGCTCCTACTATTTTATATGAATATTTTATTATTGCTCCTTATTCCTGTCCGATGTCTTACTGGAAAATGCACAGTCAATACTTTTAGGCCTGTATAATTAGTATAGGAGGGGGTCATATAGGATGTTTAACAAATATTCTTTTTGGATCTGTTCTCGTTAGGCATTGAACTCACTCTTAGAAAATATTGAGCAGGAAAAATAACCAATGCTGTCAAATCAATAACTCGAAAATTAACTAGGCCTAGTGAAAATATATAGGTATGTATACTCTACCACTGCATATACATTTTTATGAATTTGAGCATTTTTATAGGTATAACGTATGTATTGGTGTTTCTTACGGCAGATAACAATTTTTTTGGACAAGATATATGTCTCTCCTAATTTATATATATAATATATCCAGAATTATCCTAAATGCATAAATCGGTTAGCATATCATATTTGTATGGATTTTTGGACTCGGAGAATGATTAATTGATCATTTTAACCCTTGTCTAGTGGGGTGTTTTGGGCTCATTTGGGCATATTCAGGCCCTCCTGAATGATCAATCAAGTATCTGCATGAAAAGAAATTTATTCAGCAAAAAAATAGGCGCTAAAAGCTTCAAAATGAGACCAGAACGAGCTACGTAGCACTCGTGGTTCTCTTGCAGTGGTGCCACGAACATGGGAGTTTAGCGTAGAGAGGTATATTTTTCCCAGCTATGCTCACTACTGGCTACACTGCCGGCCTCTCGAGAACACAGGGAACATGAGTTAATGGGCGGCGGTAAGCCCTGGGAGTCGGCTGTCTGGCCCGTTGCGCTCCCGGCCATTTGCACTCGATTTTAACCCTTTAACCCGGGAACTGCGGGAAGACTCTTAAGAGTTCCCCGGCGGACTGCGGGAAGACTCTTAAGAGTCAGAGAAAAAAAAAATCAACTTTAAACAACAAATTTTTTTTTTTTTGCCCCTGGGCCATGCAAAATATCACTCCTCTACCTCCCCTCCTTCCCCCCTCCTTCAGTTATCACCTATTTTCCCTGTTATTCCCTTATTCTGAGGTATATTTTCGTGCTAACATTAGCGAGTTGCAAGCAGGGCATTCTCATCTCTGTTAGCAAGCGAGTGCAAGAGAGAGAGAGAGAGTATCGATCGACTGTGTCTCAGTGGCCTTGGGGGAAATGGGGAAGCAGGTTGCCTCACCCATACATTATATAAACTCTCGCCTGTATCTCCGATTTTGACCATCCAAACGCTGTTTTCACTCGTTTTATTGTTGTTTCAGGTTAATACCTTTATAATCAACCCATAATAGGCGCGTATGGATTAGTATTAATGCTATTTATGGTAAAATTAATATTTTAGTGATGGAAACAGCTCAAATACGTCAGCACAGGCGGACGTTTCTAATTACCCCCATGCGCACTTCTTAGGTTAAAAGCCTTAATAATGCTCCAAACTTGCTGCAAATTGGTGCACGACTTAAGTCGAGCGCCGCCAATAAGGGGTTAATGATGGACAAGTACTGTATTATGAATTATTTTCATAGGGCAAATAATAACAAACGATTTGTTTGTTCCATGTCCGAAGTTACCATTTTTTTTTTGTGGAAAACACAATAGGTTAAATGATAGTGTTCTAGCTAGAGCGTTATACAAGTGTAACAAATTTCCTTTGGTGGATGTTGTCTCTGGTTAATTTACTACAAAATTATATCAGTCACATCATTCATACAAACAAATTTCTTCAGGGTGATAGAAGTTTGGCAGGGTAGCGAAAAATGTAAATTTTTTCGTCATATATACAGTACTGTATAATATTTTTTGTGTGTACATATACTCATGTCAGTTCCCTAGGGCTTTTACATGCTCTTCCTTTGCCATTTCTCTAAACGGACCAGACAAAAAAAACAATAAAAAGCATTTCCATTATACTGTACAGTATAATGAAAATGGCTAATTACTTATTATCGACGATGTCCGAAGTTACGACCCAAGTCCGAAGCGACCCGGTTTTACGGTACTAGGAAGAGCAGTGGATGTTGGTGTATCGCTGAAAAGGGAGGGAAATGAGTGGAAGCTGCCTATACTGCTGTTTGCGGATGATACAGTTCTGATGAGAGATAATGAATGGGAGTTGCAGGGTCTGGTAAATGAGTTTGGAACAGTGTGCAAATGCGGGGAAGAGCAAGGTTATGGTCTTCGAAAGGGGTGAAGTCACAGAGTGTGAGGTGAAGTTGAACGGTCAGGCTATGGAGATCGTCAGCTCTTTAAAGTATCTGGGCAGTGTGTTGAGTAAAGATGGGACTATGGATGAAGAAGTGCAGGAGAGGGTACAACAGGGGAAGAGGGTTGTAGGAATGCTGAAAGCAGTAACAAGAAATAGGGTGGTCAGTATGGAAGTGAAGAAGTCCTTGCATAACAGTGTGGTAATCCCGATACTGACTTACGGAAGCGAAGCATGGACGTTTGAGAAGAGACTCAGACCAAGAGTGAGAGGGGTGGAAATGAGTTACTTGAGAAGTGGTTGCGAAGTTTCATGGAGGGATAGACAGACGAATGAGGAAGTAAGAAGGAGGTGTGGTGTAGAGGTAGATGTGCTGGAAAGTGTGAAAAGGAACAACTTGAGATGGTTCGGCCATATGGAACGTATGGGAAGCGAGAGAATGACTAAGAAGGTGTACGAGAGCGTGGTGGAAGGACAGAGAGGGAGAGGTAGACCGAAAGAGAAGTGGAAGGATGGAGTGAGGAAGTATATGGATGAAGGCGGTGCTGGTTGGGAGGAGGGGCGTCGACTGACTGGGGACAGAGGTGCATGGGGCGGTTCATTCGTGGCCACCCCTTCGGGGATCACGGCGGCAGGCAATAGATAGATAGATTTCCTTGAGCCACATAACAGTACTGAGGTAGTGATTTCTCTTCAACTGATCTACACTGTCTCAAGTCTATCAAGAAGTAGTCTACCAGCTATTTATGCAAACAATCGTACAATTACAATTCATAGACATTTTCCTTATCGAATATTGTATGGCTTTATAAACTATTATTGTAGCATTAAAGCAGCTGAAATAGCATGTGGTAAGAGAAATGTTAGAATGTGGAAAAAGAAACCTACCACATGGTTTAGTAGAGATAAGAGAAAATGGTCAAAGTAAAGAAAGAGTTGTGGAAAAGTACGCTTCTAAAAAAAACTAGAGATGCAAGGAAGCAAGAATAGAAGAACATAACACAAATGGTGAAGCATATGATTAAAGAGGCTAAAAGAAAGGCAGATGGATGAATATTGGAGGAAGATTAGTGGTTAGTTACTGAGTGATAAGAAATCCTACTATAGAGCTGTAAAGTAAGCTAGAGAGAAGAAGACTGAGAATGTTTCAGATGGTAGACTGGGAAGGTAGTGTGGTGGATGTGAGGAGACAGCATTTTAGTAACAGAGTTGTAAATAGTCATATTTATTAGTGGCCCCTCCATCATTGACGATTATGCCTATTACATAAGGCACAAAAAGAAAAATAAGAATAACTATTCATAAGCTTTCCATATATTCGTGGATGTACTTGTGTGGATCTTTGACCAGACGCTGACTCAGGGCGTCATTCTTCCTTCTCTGCTCTGCGCTCAACCTGCCCGGACGTGCCTCCCCACGCTCCGCTAGTTCCGCATTTGTTGCGTCCCTAGTGAGTTTTTTCTCATTTGTTTACTCCGGGATGTATCGAGTAAGGTTAGGATATGCGTAGCAGGGGTGTCCTGGGCGGGTTGCCCGCAGTGCAGTGTATTTTGGGTCGTGTGTTTGGGGCATCTATTTCGGGTGTACCCTCGTGGTCCCGTGGTGGACGCGTGAAACGTTTTCGCGGTTAGCCAGCTTTGTGATGTAGGTGGCTTTAACTACGCGTGTTAGGCTTCTTCTTATCTTTCTGATGAAGTGGCCTTTTCCTTTTTCCCTGACGTTCCCTGCATTTTCTTCACTTAGTGAAGTTTTTTCTGGGTCCCGAGTCAGTACTTCCCTTTGCCGGGATTTTTGTGCTACGATTGTGTGTTGGTGGTGGTTCCTGTTGTGATATAATTCAGTGTTTTTTGTTTATATTACGACTTGTTTAAATGTTATTTCCGTCTGCTTAGGCCTAGCCAACCTCGTAGCTTTTCACATGTCCATGTGTTATTGATTTATGTTATAAATATGTACTACTGTGTCATGTGTGTCCTGGATTAGTTGTGTATTGGCTAATTCCACGGACAAATTATGTGTCCTGGATTAGTTGTGTTTTGGCTAATTCCACGGACTATTTGTGCGTTCAGATTAAATCTGGGTGGTGTGGGTTGCCTTTCCGGCGGGTTTTCTTGGTTGCACCGTAAAAACCCGGCTGGTTGCCGAGTTTTAATCACGCGTGGTTAAAATAGGCTAGTGTCCCCCGGCGAGTGGTGGCTTGGGGCTCTCCAGGACTGCGTCTCTGTGGTGGAGCCTGTGTTCAGGCTTACTGTGTTTTCCCGGCGGGATGGCTATACCCATTTAACTAAGTGTTCAAGCGGCCACTTGTTGAGTATAGTTTTTCCCAGTTTTTTTGCAAAGCCATTTAAAAAACTAGGCTGTTTGTTGATATTTCCTCCCCGGCGATCTTTTGCAAAGAAGTGGGGTTAGGACCTATTGGGGTTAACGTTAAAATTAATTTCACACCCGGCGGTTGCACCTTGGTGGGTGGGATTAACGAATTTGCAATTCTGTGTAGTTGACCAGACAATTGGGGGATACATTCAAGTATCGCCGCCTTCAACTTACGGCGATCTATGAAGGCTTCGGGAGAAGTCAGATCTAGATTTTGAGACAGGCTAGACGGCGATCTATGAGGGCTTCTGGGCGAAGCCGGATTAGAGATTTCGATAGGCTTAGACTTTTTATGGGATAAAAAGATGCCTGAATCTTACTAGGGTTTCAAGTGTAAAGGGATACTTGAAAGACCTCATCTTGAATAAAGATATGCTTCATCTTTATGAGGATTCAGAAGATATGCTTAAATCTTTTGGACAGGTAAAGATATGCTGAAATCTTTAATATGAAACTAAAGGAAAACGAAAAGTAGTGGCTGAGGGCTACGGTTCGTTGACCAGCGGTTTTGTGCCACATGTTTGTGTACCTTTTTGGGGTAACCTTACGAGCCTGGGAGCAGGCTTCCTGTGTTATTCCCGGCGAAGTGGGCTCCACACATTTATCCAGGGGATCATGCTGACACCTGTTGGTTATGGTTTTCTCGGCTTTTCAACGCCATTAAAACAATGCTGTTTGTTTGTTTGGTCTTGCCCTCCCGGCGACCTTTTTACAAAGAGGTCTGGGGCAGGTACAATTGGTTTAACATTGAATATAAAACCCGGCGGTTGTACCTTCGGGTGGTTATATTAACGAATTTGCAATTCACTATGGTTTCCCAAACGATTGATTGATACAATAGGGTATCACGGCCTTCAAGACGGCGATCTATGAGGGCTTCTGGGAGAAGTCGGATTAGAGATTAAGATAGGCTTAGACTTTTTATGGGATAAAAAGATGCCTGAATCTTACTAGTGTTTCAAGTATAAAGGGATACTTGAAAGGCTTCATCTTTAATAAAGATATGCTTCATCTTTATGACGATTCAGAAGATATGCTTAAATCTTTTGGACAGGTAAAGATATGCTGAAATCTTTAATATGAAACTAAAGGTGTACCTTTTTGGGGTAACCTTATGAGCATTAATTCCTGGAAATGTTCTCTTTCCAGGGCGGAGTACCGGCATTGCGCCAGGTGATCAGGTAGATCCCGGGGGTGGGGTAGATTTCCCCCAGTCTCTGTCATGTCGGCACTTGAACCTCTCATTGCTGTATGTTCAACGCCGTTATGCTCAGGTCTCCCTAATTTTGCTCACAAGCTTTGCATTAAATGTGTTAAATGCAGAGATCAGTCACGGGGGGATATAGGTGACAAAGAATTGCACTATTTGTAACCTCTTAAGTGTTAAAGTTTTAATTCAAAAGGATAACACTGCGGCGGTGGCTTTGCAAGAAGTGAACCAACTTCTCGCTACTTATTCAACGAATGTAGCACATAAAGCATTGCAATGTGATAACCTTGAGCTTTGGGAGCTTCTAATTATCAAACATGTCCCCCCCCCCCCCCCTCAGTGTAAGATACGTGCACGTAAGACCTCAGAGTCTGGGCGGGGACAGGTTGCCACACCCTCCCCCGGCAAATCTAAGAGGCCTCACTCACCGTCACCATCAGCAACGGCGACGAGGTCCACATCAAGGTCACCCCTGAGGAAGCAGGTGACGGCTTCGGGCCACTCTGCTTCACCTTCAAAGAAGAAGAAAAGGAAGAGAGTGGGGGACCTAAAGACCTTACTAGTACTAAGCATAAGTCAAGTAGGAGTCACTAGTGTTCCACAAAGACATGCTCCGGTGCGAAAGGACTCACGGCTATCGCCGGAGCCTGGTGCCCCGCTTTCTGCCTCTACCCCCACCAAGTCTAACGTCCAATCTGACAGGTCGGGGGTGGAGTCAGCGAATGTGGTGGAGGATGCCCCGGCGGACATTTCATCACCTGATATTCATGCTTTTCTACCAGGTCATGTGTGTCAGCCTCAGATTTAGTAGTATCTTACAGAAACTATAAACCTCTAGGGTGCTCGGGTGAGGGCTCCCATTTGGAGAGTATACCAAGCTTGCAAGCGAGTGTCAGCCACAGCCAAGGTGTATGGCTATACTCACAGCCCTGGCAGGACGGAGCACATCCTTTTGTGACTCAGTGGTGGCTGACGTCCACCGGGATGCCGATGTACCATCTTCTATCCCAGATTTAACATGGCGGCATGGGGAGGTCCCGGCTTCGGCGGGATCTTCCCATAATAGGCCAGACTTAAGGGATGAAGAACGGCGTTCTCTGGTCTCAAAGATGGAAGTTGAAGAGTCGAGTCACCTTCTAGACGACTCTCGGGGTACTGTCGAATCTCCACGGAGTTCGTCATCTACTAGGTATGTAACTACGGAAGAGATTGATGGATTACTATTAAATGCACTTAATAAGTTCTTTGGCCCTACGCCGGAAACTCCTACATTTGGTATGGGAGCTCCCGCGACGTCGACGAATGTGCGACCTCTGGCTACATCCATTGCTTTAGCTAAAATACCTAACCCTCCTCTTGTGTCAGATCCAATTTCCAATGTGCCAGGCACAGCAGCTCTCACTACTTCCAATGTGCGAGTCATCTCAGACATAACTCCCCCCCCCCCCCCTTTTAGACAAGGCACCAGTCGAAAAAAGGAGCTATGCCCCTTTTATACGGGCCTGATGAGTCATGGGTAGCATTGTTCCCAACTAGGCCTGAGGCAGCACAAGCTACTAGGTCGGGGGAGCTCCCTGTACCACATGAGTGGGTAATCCAAGGCAATAGTCAATGATTACGGGGCCAATGCTAAATATTAGGTTTTCTTTATCTCCTTGCAGGAGTCAAACCGATAATGTCGGGGAGCTCCCTGTACCACATGCGTGGGTAATCCAAGGCAATCAGTCTAGAAAACTCAGAGCTTTGGATAGTCAAGGAAAGGTTTTGGATGTTCCTATTAAGGCCGTTCCAAGTTATTATAACCATGACTTTTTGGTGTATGCATCAACACCAGCCCTACCCTTCAGCTTCAAGCTATTTTCTGACTGGAATAAGAATGATGGCTTTAACGACGTCACGGCACTTTCTGCTTTGACGCCGGAGTTGGATATGTTTCCGATCACAGACTCAGCCTCTAATCCAGTCTTGCAGGTGGGGCAGTTGGGTACGGGACCTTGGGTGGAATGGGAAACAGAGGCTCAAAATTTTGCCACTACCTTCACTTCAAAATCTTCTCACCACATCCCTCAAGAAAACCATTCTTGGTTCTCTCTTCTGGTTTTTGGTGCTGGAGGAGTCCCCTCTGCTTTGTTTGATTTCTTGGCTGCCCCTAAAAAATCAATTTGTGAGAATTAAAAGATCCGTTTAGCACGCCTTCCCCAGCTCACCTAGACCGTGAGTTTAGGTTAAGAAGAAAAGCGTTTAGACTGTTTTCGCAATATATTGTTACCCAGCAAGTAACAAAGTATATGGTACGCTCGTCTCAGGCGATCGAAGCTGCGGAAGTCAGGAAAGCCGTTGAACTTTCCCGGCGCTTGCTTCTTCAAACTTCCATTCAGTCTTTAGGAGATATTCGGCCGGCCTTATTAAGAGGCAGTTCGAGCAAGGCAGGATCTGAGGATGTTCTTAGTGAAGAAACTTCCTGACCGTATTGCAAGCCAAGTAGTTCTGTCTCCAGTTCTAACTCCTTCTTTGATTTCACCAGCAGTTTGGAAAACTGTTTTCAATATGGCACAAGCTTTCAAACAAAGTCCCGGCAAGCCCTGATGCTCATGTTAGAACAAGGGATCAGGATCTTGTGGTATCTGGACGACTGACTGGTGGTGGCAGAGACAGAAAAGTTATGCAACACTCATGTCTACATTACGTTAAACCATCTCAAATCTCTAGGATTCAAGGTCAACTTAGTAAAAGTCAAACCTTGTTCCCTCACGAGTATTTCAGTGGATAGGGCTGGTCGAGGACACAGCAATCTCTCACTCTGAGTCAGAGTGTGGACACTCGAAACAGATTTCGCAAAAAAATGTTTATGTTTCTCCACAGTCTGACTACGACACGGAGACTTTGGGAATCTCTAGTCGGTTCTCTCAACTGGGTTCAACTAACTGTGAAGTTGGGCCGGTTGAAAGTCAAACGTTTAATCTTGGAGGGCAACAAATTTTTCCCACTATTACCGGCGGGAATATTATGGCCTATCCCAACATTATTACACAGCTTACTAGCGGTTTGGGCGAAGAGAGAAATGTTGCACTCAGTCATGTCATGGACCTCTCCTCCGCCGTCGGTATGGGTGGACACGGATGCGTCAGGGACGATAGGTTGGGGCTTTCAGTCAAACCTCGGGCATCAGGGTCAAGGGCTTTGGTCCCATTCAGAAACCTCCCACATAATTGTAAATGAGTTATTAGTCCCTTTGTATTTCCTTCAAGTTCACGGCTCTACTTTACGGGAAAAGTCGGTGGCCTTCAAGTTGGAAAATCTCAAGGCAGTTCACTGCATTCAGAAACAAGGGTCAACGAGGTCTCGGAAGTTGCTAGACGTGTCAGAAAAGATTTTTGTTCTAGCCGACAAGCTGCACATTCATCTTCATGCATCTTATCTCCCAGGCGTAGCAAACGTCTGGGCAGACGCTCTGTCTCGAAGACAAGAGCACAACAGTCGAGTGGGCACTCAAGCAGAACATTTTCGATCAAATGATTGCAAAGCCTTACCGTCCACGTGTGGATCTGTTTGCGTCAGAGGAGAATAAAAAAACTCCCTCGGTACCTCACACGCCGGACATTAACGCCGGCGGGGGGGCCCGATGCATTGGTGACGGATTGGAACTAGTGGAGTTCCATTTATCTGTTTCCGCCACCAGCCGCTTCTCTAATGTGCCACGTAGTCAACAAACTACAGGATTATCGTGGCGTAGTCTCGTTACTCACGCCCCTGTGGCCGGCGCAGTTGTGGTACCAACAATTTATAACGTGGTGCCCGAACCCGGTGTCGCTCCCGGTCGGGTATTTCCACTTAGACACAATTGGCAACCTAAAGTCCTCGCTGACTTTTGCATTGTGGTCATTTAGGAGGACTAGTGGCGAATGCCGTATGGTAGAAACGTGACAGATAAATTTATGAATCAGTACACACAATCTCCCAAGAGGCAATCTCAATCTCATTGGCAGTCCTTTACTTCTTGGATAGTTAGAACAGAACAGACGGTACCTTCGGTGGCATTAGTTTTTAATTCTTAAAACTATTTATTTATTAGTGGCCCCTCCATCATTGACGAACATGCCTATTACATAAGGCACCCTCTTCAAACACTCATCCGCCGTAGTTTGAATCTACCGCGCAGAGCATTTAAAATTTGAGGAGCCTTCATCATGAGAGCACGCGACCTCACTCATGGCTTCAGTCATTATGAATTGTGTTCTCACTACGAAAAAACTTCGTAAAAAATAAAAACAAAAAGAAAATAATAACTATTCAATAAGCTTTCCATAATATCGTGGATGTACTTGTGTGGATCTTTGACCAGACGCTGACTCAGGCGTCACTCTTCCTTCCCTTCTCTGCTCTGCGATCAGCCTGCCCGGACGTGTCTCCCCACGCTCCGCTGGTTCCGCATTTGCTGCGTCCCTAGTGAGTTTTTTCTCATTTGTTTACTCCGGGATGTATCGAGTAAGGTTAGGATATGCGTAGCAGGAGTGTCCTGGGCTGGTTGCCCGCAGTGCAGTGTATTTTGGGTCGTGTGTTTGGGGCGTCTATTTCGGATGTACCCTCGTGGTCCTGTTGTGGACATGTGAACTTTATCACAGTTAGTTAGCTTGTGATGCAGGCGGCTTTCATTTCGCATTATTATTGCTGCCTTTTATCTTTCTGATGAGGTAGTGTTGCTTTGCTGACGTTCCCAGCGTATTTTTCTTCACTTAGTGAAGTTTTTTCTGGGTCCCGAGTCAGTCTTCCCTTTGCCGGAAGTATTTGCTACAGTGGTGTGTTGGCGGTGGTTCCTGTTGTGATATAATTCAGTGCTTTTTGTTTATATTCCGACATGTTGTCTTTTCCGTCTGCCTAGGCCTAGCCAGCCTCTTGTAGCTTTGCCACATGTACAAGTGTTATTGATTTATATTATAAATATGTACTACTGTGTCATGTGTGTCCTGGTTTAGTTGTGTATTGGCTAATTCCATGGACTATTTTTGTTTCCTGGATTAGTTGTGTATTGGCTAATTCCACGGACTATTTGTGGGCCCGGGGTTAGTTGTGTTTTGGCTAACTCTTCGGTCCTGTGTGGCGTTTCAGATGGTATCTGGACGAGGTGGGTTGTTTCCCGGCGGGTTTTTCTTGGTTTCACCATGAAAAACCCGGCTGGGTGCCGAGTTTTGGCCACACGTGGTTTCAAAAACAGGCTTGTTTCCCCGGCGAGTAGGTGTCTGAGGCTCCCCAGGACTGCGTCTCTGTGGTGATGCCTGTTTCAGGCTCCTTATGATTCCCGGCAGAATGGCTGTACCCATCTAACAGTGTTCATGCGGACACGTGTTGTGAAGTTGTTTTCTCCGGTTTTGCAAAACCAGGAAAAAACCTAGCTGTTGTTGTTTGGTTTTCCTCCCCGGCGATCTTTTACAAAGAAGTGGGAATAGGAACGATTGGCTTAACTTTTAACATCTTGCACACCGGCAGGTGCACCTTGGAAGGGTGGGATGAACGAATTGGTAATTCAGTTTAGTTAACCGGACAATTAAGGGATGCTTTATGTATCGCCACCTTCAACATACGGCGATTGAGGGCTCAATTGGGGTTAACGTTTTTAATACCCTACTTTCACACCCGGCGGGTGCTCCTTGGCAGGGTGGAATAACGAATTTACAATTCGGTTTAGTTGACCAAGACAATTGAGGGATATATTTGTGTATCGCCGCCTTCAACGTACGGCGATCTTAAGACAATTCATTAGAAGTCAGATCTCGTATTTTTGTCAGCCTTCCCAGTTTTTGATCTGCGAGATAATTCAGGGGCCGGCGTGTTTTTGGGGGGTTGTTTTGCCAAAATTGAATCTTGAATCAGACATCACCGGAAAGACTAATTCAATTATAAACGCCATGCTGGTTTTATATATTGTGTCAGAGGGTATTCTTAAATCTCTTGGACAAGTTCAGACATTCTGATATCCTTACATAGGAACCCCACCGCGTAGCGAGCTGTGATCGTAGAGTATTACGTCTCGTTACCCGGCGGGTTATTAACACTTGTGTGCGAACATGTTGGGTTAACCTTATGAGCATTAATTCCTGGAAATTTTCTTTTTTTCCAGAGCTGGGCCCCGGCGAGTCTATAGAGAAACCTGGAGTAGTTTCCCACCAGTCCCTGACATGGCTACCTTCCACGCGGCTTTTGCCTTATGCATTACGCCCTCCTGTTCAGGTATCCCTATTTTTGCGCACTGACCCTTTGTATAAAATGTGTTAAATGTCTAGAACCGCTCAAGGGGTCTGGGGGTGATGCCCCCCCCCCCCGAAAACTGTACCTTTTGCTCTCGAGCTCAGAAGTTAAAGTTGTTACAAGGACAATGTATAAGGACCGCAGCGGTCGGCCTTAAGGGAGGTCAGGCACGCAAATGACCCACTTATACAACTACGGTAGCTCATAAGTCACTTCAAAGCGGTAACGTCCCGCTTTGGGGTAAGTTACTACTTGGGCACCCTCCCATTAAACGTCCTCTCTAGAGTAACCTGTTCGTAAACCCGGCGGAGACCTGGGACATGGGTTCTATACTTGCTCCAGCCCCAGGCACATCTAAGCGGACAGCGAAGAAACCGACGCCCACCGGGTGGCAGCCTCCTCGTCACGGGCGAGATCTAGGTCCAGGTCTCCACCGCTTAGACAGCAGCCGCCAGAGTCTCTCTTCTTCACCAACCAAGCAAGAAGAGTAATACAGAGGGGTCAAACAAGTGGATATAGCGAGAAAATCTGTCTAAATCCAAGAGCAGTTCGACGGATCGCACCGTAGCCACAAATCTTCTCGAAAGGACTTCACATGATCGAAATAGGCCTCACGTGGTTCAACGGGGGGGGGCGGGATCTAGTGCCTCTCGTCATACCTCTAACCCCCCCGAACAGAGCTAGTGTTCAATCTCATGGAGATAGGTTTTAAGTGCCAGTACTCAAAAGACAGTTTACCACTGTAGTATTTGTAATCATAGAATTGGAAAGTTCAGTGGACAGTGATCGTCCAATGGAAGAGTCAAGTGGGAGCTCCATGATTGAGGGTATTTCCGGAACTCCCAACGGGAGTGCAGTGCCAAGGCCT
>CM064498.1:25033474-25268429 GCA_032716605.1 Paralithodes platypus
CATCGTGGTCCCGTGCCGTGGAACGCGATGATACGTTTCATTCGCGGTTAGCCAGCATTCTGTGAATGTAGGTGGCTTTACACTACGCGATGTTGCTTAGGCTGCTACTCTTATCTTTTATGTATGAGAGTGGCACTTTTCCTTATTTCCCTTAGACGATTCCCTGCTTTTTCTTCACTTAAGTGAAGCTTTCCCCCCCCTACCTTTACTGGCGGTACCGATGTCAGTAACTTCCCCTTTGGCCGGAGAAGATTTTTTTTTTGATGCATACGAATTGGAAAGCGGGCGGCGATGTGATGCTTGAGTCGGTGGCACTTTAAACCTGTTGTGATAATAATTTCTTCCCAGTGTTTTTATTTTGTTTATATTACGACCTTGTTTAAATGTTATTTCCCGTCTGCTTAGCCTAGCCAACCTCGTAGCTTTTCACACATCCATGTGTTATTGATTTATGTTATAAATATGTACTACTGTGTCATGTGTGTCCTGGATTAGTTGTTATTGGCTAATTCCACGGACAAATTATGTGTCCTGGATTAGTTGTGTTTTGGCTAATTCCACGGTCTATTTGGTGCGTTCAGATTAAATCTGGGTGGTGTGGGTTGCCTTTCCGGCGGGTTTTCTTGGTTGCACCGTAAAAACCCGGCTGGTTGCCGAGTTTTAATCACGCGTGGTTAAAATAGGCTAGTGTCCCCCGGCGAGTGGTGGCTTGGGGCTCTCCAGGACTGCGTCTCTGTGGTGGAGCCTGTGTTCAGGCCTACTGTGTTTTCCCGGCGGGATGCCTATACCCATTTAACTAAGTGTTCAAGCGGCCACTTGTTGAGTATAGTTTTTCCCAGTTTTTGCAAAGCCATTTTTTAAAAAACTAGGCTGTTATGTTGATATTTCCTCCCCACAGGCGATCTTTTGCAAAGAAGTGGGGTTAGGACCTATTGGGTTTAACGTTAAAATTATTTCACACCCGGCGGTTGCACCTTGGTGGGTGGGATTAACGAATTTGCAATTCTGTTTAGTTGACCAGACAATTGGGATGGGATACATTCAAGTATCGCCGCCTTCAACTTACGGCGATCTATGAAGGCTTCGGGAGAAGTCAGATCTAGATTTTGAGACAGGCTAGACGGCGATCTATGAGGGCTTCTGGGCGAAGCCGGATTAGAGATTTCGATAGGCTTAGACTTTTTATGGGATAAAAAGATGCCTGAATCTTACTAGGGTTTCAAGTGTAAAGGGATACTTGAAAGACCTCATCTTGAATAAAGATATGCTTCATCTTTATGAGGATTCAGAAGATATACTTAAATCTTTTGGACAGGTAAAGATATGCTGAAATCTTTAATATGAAACTAAAGGAAAACGAAAAGTAGTGGCTGAGGGCTACGGTTCGTTGACCAGCGGTTTTGTGCCACATGTTTGTGTACCTTTTTGGGGTAACCTTACGAGCCTGGGAGCAGGCTTCCTGTGTTTATTCCCGGCGAAGTGGGCTCCACACATTTATCCAGGGGATCATGCTGACACCTGTTGGTTATGGTTTTCTAGGCTTTTCAACGCCATTAAAACAATGCTGTTTGTTTGTTTGGTCTTGCCCTCCCGGCTGACCTTTTTACAAAGAGGTCTGGGGCAGGTACAATTGGTTTAACATTGAATATAAAACCCGGCGGTTGTACCTTCGGGTGGTTATATTAACGAATTTGCAATTCACTATGGTTTGCCAAACGATTGATTGATACAATAGGGTATCACGGCCTTCAAGACGGCGATCTATGAGGGCTTCTGGGAGAAGTCGGATTAGAGATTAAGATAGGCTTAGACTTTTTATGGGATAAAAAGATGCCTGAATCTTACTAGTGTTTCAAGTATAAAGGGATACTTGAAAGGCTTCATCTTTAATAAAGATATGCTTCATCTTTATGACGATTCAGAAAGATATGCTTAAATCTTTTGGACAGGTAAACGATATGCTGAAATCTTTAATATGAAACTAAAGGTGTACCTTTTTGGGGTAACCTTATGAGCATTAATTTCCTGGAAATGTTCTCTTTCCAGGGCGGAGTACCGGCATTGCGCGCAGGTGATCAGGTAGATCCCGGGGGTGGGGTAGATTTCCCCCAGTCTCTGTCATGTCGGCACTTGAACCTCTCATTGCTGTATGTTCAACGCCGTTATGCTCAGGTCTCCCTAATTTTGCTCACAAGCTTTGCATTAAATGTGTTAAATGCAGAGATCAGTCACGGGGGATATAGGTGACAAAGAATTGCACTATTTGTAACCTCTTAAGTGTTAAAGTTTTAATTCAAAAGGATAACACTGCGGCGGTGGCTTTGCAAGCCCTGAACCAACTTCTCGCTACTTATTCAACGAATGTAGCACATAAAGCATTGCAATGTGATAACCTTGAGCTTTGGGAGCTTCTAATTATCAAACATCCCCCCCCCCCCCCCCTTAGTGTAAGATACGTGCACGTAAGACCTCAGAGTCTGGGCGGGGACAGGTTGCCACACCCTCCCCCGGCAAATCTAAGAGGCCTCACTCACCGTCACCATCAGCAACGGCGACGAGGTCCACATCAAGGTCACCCCTGAGGAAGCAGGTGACGGCTTCGGGCCACTCTGCTTCACCTTCAAAGAAGAAGAAAAGGAAGAGAGTGGGGGACCTAAAGACCTTACTAGTACTAAGCATAAGTCAAGTAGGAGTCATCAATCTTCCACAAAGGGATCCTCCGGTGCGAAAGGACTCACGGCTATCGCCGGAGCCTGGTGCCCCGCTTTCTGCCTCTACCCCCACCAAGTCTAACGTCCAATCTGACAGGTCGGGGGTGGAGTCAGCGAATGTGGTGGAGGATGCCCCGGCGGACATTTCATCACCTGATATTCATGCTTTTCTACCAGGTCATGTGTGTCAGCCTCAGATTTAGTAGTATCTTACAGAAACTATAAACCTCTAGGGTGCTCGGGTGAGGGCTCCCATTTGGAGAGTATACCAAGCTTGCAAGCGAGTGTCAGCCACAGCCAAGGTGTATGGCTATACTCACAGCCCTGGCAGGACGGAGCACATCCTTTTGTGACTCAAGTGGTGGCTGACGTCCACCGGGATGCCGATGTACCATCTTCTATCCCAGATTTAACATGGCGGCATGGGGAGGTCCCGGCTTCGGCGGGATCTTCCCATAATAGGCCAGACTTAAGGGATGAAGAACGGCGTTCTCTGGTCTCAAAGATGGAAGTTGAAGAGTCGAGTCACCTTCTAGACGACTCTCGGGGTACTGTCGAATCTCCACGGAGTTCGTCATCTACTAGGTATGTAACTACGGAAGAGATTGATGGATTACTATTAAATGCACTTAATAAGTTCTTTGGCCCTACGCCGGAAACTCCTACATTTGGTATGGGAGCTCCCGCGACGTTGACGAATGTGCGACCTCTGGCTACATCCATTGCTTTAGCTAAAATACCTAACCCTCCTCTTGTGTCAGATCCAATTTCCAATGTGCCAGGCACAGCAGCTCTCACTACTTCCAATGTGCGAGTCATCTCAGACATAACTCCCCCCCCCCCTTTTAGACAAGGCACCAGTCGAAAAAAGGAGCTATGCCCCTTTTATACGGGCCTGATGAGTCATGGGTAGCATTGTTCCCAACTAGGCCTGAGGCAGCACAAGCTACTAGGTCGGGGGAGCTCCCTGTACCACATGAGTGGGTAATCCAAGGCAATAGTCAATGATTACGGGGCCAATGCTAAATATTAGGTTTTCTTTATCTCCTTGCAGGAGTCAAACCGATAATGTCGGGGGAGCTCCCTGTACCACATGCGTGGGTAATCCAAGGCAATCAGTCTAGAAAACTCAGAGCTTTGGATAGTCAAGGAAAGGTTTTGGATGTTCCTATTAAGGCCGTTCCAAGTTATTATAACCATGACTTTTTGGTGTATGCATCAACACCAGCCCTACCCTTCAGCTTCAAGCTATTTTCTGACTGGAATAAGAATGATGGCTTTAACGACGTCACGGCACTTTCTGCTTTGACGCCGGAGTTGGATATGTTTCCGATCACAGACTCAGCCTCTAATCCAGTCTTGCAGGTGGGGCAGTTGGGTACGGGACCTTGGGTGGAATGGGAAACAGAGGCTCAAAATTTTGCCACTACCTTCACTTCAAAATCTTCTCACCACATCCCTCAAGAAAACCATTCTTGGTTCTCTCTTCTGGTTTTTGGTGCTGGAGGAGTCCCCTCTGCTTTGTTTGATTTCTTGGCTGCCCCTAAAAAATCAATTTGTGAGAATTAAAAGATCCGTTTAGCACGCCTTCCCCAGCTCACCTAGACCGTGAGTTTTAGGTTAAGAAGAAAAGCGTTTAGACTGTTTTCGCAATATATTGTTACCCAGCAAGTAACAAAGTATATGGTACGCTCGTCTCAGGCGATCGAAGCTGCGGAAGTCAGGAAAGCCGTTGAACTTTCCCGGCGCTTGCTTCTTCAAACTTCCATTCAGTCTTTAGGAGATATTCGGCCGGCCTTATTAAGAGGCAGTTCGAGCAAGGCAGGATCTGAGGATGTTCTTAGTGAAGAAACTTCCTGACCGTATTGCAAGCCAAGTAGTTCTGTCTCCAGTTCTAACTCCTTCTTTGATTTCACCAGCAGTTTGGAAAACTGTTTTCAATATGGCACAAGCTTTCAAACAAAGTCCCGGCAAGCCCTGATGCTCATGTTAGAACAAGGGATCAGGATCTTGTGGTATCTGGACGACTGACTGGTGGTGGCAGAGACAGAAAAGTTATGCAACACTCATGTCTACATTACGTTAAACCATCTCAAATCTCTAGGATTCAAGGTCAACTTAGTAAAAGTCAAACCTTGTTCCCTCACGAGTATTTCAGTGGATAGGGCTGGTCGAGGACACAGCATCTCTCACTCTGAGTCAGAGTGTGGACACTCGAAACAGATTTCGCAAAAAAATGTTTATGTTTCTCCACAGTCTGACTACGACACGGAGACTTTGGGAATCTCTAGTCGGTTCTCTCAACTGGGTTCAACTAACTGTGAAGTTGGGCCGGTTGAAAGTCAAACGTTTAATCTTGGAGGGCAACAAATTTTTCCCACTATTACCGGCGGGAATATTATGGCCTATCCCAACATTATTACACAGCTTACTAGCGGTTTGGGCGAAGAGAGAAATGTTGCACTCAGTCATGTCATGGACCTCTCCTCCGCCGTCGGTATGGGTGGACACGGATGCGTCAGGGACGATAGGTTGGGGCTTTCAGTCAAACCTCGGGCATCAGGGTCAAGGGCTTTGGTCCCATTCAGAAACCTCCCACATAATTGTAAATGAGTTATTAGTCCTTTGTATTTCCTTCAAGTTCACGGCTCTACTTTACGGGAAAAGTCGGTGGCCTTCAAGTTGGAAAATCTCAAGGCAGTTCACTGCATTCAGAAACAAGGGTCAACGAGGTCTCGGAAGTTGCTAGACGTGTCAGAAAAGATTTTTGTTCTAGCCGACAAGCTGCACATTCATCTTCATGCATCTTATCTCCCAGGCGTAGCAAACGTCTGGGCAGACGCTCTGTCTCGAAGACAAGAGCACAACAGTCGAGTGGGCACTCAAGCAGAACATTTTCGATCAAATGATTGCAAAGCCTTACCGTCCACGTGTGGATCTGTTTGCGTCAGAGGAGAATAAAAAAACTCCCTCGGTACCTCACACGCCGGACATTAACGCCGGCGGGGGGGCCCGATGCATTGGTGACGGATTGGAACTAGTGGAGTTCCATTTATCTGTTTCCGCCACCAGCCGCTTCTCTAATGTGCCACGTAGTCAACAAACTACAGGATTATCGTGGCGTAGTCTCGTTACTCACGCCCCTGTGGCCGGCGCAGTTGTGGTACCAACAATTTATAACGTGGTGCCCGAACCCGGTGTCGCTCCCGGTCGGGTATTTCCACTTAGACACAATTGGCAACCTAAAGTCCTCGCTGACTTTTGCATTGTGGTCATTTAGGAGGACTAGTGGCGAATGCCGTATGGTAGAAACGTGACAGATAAATTTATGAATCAGTACACACAATCTCCCAAGAGGCAATCTCAATCTCATTGGCAGTCCTTTACTTCTTGGATAGTTAGAACAGAACAGACGGTACCTTCGGTGGCATTAGTTTTTAATTCTTAAAACTATTTATTTATTAGTGGCCCCTCCATCATTGACGAACATGCCTATTACATAAGGCACCCTCTTCAAACACTCATCCGCCGTAGTTTGAATCTACCGCGCAGAGCATTTAAAATTTGAGGAGCCTTCATCATGAGAGCACGCGACCTCACTCATGGCTTCAGTCATTATGAATTGTGTTCTCACTACGAAAAAACTTCGTAAAAAATAAAAACAAAAAGAAAATAATAACTATTCAATAAGCTTTCCATAATATCGTGGATGTACTTGTGTGGATCTTTGACCAGACGCTGACTCAGGCGTCACTCTTCCTTCTCTGCTCTGCGATCAGCCTGCCCGGACGTGTCTCCCCACGCTCCGCTGGTTCCGCATTTGCTGCGTCCCTAGTGAGTTTTTTCTCATTTGTTTACTCCGGGATGTATCGAGTAAGGTTAGGATATGCGTAGCAGGAGTGTCCTGGGCTGGTTGCCCGCAGTGCAGTGTATTTTGGGTCGTGTGTTTGGGGCGTCTATTTCGGATGTACCCTCGTGGTCCTGTTGTGGACATGTGAACTTTTTCACAGTTAGTTAGCTTGTGATGCAGGCGGCTTTCATTACGCATTATTATTGCTGCCTTTTATCTTTCTGATGAGGTAGTGTTGCTTTGCTGACGTTCCCAGCGTATTTTTCTTCACTTAGTGAAGTTTTTTCTGGGTCCCGAGTCAGTCTTCCCTTTGCCGGAAGTATTTGCTACAGTGGTGTGTTGGCGGTGGTTCCTGTTGTGATATAATTCAGTGCTTTTGTTTATATTCCGACATGTTGTCTTTTCCGTCTGCCTAGGCCTAGCCAGCCTCTTGTAGCTTTGCCACATGTACAAGTGTTATTGATTTATTATAAATATGTACTACTGTGTCATGTGTGTCCTGGTTTAGTTGTGTATTGGCTAATTCCATGGACTATTTTTGTTTCCTGGATTAGTTGTGTATTGGCTAATTCCACGGACTATTTGTGGGCCCGGGGTTAGTTGTGTTTTGGCTAACTCTTCGGTCCTGTGTGGCGTTCAGATGGTATCTGGACGAGGTGGGTTGTTTCCCGGCGGGTTTTTCTTGGTTTCACCATGAAAAACCCGGCTGGGTGCCGAGTTTTGGCCACACGTGGTTTCAAAAACAGGCTTGTTTCCCCGGCGAGTAGGTGTCTGAGGCTCCCCAGGACTGCGTCTCTGTGGTGATGCCTGTTTCAGGCTCCTTATGATTCCCGGCAGAATGGCTGTACCCATCTAACAGTGTTCATGCGGACACGTGTTGTGAAGTTGTTTTCTCCGGTTTTGCAAAACCAGGAAAAAACCTAGCTGTTGTTGTTTGGTTTTCCTCCCCGGCGATCTTTTACAAAGAAGTGGGAATAGGAACGATTGGGCTTAACTTTTAACATCTTGCACACCCGGCAGGTGCACCTTGGAAGGGTGGGATGAACGAATTGGTAATTCAGTTTAGTTAACCGGACAATTAAGGGATGCTTTATGTATCGCCACCTTCAACATACGGCGATTGAGGGCTCAATTGGGGTTAACGTTTTTAATACCTTACTTTCACACCCGGCGGGTGCTCCTTGGCAGGGTGGAATAACGAATTTACAATTCGGTTTAGTTGACCAAGACAATTGAGGGATATATTTGTGTATCGCCGCCTTCAACGTACGGCGATCTTAAGACAATTCATTAGAAGTCAGATCTCGTATTTTTGTCAGCCTTCCCAGTTTTTGATCTGCGAGATAATTCAGGGGCCGGCGTGTTTTTGGGGGGTTGTTTTGCCAAAATTGAATCTTGAATCAGACATCACCGGAAAGACTAATTCAATTATAAACGCCATGCTGGTTTTTTATATTGTGTCAGAGGGTATTCTTAAATCTCTTGGACAAGTTCAGACATTCTGATATCCTTACATAGGAACCCCACCGCGTAGCGAGCTGTGATCGTAGAGTATTACGTCTCGTTACCCGGCGGGTTATTAACACTTGTGTGCGAACATGTTGGGTTAACCTTATGAGCATTAATTCCTGGAAATTTTCTTTTTTTCCAGAGCTGGGCCCCGGCGAGTCTATAGAGAACCTGGAGTAGTTTCCCACCAGTCTCTGTCATGGCTACCTTTGCCCCGGTTTTTGCTTTATGCATTACGCCCTCCTGTTCAGGTATCCCTATTTTTGCGCACACCCTTTGTATAAAATGTGTTAAATGTCTAGACCGCTCAAGGGGTCTGTGGGTGATGCGAAACTGTACCTTTTGCTCTCAACTCAGAGTTAAAGTTTTACAAGACAATGATAAGACCGCAGCGGTCGCCTTAAGGGAGGTCAGGCAGCAAATGACCACTTATACTACTACTGTGGCTCATAAGTCACTTCAATGCGATAACGTCCCGCTTTGGGATAAGTTACTAATTGAGCACCCTCCCATTAAACGTCCCTCTAGAGTAACTGTTCGTAAACCGGCGGAGACTGGACAGGGTTCTATACTTGCTCCAGCCCCAGGCACATCTAAGCGACAGCGAGAACCGACGCCCCCGGTGGCAGCCTCCTCGTCACGGGCGAGATCTAGGTCCAGGTCCCCGCTTAGACAGCAGCCGCCGAGTCTCTCTTCTTCACCAACAAGCAAGAAGAGTAAGACAGAGGGGTCAACAAGTGGATATAGCGAGAAATCTTCTAAATCCAAGAGCAGTTCGCGGTCGCACCGTAGCCACAAATCTTCTCGAAAGGACTCACATGATCGAAATGCCTCCCGGCGTTCACCGGAGTCTAGTGCCTCTCGTCATACCTCTACCCCCGACAGAGCTAGTGTTCAATCTCATGGAGATAGTTTAGTGCCAGTACCAAAAGACAGTTTACCACTTAGTATTTTAATCCTAGAATTGGAAAGTTCAGTGGACAGTGATCGTCCAATGGAAGAGTCAAGTGGGAGCTCCATGATTGAGGGTATTTCGGACTCCCAAGGGAGTGCAGGCCAAGGCCTGGGTGTTTGGCGGTATTCTCAACCTATGGCTCAAACTACACAAACAGTGGCTGAGGTCCACCGGGACGCGGCGATCCCATCATCTATTCCTGACTTGTCTTGGCAACAAGATGGGACTCCGGCTTCGGCGGAATCCTCTCATGGTGAGCCGGATGACAAAGACGAGGTATCTATCATCTCAGACATGGAAGTGCAAGAGTCGGGTTCAGTTTTAGACGCCGCACAGGATCGTAATGATTCACCTTTGAGTTCATCATCGAATAAATTTGTCACAGCAGAGGAAATAGATGGGCTGCTGGTTAATGCTCTCACTAAAATTTTTGGCCAACAGCCGGAGACTCCTACAGTGGACCTGGGAGCTCCTATGACAAGTTCTAATGTCCGGCCTCTGATGACTTCTATTGCCTTGACTCAGATCCCTCACCCTCCCTCTATATCACCATCGGTGGTCACTAGGCCTGCTACGGCGGCACTGACTACTTCTAATGTAAGGGTTATAACGGATGTCAATCCTCCCCCTTTAGATAAAGCACCTATGAAAAAGGTAGCTATGCCCTTACTGTACGGTCCGGATGAGTCATGGGTACACTTGATCCCCACTAAACCAGAGGTCGCTCAACCTACCTTGTCAGGGGAACTTCCAGTGCCACGAGAGTGGGTAATACAAGGCAATAAATCTAAAAAATTACGGGCCTTGGATACTGTACTTTGGGGAATGTACTAGATGTTAATGTTAAGGCCATTCCTAACTATTATCACCAGGACTATTTTGTTTATACTGCTAAACCTGCCCTGCCCCCTGCCTCAGCTTCGAAACTGTTTTCTGACTGGTCCAAACAGGATGGTTTTAATGACATAAAGACACTGTCAGCTCTCACACCAGAACTCGATTTGCGAACTGTCACAGACTCAGCCGCTAATCCAGTGTTGAAGGTGGGGCAGTTGGGTCCGGGACCTTGGGTGGAATGGGAGACGGAGGCTCAGAACTTTGCGACCACCTTCACCTCCAAATCTTCCCACCAGATCCCTCAGGATAGTCATTCTTGGTTCTCTATGCCAGTGTGTTCTGCCGGCGGAGTCCCTTCGGCTTTGTTTGATTTCTTAGCTGCCCCCAAAATCAATTTATGTGAACTCAAGGACCCTTTCACTACCCCTACCCCAACTCACCTAGACTGAGAATTTAGGCTACGGGGAAAAGCATTTAGACTTTTCTCACAGTACATTGTGACGCAACAGGTCGCTAAATCGATGCTCCGGTCCACTCAGGCAATCGCAGACGCGGATGCCAGAAGATCGGTTGAACTGTCTCGGCGACTGCTCCTTCAGTCGTCAATTCAGTCATTGGGTGACATACGCACAGCCTTACTTGAGGCGGTGCAAGCTCGACAAGATCTCAGGATGTCCTTGGTACGGAAGCTTCCTGATCGTATTGCGAATCAGGTGGTCATGTCACCAGTGCTCACTCCCTCTTTAATGTCCCCTGAGGTGTGGAGAACAGTTTTTAATATGGCTCAGACCTTTAAACATAGTCCCGCCCCTTCTAAAAAACCTGCCTTTAACTTCCCCAAACCCAAGCCAGTCGCAAAAGCACAGCCGGGGGGATCTAAGCCCTTTCATCTACCTAAGTCCTCCTCCCTTCAAGGTCAGTACAGGTATAGACAGGGTAAGTTTACAGGTCAGAAAGGACGAGGCTATAATAAACCAGGTCAGGGCCCGTCTTCTGCCAACGCCAGCCAGCCGGCGAAGCGTTCACCACCACCACCTCCACCACCATAAAAAAACTAATATCTCTCTCATTCCCGGGGCCGGTCTCAAGGCGAGTGGATCCGAGGGTAGTACAGCCGGCGAACCCTTGTCTGCTAACTGGGTCGTTCCGAACGTGTCACCAAGCATGGCCGTTAAACACTTGGGCAAGGATGGTGGCACGCAAAGGCATCACTTGGCAGTGGCTCCGGCGACCTCGCTTACGTCAGCCGACAACGGCGAATCTAGTTTCTTTAGAGGTGGAGTCACTGGTCTAGGAAATGATTGCCAAGAATGTCATCATCCCGGTCCCTCAAAATTACCCAGTCTTCACATCCAAGCTATTTTTGGTTCCCAAAAGGGACAGTGTTCAGATGAGACCCGTCGTAGACCTGTCGTATCTGAACCTTCACATTCACAACGAGTCATTCCGAATGTTAACAGTACACCAAATCAGGCTAACACTTCCGCCGGGAGGTTGGATGTGTTCCCTAGACCTGACAGACGCTTATTGGCACGTATCGGTAAACAAAAGGTTTCAAAGGTTTCTGGCCTTACGGATCAGGCATCAAAATTTTGTTTTTCAGAGGATGCCATTCGGTTTGAACCTGGCACCTCGATTATTCACGAAATTAGTCCGGCAAGCCCAGATGCCGTTGTTAAAGCGAGGAATCAGAGTTTTGTGGTACCTAGACGACTGGCTGGTGGTGGCAGAGACAGAGCAATTATGCATCAAACATGTCAACGTAATTTTAAATCATGTCAAAACTCTAGGGTTCAAGGTAAATCTGGTAAAGTCAAACCTTGTTCCCTCACGAGTAGTTCAGTGGATAGGGCTGGTTTGGGACACAGCTGCTCTCACTCTGAGTCAGAGTGTGGACAATCGAAACAGGTTTCGCAGGAAACTGTTAATGTTTCTTCACAGTCTGACTACGACCCGGAGGATCTGGGAGTCTCTGGTCGGCTCTCTCAACTGGATTCAACTAACTGTAATGTTGGGCCGGTTGAAAGTAAAACGTTTAATATTGGAGGGCAACAAATATTTCCCACTCTTACCGGCGGGAAAATTATGGCCCATCCCAAAATTAATCCACACCTTACTAGCGGTCTGGGCGAAGAGGGAAATGTTGTACTCAGTAATATCATGGACCTCTCCTCCGCCAACGGTATGGGTAGACACGGATGCGTCGGGCACAATAGGTTGGGGATTTCAGTCAAACCAGGGGCACCAGGGTCAGGGGATTTGGTCCCACTTAGAAATCTCCCACATCAATGTCAAAGAATTACTAGTCCCCTTGTATTTCCTTCAGGCGCACAGCTCTACTTTACAGGGCAAGTCAGTGGCCTTCAGAATGGACAATCTGAATGCAGTTCACTGTATTCAGAAACAGGGGTCAACGAGATCACGGAAGTTGCTAAACGTGTCGGAAGAGATTTTTACTCTAGCCAACAGGCTAGACATTTATCTTCCGCATCTTATCTCCCAGGCGTAGCAAACGTCTGGGCAGACGCTCTGTCCCGGAGACAGAGCACGACAGTAGAATGGGAGCTCAAGCAACCCATTTTCAACCTAATGATTGCAGAGCTCTACCATCCACAAGTGGATCTGTTTGCGTCCGAGGAGACTCACAACCTCCCTCTATACCTCACCCGCCGGACGAAAACGCCGGCAGGGGGGCCAGACGCCCTAGTGACAGACTGGAACAGATGGAGCTCCATCTATCTGTTTCCGCCGCCAGACGCGTCACTAATGTGCCACGTAGTGAACAAACTACGAGATTATCGAGGCGTAGTCTCGCTAATCGCGCCCCTGTGGCCGGCGCAGTTATGGTACCAGCAATTGAAGACGTGGTGCTCGCACCCGGTGTCGCTCCCGGTCGAGTATTTCCACTTAGACACGATTGGCAACCTAGCGACCTCGCTGACTTTTGCATTATGGACATTCAAGAGGCCAAGTGGCTAGCACCATATGGTAGAGATGTGACCAATAAATTAATCAATCAATATACTCAGTCTACGAAACGACAGTATCAATCACATTGGCAAGCCTTTACTTCTTGGATCATTAGAACAGAACAGACTGTGCCCTCAGTGGCGTTAGTTTTTAATTATTTGAATTATCTGTTTGAGCAGAAACGTTTATCTGTGGTAACGTTAAAAATTCACTTAACTGCGATTAGAGTGCCCTTTTTCGACCTTACAGGTCTCTCCATACCGGTAGCGGAGGAAACAGGTTTTATGAGAGCATGTTTTAAACTCCGCCCACCTCCCCGTCAGCTCATGCCTACTTGGTCTCTGGACAAGGCATTGTCTTTACTTCACTCTCGTCTGTACCAAAATACTGCAGATTTTGCATTACTCTTAAAAAAGGCTGTATTCCTTTTGGCTTTGGCCACCGGGAACAGAGTGTTTGAGCTGGCGGCGATGAGCAACACACCTAATTGCCTTAGGTTTGGTAGACTTAATGAATGTATTCACATTGCACCTTCCCCAGGATTTGTAGCCAAGAATGAGCACAGTGCACACATGTTTTCAGAGTTCACTGTGCCGGCGTTAAAAAGGGGAAAGGTGCACCATAATCTATGTCCAGTGCAAGCTCTAACCAAATATTTGAGAGTAGCTCCTCTAAACCCCCAAGGTGCTTTGTGGGTAGAGAGTACGGGTAAACGCTTACTGAAACGGAGATTAGCTTCTCTTCTGGTCGAAGTCATTAAAGAGAGTAATCCTGGCGTTGTGGGTAGGGCCCACGATTTACGCAAATGGGCAGCCTCTTTACGTTTCCTGAAGAACTTTTCAGTAGAAGATATCACGTCCACACAGTTGTGGGCGTCTAATCATACGGTTTTGACTAGATACTTGTCAGTTGCTCTAGACAAACCTTCCTTACCATGTATAGCTTTAAGGCAGAGGGTCTAGGTGGCCCTTCAGTCACTTTTGTTTACTTTCAAGGTAAAAAGGGGGGGGGGGGTGCAGTCAGTGTAACATAGGACACCCTAGACCCCGCCGGAATGTAAGAGCTGTGATACAAATTAGGGATAATGTGATATGGACATTTCTCTGTTCTATTCAGGGCGAGAAATTGTGCTAGTACAATGTTAGTACAAACAACAGGGTTGTTATAGTAGTTTTAGCTGTGAAAGCAATTTAGTATTAAACAGTGGAGATCTTTTGCAAAATATTTCCACGAATATTATGGGGTTTATTATGTGCACATGTAAACTTATAACTTGTTATTTTTGTCACCACTCGTTGAGTGGGGTGCCTTTGTAACTACAGATCTGTTCTCAGAAATCTCCAGTTACCCTTTTTGTCAAGCAGGCTTCTTTGAAGCACACACCTGCTTGAACCCCTTTTGTATATATATATGGGCTGCGCCATGTTTAAATATATTTTTTCAAAAGTAAGAATACTATGTGGTTGTTTGATTATCTGCTTTTCTAGAGTTATGATATGATTACGAATGTCCCCCTCCAGTCTTAGAAATCAGGCATGTTCGTCAATGATGGAGGGGCCACTAATAAATTATAGGTTTGACTCCTGTAAGGAGATAAAGAAAACCTAATATTTAGTAGTGGCCCCGTAATCATTGACGACTGGGGCCCTCCCGGCCATCCCCTTCCCATTCGTTGATGTATTAAGGATTTTGGTTTACTTGATATGTCAGTGAAGGAAGAATGACGCCTGAATCAGCGTCTGGTCAAAGATCCACGATATGATGGAAAGCTTATTGGATAGTTATTCTTATTTTCTTTTTGTTTTTATTTTTTACGAAGTTTTTTCGTAGTGAGAACCCAATTCATAATGACTGAAGCCATGAGTGAGGTCGCGTGCGCTCATGATGAAGGCGCCTCAGTTTTTTAAATGCTCTGCGCGGTAGATTCAAACTACGGCGGATTAGTATTTGAAGAGGATGCCTTATGTAATAGGCATGTTCGTCAATGATTACGGGGCCACTACTAAATATTAGGTTTTCTTTATCTCCTTACAGGAGTCAAACCTATAATCTACACTCAATGAGAGCTCTGTGGGAAAGCCCGATTGTGGCCATGGCCTTCCTCAGGGACTCGGAGCTGTTCGGCCAGGCAGCTTAGGGAACAACAAAAACAACAACAACTATAAGGTTGGAAGTATCAATACTTCCCAAGTACTGTTTTACTTCACTGCTAGCCAAATTTTGGTCTGTATTTTTATAATTTCTAAATCTGATTACTTTTTCATGTGTGAGTGGCTTAGGGAAATCAAAGCTGAAAGTAATTAAAGCATGATCAGAGGTATTAGGGTCAGCATTCTCAACATCAACATCCATAACACCACCACAACCCACAGGAGAGAGAACCAAGTCAAGGGTGTCCCAAGATATGAGTTGGGTGGGACACATGGTTTACAAAATTGTTCTGATCAGTCAACTCAAGGAACTCAGGAGAGAACGGCTTCAGATGAGGGCTGTCAACCCAGTAATTAAAATTTCCACATATCAAAAGTCTTCCGGTTTTAGCAGAAAATTCCTTGAGAAACTGCCCAAACTCTTCCATAAAACCCCTATCTGTGCCACGATGGCCAGGCCTATAGACAACTGCCATTCTTAGAATTTGTTGATGGAGTTTTATTTCCACTTCCAACAGTTCATAATAAAGAGGCGCTGGGTTATGGCTTATTTGCAAGATATTCACCAGAGATGTGGAGTAGACAACTGCCACTCCACTCAATAGGCCTAGTGGTAAAGTTTTAAGTCGAAAAATAATATATAGTTTCATACATACAGTAGTATCAAGTATGTATGTATGTATGTATGTATGTATGTATGTATGTATGTATGTATGTATGTATGTATGTATGTATTGTATATGCTCAGGCCCAATCCCCACTTTTCCTATTTTTATTTTTATTTTTATTTTCTATTTTACACTATTTTATTATTGTTTGTTTTTATTTTCTTGGGGGTGGCCGACTCAAGACAGCAAGAACAGGGAAAACACAAGACAGAACAACGAACAAATACAGACAACACACAAAATTCACACACATCTAGGTCACCCAAGGAGAACACCCAGAGACCAGGGTCACCAAGGTCGCTCCAGCACTCCCCCGGCCCCCGACCACCTTGAGAGGCTCCGATCTCGGCAGGCAGACATGCAGCGGAGCCAAAGCCACAAGCCCGCCCACCACACTTCCAGGCGCACCCTTCATATTAATCGTCTTCCCGGGCCAGGCGCCTGATGGACTATTATATAGTCCAACTTGCGCCCGACCCCTTCCCCCAAATGACCATGTGTTCACTCGACTATTCACAAGCATTCTCCATTTATTCCTGTTTATTACCACTTCCTTTGCCTGATCTATAGTCATTCCTCTATCATCCAAAGCTTGTCTTACACAGTCTCTCCATCTCAATGGGGGTCTTCCTGTCATTCTATCTCCCCTTGTATCTGACTCACATATTCTCTTTGTAAGCCTTTCATTTCCCATTCGTTCAACATGACCATACCAGCTCAGCACCCTTCTGTCCACTCTGGCTGACAAATGTTCCTGTTGCCCCACTCTCCTACGTATCTCTTCATTCCTCAATCCGTCTCTACGAGTAACTCCACACATACTCCTCAAGCAGCTCATCTCCATCACATCCAGTTTTCTTCTCTCCTTTTTCTTCAGAGCCCATGTCTCAGCCCCATACATCACTGTTGGCACAATTCCTTGATACATTGCACTTTTTACTTTCATTCCGAGATTTCTCGTCTTCCACATACAGTACTTCCCATTGCTCCGAAAACCTTCCTTCCTTCACACATTCTCTGTTTTACCTCCATTTCCATACCTCCACTCCTGCTTATCGTTCCTCCTAGATATTTAAAACACTCCACTTGTTCCAATATTTCCCCATCCAGCCTCACATCTTCACCCTACGATCACCCCTATTAAACACCATTACTTTACTTTTATTGACGTTCACCTTCAGTTTCCTCCTCCAACAAACCACTCCAAACTCTTTGACTACTCGCTGCAATTTTTCCTCAGAATCCGCCACCAATGCTGTGTCATCAGCGAACAGCAACTGATTCAACTCCCAATCTCTACCATTTTTTCCTACTACCTGTAAACCCAATCCTCTTCCCATAGTTCTCATTTTCACCTCCCTCACCACACCATCCATAAACATATTAAACAGCCATGGTGACAATACACAACCCTGTCGCAAACCTACCTTTACCTCAAACCATTCACTCAACTCACCATTTCCTATTCTAACACATGCTCTGCTCCCTTCATAAAAACTCTTAACTGCTTTTAACAAATTTCCTCCAATTTCATAAATCCTTAACACCTTCAACATTGCTTTACGATCCACACGATCATACGCTTTTTCCAAATCCATAAAAGCCCAAAATATCTCCTTATGCTTCTCTAAATACTTCTCGCATAACTTTCTTACTGCAAACATCTGATCCACACACCCTCTTCCCCTCCTAAAACTGCACTGTTCTTCTCCTATTGCCACTTCCGTGCACTTTACTATCCTCTCTATCAACACCCTGCCATACAGCTTTGCAACCACTGATAATAAACTAATACCTCTATAACTTGAACACTCCTGCGGATCTCTCTTCCCCTTGTACAACGGCACAATACATGCACTCTTCCAGTCTATTGGTACCCTTGACATCACAAAGCACACATTGAAAAGTCTCACCAACTAATCTATTATCACATCTCCACCCTTCTTTATACACTCCACAGCAATATCAAGTGAGATAGTTTAATAGCTCATATACATACAGTATTATGGAATTGGCTTAACATCATTTAGCCAAGGGAGAGCAGTAAGCTTTGAAACGACTTTTGAGAGAAGTGTAAACAACCTCACCAAACTCCTGAACAGAAACAGATTTTCCATTTCCAATTTTGTTTGGTCAATATAAGATACTGTACTTGCAATAAAAAATGAAGAAAAATAGATTCATAATATCCTGCTGTGCTTTATAGATACATAATAGTTTGGTACCACGGGAGATGTGTACAGTCAACAAGACAACGGCGAAGACAACGGCGATGACAACGGCGATGACGTCGGAGGGCCCAACGTCACGCCAATATGGCCGCCCGACACTCTGGAACAGTTGATGATGATGCTTTTATTTTATACTAGCCCACTGGGCGCAGAACAGCGTACATTTGAATAATTGAGAGTATTTTTCTATTTTTTGCCTCAATTGTGGTTCAAGTGTAGCTTTGATTGCGTGTATTTTGAGGGTTCACTGTATACATGGATGTTGTAATCAAGAGAATAGAGGGTGGTTTCAATGGGCACAGGAGCTAGGACGGGGAGTGGAAGATTTAGCATGCCTGTATGTAGACGATGCAGTCCCGTTAGCAGAAATGTTAAAATAACTTCAGAGAGTGGTCACTGACTTTGACTGAGTGTTTGAAAGGAGGAAGTTGAATGCCGATGTAGGAAAATGTAAGGTAATGATGTAATGTAATGATGAGAGAAGAAAGCATGAAACACCTTTTAACCCGGCAAGTGCTGGAAGACTCTTAAGAGTTTCCCCGGGCAACTGCGGGAAGACTCTTAACCCTCTCACGTTCTTGACGCAATTTTGAGCCTATTAGGGATACTTTAAAGCCTTTGTTACCATCAGGGGTATTTAGAAACCTTTAGTTTAGTTACTTCAACCTCTGCAGTTGTCTTTGAGTTAGCTGTGGGCAGAAAACTAATTTTGGAGAGATAATTATAAGAGTGAGAGAACTCTATTTAGTATTGCTAATCTGGCAACCTCTGCGTCATATGGTCGTGAGAGGGTTAAGATCCTGGGAATAAAAAAATCCATTTAAATCCATTTTTTTTTTTTTTTTTTTTGCCCCTGGGCCATGTATCACTTCTCCACATCCCCTCCTTCCCCACTTTCCTCCCCTCCTTCAGTTATCACCTATTTTCCCTGTTATTCCCTTATTCTGTGGTCTATTTTCCTGCTAACATTAGCGAGTTGGTAGCAGGGCATTGTCATCACTGTTACCAAGCATGGGAAAGAGCGAGAGAGAGACTATTGCGTAACAGTGTCTCTCCAGACAAGGGGAGGGGAGGAAGGGAGGGAGGTTGCCTCAGCCATACATTATGTAACTCCCGGCCTGTATCGCCGATTTTGACCATCCAAACGCTGTTTCCACTTGTTTTATTGCTGTAACAGGTTAATACCTTTATAATCCACCTAAAATAGGTGCATTTGGATAAGTATTAATGCTATTTATGGTAAAATAACGATGTTAGTGATGGGAACAGCTCAAATACGTGCGCACAGGAGTGTGGTGTCTCATACCCCCCATGCGCACGTCTTAGGTTAATCAACAGATTTCCTAATTCCAGATGCCTCCCATATGTTCACACTTGAATTAAAGACAAAATAGTAAAAAATAAAAAATAATAATAAAAAACAAGAACAAATTGTAAATTCTTAATATCACCAACCCACCAATTAGCTTACAAATAAATCTAATTAATTAAATCAATTAATTAATGAAAATCAAACTGAGAAACAAGAAATTGAAAAAGATTGATAGCTTCAAGCATTTGGGAGGTGTACAGTTCAAATTTGGTAATATGGAGAGGGAGATAAAAGAGAAAAATGCAAGGTAGCTGCTAGCAGAATGATTGAAGAACTTGATCGCATCCTAAAAGTCTGTCAAGATGTGAAAAAGTCACTAAGGAACCATGTACTGCTCCCAAAACTCTTGCATGAAAGCGAGATTTCAAGTGATGAAGACCTCTCCAAACTGAGAGTTGTGGAGATCGAGTTATTTCAGAATGGTAGATGGTGTAAAGAGGCTGGCGTAAGGATGTGGCGACCCCATCGCCCGTCACTTTGTGGCGCAGAGAGCCGCTTGAACCACGGTGCGGAACGGTTGTCTGTCTGTTTACTTTGTGCCTTGTGGTTTCCGTTTGCCCTGTGTATCCCTCTGGCAAGCTTTGGAGCTTGGCCAGAGGTGTGAGCTCAGTGGAGCGTTGTGATATGCGGCTCTGGACTAAGTTTCATTTGTTTATAGGACAAATAACGTCAGTGAACCTTCCGTAAGTGTGCCATGGCTTGCGGGGTGTGTGCAACAGCTGTGTCATTGGCCGGGACCCATGGTGCCCCTCCGTCAATGGGCGATGAGGATATGCGCCAGCCACAGAAACGGAGGAGAGCGTCTTCTCTGTCCCTTGATGACAAATGCCAGAACTGTGCCCGACGATCTGAAAAGTTCCTGTGTGCGAGTGCCCCTACTGATACTTTGGTGGCCTCTCCTCATCGGGTGACGTATTTAATTTCCTCTGTTCCGCAAGCTACTATCTTTGATCTTCCCCAGAAGGTGACTAAGGCAATAAATACCTCTCCATTTGCTAAATATGTCAAGGATGGTGATGTTCATGTGGTGGGTCGGGGAGAGGCCCTGTGTGTTAGTATTCTGGATGCAGCTGTGCATAAGTTGCCTAGCCCCCTGAACTCATGACTAAATTTGGGGACTGGAATGTGAAGTGCTGGAAAACTATTACCCCAGGGGATGAGAGGTATACGTGGGGGAAGATTGGCCCGGTGTGCTCTACCATTACGGTCGAGGAATTGATGACGTCATTGTCTGTGTTCCACGGCAGGCCAACTAAACTTGTGAGTGTGAAGTGTTTGCCCCGACGCCCTACGGATCTTGTGGCTAGGCCTAGGCCAGATGGTACAGAAAGACCAGGAAGTGGTACAACGTCGGCGGTTGTGAGGCTCCAGTTTTTAGGCCCTCTCCCTGCCAAAATGCTACTGGGACACGTTAGCTACCCTGTGTCCCAGTACTTTTTCCCGATGCTCAGGTGCTATAAATGTTTTGCCTTTGCTCATGGTGCACTGTCCTGTAAAAATAAGGTGCGCTGTGCTAACTGTAGTGGCTACCATCGGATGACGCAGGAAGATACCAGCATCTGCACTAATGACCCTTCCTGTTACTTCTGTGGGGGACCGCATAGGGTTACGTCTCGGGCATGCCCTGAGTATCGGAAGGCATTTGACATTCACGCAGAGTATAGAGATGGTAAATGTAACTTGTTGGTGGTGAATGATAGGCTGCGGCTTCTCAACCCACTGAAGCGTTCCCCTAGGCCTATTCATGACTCTTTGCCTGCTGCCTCTTCTCCGTCAATGGCCCGCCCTGTGTCCCGGCCTGTGGTTGGAGGTGTGTCATATGTGATGGTGACATCTGACAATCGCTATGCTGCCCTGGGGGATCAAATGGATGTTGGTGATCTTGGGGATGAGTCTCAGACGGATGAGGAGCGGTTAACAGTTTCTGCTCACCCGATGTCGGATGCGGATGTGGTTTTCCATCGCCCCAGCACTCCGGCCCCGCATCGCTTGCCTTGTTCCACTCCACGCCGACGCTCTCGCCTCCTGCATCAACGGCCCTCGGATGTCTCTCCTCCTGCCACCGCCCCTGCCATCGTCCTCCCGGTAACTCGGACCCCTCTGCACCGGGGTGAGCCCTCCACATCTCCAGTAGCGGACGGGCCCTCTGTGGCTACGCAGCCGACATCAATACAGCACCCCTCGCCTGCCCTGCGACCACCTGGTGACACTTATATACTGCTCTTCACAGACTTTCTTCGTCTCTTTCAAAATGGCCTGCCTTTCTTGGATATCTGCATTCGTCTCGTTCCCAGGTTGTTCTCCCTATTATCATTCTGATGGCGCCTTCCTCCCTGACCCCGCTCTTCTTTTGGAATGCCCGTTCATTGTTACGCAAGACGCAGGATTTCCGTATGACGATCTCTCGAGTATCGCCGGCTGTTGTTGGGGTCTGTGAGACTTGGCTTACTCCTTCCTTGTCGGTTCGTCTCCCTGGCTACAATTCTACGCGTGCCGACAGAAATGGGCGGGGGGGTGGACTGGTGTTGTTTATTAACCCTTCCTCCCCGGGCTGTCTTACCAAATGACGGTCGCCCCTACCCGGGCGATATGGCTGAAAAACGTCTAGGCCTAGGCTACCGTATTTATGTTTATTTTCACTGCTAGAACTTTCCCACTCATCTATAATCGTAGTGCGGTTTTCAATCTGTATTTTGGCATTGAGTAGAGCTCTGTAAGTCAACTGGTTCAGTTGTGATGACGATTTCAGTGGAGCCAATATTGCAGAGATGTTGCCAATATGGGGGCTTTTTAGACACTAATTTCGTCATGACGTCAGAACAATAACATTGAGGAGTCTTCTCCTTCTTGTTTTCGGAGGTGCGGTGACGAACGCTTGGGTTTGTTGACATACGTCGTACACACGGCGTTCGGACCAAGCTTAATTAGGCTATTAAGCTCATGCCTTAGATAAGGCATACCAGGTAGCGGCCCTTCTTTCGTGCTGTCCTTACCTAAGGCAGACCGGGTAGGAAGGGTTAAGGCTGCGATCCCCTCTATGCCTCTTCGTCTCCAGAATTATGATAATGGGTTTTTGGAGGTATTGGCGATGAAGGTGGCGGTTGATAACGGGTGAGTCACCTTCCTTTTGTGCTATAACCCCTGCAAGAGTGTCACGAAGGAAGAATTTCGGCACTACATCAGCCAACTCCCTCCGCCATATGTCATCCTCGGAGACTTCAACGCACACCATCGTTACTGGGAACCAGGCCTCCCTCGTACTTCACACAACTCTACAGGTAATTCCCTGTTTGACGTCCTCCTGGAAAGCCCTGCTCTCACCCTCCTGACGCCGCCGGGCCTCCCCACCCGGATTGATCCGCACACAGCCGCCCACTCTACATTGGACCTCTGCTTTGGGACCGGGTCCTTCTCTGGTGCGTCTGTGTCTACCGGACCTTACATGGGCAGCGACCATCTTCCGGTGCAGGTCTCGCTTCATGGTGTACTGGTCCGTAACTCTCAGCCGGCACGCCCACGTTGGAGGTTTGAGGAGGAGCGCTGGTCAAAGTTCAATCCTGTCTTCTCTGGGGATTCCTCGTCATCTGCTACTGGTATTGGGTTAACTGCAACAACTGTCTCTGAGGCGTTGGTGACTGCGGGTCAGAAGGCGTTCCGGATGTCACGACCAGGGGGGTATAAGAGGCCTGTTGTACCTTGGTGGTCACAGAGCTGTAGGGAGGCTGTCCTGGATCGCCACCGTGCTTGGAGGCACCGCCCCTGCACAGTAAAGAAATTGGCTTACAGGAAGGCGGATGCCCGCTTTACTAAGGTTTTGTTGGCGGCGAAGAGACTCGCCTGGTCCGCCTTTTGCTCATCCTTGTCCTTTGTGGGCTCCTGTACCAAAGCGTGGAACTTTGTGAGGACGATGAACAGGGGCCATGTCAGCTTGTCTCACCCCCTGACGGTTGATGGGGTATTTATCAGTGACTGCCAAAAACAAGCCGACTGTCTGGCTGCCTACTTCACGAGTATGTTTGGCGTGCCGGCGCCCTTGCCCTCTTCGGAGCTTCTGGAGTCTGTTATTGCCCACCATACGGACACCCCAGTGCCTGGTGGGTTGGCGGCCCCCTTCACTACCCAGGAGTTCTCCCGTGCGGTATCATCCCTTCCCATGGGCAAGGCTGTCGGACTGGACAACGTGGCTTATGAAATGCTCCGCCACCTCCCGCTTGGGGCCCAACAGGTTCTTCTCCAGCTTTACAACGACAGCTGGCAAATGGGCGTTTTTCCTCACCCCTGGAAACATGTGATGCTCCTCCCGTTTCCGAAGCCAGGCAGGGACCCATCGCTACCGTCGTCTCGGAGGGGCATCAGTCTACTGTCTTGTGTTGGGAAGCTCATGGAGAGGATGGTCTGCACACGCCTCATCTGGTGGCTCGAGACCCACAGCCTACTGAATAATGCTCTTTGTGGATTTCGCCCTGGTAGGGGTACAAACGACGTCCTCCTCCAGCTGGAATTCCTCATCCACGACACGTACCGTCGGAAGCAAGTCCTGCTGGTGGCATTTATTGACATAGAGAGTGCCTTTGATTCTGCGTCCCATACAGGCATCCTCTACAAGCTGTGTGGCATGGGGATCACGGGTAATGTGCTTGCTTGGCTATGCAGCTTCCTGATGGGGAGGGTATTCTCGGTGTCTGTGGGGGCTGCGCAGTCCAGGCCGGTCCCCACTCAATGTGGCGTGCCGCAAGGTTCTGGTCTAAGCCCTCCATTATACAATGCACTGCTGTCCGACTTCCCCCAGTTGGCTGACGTGACAGTCATGGTCTACGCAGACGATATCACCATCGCATGTGCTGCTGACTCCCTCCCCCTAGCTCAGTCACGTCTTCAGGCTGCAGTGGATGGTTTCCTCTCTTGGGCGTATGACTGGGGGATGGCATTGAACTCCAGGAAGAGCGCATTGATGTGCTTTACGCAGAAGACGGGTCTACCGGGTGTGCCGACGGTGTTGATGCATGGTGAGCCCCTGCCCTTCCGCACCAGACATGTCTTTTTGGGGATGCACTTGGATGGCCCCATCCTCACATGGAAGGACCATATCGATTACTTACGGACTTCCTGTATGAAGAGACTTAATCTTATGAAGTGCATCGCTGGATCCAAATGGGGTGCTTCTCGCGATGTCCTCCTGCGATTCTATGAAGTCTTCATATGCAGCAAGCTGAGGTATGGTTGTACGGTATATGGGTCTACTTCAAAGTCGGTACTGCGCCGCCTTGACACTATCCACAATGCGGCCATTCGCATAGTGCTGGGGGCTCTCTGCTCCTCCCCAATAGTGTCTCTGGAAGCGGAGTCTGGAGTCCTGCCCTTGCATTGGGACCGTGTGATGGCCGATTGCAGATGGATGTCCAGGGTTGCTCGGCTCCCGGTACAACACCCCCTGTGCCGCCTCCATTCCACGGCGGGAGTGCCCATCAATGATCCTCGGTGGCCTGTGAAGCGCCGACACCCGTTCCTGGTCCGCGGCCTACAGCATTACCAACGTCTCAACATGGCCCCCCCTCAGTGTGCTCCAGTCCCGCCGGTCTCCCCGGTGCCACCGTGGACTTCGCTCTCATCTCATCTCAACACATCGTTCAGTCGGGGTTTCAAAAAGTCGAGGGATGTGGTAGTGGCCAAGTTGTACTTTCAGGAACTGGATGCGACGAACTACCTGGGTTTCTTCCGCATCTTCACTGATGGGTCGTTCAAGCCGCCGGCCTCTTCCACTGCAGCGGCCTTCTACGAAGATTTGTCCTTGTGTCAGACGTGGAGGTTGCTGGGTTATCACCCTATCCTAGCAGCGGAGTTGTACGCCATCTACCGGGCCCTCCTCTTTATCGACTTGAGCCTCCCGCCTCAGAACGTGGTCATCTACACGGATTCACGGTCTGCTGTGCATCTTCTCCTGTCAGTTCGCCCGCTTTCTGCAACAGCCCTTGCCTACAGGATCCAGTCCTCTCTCCTGCGGCTCACTGACAATGGTTGGAGGATTGTTATCCAATGGATCCCGTCCCACTCTGACATCAGGGGGAATGTCGTGGCTGACATGGCCGCAGACATGGCTCACACTCTGGCACCGGTCGAACATCTGGAAGAGGACTTACAGACCCACGTTGCCCGGGTTAGGGCTATGTCTGCCTTGCCCGCTGGAATGAAGACCTGCGTCCCGCATTGGCAGCTACTACCATCGGCTCCTACAGGACAGACGCGGAACCCCAACCCTGGGCCAGGCACCCTCACCGCGACCTGGATGTGGCACTGACGAGGATCAGGATTGGACACACTACGCTCTCCGCTCACCTCCACCGGCTGGGGCTTACCGATCGCCCAGCGTGTCGTTGGTGCTCCCGACCTGAGACGATAGCCCACTACATTTTGGAGTGTCCTAGGTTCCACTCTCACAGAACTATTCTGCGCGGCCGTCTGCGGTGCCTGGGTGTCACTGATTTCGACTTGCGAGTCCTCCTTGGTGGTGCAGGCTTAGACGGCGTTCGACGGGCCCGTATGGTTCACCTCCTCTGCAACTTCTTGAGGACGACGGGCCGTTTGGTCCACCACTGAGCCCCCCAGGATCCTCTACTGCAGTTGCGAGGGCAGGGCTGTGGCGGGCGTGTCTACACGTCCGAGTTTCGCCCTTTACCAGAAACAAGAAACAAGAACTTTGTGGCGCAGATAGTCCCTGGAGGTTGGGACTGGGAATCCCACCTCCAGAATTGTTAGGAGGAGGCTGTAGGTACCAGCCGAACAGGGCGGTACTCCTGGGGAGTGCTAGGTGGTTGATAAGGACAGCTGGAGTTCCTGTTTCACCACCTGGCCTCCCTAGCTGATCCTTTCTGTGTCTCATCAATATTGAGGGCAACCCCCAGCCTGTCATCCAAAATACCTTATCCTCCTATTATTACATTATACAGTACTACAAATACCTTACACACTACTGTACACTACACTGCCTCTCTTTGCAAAATATATGACGCAACCACGACCAGCCTCGGAGTCCCCAGGGGGGGGGGAGCCCCCAATGGACTGACCCCTGGTAACAACTCTATAAAATGCTCTGGACCACTACCTTCTACTCTTACTATTCACTTCAGCGACATTCGTGGCCTTTCCTCTAACTTCCACTCTGTGGAACACTACCTCTCCTTTGCAAATCCTGATCTTCTTTTTCTCACCGAAACTTAGGTGTCTCGGACTACTGACAGCAAACCCTTCTCTGTATCCTCCTACTATCTCTATCCTGGTGATGGTGATGGGCTGGTCTATCAGAGTGAGAACTGAGCGATCTCTGCCATACCCATAGCTTACTCTGACTGTTCCTTTTACTTATATATTTTCTAGATCTCAAGTGACGGCATCTCTTCCGTGGATTGACCTCCCAATTTACCAAGATTGGAAGCCAAAGCGTCACATTTTTCCTTTGCCCCTCAACTTTCTCTTCATAATTGCTGAGGGGCACAGGGCCCTGGGTGGGCCTTTGGTTTCCCGGGCGTTTCTGCACCCTCCTCAGCTCCCCGCCATGGAGTGGCTTCGGTCACCCAGGCTTTATTGTGGTAAGCAGGGAGGGTTCTGTGGAGGCGCTCGGTTATGGCCTTGGCTTTGCTCGGGGCCTTGGGGCTGTTCGGCCAGGCAGCTTGGGGAACAACAACAACAACTATCTCTATCCTCAGTTTCAAACCAAAGGTGGATGTTGCGTATATGTGCGCAACAATCTCGCTTTCTCTCGTGTTCCCAAATTTGACTCGTCTCAATTCTCAACTCTCTGGCTAAAGCTTTCTTGTTATTCTCAAACTAAATATTTCTCTGCGTTTTATCTATCCCCTAATTCTACTGACTATCCAAAATTCTTTGACTATCTAACTTCTAAAGTGGAACACATTCTATCTATCTCTCCTTTCGCAGAAATCTCCATCCCAGGAAATTTAAACTTTCACCACCGCAAATGGCTCTCCTTTCTTTCCACTGACCAACCTGGTGAACAAGCATCCAACTCTAGCTCTTCCCAAGCTTTCTGGCATCTAGCCAAAAACCTCTCTAACAATATTTCCTTCCTTGTCTTTCCCTCCCCTTTTCCATTCTGATGGCACAACCATCACTTCTTCCTCTGACAAAGCTGAACGCTTCGCTCAAACTTTTGCTAGAAACTCCACCTTGGATGATTTTGGTGCTATTCCTCCCTCTCTCCTACTTATGCCTACTATCCTAATCTCTTCTAAAGATGTATTTTCTACCCTCTCTGGGCTTTATACTAAGATGGCGTACGGTCCGGACGGTGTTCCTCCTGTTGTACTAAAAACTGTGCTTCCGTGCTGCAGGCATGGGGTAATCGTAGTCTGTAATCGTAATCGATTAAAATCGATTACAGTTTTCTAAGTAATCGTAATCATAATCGATTACTTTCTTATATTTGGGGATGTAATCATAATCGTAATAGATTATTCTCAAAAAGTAATCGTAATCATGATTACTTTTACGATTTCACCAGTAGCCTACACAGTACCGGTACATAATATTTATTAAGAAGGGTAGAGATGATTTTTTTCTATGTGAGTTAGGGAGATAACAGGCAGACCTGCCTGGAGCGAGGGCCTCCCTCATAGTTGAAAGAGGGACATGGCCAAAATTAAGGGACGTTTGAACTGAAATGCCTGGATACACTGAGTTTGAAGCAATTTAAGTAATAAGAAGAGGGAAAGACTGATTCTGGGAGAGAGTTCCAGAGCTCATCTGTTGAATAGAAGAAAGACTGAGAATAATGTTTCACTCTTGGTTTGGAGAGTAGGGGTGAGATTGTGTTGCAAGACTGGTGCTACTTGCTCTACGAAGAGGGGGTGGTATACACTGAGAGAGCTCTGAGGAATAATAGATTGGCTGGTGAGTGATGAGATTATTTAATGTGTACTTAGTTGTATCAATGGTACCACTAGACTGGAGGAGTACATGTATTGTGCCATTGTACAAAAGGAAGGCAGACCGGCAGGAGTGTTCAAGTTATATAGGTATTTGTTTATTATCAATTGTTGGAAAGCTGTATGGCAGGGTGTTGATAGAGAGGAAAATAAAGGGTACAGAAGGTGCAATAGGAGAAAAGCAGTTCAGTTTTAGGAGGGGAAGAGGGTGTGTGGATAAGATTTTTGCAGTAAGTCATCTATGCGAGAAGTATTTAGAGAAGAATGAGATATTTTGGGCTCTTATGGATTTGGAAAAAGCGTATGATCGTGTGGATCGAGAAGCAATGTGGAAGGTGTTAAGGATTTATGAAATTGGAGGAAATTTGTTAAGAGTAGTCAAGTTTTTATGAAGAGAGCAGAGCGTGTGTTAGAGTAGGAATTGAGTTGAGTGAATGGTTTGAGATAAACGTAGGTCTGCGACAGGGTTGTGTAATGTCACCGTAGTTGTTTAATGTATATATGGATAGTGAGGTTAGGGAGGCAAAAATAATAACTATGGGTAGAGGATTGGGTTTAGTAGGAAAGAACGGTAGAGATTGGTGAGTTGAACCAGTTGCTGTTTGTTGATGACACATCGTTGGTGTCGGATTCTGAGGAGAAACTGCAGCGAGTAGTCAAAGACTTTGGTGTGGTATGTCGGAGGAGGAAGCGGAGGGAGAACAGTAAGAAAAGTAAAGTGATGGTGTGTAATATAGGTGCTCGTAGGGTGAATCTAGATGTGCGGCTGGATGGGGAAATTCTGAAACAAGTGGAGTGTTTTAAATATCTAGGAGGAGTGATAAGCAAGGACGCAGGTGTGGAAATAGAGGTAAAACAAAGAGTATGTGAAGGAAGGAAAGTCTTTGTAGCAATGGGAAGTATGTGGAAGGTGAGAAATATCAGAATTAAAGTTAAAAGTGCAATGTATCAAGGGATAGTTGTACCAATAGTGATGTATGGTGCTGATACATGGGCTCTGAAGGCACAAGAGAGAAGAAAGCTTGATGTGATGGAGATTAACTGCTTGAGGAGTATATGTGGAGTGACTCGTAGAGACAGATCAAGGAATTAAGAGGTACCAGTACCGGTACGCAGGAGAGTGGGACAGCAAAAAAAAATCGGCCAGAGTGGACAGAAGGGTGCTGTGCTTTAATGGACGTATTGAGCAAATGGGAGATGAAAGGCTTACAAAGAGAGTATATGAGTCTGACACAAGGGGAGGTAGACTGGTAGGAAGACCTATGTTTAGATGGAGAGTTTTTGTAGTACAAGTGTTGGAAGATAGAGAGATGACTGTAGAATAAGTAAGAGAAGTGATAATAATTAGGAATGAATGGAAAATGCTTGTGAATAGATGAGTGATAACGCGGTCGTTGGGAGAGGGGGTCGGGTGCCAGTTGGACTAGATAATAGTCTGTCAGGCGCCTGGCCCAGGGAGCCGGTATATATGAAGAGTCATGCCTGGATGTGAGGTGGGCCGGCATTGTTTTTGTGCTCCGCTGCGTGTCTGCCTGCTGAGACCGGAACCTCTCCAGGAGGTCTGGGGCTGTGGGAGTGCTGGAGGCCCATAGGGATTCTTGTTCTCTGGGTCTTCTCCTGGGCGACCTAGATGTGTTTAAGTTTGTGTTTGTTTTTTTGTTGTGTTGTGTTGTCCCAGTTCGGGCTCTGTCTCAAGTCGGCCACCCCAGCTATGGGGTATGAGCCTGAGTAAATACATACAGTAGGGTCCCGCATAAAACGTGTTCGCATAAAACGAGTCTCGATTAAAACGACCGACCTAAAATATTAATATTTAATTTTCGATCAGAACGAATGTGATCACATAAAACGAGTCCGTCGCCAAAGTGGGGCAAATCCGAGGAGTTTTCATATAGAGCGCCGAAATATCGTACAAAACGTACGAAATATCGTTCGCTTTGTACAAAAAATTTCGCTTACAGTGAACATTGACGATATTGCGCCACCAAAATGCTGTGTTCACATAAAACGAAATCGCATAAAACGCCCTCGTTTATCGACCATAAACTCGTTTTATGTGAGACCCTACTGTACATACATACATACATACATACATACATACATACATACATACATGCAGTACATACATACACACATACACATTATGATTTGAAATTTTCGATGATGCTCTCTACATTCAGTGAAGTTTGTTAGCTAATATATTTTTTCAGGTCCTATGTTTAACTTCATTGAAATATGAATTTGTATTAAAGTTTTACACTGAAATGATTCAACCGTCATGTGTCAGGCCACCTCAGAGGAAGAATGATGCCAGATACCAATTCATTATCTACATTATTACATTTCATTACATATCAAGTAATCACGATTGTAATCATGATTACAAAGCTTGTAATCGTAATCGTAATCAATTACATTCAGGTTTTCTGTAATCATAATCGTAATCGTAATCTTAAAATTCGGCTGTAATCGTAATCGAAATCAATTACACTGCATATGTAATCGCCCCATCCCTGCCGTGCTGACTCCCTGCCTAGGCGAACTCTTTCGTCTCTGTCTCTCCTCTAACGTCTTCCCTTCTTGCTGGAAGTTTGCTCTCATTCAACCTGTCCCAAAAAAGGGTGCCCGCTCTCAACCCTCCAACTATCGTCCAATTGCTCTTATCTCTTGTATCCCTAAAGTCTTTGCGTGCGTTGTTGTGTGCAATTAGTTTGCTTGGGAAACAGATTAACTTGCTCATGTAGTAATGTACACCCTATGTGGTGGATTGTGTTCTTTTATTTTATAAATTTTACTTTAGTAAGCGTTGTTTCCACATAGCGATTTTGATAAGTTAATTTTACTTTATATTGTCTTTGTCCCAGTTTTGGTTTGTTTAGTTTGCAAGTTTTACATTTTAATTAACCCACCAGACCCGGTAGGGCTCTGAGGCACCCATAACAAATAGCCCCCGCGGAACCCGGCAGGGCTCTGAGGCCCCGGCAGCTTGAAAGCCTGTAAGCTTGGTGTGCGAGGCGTCCGTCCGACGCATATAAACAACAGCCGGTTGGACCGACGCCGCGCATCTCCGACCACAAGAAGGAGAGGTGTCGCTTGTTCGTGTGTGGTGTGTGTTATTGTTAAGTAGTGAAAAGTAGTGAAAAGTAAAAAAGTAGTGAAAAGTAGTGATAAGTGAAAGATATCGCCACAAAGTTCTCTCCACGGAAATCGTCATCACAACTGAACCAGTTGACTTAGAGAGCTCTACTCAATGCCATTCTACAGGTACGAAACACATCTACGCTTGGGGATGTGAGGGAATGCAGAAGCAGTCAAAATAACAAAGATACGGTAGCCTAGGCATAGACGTTTTTCGGCCAAAACCCCCGGGTTTCGGGGAAATTATAGAATACAAGAGCCGGGGCTGGAGGGTTAAACTACTGTATTCTTGCTTCCAAATTTCTTAAGCATTTCTCTTCTCATAATCTACTCTCAGATCACCAGCCACAGGCCGTAGCTCGGTTGGTAGAGCGCTCACCTGCTGACCGTGAGGCTAACGGTTCGAGTCTCGGGCCACCCAGTGTGTTATTGGCAGACGTCAGTGCTGTGGTGATCGGTGCGGTCTAGCAATTTGTGGCAACTGTTCACTGTAGTCCCTGATTCATCAGGGCACCCACCCTAGCCCAGCTATTCAGCAGGGAGTGTATGGTGGTAAAAACTGCATCAGTATGGCTTCCGGGTCGCTCTACTGTTGATATTCTTTCATATCTTACTAACTCTTGGTCATCCTCCTTTCGGGACTTCGGTGTGACCTTTTCTATTGCACTAGACATATCGAAGGCCTTCGATAGAGTCTGGCACAAATCTTTAATTTCTAAACTACCCTCCTTTGGTTTCTATTCCTCCATCTGTGCCTTTGTGTCTAATTTCCTTTCCAGCCGTTCCATAGCTGCGGTTGTGGACGGCCATCGCTCACTTCCTCATCCTATCAACTCCAGTGATCCTCAGGGCTCTGTCCTATCTCCCATTCTCTTTCTAATTTTTATAAATGATCTTCTCAACTGTACCTTCAGTCCCATCCATTCATACGCAGACGACTCTACCTTACACTACTCAATGTGTTTTCCTAAACGCCCCAGCCAGCAATCCCTCAAAAACAATCGTAATGAAGCCATGCAACTCTTTTCTTCTGATCTAACTACTATTTCCAATTGGGGCAAAGAAAACCTTGTTGCCTTTAATGCTTCCAAAACCCAATTTCTTCATCTTACTTCCCGTCCGGAACTCCCAGAGGACTATCCCTTACACTTCAACAATACAAAAATCAATCCTTCTTCTTCTCTCAATATTCTCGGTGACTCTTTTTCTTTTGCTCTCTCTTGTAAGGACCATATTACCAATCTTGCTAAGGTAGCCTCCCAGAAGCTGGGAATGCTCAACTGCCTCAAGGGGTTCTTTACCTCTGCACAGCTTCTTGCTCTGTACAGGGGCACAGTGCATCCTTGTATTAAGTATTGTTCACATGTGTGGGGAGGATCCTCTCACACCGCACTCCTAGACAAAGTAGAAAGGAAAGCCTTTTGTATCATTAACTCCAGTTCACTCACCAACTCTCTGCAATCTCTCTCTCTCTCCGCCGCAATGTTGCATCTCTCTCACTATTCTATTGCTACTACAATAATCAAGTGTTCCTCAGAGCTTTCCCAGATCTAAGTCTTTAGACATTGGCTGTTTTATACCTTCCATTACTGCAGTTAAGCACAAACTTATTGAACAATGGAAAATAATGTATGAGGAGGGCTGGGTATCAGTATTTTGTTAAATAACTTAAATTAGGTTATAGTAAACTTCATTAGGTTATTAGGCCTATGAGAAAACAGGCCTAGGCCTAGCCTAATTTTATTTCACTGCTCAACATAATTTGTTTTGTTTTTGCTGTTGAGCTCTGCATATATTCAGGTAGGCTTGGGTTTTAGTAAAATTGCATTAGGCTAGGCTACATATTTTTACTTCTATTGGAAAGCATAGGCCTACACATGCTAAAATTTTTAGCCTAGCCTACCACAATTTAGCCTAGACTGAAAAAAAAAAAAAAATAGGCTAATTGCAGTTTTGGTAAGAATTGTATTTGTGGCATACCAAAAGCCTAGTCGCACGTTCACAGTTAGGCCTACATTCGCGTCTAATTTAACTGATGGGGGCAAAGCCCCCTCAATCCATTATTGTATCCCCCGGCCGGTAACAAAACAATTTACCCAACACCTGGCCATGGGATACAATAATGGGTTGAGGGGATCTTTATCCCCTTATGAATTATTGTCATCATCATATATATTACCAGCAGGGGAAAATAACCAGTCAAATTAGATGCGAATGTAACTGCGAGCGTGCGACTACGTAAATAAAGCGGACGATACGCCTGCTAACACAACTATTAACGCATTTTTTCCTAATGTATCAGATTTTTTTTACTTATGACCTCAACAGTTGAAAGATGACAATTTTATGGTGTATTTTATACAAAAACATTTGATTTGTAACTTAGATACTGTACTCTCATATTTATGCTTATAATTGCAGTACGAGTGAGTTTTTGCTTTTTATATGTAGGCCTAGGCTAAACAAATGTTAGTTTTTGTTTTAGAGGCTAAACTAGGCTGAATTTATGCTAATAAGTATTAATTGTAGGGAGCAAAGGTGTTTCAGAATATATTATAAAGCGATATTTGCACGCTCTACGCGTCGGATTTTACACCTATATTTTTTTCTTAAATTGTCCCACACACGCGTCGGATTTGACACCTTTATTTTGTTCTTAAATTATCCCACGGGCAGTGGCTATTTGCCCCATTCTGTTATATATTATGATAACAATAAATCCTGGGGGAGTGAGGGGGGCATTGTCCCCCTCAACCCCCCAAATATGGTTAAATAAGAAGCGAACACACAGAACTTGCGAATCGCGGCGGTAGGCTCTTTAAATTATACTGTCAATGCATCATATTTAATCTCTATTAATCTTTTTTTCACAGTTGTTAAGAGCCTTTAATGTAAATATTTAATACAGTAGTATGAACGGTAAGAGTTATGTTAGCGGGCGTACTGTCAGCTTTCTTTACACAGTCGCACACTTACATTCGCGTCTAATTTGACTGCTGTTATTTGCCCCTGCTGGAAATACATATGATGATAATAATAATAATAATAAGCATGTTACTTATTTCTCACAAGCGCCAATTTTTCTGCAGAATTCACTGGCGCTCGAAAAAAAACAACACAAATCACTTAAATCAATGCAACACAAAACCTATGCGCATCACCCAGCCACCAGCAGCAGCATGTAGCTTACACCCTATAGCCCTCCATGATGACACCCCTCTCGAGATCATAGCTTCTTACAAAGAGAAAAGTTTTAAGTTGTCTCTTGAAGCACTCAACAGAACTTAGTTGTCTCATGGTCAGTGGCAGTCTGTTATATAACCTTGGAGCCATGTAAGAGAATGATCTCTCAAAGAGAGATGACTGCCGGAAAGCCCACGGCTCATCAAGACGCAGGGGGTCATCGTCATGGCGCACGACTACACCATGGCGTGCCGGTGGACGCCTGAGCAGCTCTGCAAGATACCCGGGCTCACCAAATTTGAGGACCTTGAAAGTTACCAGACACAACTTAAATACTATTCTAGCTTTTATTGGTAACCAGTGCAGTTCGATGTGATAAGAAGTGGTAGGGGTTCCAGGTGGAATTCCAAAAATGAGTCTTGCAGCTCTGTTCAGAACAGATTGTACTTTCTTTAATATGTAATTTGGAAGACCCACAAATAAGGCATTGCAATAATTAAAAAGAGAAAATATCAACGAGTGGACCAGTGTCAGAAGGCAACGTCTAGGTATAAACTGCTTCACCGAGTAGAGATTTCTGATGTGTAGGTAGCAACTTTTGACAATCTGATTTACGTGCTCCTTGAAATCCAGTCTTGAGTTCAGATACACTCCCAGATTCCGAACAAAGTTTACTGGTTGTAGCTGTGAGTCACCCGTATCAATGGAGAGTGCATTTACTGCGTCAGTAGCCCTTCTGTTTCCTCGGATGATGAGAATTTCAGTTTTGTTATCATTTAGTTTAAGTTTTCTTGTCCTCATCCACTTCTTGATATCGGTCATCAGCATTTCCACCCTCCTCTGTGTATCAGCTATGCCTGTGATCTTCACATAAATTTGGGTGTCATCAGCATAAAAATGATAGGTGACACCGTGTGCACGAAGCAGAAGAGACAAGCCACTAGTGTATATCATGAACAGGACAGGACCCAACACTGATCCCTGCGGAACGCCATAGAGCAGGGGTGCCGAGTCCGAGTCTATCCGATTCATCATCACACTCTGGGATCTATCTGACAAGTATGACCTGAGATGCAAGAGAGCAGAGTCACGCACACCACAGTCATAAAGATCACTCAATAGCAGCTCATGATCCACTGTGTCGAAGGCTGCAGAGATCAAGTAAAACCAACAACGATATCTTGCCGTCGCAAGTGTTCTTGACTAAATCATTATGTATTCTGATCAATGCTGTCTCAGTCGAATGATGCTGCCGATAAGCAGACTGAAAAATGGGAATAGTTTAATTTTGCTGAAGTTGGCAGCAGTTGAGCAAGTATGGCACGCTCTAATATTTTTGATAAAAAAGACAAGTTGGAGACAGGACGGTAGTTCGACATGTTCTCTACATCAAGTCCAGGTTTCTTAAGGATAGGCCGGAGCAAGGCATGTTTTTCAGACATTGGGAAGTTGCCTTCGGAGAAAGATTTGTTAACTATTTTGGAAATAAGCTCCACTGTATGATCATATACACCAGGTAGTTTGGAAACATTTATAGGATCCAACGGACAAAATGTTTTATTAAGGTTTCTTATATAGGATGAAACAACATCAGCCTCTACCGGATGGAATGATTAAAATGTAAAACTTGCAAACTAAACAAACCAAAATTGGGACAAGGACAATATAAAGTCAAATTAAATTATCAAAATCGCTATGTGGAAACAACGTTTACTAAAATGAAAATTATTAAATAAAAGAACACAATCCACCACATAGGGTGTACATTACTACATGAGCAAGTTAATCTGTTTCCCAAGCAAACTAATCGCACATATAACAACGCACCATCGTCACGTTAAAGGAAGTAGTCAAGTTTGGGAAGTCCGGGACGTTCTGGCAAATTTTACTAAACTCTGCATGAATAAAGAAACTATATGTTAAATGTCAAAATATTATTTAAAATCAAATTTGCAACATGACAAGACATTAAAATAGTACAAAATACAAATATTGATAGGATATCTATACTATTACAAAATAATATATAAAATACAGTACAGCACTCACTAACGATAGTGCTATCGGGTAGGTACCTGTAAGCATAGCTTATAGTAGGTACCTGTAAGATGAGAGGACACTATTAGGAGTATGTCGTGGTTGGGGTACAATTGAATATTCTTCATTAGAGGGGCCTTCATCCAGTTCATGTCTCATACGAGTTATCTTGCTAGTAAAAAATGTGACAAAGTCTGCAGCTAACTCCGCATCAGGTGCAGAAGGTCTTGAGTTCACGTGTTTTTTTCCAAGTAAGCCACTGACAACCGAAGCCAACTTTTTTTGATCACCACCACATAACTCGACTTTCCCCTGGTAAAACGCTTTCTTTTCGTCTTTGATTATGTGGACTACGGCTCTTTTTGCAAACATGTATGACAACCATGTGATGTCGGTTCTATTTTTCCGCCATTTACGTTCGGCTCTTCTACGCTCTTCTACGCTCTTCTAAGAAATTTGACAATAAGTCATGGGGGGTGAGGAGGGCAAAGCTCCCCTCAACCCATTATTGTATCCCACGGGCAGGTATTGGGTAAATTGTTTTTATACAATAATGGGTTAAGGGGAGCTAGACTATATCACAGAAGTTAGAACGTTTTGAATATCGAGCGTGATATCTCTGCTATGCGGTTTTATATATAGGATAGCCTATAGGCTAGGCCTATATATATATTTTGTTTGTTAGGCCTATATTATGGTTATATTTTGTTTCTATGTGAATGAGGGAGACAAAAGGCATAACTGCCTGCAGCAAGTGCCTCCCCCAGATTTCAAAGAGTGATAGGGCCGAAATCAAGGGACGTTCGAGCTAAAATGCCTGGACACACGGAGTTTGAAGCAATTTAAGTCATAGGAAGAGGGAAAGACTGATTCTGGGAGAGAGTTCCAGAGCTCAGCAGTTGAATAGAAGAAAGTCTGAGAATAGCAGCTGTTAGGTAAAGGTTAGCAATGTTAGGTAAAGGTTAGTAGGCTAGGGTGTCATAATTTAGTCTACTAGGTTAGGTTAGTAAAGTCAAGTTAGTCTTATACAAATATTCAATGTGGGTAAATTGTTGGTGGGGGGGAGGGGTTGAGAGAAGGCTCAGTGAGTCCGTTCTGAAGAATTACCATCAATTTAATTGTGTGCCTTTAAAATTACCCAAATTAGGCTATACTGGAAGATTAGAAGAATCTTTAAGAAAGACTAGGTTAGGGTCATTGTCGTGCCAAAGCTAGACTATAGCCTAATTATAAAAGGAAGTGAATAAAATAAAATATGTAGGCCAAGACCATTATATCCTAATGGTGATAGTGAGCTAGGCTTATAATTAGGGTCAGGTATGAGAGGGATTTGCCTTGTGTGGGCCAATCGGCTTTCTGCAGACTCCCATATTCTTATGTTCTTATATTGATATAGCCTATAGGTCACAAGTGTGTTCAGAAATTTTGGCCTAAAAATAGTCAGTAATAGGCCTAGCTTAGGCCTAACTCAACTCAACGAGTGTCTCCTTGAAAATATCACATTTAGCCTAGGCCTAGGCTAGAGTTCTATTTCCATCAAAACCGGAGAACAAATTTGATTGTACTTGGAAACCTTGGATCATGGTCAGAATACAATATTGTATTACTTCACACTTGTTTCCACATTCGTGTATACTGTAGGCTAAAGACTACCGAGTCTGCATATAGGCTATGAAGCTAGGCTATAGGCCTAGACATATGGATAACAAACATGTAGGTGTGCATTCTTTATTAAAGGCGATTAGGTTTGATCATGGATGTGTGCAGATACGCGTGTATGGAGTGAATTTCTGAAATTCACTCCAGTTCCCAACCAACTAAAAACGAAAGTTGGCGAATATTTGTAAACAAACCCCTTCTCAGCTATACCAACCCTTCACATTTAGCTTTCATGATATACACAGGCGTACCACCCTACGAACGAACCGCTTCCACGAAGGGGACGCTCAGGTAGCGTTTAATAATACCACACGAAGGAACGACCCCGCCGTGAGGGTTGTTCGTGAGCAAACAAAGGGGACGTCTAATAATATGGGCCTAGGTATTTGTGCTCTTCTGTCTGCTGTGGTACAGGGGAGGTGGGTGACTGTGGGTGGCTATGATGCCCTATTGCTAGTTTATCTCAAATTTACTCAGGTTCAGGAGTAATTCCTAGCGAGGCCTTCCATTGTGGATTTGTGGTTAGGGTCCTACAGTATTAGTATTCAAGAATATATATTATATCGTGCTTGTGCATAAACCTTTTACTGTCTTGGTAGTGTAATGGTTAGTGCCCTGAATTTTGGTGTGAGTGTCCTAGGTTCGAATCCTAGGAGTACCACTAGTATTCATTAGTTTCATTGATTTCATTAATTAGGTTTATATCTAAACTAATTGGTGGGTTGGTGATAATATGAATTTCATGAGCTAAACTCTCTCTGTTGTGACTACTAACCCCCCATATAGGATCGGTCTCATCCGGGTAGCTTCTGAAGTATTGCTCTGCCAGTTGTAGTGGAGGAATGGTGTGGAGCTGTAGGTTGGTCCAGCACTTGACAAATTTGATCACCGACTCGAAGGTGTACAGAGCCAGACGGTCGTTGCCGTAGTTGCTCAGGTGGGTCATAAATATGCTGATCTGTAACATAAAACAAGTACAGTAGTGATGAAAAGAAAATAACATACCCTACATAAGTTACAGATAACAAAAGCTATTGGTGAGCTAAGAAAATAATTACAAAAAACAAATATGATGAGAATAAAAATATAACATCATTACAGATAAAAAAAGCGAACAAGGTCCATCAAGGTCAGCTAATCTTAAATCGATCTTATACGTTGGCTAACCTATAACCCTGCTTATCAAGAGTCAGATCTGGATTACATAATATGATCTTTTAGTAGACCAGCCAAGAAGCAAAAAGGCTTCAACAAAACTTTTACCTGCATGGCATATTAATACAGTACATACATAAATACAGTACTGTACATACATAAAATTTTAAAACTGAGTGCTCCACACATACGTGCAGTTTGAGTCTCTTGTCCTAATGGCGACGTTCCAGGCAACCCTGTTAAGGGCTGCTTCACTTGTCAAGTTTTAGGATTCAAGATCGGCATGTATAGTCTGATCCCAGGTCTTCCTCGGTTCACCCCTTGGTGCAGCTCTCTCCACAATCACAGACCTGCATCTTTTCACCCAATTTTTTTCATCCATTCTCTCCACATGCCCTTACCATCCCAGTCTATTTGTACGCATCTCCTCGTTAATACTCTTTATACCTAAGCGTCTCCTCAGCTCATCATTAGTTATTCTATCCTGCAGTTTGGCCCCACACATCCATCTCACCATCCTCATCTCATTACGTTCCTTTCTGTTGACATCCTCTACTTTAACGGCCCATGTTTCGGAGGCATACGTCATTGCACTTCTAACACATGAGGCATACACATTTCCTTACAGTGGGAGAGGCATTCTTTTCATGGTCAGAATTGGCAGCAGTTCTCTGAACTTCCCCCAGCCACATCTAATTCTAGCGACAGTGGCAGCCTCGGGGCCCGCCACCGGCAGAGATGGTATCCAAGGTAACGAAACTTGTCCACCAGCTCCAATGACTTATTTCCAAAATTCACAGCCACAGGATCATCATTTAACACAAGCTCGCCCATGCACACTACGCACTCAAATTTCTCAATTTCTGACTCATACTTCTGCAGGGGTCCTTTTATTCTACTACAGCGCTTACTCCCATGGTGCACCCAACATCGACAGACGCTACACCGAATCGAGTTAGCGTCCACACCCTTCCCACACACTGCACATGGGTATGCACCGCTCTTTTCCACATTGCCTAATTTGCCTCGTCTCAATCTACAATGCATAACCTTGGTTTTGTTAATATTGACCCTTGCTCGCCATGCCCTCTCTCCATCTTCCGAATTTGGCCTCAGAATCTTGCACATTGTCAGCTATTAGGACTAAATTGTCTGCATGAGGCAGTTCCCACGGGAGTCTGGATCTAAAATCTCTAAACAGTACCTCCAGGACCATAATAAAGAGGAGGGGGCTTAACACTGAACCCTGATGAACTCCAACACAGAATGTGAACTTCTCACTCAGTACACCTTTCACCCTCACCGCCATGCAGGCACCCATGCTAAATCACTTAGTCATAAATCAGACAGAAATACTAGGGTGGATGCCACTAAATATTTTAACCTTACAGCTCATTTCAAGGTAATTTTATGGCCCAAAAAAGGTCTAATTTCAAAGTCATGTAATATATCAAAAGAAAGGTATGGAAGAAACAAACAGCTTAGTACTATTTTTAGGTCAGAATATTGATCTCAGAAGTAATAATGTAGGTCAAAGTTAAGTACTGTAGATCAAATTTGAGGCTTCTTGAGAAATCAGCTCCTGAAGTTCACGCTGAATTCATTGATGGTAACTTTGTTGTGAAGATGACCAAAAAGTTATTCAACCAAGCTCCCATGGACCAGGCAACAAAATGGATCAATAAAATATGCAAGATGCACAATGGAATCATTGGAATAACCAAGAATGACCAAGCGAGGGATAAGTTTTGTATCACATAGTCAGAACAGTCACACATCACACAGGATATGAAGGTTTTGTTCAACTTGGAAGATGACGAGGAAGAGGTTTTTACACGTTCTGGTAGCCGTCCATGCCAGATGACATGTGATACTGAAGACGTGAGAACATTGGTGTCACAGCCCACAAGATTTGATGTTTTCAGAGTTCACGCACAATCTGAAAATTAACCACTTAGTTCTTCTGAGTCAAGCATACCCCTGGTGTCACTGGCAACAAAGGATACAGTTCCAGAAGATATAGCCAATGATCTTCTGACTGCTGAAGACAGAGGAAGGAGGCAAGTGCTCACTAATGTGACAGAGGGATTAGTGGATCAAAAAGTGGGATTTCATGACGTGGTCCCAAAAATTTGTTCCAAAACATTTGCAAATATCTACAAAGCAACTGTCTCAAGTAAACAGAATGTCCAAAAGACTATTTATGCAGACCGAAAATGGCTTCAATGCCTTTTGAATGCGGTGACTGCAGGTAGAACAGTGGAAATGACAAATATCCTGAAACACGAACTGTCACCAATCTCACTCTCCTTGGCAAACACTGGAGGAGAGATTAATTCAAGAAATATAGCAGAACTGATCAGTGTTTTGATGAACAAAATTGAAACTGCTTCAGAACTTCCAGAATCTGACATGAAGACTTGTTTCCTCATTGATGGGCATGCACTCATCCAAGCTATGGGAAAGCCTCATGGATGTCAGACATTTGGAGACTATGCTGCTGCTTCTATTCGCTCAGTGACACGTTATTTCGGAGATAACACAAAACAAGTTGACATTGTGTTTGAATTTAATTTAACCCTTTCATGCATATGACAAAATGTTGAGCCTATTGGGGATACTTTAAAGCCTTTGTTACCATCAGGGGTATTTAGAAACCTTTAGTTTAGTTACTTCAACCTCTGCAGTTGTCTTTGAGTTAGCTGTGGGCAGAAAACTAATTTTGGAGAGGTAATTATAAGAGTGAGAGAACTCTATTTCTTATTGCTAATCTGGCAACCTCTGCATCATAAATGCGTGAAAGGGTTAATTAAGTTTTAAGTTTATTTGCTCAGACTTTTACAAAAAGTATGGAGTTTGATCGCTATCTGGGTGGGGATTCAATCAAATCTGGTACCAGAGCAAAACAAGTGAACAAGAAGAAGCCTATTCAAAAGCTGATGGATGGACCAGATATTCCACTGCCTCAGGTTTGGAGCCAATTTGTTGCTATGGATGCAAACAAGGCAGACCTGGCATATTTCCTCTCTGAAATGTTCATCCAGAAAACCAAAGATCTTCCAGAAGAATACAATATGGTAACTGGAGGTGGATTCATGGACCATACTGGGGCAAAATCAACCAGGAGATCCAAAGATGACCTCAAACTTAATGTGAATCATAAAGAAGCTGACACAAGGTTGATTCTTCATGCCTCTAAAGCAGTGGATATGGGCTATCAACGAATTCTTGTGATGTGCAGAGATACTGATGTCATGCTTCTCCTTTTGCACTTCACCGCCCCTAAAGCAAGTGAAGTCTGGATGATCTCTGAGATTGCAAAGAAGCAAAACTGCATTCCCATTCACCAAGTAGCAAAAAATCTTTCTGATTCAGTGAAGAATAACCTCTTGAGTTTCCACGCATTCACAGGTTGCGACACAACCTCTTCATTCAGTAGATATGGAAAAAATTCCTGCTGGATTTTTTTTTTTTAAAACCCACAACTGGTAGAAGGGATTGGCCGTGATATCACGGTGAGCTTGGACCGGTTGAACAGTTTATTTGCAACCTCTATGGAAGTCCAGGGCTGCAAACAGTTGACAGTGCAAGATTGAACATGTTCAGCAAGGCCAAGACAGGCCTGGAACTGCTTCCTCCAACATGTGATGCTTTGGATCTTCATGTGCAATGCCCCAACTACCAGGCCAAGATTTGGCTTCAGGCAGATATGGAAACTATTGTTGTGACATTGCCCCCAGATGCTTGGAAGAAGGAGACAGGTTGTCTGAAACTTCAATGGACCAGGCTACCTTCTGTACCATTGTCCTGCCTCGAACTTGTGACCTGCTCTTGCAAAACGAAGTGCAAGACTGCTAGATGCACCTGCTTCAAAAACAATCTGAAATGTACAAAAGTCTGTGGCTGCAAATCTATTGACTGTTGCAATCAGTGGAGTCATTTGGGGGGAGATACCCCCCCCCCCATCTCCAATAAGTCCCAAGACTCTTATCAGACTTCCAAGATTTGTGTATATAAATAATTAATAATGCCTATTAATAGGACATTATGTATGTACAAAGGAATACAAAGGAAAGGAAACAATGAGGTTGCTTGTAGCTAACTACATAAATTCTTAATCTATTATGAAAGAAGGACAGCTCAAAAAGTATAAGATTCATTTATCCCATGCAACTGAACTGAAATGCTAGGTGAGAATTTAACCCTCCCAAAAATATCTGAGCCTGGCGTGGTTTCGAACCCAAATCAGTAGGCATACCAAACTTGCGCACTAACCATTGTACTACCACGGACATACAATAGGATAGCAACCTCAATTCCCCTTGAAAGAACCAGGGGATAGTCTCGTGGTGGGTTTGTTAGACTTATCATTCAACTACTATTTTACGCTATCCCTGACGTCAACTCAGGTAGTTTTGTGGTTGCGGGATTTTGGCGGGTACAGGGTATTACACAAAATTAAGCTCAGATCACCAGACACATTGGTTTATCACACCAAAAATATTAGGAAAACTTATTATTATCCTTAATATGAGCTGTGGCAACTTGTGCAATACTACTTTTTTTTACGGTGAAGTGCATTTGGCTTAATCAGATGACACAGTGACAAAATAAAATTGTTGTAACACATACAGTTGGTAGGCTTATGTCACTTACTCATTGATTCAGAGATGTGTTTGTGTGTATTTAAACTTTAAAACTTTGAACGATTATACATCTCAACATAGGTAGCGGATTGGGTTTAGTAGGAAAGAATAGTGGTGATTGGGAGTTGAATCAGTTGCTGTTTGCTGATAACACAGCACTGGTGGCAGATTCTGAGGAGAAGCTGCAGCGAGTAGTAAAAGAGTTTGGTGTGGTATGTGGGAGGAAGAAGCAGAAGGTCAACAAAAGTAAAGTAATGGTGTGTACCATAAAGATGCTCGTAGGGTGAATCTAAATGTACAACTGGATGGGGAAATGCTGGAACAAGTGGAGTGTTTTAACCTCTCCGCTGCGTAGGTGGTGTATTGGCCACCCCTCCCTGTGCGGAAGTATTTAGACTGTTTCCTAAACTCAAATCGTCATCGTACCATAAATATCATTAACCCTTCTTTGGCGGCGCGCAACTTATGTCGTGTGAAATAAATATGGACTAAGTGGCGGTTCACAACTTATGTCGTGTGCCATTTTCACCACGTAATGTTGCTGAGAGAGAGAGATGAGTGGTGGGAGGAGCGTAGCAAGCGTATGACTGCTCCAGACCACCGCGGCGGACCTACTGACATCAATCCCACCCTCCTCCACCCTCACGCACTCGCTACAGAGGGAATTATGTAGGGAAACTACCTAATTACATGGTTTTTGCACTCGTGTTGCGCGATCGTTGCAAGAGAACCAGCGGTCGTACAAGGATGGTTGGGGTGTCATTGGAAAGCTCTGTTTATGCCCTTTCAGGGATAGATACTTGTTTTACGCTCTGGGTCTTATTTAGGCATGAAAATGATCACGTAAACAACCCTATTTAGGGTAAAAACACCCCGCTGGGCGGTACATATAAATTACCGCCTAGGCCGCTCGTAAGGTGTTAATATTTATCCATATGCGCCTATTTTACGTTGATTATAAAGGTATTAACCTGTTACAGCAATAAAACAAGTGGAAACAGCGTTTGGATGGTCAATATCGGCAATAGAGGCCGGGAGTTACATAACATATGGCTGAGGCAGCCTGCCAGCCAGCCAGCCGTGAAGATGGCTGGAGTACAAAGGAGTACAAAGGAAATCAAGCAACAACAGATCTAGTGACCCTTCTAGGCTGCTTGTCCTCCAAAACACTGAGGATCAAGTGTCCAAACAGTGGTTCACAGTGGGTAAGGGAACATTGGAAAGGGAACTACTGCCCTGGAACTAATGTCCGTGGCAGGATTAGGAAGTTAGTAGGGGACAGATGGGTTAGTAACTGAGGGGAGGATAAAATAAAGTTATTCATTTACAAACGCAGTCAGTCGCGGGTTTGATGCGAGATATTTGTCTATGTGAAGTTTAAATGAATCAACGGTGCTGCAGTCTATGACATCTCGGGGAAGCCCATTCCATAAGTTGACAACTCGATTGAAGAAGAAATTCTTAGCTTCGTGTGAGTTAAAAGATTTACCAATAATTTTGCAACCGTTTCCCCGTGTGTAATTAGATTGGTTGATAGTGAAGTACTTACTACAGTTCATATTGTCGATGCCTTTGATAATTTTGAACACTTGAATTAAGTCGCCTCTTAATCTGCGCTGGGTTAAAGGAAATAGATTTAATTCTCTAAGACGCTCCTCGTATGGTTTGTTCATTAGGCTAGGTATCATTTTGGTAACTCTACGTTGAACTCGTTCTACCTTGTCTATATCTTTTTGGTAATAAGGGCACCAGGATTGAACGCAGTATTCAAGAAGAGGGCGGACTAAGGAATTGTAAAGGGTTAGGATAACGTCTTTGGATTTATGCTCAAATGACCTGCCTATAAAGCCAATTATTTTGTTTGCCTTCTTAACAACTTCTGAACATTGTTGACTCGGTTTTAGGTTACTCGATATTGTTACTCCCAGATCAGTTTCTCTGTTTACATTCTTAAGCTGAGTGCCATTCATCAAATAGTTTGCTTTCTCATTTTGGTATCCGATATGTAGTACTTTACATTTATCCGCATTGAATGCGGTTGATAGTGAAGTACTTACTACAGTTCATATTGTCGATGCCTTTGATAATTTTGAACACTTGAATTAAGTCGCCTCTTAATCTGCGCTGGGTTAAAGGAAATAGATTTAATTCTCTAAGACGCTCCTCGTATGGTTTGTTCATTAGGCTAGGTATCATTTTGGTAACTCTACGTTGAACTCGTTCTACCTTGTCTATATCTTTTTGGTAATAAGGGCACCAGGATTGAACGCAGTATTCAAGAAGAGGGCGGACTAAGGAATTGTAAAGGGTTAGGATAACGTCTTTGGATTTATGCTCAAATGACCTGCCTATAAAGCCAATTATTTTGTTTGCCTTCTTAACAACTTCTGAACATTGTTGACTCGGTTTTTAGGTTACTCGATATTGTTACTCCCAGATCAGTTTCTCTGTTTACATTCTTAAGCTGAGTGCCATTCATCAAATAGTTTGCTTTCTCATTTTGGTATCCGATATGTAGTACTTTACATTTATCCGCATTGAAACTCATTTGCCAAATTTTGGGCCCAACATGACAACTTATCTAGATTGTGTTGCATATCGTCAACTTGTTCTTTTGAGAGTACGCTATTTGCAATTTTTGTATCGTCAGCAAATTTTGAGATTGTACAGGTGAGACCCTCATCTATGTCGTTGATGTAAATTAGAAAGAGAATTGGTCCTAGTACCGATCCCTGGGGTACCCCGCTACTTACATTGGTCCATTTAGATGCCTTACCGTTTATGACTACTCTTTGCTTTCTGTCGCTGAGCCAATTTTCTATCCATTTCAACACACCATCTTGTATTCCATGTGCTTTTAGTTTTAGCAGTAAATGTTTGTGGGGAACTTTGTCAAAGGCCTTTTGAAAATCAAGGTATATAATATCTACAGCTTTACTCTCATCGTAGAGGTTGAGGATATCGTGAAAGAAGTCTAAGAGGTTTGTTAAACAGGAACGTTTTTTACGAAAGCCGTGTTGAGTATCTTTAAGTACAGTATGTTATTTTCCTCTAAGTGATTTATGAGTCTGTCTCGTATGAGTGTTTCTAACATTTTACATACAACTGAGGTTAAGCTAATTGGACGATAGTTACTGGGTAGGGATTTGCTGCCTTTTTGGAATATCGGTGTTACGTTGGCTAGCTTCCACTGATCAGGCATATTTCCAGACTGCAAGGATTTATTGAATAGCAATGTCAGTGGTTTGGAGAGCTCATCCTTAGTTTCCTTGAGGACTCTAGGCGAGATTTTATCAGGTCCAGACGTTTTATTTACCTTGAGTTTATCTAAACAATTCAATACTTCTCTCTCTGTAACGGTGATATTGCTTAGAACATCTGAATTATTAATCTGAATCGGCGATGGTGTAGGGATATCACTGAGGTCTTCCGTTGTAAAAACTGATGCAAAGAAGGTATTGAGGGCATTACTCTTTTGTACTTCGTCTTTGGTGTATTCTCCATTTTCATCGACTAATGGTCCAACAGTTGAAGTAACTACTTTTTTCTTTCTGATATAACTATAGAATTCTTTCGGGTTTGTTTTACTTTGATTCGCAACATGTAACTCCAGGGTCTTTTTACTTTGCTTAATTAACTGTTTGGCTTTGCGTCGTAGCTCTACAAATTTCACCCGTTCTTCGTAATTTTGTAAGGATTTTAATCTATCATTAGCAAATTTTTTAGCAAGCAGACAGTTTGAAATATCTTTATTCCACCATTTGGGCTTATTATTAAGTCCTGGACGCCGTATTTTCGATGGTATGCAGTCCTGCACTGCTTTTAGGTAAGTCTATCTATCTATCTATTGCCTGACGCCGTGATCCCCGAAGGGGTGGCCACGAACGAACCGCCCCCATGCACCTCTGTCCCCAGTCAGTCGACGCCCCTCCCCCCAACCAGCACCGCCTTCGTTCATGTAGTTCCTCACTCCATCCTTCCACCTCATATTCGGTCTACCTCTCCCCCTCTGTCCCTCCACCTCGCTCTCGTACACCCTCTTAGTCAATCTCTCGCTTTCCATACGTTCCATATGGCCGAACCATCTCAAGTTGTTCCTTTTCACACTTTCCAGCACATCTACCTCCACACCACACCTCCTTCTTACTTCCTCATTAGTCTGTCTATCCCTCCATGTAACTCCGCACGCACTCCTTAAGTAATTCATTTCCACTGCTCTCACTCTTGGTCTGAGTCTCTCAACCAACGTCCATGCTTCGCTTCCGTAAGTCAGTGTCGGGATTACCACACTGTCATGCAAGGACTTCTTCACTTCCATACTGACCACCCTATTTCTTGTTACTGCTTTTAGCGTTCCTACAACCCTCTTCCCCTGTTGTACCCTCTCCCGCACCTCTTCATCCATAGTCCCATCTTTACTCAACACACTGCCCAGATACTTAAAAGAGTTGACGATCTCCATACCCTGACCGTTCAGCTTCACCTCACACTCTGTGACTTCACCCCTTTCGAAGACCATAACCTTGCTCTTCCCCGTATTTACCTTCAAATTCCGTTTTTCGCACACTGTTCCAAACTCATTTACCAGACCCTGCAACTCCCATTCATTATCACTCATCAGAACTGTATCATCCGCAAACAGCAGTATAGGTAGCTTCCACTCAATTCCCTCCCTTTTCAGCGATACACCAACATTCACTGCTCTTGATAGTATTTCTTTCATGACTCCATCCATATATACAGTAAACAACCACGGGGACATCACACACCCCTGTTTCAAACCAACATTCAGGTCAAAGAACTCGCTCTGCTCACTCTCCACACGTACTGCCGCCTTTGCACCCTCATACATGCTCTTCACTGCTTTCAGCAACTTGCCCTCTACTCCGTATATTCTAAGTACTTTCCACAAACCTTCTCTATCCACTCTGTCATAGGCCTTCTCCAAGTCCATAAAGGCAACATACACCTTTTGTTTCTTCTCCAGATACTTCTCCACAACACAATTCAGGGTAAAAATCTGATCTACACATCCTCTTCCCTTCCTAAAACCTCCCTGCTCGTCGCCTATCCATTTCTCCGTTCTCACTCTCACTCTCTCAATCACTACCCTACTGTATACCTTCCCTACTACGCTTAGAAGACATATTCCTCGGTGGTTACCACACACTCCTCTTTCCCCTTTGCCCTTATATAGGGGGACTATTATGCCAGTCTTCCAGTCATCGGGTGCAGTCCCCTTCTCCCATGCTAGTTTGCACATTTTCCATACCCATTCTATCACTATCTCACCACCATACCTCAACATTTCCCCACACACTCCATCTGTTCCTGGTGCTTTCCCCAACTTCACTCTTTTCATGGCTTCCCACACTTCTGACCTCCTGATCCCCACCTCCTCCTCCACTACTTCTCTTCTTCTCCCTCCCATACCATATCCAGCTATGTTTGCTGGCTCTTCATTCCTTTCATTTAGCAACTCACTGAAGTACTCCCTCCATCTTTCGACTCTCTCTTGCTTCTCGGCTAGCATTCTCCCATTCTTATCTTTCACACCCTTACTGTTTCCCTTGCTACCTTCCCTAACTTTCTTGACTTCTTTCCAGAACAGTTTCTTACTCTCCCTCCATTTTACACTCAGATTCCTTCCAAATTCCTCATCTACTCTTCTCTTACTTTCCTTCACTACTCTCTTCACCACCCTCTTACTCTCCACGTACCTCGCTCGTTTCTGTCTCTCGGAATCTTCATTCCCTCTACTACCCAACCACACTCTATATGCTTTCTTCTTTTCTTCCACAGCTATTCTTACCTCTTCTGTCCACCATGCTGTACCTTTCACTCCCCTCCCTCTTCTCCTCACTCCACACACCTCCTCACATGCTGCACAGATCTCATCCTTAAACACCTTGCTCATCTCCTCCACTTCCTCCATAACTTCCAGGTCGAACCCACCTAGTCGTCTTTCCACTGCTCTCCTGTACTCCTCCCTGACTTCCTCCTCCTGCAACCTCTCCACCCTCCTCACCATTCCACCCTCCTCTCGCCTCCCTCCCGCTCTCCTCACCCACTTCTTTTGTATCCTAACCTTAGCTACCACTACATAATGATCAGACAGACCCCCTCCAATACCCCTATACACCCTAGCATCCATCACAGATTTCTTCATTCGTTCATCCACACATACATAATCAATCAATGACTTTCGTTCCACCACTGTCTTATCTTTCATCGTCAACATCCGTTTCCACGTGTACCTGTGGATCATTCTGTGTCGGAAGAAGGTGTTGGCTATCCACAGCCTCCTTCCCACACATACGTCCACAAGTGCACTACCATTCCCATTCACCTCTGATGGTACCCCCCACCCTCCCACCACTCCCTCAACTTTCCTATCACCCACCTTACCATTCATATCCCCAATCAGAAATATTCTTTCGTTCTTGTCAAACTTCTCCAGGCACGCCTCCACATTCATCCAGAACTCCTCTTTCTTTCTTTCAAGTATATCCTCTGTCGGGGCATACACGCATACAATCACCCACGTTTGTATTCCTACTTTCATTCTCACCCACACAATCCTTGAACCCACAGACCCATACTCTCTTACACATTCCTTCCATTTGCTACTTACAAACAAACATGCACCTTCTCTCGCTGTTCCTTCACTCACTCCAGCACACACACCCATTCCACATTCCCATTCTCTCACATCTGAACCTTTCCATTTGGTCTCTGTCATTCCACATACATCCAGCCTGGCATTCACTAACACTTCCAGAACCTCTCTCTCTTTTGTTCCATCATTCATGCCACTAACATTCCACGTAGCCATTCTCAGAATGTCCGAAGGCATGTCCTTAGTCGGTCGTGGTTCGTCAACGTTGGTTCCGTCCGCATCCGAGGCTGTTCGTTCGTTTTTCTTTGCTTAGATATTTTTTCCGGGTGGGGGTCGCAAGCCCACCGACCCAACCTCTTTAGTCGCCTCTTACGACACGCAGAAGGCACGTGGGGCATATTCTATTCCCTAACCCCCAGGGGGCAAAGTGGTTTAGGTAAGTGGTTTAGAATAATTCCCAAGATGTATTTATGTCGTTATTGTTAATTAAAAAGATCCAGTCAGTTTCTTTAACCCTTCCAGCCCGGGTGTCCTTTTAAAAGGACACCGCGGCAGATGGGCAGAAGCCCGGGTGTCCGTTTAATAGGCAGTAAGCTTGAAAGCATATTCAGCTTGGTCTGAACGCCGTGCGTCCGACGCATGTAAACAAAGCCGATCGTTGCGTCACCGCACCTTCGAAAACAAGAAGGAGACGTCGGATCAATGTTATTGTTGTGACGTCAGACGAAATTAGTGTCTGAAAAGCTCCGATATTGTCAACATCGCGGAAAAATTCGCTCCACGGAAATCGTCATCACAACTGAACCAGTTGACTTAGAGAGCTCTACTCAACGCCAGTCTGCAGATTGGAAACCGCACTACGTTTATAGATGCGTGGGAAATTTCTAGCAGTTAAAATTAAAAAAAAAACGGTAGCCTAGGCCTAGACGTTTTTCGGCCAGATCGCCCGGGTAGCCCACACTGTCCTTTGGAGGACCAGCCCGGGTGGGAAGGGTTAAACATAGCTCTAAGTTTATGAAAGTTTGCTTTCTTGAAATTAGGGACTTTTTCGATGCTGCTATTTGGTTCGTTACTAGTAAACTTTAAAGTGAAAGTTATTGTACAATGGTCGCTGTTACTGAATTCATTACCAACATTCAAATTCTCTATTAATTCTTCTTTTGTTGCAAGTACAAGGTCAAGAACATTATTACCACGGGTCGGCGATCGAACAAATTGATAGAGTGAACTCTCTTGCAAGTTCGCATACAAGTCGAGACACTGTTGCGTGGTAGTCTCTCTCTCGCTCTTTCCCACGCTTGGCAACACAGATGACCACGCCCTGCTAGCAACTCGCTAATGTTAGCACAAATATATACCTAAGAATAAGGGAATAACAAGGAGAAAAGGTGATAATTGAAGGGGGGGGGGGGGGATGTGGAGGAGTGATATTTGGCATGGCCAAGGGGCAATTAACCCTCTGTTCCAGGAAGGGCTCTTGAACGCCCATAAAAAAGCATACCAGAGCTACCCGGAAGGGCTCTTTAACGCCCAGTGGTTGAAAGCCTGTGAGCTTGGTGTGTGAGGCGTCGGTCCGACGCATGTAAACAACAGCCGGCTGGACCGACGCCCCGCATCTCCGGCCACAAGAAGGAGAGCGTCGCCTGTTCGTTTGTGCCTGTATGTTGTTGTTAAGTATCGAAAAGTAGTGTAAAGTGGCTGGTGTTGCCATAAAGTTATCTCCAATGAAATCATCATCACAACTGAACCAGTTGACTTAGAGAGCTCTACTTAACCCTCTCACCATGGAAGGGCTCTTGAACGCCCATAAAAAAGCATATAACAGGTACCCGGAAGGCCTCTTGAACGCCCAGTGGTTGAAAGCCTGTGAGCTTCGTGTGCGAGGCGTCGGTCCGACGCATGTAAACAACAGCCGGCTGGACCGACGCCCCGCATCTCCGGCCACAAGAAGGAGAGCGTCGCTTGTTCGTGTGTGCCTGTATGTTGTTGTTAAGTATCGAAAAGTGGTGTAAAGTGGCTGTTTTGGCCATAAAGTTATCTCCAATGAAATCATCATCACAGCTCAACCAGTTGACTTAGAGAGCTCTAGTTAATGCCATTCTACAGGTAAATAACACAGCTACGCTTGGGGATGCGCGGGAATGCGGGAAGCAGTCTGATTAACGAATATACGGTAGCCTAGCCTAGACGTTTTTCGGCCAAAACACCCGGGTTTCGAGGAATATATATATAATACATAGCCGGGGCTGGAGGGTTAACGCCATTCTACAGGTAAATAACACAGCTACACTTGGGGATGCGCGGGAATGCGGAAGCAGTCAGAATAACAAAGATACGGTAGCCTAGCCTAGACGTTTTTCGGCCAAAACACCCGGGTTTCGGGGAATATTTATGTAATGCGTAGCCGGGGCTAGAGGGTTAAAAAACAAAAAATAAATAAATAAAAAAATTGATACTGGGCTGATTTAAATGTTTTTTTTTTGGGCCTTGGATTATATAAGGCTTCCCGCAGCCCACCAGTAAAACTTATATCAGTCTTGCCGCACTTGCCGGGTTAAGTATCTAGGAGGAATGATAAGCAAGGACACAGGTGTGGAAAGGGAGGTAAGACAGAGTGAGTGAGGGAAGGAAACTTTTCGGCGCAATGGGAAATATGTGGAAGGTCAGAAATATCGGAATGAAAGCTAAAAGTGTAATGTATCAAGGGATAGTTGTACCAACAGTGATGTATGGGGCTGAAACCTGGGGTCTGCATAGAGCTGGAGGTCCCTAGTAATCCTTTGTCTATGGATCTTCTCCTGGACGGCCTAGATGTGTGAAGTTTTATTTTCGTTTTATTGTGTTGTTTCTGTTTGAGCTCTGTCCCGAGTTGGCCATGCTGAGAGGATTGGGTTCTAGTCATGTGGTGATGGGCTGGTCTATCAGTGAGAGTTGAGCAGTCTCTGCCATACCCATAGATTACTCTGACTGTTCCTTTCGCTAATATATTTTCTAGATTTCAAGTAGTGGCGTCTCTTCCGTGGATTGACCTCTCTACTGCCAACCTAGAGGTTGGCAGACTGGGAGCCAAAGTTTCAAATTTTTCCTTTGCCCCTCAACTTACCCTTCATAATTGTTAAGGGGCACAGGGACCTGGGTGGGGCTTTAGTGTCCCGGGCATTTCCGCACCCTCCTCAGCCCCTCGCCTAGGATCGGCTTCGGTCACCTGGGCTTTCTTAGTGGTAAAGCTGGGAGGGTTCTGTGGGGGTGCTTGGTTATGGCCTTCGCCTTGCTCGGGACCGTGGGGCTGCTCTTTCAGACAGCCTGGGGATCAACAACAATAACATCCAGCTTTCTTCTCTCCTTTTTCTTCAGAGCCCATGTTCAGCCCCATATATCACTGTTGGTACAACTATCACTTGATACATTGCACTTTTAACTTTCATTCCAAGATTTCCCACCTTCCACATACTTCCCATTGCTCCGAAAACTTTCCTTCCTTCACATACTCTCTGTTTTACCTCCATTTCACCTTCGGGCCAGCCCTATGAGAGTTCTTTTATGGAGCTCAGTGGTCGGGTTAAACTAATATTAAAAAAAAAATAAATAAAAAATAAACATACCTCTGTTCCTGCTTATCATTCCTCCTAGATATTTAAAACACTCCAATTGTTCTAGTATTTCCTCATCCAGCCTCACATCTAGATTTACCCTACGATCACCTCTATTACACACCATCACTACTTTTATTGATGTTGACCCTCAGCTTTCTCCCACAAACCACACTAAACTCTTTGACTACTCGCTGCAGTTTCTCCTCAGAATCCGCAACCAACGCTGTGTCATCAGCAAACAGCAACTGATGCAATTCCCAATCTCTACTATTATTTCCTACTACACCCAATCCTCTACCCATAGTTCTCATTTTCACCTCCCTCATCATACCATCCATATATGTCTCTTTAAAAAAAAAACAAAAAAAAAAAAAAAAAAAACAGCCATGGTGACATTACACAACCCTGTCGTAGACTTAAATTTACCTCAAACCAATCACACAATTCATTATTTACTACTCTAAAACACGCTCTGCTCTCTTAACACCTAACCGACGGTGAACATCATATGACGGGCGAGAGAATATTGGCCACCCCTGCGGTGCCCATCATATAACGGGTGCCATTTTGAGGACGTTATGAGCTCTGAGAGAGAGTCCGCGCATTGGGAGGACGATAGCTGGGCTTGGACCGCTCGGTATCACGTCTAGGCCGCCTCTGACACGTAGTATGCCTCATCCCTACCGCCGTACCTTGCGAGACAAGGGAAAAAAACTTGAAAATTACCTTACTTTAGGGTATTTTCACCTCCGGTTACGCGATCGCTGCAAGATAACCTGTGGTCATACAAGGATGATTCAGGTGTCATTGAAAAGCTCTATTATCGCCCTAGCACAGATCATATAATTATATTACGCTCTGGCTCTTGTTTATGCATGAAAAAGAGCATGGAATGAAGCTCGTTTTCAGTAAATATATCCGCCCAGCAGCATGGTCATGCCAACAAACATCTATCTATCTATCTATTGCCTGACGCCGCGATCCCCGAAGGGGTGGCCACGAACGAACCGCCCCCATGCACCTCTGTCCCCAGTCAGTCGACGCCCCTCCCCCCAACCAGCACCGCCTTCGTTCATGTACTTCCTCACTCCATCCTTCCACCTCTCATTCGGTCTACCCCTCCCTCTCTGTCCCTCCACCTCGCTCTCGTACACCCTCTTAGTCATTCTCTCGCTTTCCATACGTTCCATATGTCCGAACCATCTCAAGTTGTTCCTTTTCACACTTTCCAGCACATCTACCTCCACACCACACCTCCTTCTTACTTCCTCATTAGTCTGTCTATCCCTCCATGTAACTCCGCACGCACTCCTTAAGTAATTTATTTCCACTGCTCTCACTCTTGGTCTGAGTCTCTCAACCAACGTCCATGCTTCGCTTCCGTAAGTCAGTGTCGGGATTACCACACTGTCATGCAAGGACTTCTTCACTTCCATACTGACCACCCTATTTCTTGTTACTGCTTTTAGCATTCCTACAACCCTCTTTCCCTGTTGTACCCTCTCCCGCACTTCTTCATCCATAGTCCCATCTTTACTCAACACACTGCCCAGATACTTAAAAGAGTTGACGATCTCCATAGCCTGACCGTTCAGCTTCACCTCACACTCTGTGACTTCACCCCTTTCGAAGACCATAACCTTGCTCTTCCCCGCATTTACCTTCAAATTCCGTTTTTAGCACACTGTTCCAAACTCATTTACCAGACCCTGCAACTCCCATTCATTATCACTCATCAGAACTGTATCATCCGCAAACAGCAGTATAGGTAGCTTCCACTCAATTCCCTCCCTTTTCAGCGATACACCAACATCCACTGCTCTTGATAGTATTTCTTTCATGACTCCATCCATATATACAGTAAACAACCACGGGGACATCACACACCCCTGTTTCAAACCAACATTCAGGTCAAAGAACTCGCTCTGCTCACTCTCCACACGTACTGCCGCCTTTGCACCCTCATACATGCTCTTCACTGCTTTCAGCAACTTGCCCTCTACTCTGTATATTCTAAGTACTTTCCACAAACCTTCTCTATCCACTCTGTCATAGGCCTTCTCCAAGTCCATAAAGGCAACATACACCTTTTGTTTCTTCTCCAGATATTTCTCCACAACACAATTCAGGGTAGAAATCTGATCTACACATCCTCTTCCCTTCCTAAAATCTCCCTGCTCGTCGCCTATCCATTTCTCCGTTCTCATTCTCACTCTCTCAATCACTACCCTACTGTATACCTTCCCTACTACGCTTAGAAGACATATTCCTCGGTGGTTACCACACACTCCTCTTTCCCCTTTGCCCTTATATAGGGGGACTATTATGCCAGTCTTCCAGTCATTGGGTGCACTCCCCTTAGCTCTCCTGAGCTATCACCTCTCCTGAGCTATCAGAAGAGACTGGATGACTCCGTTGTCGACTCCTGCCCGGGATGTAACACAGCACCCCATACCATTAAACACATCATAGAAGAGCATTTCACACAACCACTTACGCCAACAACACAATCTACACTCAATGAGAGCTCTGTGGGAAAGCCCGATCGTGGCCATGGCCTTCCTCAGGGACTCGGGGCTGTTCGGCCAGGCAGCTTAGGGAACAACAACAACAACTCCCCTTCTCCCATGCTAGTTTGCACATTTTCCATACCCATTCTATCACTATCTCACCACCATACCTCAACATTTCCCCACACACTCCATCTGTTCCTGGTGCTTTCCCCAACTTCACTCTTTTCATGGCTTCCCACACTTCTGACCTCCTGATCCCCACCTCCTCCTCCACTACTTCTCTTCTTCTCCCTCCCATACCATATCCAGCTATGTTTGCTGGCTCTTCATTCCTTACATTTAGCAACTCATTGAAGTACTCCCTCCATCTTTCGACTCTCTCTTGCTTCTCGGCTAGCATTCTCCCATTCTTATCAACAAACATGCCCGCTTTTAAAGAGTTAATATAAACTTTTGACTGCTCTTAACAAATTACCTCCAATTTCATAAATCCTTAGCACTTTTCACATTGCTTCTCGATCCACGCGATCATACGCTTTTTCCAAATCCATAAAAGCCAAAAATATCTCCTTATGCTTCTCTAAATACTTCTCACATAGCTGTCTTACTGCAAAAATCTGATCCACACACCCTCTTTCCCTCCTAAAACTGCACTGCTCTTCTCCTATTGTACCTTCCATACCCTTTATTATCCTCTCTATCAACTCCCTGCCATACAGCTTTCCAATCACTGATAATAAACTAATACCTCTATAACTTGAACACTCCTGCCGGTTACCCTTCCCCTTGTACAACGGCACAATACAAGCACTCCTCCAGCCTAGTGGTACCATTGACACAACAAAGCACACATTGAATAGTCTCGCCACCCAATCTATTATCACATCTCCACCCTTCTTAATACACTCCACAGCAATATCATCCATACCTTTTGCTTTTCCCCCTCTCATTGTCTCACTGCTTGTTTTACCTCATTTTTCCCAATCATTCCCTGCCACCTGGGTGGCCTGGGTAACCTATCTCCATCAACCACTGCGTCATGTGGTGATGGGCTGGTCTATCAGAGTTAGAACTGAGCGATCTCTGCCATACCCATAGCTTACTCTGACTGTTCCTTTTACTTATATATTTTCTAAATCTCAAGTGACGGCGTCTCTTCCGTGGATTGACCTCCCAATCTACCAAGATTGGAAGCCAAAGCGTCACATTTTTCCTTTGCCCCTCAACTTTCTCTTCATAATTGCTGAGGGGCACAGGGCCCTGGGTGGGGCTTTGGTTTCCCGGGCGTTTCCGCACCCTCCTCAGCTCCCCGCCATGGAGTGGCTTCGGTCACCCAGGCTTTATTGTGGTCGGCAAGGAGGGTACTGTGGGGGCGCTCGGTTATGGCCTTGGCCTTGCTCGGGGCCTTGGGGCTGTTCGGCCAGGCAGCTTGGGGAACGACAACAACAAAAACAACACCAACCACTGCTTCAATCACTGCCTCCCTTCCATCTCTTACATTTAGCAAAAATTCAAAATACTCAACATAACTTTTCCTCACTTGCACTCCTTCCATTAGTAACTCTCCATTTGCATCTTTCACCGACTCTTCCCTCTTTTATCCTCCTTTCCTTACTCTATTTACCTTTTTCCAAAACATCATCTTTCGTTCCTCAAAATTCTCCCTCAACCTTTGACCCAACCTTTTATTTAGATTTGTCTTTGCTTCTCTAATCTTCCATTTTGCCTCTCTCCTTTTCTCCTTGTACCTCTCCCATACCTCAACACTACCATCCTGTAAAACCCTCTCAACCCTCTTTTCCTCAATTGCCTTTCTCACCGCATAATTCCACCACTCGCTTCCCTTCCTGATACCTCTGCCTCCTACTTTCCTTTTACCACATACTTCCTCTGCGCTTGCTTTCACTCCTTCCTTAAACTGTTTTAATTCATCCTCTACTTCCCTCTCTTCTATCTTTCTCACTTCCATCCACTTTTCGTTCAGTCTTTCCTTGTACTCTCTCTCTTTTTGTACTTTTCTCTAACTCACAAACTTTTATTACCTCTTACCTCACGCTTGTCTCGCATTCTCCAGTAACTCATAACTCTTAGCTTTCCCTCCACCAAGTAACGATCCGCCTCACCTCTCAGCACATTCACATCCAGCAGCTTACACAATCTTGAATTTTTATAAAGTTATTATTCAGAACCAGAAGGACTAGAACTACCAAAATATATTCCTAAAACAAGGGCTTGTGTGACTACTGTAACACCAACATGAAGATGAACATACCGTGTTGTAAGCAATGGTCTGGAAAAGTTCCCCCCCGTGTATGGAAGAGTCCAACACCTCCCGACCTCCTGGGTAGCTGTCGATGAACACTGTGTGGGTGAACAGTCCACACGTCTGTCTTGGAAGAACCTGTAGGGAAAAGATACCACAGCAGAGGTTCATTAATGTAATACTGTAAGTCTGGAGACCAGCAGCCAGAGGTCATGCTGGATCATGAAATATCATACTGTATAACAAATTACATAAATAAGTGAAGCAATGTGGAAGGTGTTAAGGATTTATTAAATTGGAGGAAATTTGTTAAAAGCAGTTAAGAGTTTTTATGAAGGGAGCAGAATGTGTGTTAGAGTAGGAAATGGTGAGTTGAGTGAATGGTTTGAGGTAAAGGTAGGTTTGCGACAGGGTTATGTAATGTCACCATGGCTGTTGTTGTTGTTGTTGCTGTTCCCCAGGCTGCCTGGCCGAACAGCCCCAAGGCCCCGAGCAAAGCCATAACCGACCGCCCCCACAGAACCCTCCCTGCCTACCACAATAAAGCCTGGGTGACTGAAGCCACTCCATGGCGGGGAGCCGAGGAGGGTGCGGAAACGCCCGGGAAACCAAAGCCCCACCCCAGGCCCTGTGCCCCTCAGCAATTATGAAGAGAAAGTTGAGGGGCAAAGAAAAAAATGTGACGCTTTGGCTTCCAATCTGTCAACTTCTAGGTTGGCAGATTGGGAGGTCAATCAATATGTTTATGGATAGTGTGGTGAGGGAGGTGAAAATGAGAACTATGGGAAAAGGATTGGGTTTAGTAGGAAAGAATGGTAGATTGGGAGTTGAATCAGTTGTTGTTCGCTGATGACACAGCATTGGTGGCGGATTCTAAGGAGAAACTGCAATGGGTAGTCAAAGAGTTTGGTGTGGTTTGTGGGAGGAGGAAACTTAAGGTAACACCAATAAAAGTAAAGTAATGGTGTGTAATAGGGAATATCGCAGGGTGAATCTAGATGTGAGGCTGGATGGGGAAATATTGAAACAAGTGGAGTGTTTTAATTATCTAGGAGGAACGATAAGCAGGAGTGGAGGTATGGAAATGGAGGTAAAACAGAGAATGTGTGAAGGAAGGAAGGTTTACAGAGCAATGGGAAATATGTGGAAGGTGAGAAATCTCGGAATGAAAGTAAAAAGTGCAATGTATCAAGGAATTGTTGTGCCAACAGTGCTGTATGGGGCTGAGACATGGGCTCTGAAGGAAAAGGAGAGAAGAAAGCTGGATGTGATGGAGATGAGCTGCTTGAGGAGTATGTGTGGAGTTACTCGTAGAGACAGATTGAGGAATGAAGAGATACGTAGGAGAGAGAGAGAGAGGGCAGCAGGAACATTTGTCGGCCAGAGTGGACAGAAGGGTGCTGAGCTGGTATGGTCATGTTGAACAAATGGAAGATGAAAGGCTTACAAAGAGAATATGTGAGTCAGATACAAGGGGAGATAGAAGGGCAGGAAGACCCCCATCGAGATGGAGAGACTGTGTAAGAAAAGCTTTGGATTATAGAGTAATGACTATAGATCAGGCAAGGGAACTGGTAATAAACAGGAATGAATGGAGAATGCTTGTGAATAGATGAGTGAACACGTCACTTGGGGGAAGGGGTAGGGCGCAAGTTGGACTAGATAATAGTCCATCAGGCACCTGTCCCGGGGAGATGGTTTATATGAAGGGTGCGTTTGTAAGTGTGGTGGGCGGGCTTGTGGTTTCGCTCTGCTGCATGTCTGCCTGCCGAGATCGGAACCTCTCCGGGTGGTCAGGGGCCGGGGGAGTGCTGGAGGGACCTTGGTGACCCTGGTCTCTGGGTCTTCTCCTGGATGACCTACAGGTAGATGTGTGTGAATTTGTATTTTGTTTTTGTGTGTTCATTATTTTCTGTGTGTTTTCCCTATACTGGCTCTGTATACGACAGAATTGAAAGAGGTCTGTGGAAAGTATTGACAATATACAGAGTAGCTGATAAGTTGCTGAAAGCGGTGAAGAGCATATTTAAGGGTGTAAATACTGCAATGCTCGTGGAGAATGAACAGAGTGAGTTCTTTTATCTGAATGTTGGGTTAAAGCAAGGGTGTGTGATGTCTCCATGGTTGTTCAATATTTATATGGATGGAGTCATGAAACAAATTCAAGGAAGAGTAGTGGATGTTGGTGTACCCCTGATATGGAAAGGAAATGAGTGGAAGTTGCCTGTACAGTACTGCTGTTTGCTGACGATACAGTTCTGATAAGTGATAATGAGTGGGAGTTGAAGGGTCTGGTAAATATGTTTGGAACCGTGTGTGATAAAAGGAACCTAAAGGTAAATGCGGGGAAGAGCAAGGTTATGGTCTTTGAAATGAGTGCAGTCACAGAGTGTGAGGTGAGGTTGAATGGTCACGTTATGAAGAATGTCAGCTCATTTAAGTATTAGGGCAATGTGATGAGTAAAGATGGGATATGGAAGAAGTGAAGGAGAAAGTGTAACAGGGGAAGAGGGTTGTAGGAATGCTGAAAGCAGTGACAAGGAACAGGATGGTCAGCATGGAAGTAAAAGTCATTGTATAAGTGTGGTAATCCCGACATTGACGTACAAGAGTGAAGCATTGACGTTGTTGGAGAGGCACAAATCAAGACTGATTGATTGATTGATGCAGATTTTAATGCCGTACACTCCTTTGATTGACAGGGCTAGGGTGTGCCCTTGTTACAGGGACCTTAACTGGACATTTGCCACGAATCGCTAGACCGAGCTGACCAAACTCTTGACATTTATCAATGGCAAGGCCTGGGATCAAACTACCGACCCTTCGATCAGCAGCCAGACGCGCTACCGACCATGCCACAGCCTGTGAGAGGGGTGGAAATTAGTTACTTGAGAAGTGCATAGGAGTTACATGGAGGGATAGACAGACAATGAGGAAGTAAGAGAGCGGTGTGGTGTGAATGTGGATGTGCCGCAAAGTGTGAAAAGGAACACCTTGAGATGGTTCTGTTATGTGGAACATATGGAAAGCGAGAGAATGACCAAGAGAGTATACAAGAGTGAGGAGGAGGGACAGAAAGGGAGAGGTAGACCGAGAGTGAGATGGAGTGATGGAGGTAAGAGGTATAGGAGAGAAAGCGGAGTTGGTTGGGAGGAGGGGCGTCGGCTGACAGTGGACAGAGGTGTATGTGGGCGATTCATTCGTAGGGGATTCTTTGGGGATTATGGTGTCTGGCAATAGATAGATATAGAAAAAATGATGTAGCTATCATATACTATACTGTACAGTATAGTAGGTTTTCAATTCAACCCTCTCCTGTCTCACCATAATATTCCGGTGAATGAAGCCTCTCCTGAGTCTGCCGGGGTAGAGGTGAGGGTATTCCTCGGATGACGTAACACGAACATTCCACACTTTCTTCCAGGCTGCGTACAAAGGCTCGTGCACTGGGTACACCCCGGAGTGGTGTGGTGCGATGCTGTAACCTGCAGTCAAATTTGTATATTAAGTACAGTTCAATAGGAAACCTGCAGAGAACTGTTCTTGGACAACTTGATGTGCAAAGATTTCGAGTAAAAGATCAGGATACAGTAGATTAAACATCATAAGACAAACAAATTTAACTTTAGGTGACCTCTTCATGTGAAAGGTTCTACAGCTCTGTCCCTCGACTCTGAAGGGGCTTTCCTAACCAAAATAAATCATCTGGTGGTAGCTACAATAACTAATACCAGTAGTACCAATCTGACTGAAACAGTTCCCAATCTTCAAAATATATTAACGATACTGTAAAGATATACAAATACTACTACAGTACTAGTAAAACAGGGTAATTATGACGCGGGGTAATTTCGCTGTGACTGCAATAAACCAATTCATAGCCCCATAGCTCCAATTTTGCATGGCTGCTGTTAGGCTTAGTTAGAGGAAAGATGACTTAACAAGGTCATTAAAGGTTTTGATCCATTGTATAAACAAATGGCTTTTGAGAAATAAAATTGTTTACCAAATTATTTTTAAAGAAACGGTCGCGATAGGTCGGGAATGCGAAATCCCCCGGATGAATAACAGGGGTGCTATGGGCTCTCTGCGAGAGGGCTGGTTATCACACAGAGGCCCACGTCTCTTCAACAAACTCCCACGGCGAGTAAGAGACATGAGGGACGTCTCGTTAGACAGCTTCAAGAGATCCCTGGATGTCGAACTGCAAAAGGTGCCAGACGAGCCCATCCTCGCAAGGGAGCGAGCTGTCACTTCAAACAGTCTACTGCACCAAATCACCACCCATAACGAGGGGCGTCGCGCTCCTTGGTGCCGCTAGAAGAGCGGCGCACACATCAAAAGGTATCAAAAGGTAAGGTAAAGGATACGAACGGCGATTAGGCGGCACGTAATAATTGAAGTTAGTCACCACATCCTCCAGGGTGAACCATGTCCAAACTCTGATATGGACAGTCTTACTTTAAGTATTACATTAAGTATTTAGTATTAAGTTTGTGGGATCAATGGTTATATAGAATAATTAAGAAGTTAATAATTATGTTCTATATTGGATATTGGGTAGTCTATCATTCCTATTATCCTAATTGCCTAAGTTCATAGGAATGATAGACTACCCAATATCCAATATAGAACATAATTATTAACTTCTTAATTATTCTATATAACCATTGATCCCACAAACTTAATACTAAATACTTAATGTAATACTTAAAGTAAGACTGTCCATATCAGAGTTTGGACATGGTTCACCCTGGAGGATGTGGTGACTAACTTCAATTATTACGTGCCGCCTAATCGCCATTCGTATCGTCGCAATCGTTTCTTTAAAAATAATTTGGTAAACAATTTTATTTCTCAAAAGCCATTTGTTTATACAATGGATCAATGAACTTAATGAATGGATCCTATGAACTTAGGCAATTAATGGTGATGGGCTGGTCTCTCAGAGTGAGAACTGAGTGATCTCTGCCATACCCATAGCTTACTCTGACTGTTCCTTTTACTTATATATTTTCTAGATCTCAAGTGACGGCGTCTCTTCCGTGGATTGACCTCCCAATCTACCAGATTGGAAGCCAAAGCGTCACATTTTTCCTTTGCCCCTCAACTTTCTCTTCATAATTGCTGAGGGGCACAGGGCCCTGGGTGGGGCTTTGGTTTCCCGGGCGTTTCCGCTCCATCCTCAGCTCCCCGCCATGGAGTGGCTTCGGTCACCCAGGCTTTATTGTGGTCGGCAGGGAGGGTTCTGTGGGGGCGCTCGGTTATGGCCTTGGCCTTGCTCGGGGACCTGGGGCTGTTCGGCCAGGCAGCTTGGGGAACAACAACAACAACAACAACTTAGGCAATTATAATTGGGTGGGAAAATATATACCAACCCATTTGCGCATGCGTGATATTGGCGGACCTCTCGCGAATATTGTGAGGGTCCTACACTCTCTACCTAGCCGTCACCACAACCAGACCGTCTGCTTACACTCTCGTGTTTCACGTCATATTTCGCCCCATTAGTGATAGTACTTGGCTCATCAATTCTCCATCTATCCATACTAATCCATAGATCATTAATCATCATTCCCATCAATCATTAAGTATAGTGGCCCCCTTCTTTATTCATCAACTCTATCCTATTGGCTAACACACCCGTTTCACACACCATCTTGTAACATCATCACGGCTCAACAGGTCAACTAAGTTCTACAGCACTAGTTCCAGTCTTCAGGTGATATAAACTATTATATGATATTATTATACAGTCCACTGAACCATCTAACTAACGAATATCCATATAATATATGGTCCTTCGCCCGTCCTAGTGTTGTGGCGCCTAGCCGGCGTGCTCCCATTATTTCCTGGTCCGTGAGCTTCTGCATGGCTACCCTCTCGCTATTTTTTTCGTCTGTTTCGGCCGCGAGGGTGTTTGTGTATTGCCAACATGGCGCAAGGCTTCTTTAAGCACGGCGCGGCAGGGGGGGGCATAGGCGAAAGTTTTGAGCCAGAGAGGGCTATTTACCCTGGCCTTATAAAAAAAGTGGCCATTATAGGCCATTCATATGTGCAGGATCTGTATGTAGATAAGCCAGTTTACCATCCCCAGTACACTGTCAAACCTCTTGCCGCCCCAGGGGCTAAAGTAAGCACTATAAGGAGTACTGAGGCCTGGGAGCAATTACTTAGCTGGCGTCCTAATTTGACATACCTTGTCATCGGTGGCAATGACGTGAAGTCAGGCGTTGCACCAAAGGATTTAGCCAACGAGATCCAGGAGTTGGTTAGGGAGATAGAGAATAGGACAGGAGGCCATTGCTTCATAATAGGAATAGAGAAGCGCCAGAACCCTAGAGGAGTCGAACCCGCTGAGTTCAACAAAATTCGCAATTCGGTTAACCAGTGGCTCAAGCGCAACCTGCCATGGACTCAGAGCCGGTACCAGTCAATGAACACCTCAGCAGCTGATTTTGGGTGGGATGGCATCCATCTAACACCGCCCGCCTCGGATCGGCTGTTCCGAGAGATAATTGGATCGGCTCGGGTCTTCTTTGGTGCAGACGCTTGAGCCATAGGCCTATAATGCATTTTTTGTGATTAATTGAAAGTTCAATGTGTCTTGCTTTTCTGATTATGCCTAATTAAATTTAAAACAAATATTTATTGGCTTTTCTAAATTATCAGTGAATCACGATGCATCTATTAAACCTTTACAAAATTTCTGAGATAGCCTAACTTTTCAGAATTTCTGTGATAGCCTATAACTTTTCTGATTATTGTGTCATCTAAATTTCTAGTACTAAAATTTGAAGGGTTGTAATTTGGGTTTTAGTTTTGATGATTTCGGCACTCGGCGGGCGCTAATTCTACAAGTTATAAAGCCACTCATCTTTCTGATAATTTGCCATTTATCCCATCACTCGCGTTTAGTGTTAGGTCCGAACCCGAGTTTGATCGGCTATTTATCACCATGTCTTGTTAGTTTATCCTTTGTTTTTTCCCTTTTTATTTCTTGCCGTTGCTCGCGATTTGTGATAGAACCCGAGTTTGATCGGCATGATAGTATTGCAATTTGTTTTCCCTCTCGCATTTGATGTTACTCGCATTTGTTCTCGCTCTTTGATTATCTGTCATTGGTCGCTCGCGTTTAGCATTAGAACCCGAGTTTGATCGGCGGAAGATTTCCTGTTTCAAATAAACTGTCATAAAGGTCTGGGTTTTGTTTTGGACTAAGGGTGACAATATGGAAGCTCTAGCCCAAGGCAAATGCCGTAGGGCAGGTATTAAAGGTTCCTTGACTGTCCTGGCAGCAGGTTTGGATGAGTTCTTGGAGTCCGCAACTCGGGTAGAAATCGAGGCAAAACTTCATAGCGTGCAAACCCAGGTGGCCAAATTTGAGGCCAATCAAGAGGTCTTGATGCCGCTATACACCTCAGACGATGAATATTTCAAAGAAAACCAAGCGGATACCATCTACTTATTTGACATCTATGGGATAGTCGCCCGCATAAAGGCGGAGTTGGGTGGTCAAGAAGGGCAAACTCGATCCGACAACAAAAAGGGATCGGGAGTTAAATTGCCGCACCTGATATCCTACCCACCTTCGCTGGCGACTCCACATTATGGACTGGGTTTTGGGACATGTTTCGATGTGTGGTGCATGAAAGGACTGACTTAAGTTCAATTCAAAAGTTAACATACTTAAAGGGTCAGTTAAAGGGGGATGCCTATAAGCTGATAGAAGGTTTCTCGGTGGAGGGTGCAAGCTACGTCCCCGCCTTAGACTTACTTCAAGAAACCTTCGGGCACCCCGACAGGGTAAAGGCGGCACACATCATGCATTTCCATAATCTTGTCGCTCCTAAATGTCAGGCCGTAGAACTAAAGGCTTTCTACGCCACCATGGAAAGTGCCATGAGATCTATGACTAGTCAACAGGTGAGTCTGACAGAGTTCTGTGTGGTTACATTGCTGAATAAATTGCCATCACCAGTTAAGGAGACCATTAGGAGGGAGATGGGTGAGCAAAGCTTAGATTACAAAACTTTCACACGGTGTTTTCAGGCAGAATTGTATAACATGGTTGGTCAGGACTCCCCAGGAAAGAATATGCCTGTGGCTACGGCTGCATTCGCAACACAGAGTGGTAGTAGCCGGTTCCCATGTAAACTGTGCGGTGGGAATAACCATCCCTGGTATAAATGCTTTAAACATAAAACGGGACCGCTCAAAATTAAAAGAGCTCGGCAACTACGACTCTGTGCGGGATGTCTCTCCAGTGATCATGGTAGTAATGGGTGCACTAACCCTAACATCAAAAATTGTAGGTATTGCCAGGGTAAGCACTTTCACTCCCTGTGCCCAAAACAGAGAGAGGCAAGACCAGTAAGTGGAGGTACTACTAGGAAAGAGTCAACACCTACAACCTCAACAACAATGTCTGTAAGTATGAATAAGCAAACTGTGATCCTACCCACAGTTCAGCTGCCTGTAAAGGGTAGACACAGGAAAAGTATAAAAGTCAGATCCCTATTAGACCAATGCTCACAGAGGACCTTCGTGAAGAAATCCGTACTACCGTCCCTTTCATACGAAACCGTGGGGACGGAAGAATTACGGCTTCATGGTTTCACCGGAACTCAAAACCCTCGTGAGTATACTATTGTAGCACTGAAATATTTACATCGGGGTAGGTTCCATCGTCTCGAAGCAATTGTGGTCGAGGATCTTCCCGAACATAAAGGTGAGTCTAGTCTTAGTGCTGAAATGATTAGTTTAACCCTCCAGCCCCGGCTATGTATTACAGTAAACCCTCGCCATCTCGGACCTCTAGAAGTCGGAAACCCGTACTAGTCGGACTGGCTACGGCCTCTCGGACATGCACTTCCGTATTTCGGACATTTCCGTCATCGTTCCGACAGTCTCTGACGTTGTCGGACTTTATACAAGTATTCGGAAAATGTCCGATATTATATTTTTCAATTCCATTGCATTAGAAATGATTAAAAGATTACAAGAAGTCCAAATAAGACATAGTTATGTTAATGTATAAGGGAGTTACGTAGATGCATTAGAGAGATAAATAGATAGAAAGAGAGAGTTACAGAGGGGGAGTGAGCGATAAACACAAACTATTATGAGACGGACTTAATTGGTTCTGAAAAGACAAGATAGATAGAAAGAGAGTTGCAGAAGGGGAAGTGAGCGATAAACACGAACTATTATGAGACGGACTTAATTGGTTCTGAAAAGACAAAGGAGACTTTTATATTGACTCTTTTTCATGTTATTATTTGTGTGCTAGAAGGATAATATTGTTTTCAATTCCATTGCATTAGAAATTATTCAAAGATTACAAAAAGTCCAAATAAGACATAGTTATGTTAATGTACTGTACAGTAGGGTCCCGCATAAAACGTGTTCGCATAAAACGAGTCTCGATTAAAACGACCGACCTAAAATATTAATTAAAATGTAAAACTTGCAAACTAAACAAACCAAAATTGGGACAAGGACAATATAAAGTCAAATTAAATTATCAAAATCGCTATGTGGAAACAACGCTTACTAAAATGAAAATTATTAAATAAAAGAACACAATCCACCACATAGGGTGTACATCACTACATGAGCAAGTTAATCTGTTTCCCAAGCAAACCAATCGCACATATAACAACGCACTATCGTCACGTTAAAGGAAGTAGTCAAGTTTGGGGATTTAATTTTCGATCAGAACGAATGTCGCTTTGTACGAAATATCGTTCGCTTTGTACGAAATATCGTCGCTTTGTACAAAATATAGTTCGCTTTGTATGAAATATCGTTCGCTTTGTATGAAATATCGTTCGCTTTGTACGAAAATTTTCGCTTACAGCGAACATTGACGATATTGCGCCACCAAAATGCTGTGTTCACATAAAACGAAATCGCATAAAACGCCCTCGTTTATCGACCATAAACTCGTTTTATGTGAGACCCTACTGTATAAGGGAGTTACGTAGATGCATTAGAGAGATAGATAGATAGAAAGAGAGAGTTACAGAGGGGGAGTGAGAGATAAACACGAACTATTATGAGACGGACTTAATTGGTTCTGAAAAGACAAGATAGATAGAAAGAGAGTTGCAGAAGGGGAAGTGAGCGATAAACACGAACTATTATGAGACGGACTTAGGGAGACTCCATTTTTTTTTTTGGCTCTGGTCAACATTTAAAGATTTTGTGTTCTCTATGTAAACTGCTTCTTTCAACATAGGAGAATAGCAAAGGAAGGAACAAAAAAACATATCGCATCCATAACCCCCCGGGCCGGGGGTTCGACCTCGACCCCCGAAAAACAAGATTTTTTTTTTTTCAGCCACAATTTTTTTGTTTTGGTGTCTGTAGTCTAAAGGGATGCTGTATGCAATAAAAATGGTCATATGAGGGCATAAACACCTATAGGATATCCCTAGGGCCCCCTTGGGGGGGGCCCAAAATCTTTGTTTTTGTAATTTTTTTACTTATAAATATTAATATAAAATAGTTTAGTCCCCCAAATTATCAGGTTTTCTTTGCGAGCGGGTGGCACTACACGAGAAGAAACGATTGTAGGGGTAACTCAAGGAAAATTGCTCACGGGCTCAACCTAGAATACGTTTTACTTAAGAGTAAATTTCAATCTTTATTCATGAATAGTGCATGTTTATTCACCTAATATGATGATGAATCAGCCATTTACTGTCCGATTGTCTCCAATTTCGCCATATAAGTAGAACAAGTATACATACACACTCCCTCTGAAGCTTTTTGAGTTTGGGAAATATTTTCCATACTCAAATGATTTATTTATGGTAAAAAATTGGGTAAATTAGTTATATTGATAATTTACCAGCGGTTTTAACCATGATCACGTATCAACTTGGCAATATGCTTCGGAGGAGTTGTAGACAGTCTATATAGGGTACCTCATGCACAATATAAAACAATTTTGCAAAGTGGAATGGGATCATCAGATATTTAGTACAAAAAACTAAAAATGCGCTCGCGCGCGCGCGTGGACATAGGACGATGAAAATTTCAGCGAGTCACCGTTACACCTTTAGCATATATGTGTCAAAAGGGGCCAGCAATGAGTCTCTTATAGAAGCTGAGTTAGGAAGCGCACTGGAGTCTCCCCTTAATTGGTTCTGAAAAGACAAAAGAGACTTTTATATTGACTCTTTTTCATGTTATTATTTGTGTGCTAGAAGGATAATATTGTTTTCAATTCCATTGCATTAGAAATTATTCAAAGATTACAAAAAGTCCAAATAAGACATAGTTATGTTAATGCATAAGGGAGTTACGTAGATGCATTAGAGAGATAGATAGATAGAAAGAGAGAGTTACAGAGGGGGAGTGAGCGATAAACACGAACTATTATGAGACGGACTTAATTGGTTCTGAAAAGACAAGATAGATAGAAAGAGAGTTGCAGAAGGGGAAGTGAGCGATAAACACAAACTATTATGAGATGGACTTAATTGGTTCTGAAAAGACAAAGGAGACTTTTATATTGACTCTTTTTCATGTTATTATTTGTGTGCTAGAAGGATAATATTGTTTTCAATTCCATTGCATTAGAAATTATTCAAAGATTACAAAAAGTCCAAATAAGACATAGTTATGTTAATGTATAAGGGAGTTACGTAGATGCATTAGAGAGATAGATAGATAGAAAGAGAGAGTTACAGAGGGGGAGTGAGCGATAAACACGAACTATTATGAGACGGACTTAATTGGTTCTGAAAAGACAAGATAGATAGAAAGAGAGTTGCAGAAGGGGAAGTGAACGATAAACACGAACTATTATGAGACGGACTTAATTGGTTCTGAAAAGACAAAGGAGACATTTTTATTGACCCTTTTTCATGTTATTATTTGTGTGCTAGAAGGATAATATTGTTTTCAATTCCATTGCATTAGAAATTATTTATAGATTACAAAAAGTCCAAATAAGACATAGTTATGTTAATGTATAAGGGAGTTAGTTAGATACATTAGAGAGATAAATACATAGAGAGAGAGTGGCTAGGGGCGAGCGAGCGATAAAATACTAACATATACGAGACAGACTTATGTTTCTGAAAGACAAAGGAGACATTTTTATTTACGCTCTTTTTCATTTTATTATTTGTGTGTTAGAAGGGTAATATTGTTTTCAATTCCATCGTATTAGAATTGATTCATAGATTAAAAAAAGACCAAATAAGACATAGTTATATATATGTATAAGGGAGATAGATGCATTAAATAGATATACAGTAAAAGTTCTTTAATCTGACGACCGATGATTCGAATCTCCCAATAGTCCGAATTTTTCAATTTGAGGCCAAATCCGAATTCACCCAATGGTCCGAATTTCAAGAAGTCCCAAAGTCCCCTTTTTGAGGCATTAGTCCACTCAAATGACACATAATGGAGCACACACATATCATATGTTAGTGAATTCACTTTAAAAGTTTACCATTGTCATTGTAGCCTATTACCTACTTCAAAACATTCAGATTAATGGTCATAGGAAGCTACTGATATAAACGTAAACACCACATCGTCTGCTAGAGAGTTTGTTTTGCTCTTGAACGCATCCTTGGGACGCTCCGATGCGCTACTGGCTTGCACCGCATTTTCTGCAAGCGCATTCAGTCTTGAGCTTGAAAACGCACCTTTGGACGTTCCGATACGCTACTATTTATAGTTCAGTGATCGGAGCGTCCCAAGGGTGCTTTCAAGACAACAAGACAAGGGTGCTTTCAATACAATATAATATAACAGAGCACGTCACAAAAGGAAAATTACAAAAACCTCTCAGGGAAGTGCCGTTGTTAACCCGTACAGCCCCAGCGACGCGCCTGACGCGTCGGCGATGTATGTAACGCACAGCCCCAGAGACGCGCCTGGCGCGTCACCCTAATTGCACCGACCGTAACCTCAGGTGTAGCCACTCAAGAGGGCTCAGATTTGTATGGGAACTGTGTACGTATCCCACGCAACCGTGCCGATGGTTGAAAACTCTCAAAGTCCACGTGCGTGCGCGTGAGCGCGCAATAACCTGGTTTTTTGGGGTAATTGCCTTCAATTTTTTACTCTTGTAAAATACATTTTCGGGGGCTCTGTAGGACCATTCTTTAAGCTTTTTGAGCGGTTTTTCGTGGTTTTTCCTTCATTCCTAACCCATTCGCTATTGTTTCTGGAATAAAACCATTTTTTGAAAACCGGCCGGGTTCACAACAAACATTACAAAACTAGCCGGGGCTGGACGGGTTAAGGCATTACTTCCCGAACCACATCTGATCTGATCTTCAAGAGCAAGACAAACTCACTAGTAGACGGAAGAAGAAGAAGAAGACGATGCGGACATATGGTGTTTACGTTTATATCAGCAGATTCCTTTGACCATTGAATGTTTTGAAGTAGGTAATAGGCTACAATGACAATGGTAAACTTTTGAAGTGATTTCATGAACATATGAGCCGATATGTGTGCACCATTGTGTCATTTGGGTGGCCTAATGCTTCAATGTTTTCGTCAGGAGACAGGTTCATAGGGGTAAAGTCCGATAATCCGAAAAATCCACTAATCCGAACGAGGGCCGGTCCGCTGCCCTTCGGATTAACGGAAGTTTACTGTATAAAAAAAAAAAAAAAATCTCAATTTCTCTGGTGACGCGGACTTTCCTCTTCTAATTCGGAATTTTCCCTCTCTTAAGTCGGACATAAGTTAGACTTCGGACATCTCGGATTTTCGGTCATCTCGGACTGGGTCTCCCCCCAATTAGTCCGAGATAGCGAGGGTTTACTGTATATATATATTTCCCGAAACCCGGGGGTTTTGGCCGAAAAACTTCTACGCCTAGGCTACCGCATCTTTGTTATTTGGCTTGCTTCCGCATTCCCGTGCATCCCCAAGCGTAGATGTGTTTCGTACCTGTAGAATGGCGTTAAGTAGAGATCTCTAAGTCAACTGGTTCAGTTGTGATGATGATTTCATTGGAGATAACTTTATGGCAAAAACAGCCACTTTACACTACTTTTCGATACTTAACAATAACATACAGGCACACACAAAAAAGCAACGCACTCCTTCTTGTGGCGGGAGATGCGGGGCGTCGGTTCAGCCGGCTGTTGTTTACATGCGTCGGACGGACGCCTCGCACACCAAGCTCACAGGCTTTCAAGCACTGGGGGCCTCAGAGCCCTTCCGGGTCGCGCGGACCGAGTTTTTTATGGGTGTTTAAGAGCTTCTCTGGGTCTGATGGGTTAAAGCACCATGGCATTAAATTGGCCGATTCATGCATCACAGAGACAGCACAGCTGGAGGTACTAATTGGTGCCGACTATTACTACAACATAGTGCGACCTGGTTATAAACGGGTAGGTAATTTGGTTTTACTTCCAACCAAATTCGGATATGCACTAAGTGATTCTTATGCGGCATCCACATCCAGTTCCAATACTGAGGTTGTAACAATTCTAAAAGTGGCAGTAACTCCAGTGGACTAATATATGTCTACTGGACAGTTCCCGTGCAAAAAAGAACTGAATGCTTTGTGGGATTTAGACCACATTGGCATATCACCCAAAGAACATTCGCAAGCCGAACGGCAAGCTTTGATCAGTTATGAGGAGACAGTCACGTATGATCCAGAAAGTCTACAGTATCAGGTACGTCTTCCCTGGACCGAAGAAAAGGGACGGTTACCCACCAACAAAGGTTTGGCTGTGGGTAGGTTACGAGGACTCCAGAAGAGGTTCATTGCTGACCCTGGATTTTGTCAACAATATTCGCAGGTAATTTCTGATCAGTTGTCGTGTGGTTTCATTGAGGAGGTTTCATTCTATGACCCTGGGTCATGTCACTATCTGGCGCATCATGGGATCTTAAAGGAAAGCAGGACTACTCCGGTTCGTATTGTATTTGATTGTTCCGCTAAGGTTAACCAGTACATGCCTAGTCTGAACGACTGTCTGTACACGGGACCATCTTTAGTACCGGAGTTAGCTCAGGTTTTGTTGAGATTCCGTTTGCATCAGTATGCGTGGGTCAGTGACATTGAGAAAGCCTTCTTGATGTTAAAACTACATGAGGACGACAGAGATTACACCAGATTCATGTGGCCAAAGAATCCTCTTCGACTAGATTCGCCTCTGCAATGTTATCGGTTCCAGGTTGTATTGTTTGGCGCTACCTGCTCCCAGTTTCTGCTTAACGCGACCATCCTTAAGCATCTTTCTCTTGTTGATGCAGACCCGGAGTTGGTGCAGGAAATTAGGGCTGGGCTATATATCGATAACCTCCAAGGTACGGGGGATATTGAAAGTTCCCTCGTCCGTGCTTACGATATGGCTCGTGAAGTAATGAATAATGCCCATTTATTCCTGCGCCAATGGGCCACAAATAGTCCCGTCATGAGAAAGGTGTTGCAGAAGGATGGTGTTGCTGCGGAACAACAGGATTTGGTGAGAGTACTTGGCCTGGTGTGGAAAACTGACTCTGATTCTCTTTCCTTTGGAGTTCAGTATGCTCCTTTTGACCAGGTTACAAAGCGTGAGTGTTTAAGGTTTGCTGCCAAACTCTTTGATCCTTTGGGTGTTGTGTTGCCAGTATCAATAAGGTCTCGTATCTTTCTCCAACAATTGTGGAGACTGAAATTGGGTTGGGACGATGTTCTCTCTGTGGACCTGCAAGCGGAATGGCGGGGGATAGTGGATGACATGGTTCTCTGTAGTTGTATTGAGTTCTCTAGGAGGATCTGTTTCAGAAAGACAATTTCCCTGCATGCATTTGCTGACGCAAGCAGTGTCGCTTACGGGACTGCTATATATTTATTAGTGGCCCCTCCATCATTGACGAACATGCCTATTACATAAGGCATCCTCTTCAAACACTAATCCGCCGTAGTTTGAATCTACCGCGCAGAGCATTTAAAAACTGAGGAGCCTTCATCATGAGCGCACGTGACCTTACTCATGGCTTCAGTCATTATGAATTGGGTTCTCACTACGAAAAAACTTCGTAAAAAATAAAAACAAAAAGAAAATAAGAATAACTATCCAATAAGCTTTCCATCATATCGTGGATGTACTTGTGTGGATTTCTGACCAGACGCTGATTCAGGCGTCATTCCTCCTTCTCTGCTCTGCGCTCAGCCTGCCCGGACGTACCTTCCACGCTCCGCTGGTTCCGCATTCGTTGCGTCCCTAGTGAGTTTTTTCTCATTTGTTTACTCTAGGATGTATCGAGTAAGGTTAGGATAGGCGTAGCAGGAGTGTCCTGGGCTGGTTGCCCGCAGTGCAGTGTATTTTGGGTCGTGTGTATGGGGCATCTATTTCGGATGTACCCTCGTGGTCCTGTTGTGGACACGTGAACTTTTCACAGTTGTGTTAGTTTGTGATGCAGGCGGCTTTCATTACGCGTTAATTATTGCTGCCTTTTATCCTTCTGATGAGGTAAGCTGTGTTTTTCTGACGTTCCCAGCGTATTTTTCTTCACTTAGTGAAGTTTTTTCTGGGTCCTTGTCAGGCTTCCCGGGGTGGGAAGTTGTCGCTACGGTGGTGTGTTGGCGGTGGTTCCTGTTGTGATATTCCAGTGTGTGTTTATATTTCAACTATTTTCATGCCGTCTACCTAGGCCTAGCCAGCCGCTCGTAGCTTTGCCACATGTCTAGTGTTATTATTTATTATTATAAATATGCCCTACTGTGTCATGTGTATCCGGGTTTTAGTTGTGTATTGGCTAATTCCTCGGACTATAATTGTTTCCTGGTTTAGTTGTGTATTGGCTAATTCCACGGATTATGTTGTGACCTTGGTTAGTCGTGCGTGACTCTCCTCGTGTCGTATTGTTCAGATGGTGTCTGTTCAGGGTGGGGCTTGCCTTCCGGCGGGTTTTTTCTCGGTTTCACCATGAAAATCCTGACCGATGAGCCGTGTTGGGCCACACGTGGTTTTTAACTCTGGCTGGTTCCCCGGCGTGGGGAGGTGTCTGTGGCTCTCCAGGACTGCGTCTCTGTGGGTGCCTGGTTTCAGGCCTCCTTTAATTCCCGGCGGGATGGCTGTACCCATCCTTATATATATATATATATATATATAAAAAACGACGTTCTTGCGAACATTCGTTTTTATAGGTTTTTTCTACCTGGTTTACGACAACCACATGGAAAACCTAGCTGTTGTTTAGGCGTTCCTCCCCGGCGATCTTTTACAAAGAAGTGGGGTCAGGAACTTGTGGGGTTAACTTTTAGACTTCTCACCCGGCGGGTGCACCTGAGCAGGGTGGGATAAACGACTTAGGTCTCATATAGTTAACCAATCCATTTTAGTGATACTCTGTGTATCGCTGCCTTTACTCTTACGGCAATTGAAGGTTCAATGAGGTTTAACCAAATCGATTCCCACACCCGGCGGGTGCTCCTAAGTGGAGGAACTAAGGAATTTATAATAACAAATTCAATTTCGATTAACCTTAATTTGGTGATACATTCAGTATCGCCGCCTTCTATTTTTACGACGATCTTTTGGGACAATTCGTTAAAATATCAGATCTCGTATATTCCTGCCCTGGGCTATTCTACTAAAATATTTCAAGGGCCGGCGTCTTTATGAGGGGGGCTTTGTTACAAAATTGAATCTTGAGACAGTCACCACCTCCTACAGACTATAAGTGCCATGCTGGACCATTATATCAGAGGGTATTCTTCATGTTCTTTAGCTAAAAAGATTTGTTTAGCCTCTTTACACCCCGCCGCGTAGCGAGATGTGTTAGCTGTGTCTTTGCATCCCGTTACCCGGCGGGTTATTAACACTTGTATGCGAACACTTGGGTTAACCTTATGAGCATTAATTCCTGGAAATTTTTCTTTATTTTTCCAGAGCTGAGCTCCGGCGGACCAATACAGACCCGGCGGTAGTTTCCTCACACCAGTCTCTGTCATGGCTACTGTGGCCCCAGTTTTTGCCCTGTGCATTACCCCTACTTGCGCGGGTATCCCGATTTTTGCGCATACCCTTTGCATAAGGTGTGTTAAATGTCTAGACCGTTCAAGGGGTCTCTGGTTTACACTTAATTGTTCCTTTTGCTCCCAATTAGCCAATAAAGTCCTGTGTGACAATGACAAGACCGCGGCGGTAGCGTTGAGAGAGGTCAGACAACAGATGTCGGCCTACACTACCATTGTCGCACATAAGTCACTTCAATGTGACAACGTCCCACTTTGGGATAAGTTGCTGTCAGAGCACCCTCCCCCTAAACGTACCTCTAGAGTAACGGGTTTTAAGCCGACAGAGACTAGCCAGGGTTCTGTATCGTCTGTGGATACGTCTAAACGCCCGAGAGAGCCTACTCCCCCAGCAGCCACCTCCTCGTCGCGGGCGAGATCGAGGTCAAGGTCACCTCTCAGACAGCAGTCTTCAAGTCGTGCCTCTTCCCCGGCGAGTAAGAAGAGTAAGACGGAAGCTTCCACCAGTGGTCATGGTGGTGATTCTTCCAAATCTAAGTCTAGTTCGCGGTCACACCGTAGCCACAAATCCTCCAAAAAGGATTCCCATAGGAAGTCCTCTCGACATTCTCCTAAGTCTAGTGCATCTCGTCGTACCTCTACACCTGAAAATGTTTCTGTTACAGCCTCAGAGTATAGTGAAGCGCCTGTCCCTAAACAAGATTTACCTATTGATATTTTAACCCTAGAAATGGAAAGTTCAGGAAATTCAATAATTGAGAATGTTTCAGACTCTCAAGAGAGCGTAGGCCAGAGCCTCGGTGTTTGGCGGTTTGCTCAACCAGGGTCTGACCATCCACGTCCGACTCATACGAGTCACACAGTAGCCGATGTCCACAGGGACGCGGCGACCCCATCCTCTATCCCTGACTTATCTTGGAAACAAGGTACCCCTGCCTCGGCGGGGTCTTCTCAGGAGGATCGGGAGGAACAAGATGAAGTGTCAATAATTTCAGATAGGGAAGGACAAGGGTCAGGCTCAGGCCTGGACGCCGCCCATGATAATACTGATTCACCTGTAAGTTCTGCATCTAACCAGTTTGTTACAGCACAAGAAATTGATGGGTTACTTACTCATGCTCTATCTAAATTCTTTAGTCAACAACGAGAAAACCCCACAATGGACTTGGGGGCTCCCTTGACAAGTTCTGCGGTACGGCCTCTGATAACGTCAATCGATTTATCTAAGATTCCTAACCCTCCTACTCTGTCACCGGCAGGGAGCTCTAAGCCAGCTACGGCGGCATTCACTACGTCAAATGTCAGGGTCATCACGGATGTTAATCCACCCCCTCTAGACAAAGCGCCTCTTAGAAAGGTAGCTATGCCCCTGCTTTATGGGCCAGAAGAGTCATGGGTTCTTTTGAACCCCTCTAAGCCAGAGCTTGCCCAGCCTACCTTGTCAGGGGAACTCCCGGTACTACGTGAGTGGTTTATCCAGGGAAATAAGTCAAAGAAATTAAGGGCATTGGATGCCTTGGGTAATGTTTTGGACGTAAATATCAAGGCTATACCTAGTTATTATCATCAGGATTATTTTGTTTATGCATCTAAGCCTGCTTTACCCCCTGCCTCAGCTTCAAAACTTTTTTCAGACTGGTCTAAGCTGGATGGGTTTAATGATATTAAGGCTCTGTCGGCTCTTACTCCTGAACTAGATTTACAGACCGTCACAGACGAGACAGCTAATCCAGTTTTGAAGGTGGGACAGTTGGGACCAGGACCTTGGGTGGATTGGGAGGTAGAGGCTCAAAACTTTGCAACCACTTTCACTTCTAAATCTTCCCACCAGATCCCTCAGGATACACATTCATGGTTCTCCATGCCGGTGGGTTCTGCCGGCGGAGTTCCGTCAGTTTTCTTTTCTTTTCTAGCTGCCCCTAAGATTAATCTTTGTGAACTAAAGGACCCATTCACTACCCCTACCCCTACTCACCTAGACAGAGAATTTAGGCTAAGGGGAAAAGCTTTCCGCCTGTTTTCACAGTACATAGTTTCTCAGCAGGTGGCTAAGTCTTTACTCCGGTCCACGCAGGCAATCGCAGACGCGGATGCTCGAAGATCAGTTGAGTTATCCCGGCGTCTGATTCTTCAGTCGTCGATTCAATCCTTAGGTGACATACGCACAGCCTTACTTGAGGCGGTGCGAGCACGACAGGATCTTAGGATGTCATTAGTTCGCAAGCTGCCTGATCACATTGCTAACCAGGTGGTAATGTCCCCAGTACTTACTCCTTCTTTAATGTCCCCTGATGTATGGCGAACAGTGTTTAACATGGCACAGGCCGTGAAGCACAGTCCCGCACAGGCTAAGAAACCTGCATTTAACTTCCCCAAACCTAGGCCTCCTACTAAAGCTCAGCCAGGGGGTTCTAAGCCGTTTCTTCCGCCTAAGTCCTCCCAATCCCCCCTGGGTCAGTACAGGCATAGACAGAGAGGGTTTTCAGGACAGAGAGGACGCGGCCAGTATAAGCCGGGGCAGGGCCAGTCTTCGGCCCACACCAGCCAGCCGGCGAAGCGTCCAACACCACCAACCCCACCATCAAAAAACTAAAGTCTCTCTCACTCCCAGTGCCTATCTTAAAGCCGGAGGAACCGAGGGAAGTACAGCCGGCGAACCCTTGTCTGCTAACTGGGTCGTTCCGAACGTGTCACCAAGCATGGCCGTTAAAAACCTGGGCACGGATGGTGGCACGCAAAGGCATCACTTGGCAGTGGCTCCGGCGACCTCGCTTACGTCAGCCGACAACGGCAAATTGTGTTTCATTAGAGGTGGAGTCGCTGGTCCAGGAGATGATTGCCAAGAATGTCATCATCCCGGTCCCTCCAGATTACCCTGTATTCACGTCAAAACTGTTTTTGGTTCCCAAACGGGACAGTGTTCAGATGAGGCCGGTCGTAGACCTGTCTTATCTGAATCTTCACATTTACAACGAGTCTTTCAGAATGTTAACAGTTCATCAAATCAGGCTAACACTTCCGCCGGGAGGCTGGATGTGTTCCCTAGACCTGACAGACGCCTATTGGCACGTGTCGGTCAACAAAAGATTTCAAAGGTTTCTGGCCTTGAGGATCAGGCACCAAAATTTTGTTTTTCAGAGGATGCCGTTCGGTTTGAACCTAGCACCTCGAGTATTCACGAAACTAGTCCGGCAAGCCCTGATGCCGTTGTTAAAACAGGGAATCAGTGTTGTGGTATCTAGACGACTGGCTGGTGGTGGCAGAGACACAACAATTATGCATAAAACATGTCAATATCATTTTAAATCATGTCAAAACTCTAGGCTTCAAGGTAAATCTGGTAAAGTCAAACCTTGTTCCCTCAAGAGTAATTCAGTGGATAGGGCTGGTCTGGGACACCGCCGCTCTCACTCTGAGTCAGAGTGTGGACAATCGCAACAGGTTTCGCAGGAAACTGTTCAGGTTTCTTCACAGTCTGACTACGACACGAAGAGTCTGGGAGTCTCTGGTCGGCTCTCTCAACTGGATTCAGCTAACTGTCAAGTTGGGCCGGTTGAAAGTAAAACGATTAATATTGGAAGGCAACAAATATTTCCCACTCTTACCGGCGGGAAAATTATGGCCCATACCAAAATTAATCCACACCTTACTAGCGGTCTGGGCGAAGAGGGAAACATTGTACTCAATCATGTCATGGACCTCTCCTCCTCCAACGGTATGGGTAGACACGGATGCGTCGGGCACCATAGGGTGGGGATTTCAGTCAAATCAGGGGCACCAGGGTCAGGGGCTTTGGTCCCACTTAGAAATCTCTCACATAAATGTCAGAGTTACTAGTCCCCTTGTATTTCCTTCAGGCTCACGGCCCGGCGTTACGGGGCAAGTCGGTGGCCTTCAGAATGGACAATCTGAATGCAGTTCACTGTATTCAGAAACAAGGGTCAACGAGGTCAAGGAAGTTGCTACTCGTGTCGGAAGAGATTTTTGTTCTAGCCAGCAGTCTAGATATTTATCTTCACGCATCTTATCTCCCAGGCGTAGCGAACGTCTGGGCAGACGCTCTGTCCCGGAGACAGAGCACGACAGTAGAATGGGAGCTCAAGCAACCCATTTTTGACCTAATGATTGCGGAGCTCTCCCATCCACAAGTGGATCTTTTTGCGTCCGACGAGACTCACAAGCTCCCTCTATACCTCACCCGCCGGGCGATAACGCCGGCAGGGGGGCCAGACGCCCTAGTGACAGACTGGAACAGATGGAGCTCCATCTATCTGTTTCCGCCGCCAGATGCGTCACTAATGTGCCACGTAGTGAACAAACTACGAGTTTATCGAGGCTTAGTCTCGCTAATCGCGCCCCTGTGGCTGGCGCAGGTGTGGTACCAGCAATTAATAATGTGGTGCCCGGACCCGGTATCGCTCCCGGTCGGGTACTTCCACTTAGACACGATTGGCAACCTAGCGACCTCGCTGACTTTTGCATTATGGACATTCAGGAGGCCAAGTGGCTAGCACCATACGGTAGGGATGTGACCAATAAATTGCTCAATCAATATACTCAGTCTACTAAGCGACAATATCAATCTCATTGGAAAGCTTTTACTTCTTGGATTGTTAGAACGGAACAAACTGTACCCTCAGCGGCATTGGTTTTTAATTACTTGAACTATCTGTTAGAGCAGAAACGTTTATCTGTGGTAACCTTGAAGAATCACTTAACTGCGATTAGAGTGCCCTTTTTCGACCTTACAGGTCTATCCATACCGGTGGCGGAGGAAACAGGATTTATGAGAGCGTGTTTTAAAACTCCGCCCACCTCCCCGTCAGCTCATGCCTACTTGGTCTCTGGACAAAGCTTTGTCTTTACTTCATTCTCGTCTGTATCAAAATACTGCAGACTTTGCTTTAATCTTAAAGAAGGCAGTTTTCCTTTTGGCTTTGGCCACCGGAAACAGAGTGTCTGAGCTGCCGGCGATGAGCAACACACCTAATTGTCTTAGGTTTGGTAGACTTAATGATTCAATTTCCATTGCACCCTCCCCGGCGTTTGTAGCCAAGAATGAGCATAGTGCACACGTGTTTTCTGAGTTCACGGTGCCGGCGTTAAAAAGGGGAAAGGTGCATCATAATTTATGTCCAGTGCAAGCTCTAACCAAATATTTGAGAATAGCTCCTCATACCCCCCAAGGTGCTTTATGGGTAGCGAGTACGGGTAAACGCTTACTTAAACGGCGATTAGCCTCTCTTCTGGTAGAAGTTATTAAAGAGAGTAATCCCGGCGTTGTGGGTAGGGCCCACGATTTACGCAAGTGGGCGGCCTCTTTACGTTTCCTGAAAAACTTTTCAGTTGAAGATATTGCGTCCACACAGTTGTGGGCGTCTAATCATACGTTTCTCTCTAGATACTTGTCAGTTGCTCTAGACAAACCTTCCTTACCATGTATAGCTTTAAGGCAGAGGGTCTAGGTGGCCCTGCAGTCACTTATGTTTACTTTCACGGAAGGGGGGGGGGGGTGCAGTCAGTTGACATAGGACACCCTAGACCCCGCCGGAGTATGAGAGCTGTGATACAATTTAAGGTTAAAATGTGATATGAAAATTTCTCTGCGAGAAATTGTGCTAGTACAAGGTTTAGTACAAAACAACGGTGTTGTTATAGTAGTTTTAGCTGCGAAAGCAATGTAATATTAGTTCAATGGAGTTCATTTGCAATTGATCTCCACATGTATTTTGGGGTTTATGATGTGCACATATAAACTTATAACTTATTATTTTTGTCACCACTCATTGAGTGGGGTGCCTTTTGTAACTACAGATCTGTGTTCAGAATCTTCAGGGTTACCCATTTTTGTCGGGCAGGCTTCTTTGAAGCACGCACCTGCCTGAACCCCTTTTTCTTGTATATTTCCGGCCTACGCCGTATTAAATACATTTTTCAAAAGTAAGAATACTATGTGGTTGTTTTTATTATCTGCTTTTCTAGAGTTATGATATGATTACGAATGTCCCCCTCCAGTCTTAGATATCAGGCATGTTCGTCAATGATGGAGGGGCCACTAATAAATTATAGGTTTGACTCCTGTAAGGAGATAAAGAAAACCTAATATTTAGTAGTGGCCCCGTAATCATTGACGACTGGGGCCCTCCCGACCGTCCCCTTCCCATTCGTTGATGTATTAAGGATTTTGGTTTACTTGATATGTCAGTGAAGGAGGAATGACGCCTGAATCAGCGTCTGGTCAGAAATCCACACAAGTACATCCACGATATGATGGAAAGCTTATTGGATAGTTATTCTTATTTTCTTTTTGTTTTTATTTTTTACGAAGTTTTTTCGTAGTGAGAACCCAATTCATAATGAATGAAGCCATGAGTGAGGTCGCGTGCGCTCATGATGAAGGCTCCTCAGTTTTTAAATGCTCTGCGCGGTAGATTCAAACTACGGCGGATTAGTGTTTGAAGAGGATGCCTTATGTAATAGGCATGTTCGTCAATGATTACGGGGCCACTACTAAATATTAGGTTTTCTTTATCTCCTTACAGGAGTCAAACCTATAATCTAGTCAGTCCAGAGGGTAGCCACTTGGTCATGGCAAAGGCTAAGGTGGCCCCCATCAAGTCCCTTTCCATCCCTAAAATGGAATTCACTGCAGTTCTGCTAGCCGCCATAATGATTAACTTCGTTGTGAATGCCTATAAAGATAAACTTCATATCTCTGAAACCTATGTGTGGAGTGACAGTCAAATTACGCTACACTGGATTCACAGTCAAAAGAAACTGCCAGTGTATGTCACTAACCGCATCGACGAGATTATAGGTTTGACTCCTGTAAGGAGATAAAGAAAACCTAATATTTAGTAGTGGCCCCGTAATCATTGACGAACATGCCTATTACATAAGGCATCCTCTTCAAACACTAATCCGCCGTAGTTTGAATCTACCGCGCAGAGCATTTAAAAACTGAGGAGCCTTCATCATGAGCGCACGCGACCTCACTCATGGCTTCAGTCATTATGAATTGGGTTCTCACTACGAAAAACTTCGTAAAAAAAAACAAAAAACAAAAAACAAAAAGAAAATAAGAATAACTATCCAATAAGCTTTCCATCATATCGTGGATGTACTTGTGTGGATTTCTGACCAGACGCTGATTCAGGCGTCATTCCTCCTTCACTGACATATCAAGTAAACCAAAATCCTTAATACATCAACGAATGGGAAGGGGACGGTCGGGAGGGCCCCAGTCGTCAATGATTACGGGGCCACTACTAAATATTAGGTTTTCTTTATCTCCTTACAGGAGTCAAACCTATAATTTATTAGTGGCCCCTCCATCATTGACGAACATGCCTGATATCTAAGACTGGAGGGGGACATTCGTAATCATATCATAACTCTAGAAAAGCAGATAATAAAAACAACCACATAGTATTCTTACTTTTGAAAAATGTATTTAATACGGCATAGGCCGGAAATATACAAGAAAAAGGGGTTCAGGCAGGTGCGTGCTTCAAAGAAGCCTGCCCGACAAAAATGGGTAACCCTGAAGATTCTGAACACAGATCTGTAGTTACAAAAGGCACCCCCCTCAACGAGTGGTGACAAAAATAATAAGTTATAAGTTTATATGTGCACATCATAAACCCCAAAATACATGTGGAGATCAATTGCCAATGAACTCCATTGAACTAATATTACATTGCTTTCGCAGCTAAAACTACTATAACAACACCGTTGTTTTGTACTAAACCTTGTACTAGCACAATTTCTCGCAGAGAAATTTTCATATCACATTTTAACCTTAAATTGTATCACAGCTCTCATACTCCGGCGGGGTCTAGGGTGTCCTATGTCAACTGACTGAACCCCCCCCCCCCCTTCCGTGAATGTAAACATAAGTGACTGCAGGGCCACCTAGACCCTCTGCCTTAAAGCTATACATGGTAAGGAAGGTTTGTCTAGAGCAACTGACAAGTATCTAGAGAGAAACGTATGATTAGACGCCCACAACTGTGTGGACGCAATATCTTCAACTGAAAAGTTTTTCAGGAAACGTAAAGAGGCCGCCCACTTGCGTAAATCGTGGGCCCTCCCCACAACGCCGGGATTACTCTCTTTAATGACTTCTACCAGAAGAGAGGCTAATCGCCGTTTAAGTAAGCGTTTACCCGTACTCGCTACCCATAAAGCACCTTGGGGGTTTTGAGGAGCTATTCTCAAATATTTGGTTAGAGCTTGCACTGGACATAAATTATGATGCACCTTTCCCCTTTTTAACGCCGGCACCGTGAACTCAGAAAACACGTGTGCACTATGCTCATTCTTGGCTACAAACGCCGGGGAGGGTGCAATGGAAATTGAATCATTAAGTCTACCAAACCTAAGACAATTAGGTGTGTTGCTCATCGCCGCCAGCTCAGACACTCTGTTTCCGGTGGCCAAAGCCAAAAGGAAAACTGCCTTCTTTAAGATTAAAGCAAAGTCTGCAGTATTTTGATACAGACGAGAATGAAGTAAAGACAAAGCTTTGTCCAGAGACCAAGTAGGCATGAGCTGACGGGGAGGTGGGCGGAGTTTAAAACACGCTCTCATAAATCCTGTTTCCTCCGCCACCGGTATGGATAGACCTGTAAGGTCAAAAAAGGGCACTCTAATCGCAGTTAAGTGATTCTTCAAAGTTACCACAGATAAACGTTTCTGCTCAAACAGATAGTTCAAGTAATTAAAAACCAATGCCACTGAGGGTACAGTTTGTTCCGTTCTAACAATCCAAGAAGTAAAAGCTTTCCAATGTGATTGATATTGTCGCTTAGTAGACTGAGTATATTGATTGAGCAATTTATTGGTCACATCCCTACCGTATGGTGCTAGCCACTTGGCCTCCTGAATGTCCATAATGCAAAAGTCAGCGAGGTCGCTAGGTTGCCAATCGTGTCTAAGTGGAAGTACCCGACCGGGAGCGATACCGGGTCCGGGCACCACATTATTAATTGCTGGTACCACACCTGCGCCGGCCACAGGGGCGCGATTAGCGAGACTAAGCCTCGATAAACTCGTAGTTTGTTCACTACGTGGCACATTAGTGACGCATCTGGCGGCGGAAACAGATAGATGGAGCTCCATCTGTTCCAGTCTGTCACTAGGGCGTCTGGCCCCCCTGCCGGCGTTATCGCCCGGCGGGTGAGGTATAGAGGGAGCTTGTGAGTCTCGTCGGACGCAAAAAGATCCACTTGTGGATGGGAGAGCTCCGCAATCATTAGGTCGAAAATGGGTTGCTTGAGCTCCCATTCTACTGTCGTGCTCTGTCTCCGGGACAGAGCGTCTGCCCAGACGTTCGCTACGCCTGGGAGATAAGATGCGTGAAGATAAATATCTAGACTGCTGGCTAGAACAAAAATCTCTTCCGACACGAGTAGCAACTTCCTTGACCTCGTTGACCCTTGTTTCTGAATACAGTGAACTGCATTCAGATTGTCCATTCTGAAGGCCACCGACTTGCCCCGTAACGCCGGGCCGTGAGCCTGAAGGAAATACAAGGGGACTAGTAACTCTTTGACATTTATGTGAGAGATTTCTAAGTGGGACCAAAGTCCCTGACCCTGGTGCCCCTGATTTGACTGAAATCCCCACCCTATGGTGCCTGACGCATCCGTGTCTACCCATACCGTTGGAGGAGGAGAGGTCCATGACATGATTGAGTGCAATGTTTCCCTCTTCGCCCAGACCGCTAGTAAGGTGTGGATTAATTTTGGTATGGGCCATAATTTTCCCGCCGGTAAGAGTGGGAAATATTTGTTGCCTTCCAATATTAATCGTTTTACTTTCAACCGGCCCAACTTGACAGTTAGCTGAATCCAGTTGAGAGAGCCGACCAGAGACTCCCAGACTCTTCGTGTCGTAGTCAGACTGTGAAGAAACCTGAACAGTTTCCTGCGAAACCTGTTGCGATTGTCCACACTCTGACTCAGAGTGAGAGCGGCGGTGTCCCAGACCAGCCCTATCCACTGAATTACTCTTGAGGGAACAAGGTTTGACTTTACCAGATTTACCTTGAAGCCTAGAGTTTTGACATGATTTAAAATGATATTGACATGTTTTATGCATAATTGTTGTGTCTCTGCCACCACCAGCCAGTCGTCTAGATACCACAACACTCTGATTCCCTGTTTTAACAACGGCATCAGGGCTTGCCGGACTAGTTTCGTGAATAGTCGAGGTGCTAGGTTCAAACCGAACGGCATCCTCTGAAAAACAAAATTTTGGTGCCTGATCCTCAAGGCCAGAAACCTTTGAAATCTTTTGTTGACCGACACGTGCCAATAGGCGTCTGTCAGGTCTAGGGAACACATCCAGCCTCCCGGCGGAAGTGTTAGCCTGATTTGATGAACTGTTAACATTCTGAAAGACTCGTTGTAAATGTGAAGATTCAGATAAGACAGGTCTACGACCGGCCTCATCTGAACACTGTCCCGTTTGGGAACCAAAAACAGTTTTGACGTGAATACAGGGTAATCTGGAGGGACCGGGATGATGACATTCTTGGCAATCATCTCCTGGACCAGCGACTCCACCTCTAATGAAACACAATTTGCCGTTGTCGGCTGACGTAAGCGAGGTCGCCGGAGCCACTGCCAAGTGATGCCTTTGCGTGCCACCATCCGTGCCCAGGTTTTTAACGGCCATGCTTGGTGACACGTTCGGAACGACCCAGTTAGCAGACAAGGGTTCGCCGGCTGTACTTCCCTCGGTTCCTCCGGCTTTAAGATAGGCACTGGGAGTGAGAGAGACTTTAGTTTTTTATGGTGGGTTTGGTGGTGTTGGACGCTTCGCCGGCTGGCTGGTGTGGGCCGAAGACTGGCCCTGCCCCGGCTTATACTGGCCGCGTCCTCTCTGTCCTGAAAACCCTCTCTGTCTATGCCTGTACTGACCCAGGGGGGATTGGGAGGACTTAGGCGGAAGAAACGGCTTAGAACCCCCTGGCTGAGCTTTAGTAGGAGGCTTAGGTTTGGGGAAGTTAAATGCAGGTTTCTTAGCCTGTGCGGGACTGTGCTTCACGGCCTGTGCCATGTTAAACACTGTTCGCCATACATCAGGGGACATTAAAGAAGGAGTAAGTACTGGGGACATTACCACCTGGTTAGCAATGCGATCAGGCAGCTTGCGAACTAATGACATCCTAAGATCCTGTCGTGCTCGCACCGCCTCAAGTAAGGCTGTGCGTATGTCACCTAAGGATTGAATCGACGACTGAAGAATCAGACGCCGGGATAACTCAACTGATCTTCGAGCATCCGCGTCTGCGATTGCCTGAGTAGACCTGAGTAAAGACTTAGCCACCTGCTGAGAAACTATGTACTGTGAAAACAGGCGGAAAGCTTTTCCCCTTAGCCTAAATTCTCTGTCTAGGTGAGTAGGGGTAGGGGTAGTGAATGGGTCCTTTAGTTCACAAAGATTAATCTTAGGGGCAGCTAGAAAAGAAAATAAAGCTGACGGAACTCCGCCGGCAGAACCTACCGGCATGGAGAACCATGAATGTGTATCCTGAGGGATCTGGTGGGAAGATTTAGAAGTGAAAGTGGTTGCAAAGTTTTGAGCCTCTACCTCCCAATCCACCCAAGGTCCTGGTCCCAACTGTCCCACCTTCAACACTGGATTAGCTGTCTCGTCTGTGACGGTCTGTAAATCTAGTTCAGGAGTAAGAGCCGACAGAGCCTTAATATCATTAAACCCATCCAGCTTAGACCAGTCTGAAAAAAGTTTTGAAGCTGAGGCAGGGGGTAAAGCAGGCTTAGATGCATAAACAAAATAATCCTGATGATAATAACTAGGTATAGCCTTGATATTTACGTCCAAAACATTACCCAAGGCATCCAATGCCCTTAATTTCTTTGACTTATTTCCCTGGATAAACCACTCACGTGGTACCGGGAGTTCCCCTGACAAGGTAGGCTGGGCAAGCTCTGGCTTAGAGGGGTTCAAAAGAACCCATGACTCGTCTGGCCCATAAAGCAGGGGCACCTTTCTAAGAGGCGCTTTGTCTAGAGGGGGTGGATTAACATCCGTGATGACCCTGACATTTGACGTAGTGAATGCCGCCGTAGCTGGCTTAGAGCTCCCTGCCGGTGACAGAGTAGGAGGGTTAGGAATCTTAGATAAATCGATTGACGTTATCAGAGGCCGTACCGCAGAACTTGTCAAGGGAGCCCCCAAGTCCATTGTGGGGTTTTCTCGTTGTTGACTAAAGAATTTAGATAGAGCATGAGTAAGTAACCCATCAATTTCTTGTGCTGTAACAAACTGGTTAGATGCAGAACTTTCAGGTGAATCAGTATTATCATGGGCGGCGTCCAGGCCTGAGCCTGACCCTTGTCCATCCCTATCTGAAATTATTGACACTTCATCTTGTTCCTCCCGATCCTCCTGAGAAGACCCCGCCGAGGCAGGGGCACCTTGTTTCCAAGATAAGTCAGGGATAGAGGATGGGGTCGCCGCGTCCCTGTGGACATCGGCTACTGTGTGACTCGTATGAGTCGGACGTGGATGGTCAGACCTTGGTTGAGCAAACCGCCAAACACCGAGGCTCTGGCCTACGCTCTCTTGAGAGTCTGAAACATTCTCAATTATTGAATTTCCTGAACTTTCCGTTTCTAGGGTTAAAATATCAATAGGTATATCTTGTTTAGGGACAGGCGCTTCACTATACTCTGAGGCTGTAACAGAAACATTTTCAGGTGTAGAGGTACGACGAGATGCACTAGACTTAGGAGAATGTCGAGAGGACTTCCTATGGGAATCCTTTTTGGAGGATTTGTGGCTACGGTGTGACCGCGAACTAGACCTAGATTTGGAAGAATCACCACCATGACCACTGGTGGAAGCTTCCGTCTTACTCTTCTTACTCGCCGGGGAAGAGGCACGACTTGAAGACTGCTGTCTGAGAGGTGACCTTGACCTCGATCTCGCCTGCGACGAGGAGGTGGCTGCCGGGGGAGTAGGCTCTCTCGGGCGTTTAGACGTATCCACAGACGATACAGAACCCTGGCTAGTCTCTGTCGGCTTAAAACCCGTTACTCTAGAGGTACGTTTATGGGGAGGGTGCTCTGACAGCAACATATCCCAAAGTGGGACGTTGTCACATTGAAGTGACTTATGTGCGACAATGGTAGTGTAGGCCGACATTTGTTGTCTGACCTCTCTCAACGCTACCGCCGCGGTCTTGTCATTGTCACACAGGACTTTATTGGCTAATTGGGAGCAAAAGGAACAATTAAGTGTAACCCAGAGACCCCTTGAACGGTCTAGACATTTAACACACCTTATGCAAAGGGTATGCGCAAAAATCGGGATACCCGCGCAAGTAGGGGTAATGCACAGGGCAAAAACTGGGGCCACAGTAGCCATGACAGAGACTGGTGTGAGGAAACTACCGCCGGGTCTGTATTGGTCCGCCGGAGCTCAGCTCTGGAAAAATAAAGAAAAATTTCCAGGAATTAATGCTCATAAGGTTAACCCAAGTGTTCGCATACAAGTGTTAATAACCCGCCGGGTAACGGGATGCAAAGACACAGCTAACACATCTCGCTACGCGGCGGGGTGTAAAGAGGCTAAACAAATCTTTTTAGCTAAAGAACATGAAGAATACCCTCTGATATAATGGTCCAGTATGGCACTTATAGTCTGTAGGAGGTGGTGACTGTCTCAAGATTCAATTTTGTAACAAAGCCCCCCTCATAAAGACGCCGGCCCTTGAAATATTTTAGTAGAATAGCCCAGGGCAGGAATATACGAGATCTGATTTTTTTAACGAATTGTCCCAAAAGATCGTCGTAAAAATAGAAGGCGGCGATACTGAATGTATCACCAAATTAAGGTTAATCGAAATTGAATTTGTTATAAATTCCTTAGTTCCTCCACTTAGGAGCACCCGCCGGGTGTGGGAATCGATTTGGTTAAACCTCACTGAACCTTCAATTGCCGTAAGAGTAAAGGAAGCGATACACAGAGTATCACTAAAATGGATTGGTTAACTATATGAGACCTAAGTCGTTTATCCCACCCTGCTCAGGTGCACCCGCCGGGTGAGAAGTCTAAAAGTTAACCCCACAAGTTCCTGACCCCACTTCTTTGTAAAAGATCGCCGGGGAGGAACGCCTAAACAACAGCTAGGTTTTCCATGTGGTTGTCGTAAACCAGGTAGAAAAAACCTATAAAAACGAATGTTCGCAAGAACGTCGTCTTTTATATATATATATATATATATATATAAGGATGGGTACAGCCATCCCGCCGGGAATTAAAGGAGGCCTGAAACCAGGCACCCACAGAGACGCAGTCCTGGAGAGCCACAGACACCTCCCCACGCCGGGGAACCAGCCAGAGTTAAAAACCACGTGTGGCCCAACACTGCTCATCGGTCAGGATTTTTCATGGTGAAACCGAGAAAAAACCCGCCGGAAGGCAAGCCCCACCCTGAACAGACACCATCTGAACAATACGACACGAGGAGAGTCACGCACGACTAACCAAGGTCACAACATAATCCGTGGAATTAGCCAATACACAACTAAACCAGGAAACAATTATAGTCCGAGGAATTAGCCAATACACAACTAAAACCCGGATACACATGACACAGTAGGGCATATTTATAAAATAAATAATAACACTAGACATGTGGCAAAGCTACGAGCGGCTGGCTAGGCCTAGGTAGACGGCATGAAAATAGTTGAAATATAAACACACATTGGAATATCACAACAGGAACCACCGCCAACACACCACCGTAGCGATAACTTCCCACCCCGGGAAGCCTGACACGGACCCAGAAAAAACTTCACTAAGTGAAGAAAAATACGCTGGGAACGTCAGAAAAAAAACACAGCTTACCTCATCAGAAGGATAAAAGGCAGCAATAATTAACGCGTAATGAAAGCCGCCTGCATCACAAACTAACACAACTGTGAAAAGTTCACGTGTCCACAACAGGACCACGAGGGTACATCCGAAATAGATGCCCCATACACACGACCCAAAATACACTGCACTGCGGGCAACCAGCCCAGGACACTCCTGCTACGCCTATCCTAACCTTACTCGATACATCCTAGAGTAAACAAATGAGAAAAAACTCACTAGGGATGCAACGAATGCGGAACCAGCGGAGCCTGGAAGGTACGTCCGGGCAGGCTGAGCGCAGAGCAAAGAAGGAGGAATGACGCCTGAATCAGCGTCTGGTCAGAAATCCACACAAGTACATCCACGATATGATGGAAAGCTTATTGGATAGTTATTCTTATTTTCTTTTTGTTTTTTTGTTTTTTGTTTTTTTTACGAAGTTTTTTCGTAGTGAGAACCCAATTCATAATGACTGAAGCCATGAGTGAGGTCGCGTGCGCTCATGATGAAGGCTCCTCAGTTTTTAAATGCTCTGCGCGGTAGATTCAAACTACGGCGGATTAGTGTTTGAAGAGGATGCCTTATGTAATAGGCATGTTCGTCAATGATGGAGGGGCCACTAATAAATACATGCCCTAGTCCCGACTGCTTCTTTCCGGTATGTGTTGACTAAAGAGAACCCAAGTGATATGGTATCTCGAGGCGTGTCTGCTAAATGTTTGAGTTCTTCTGCGTTGTGGTGGAATGGGCCTTCTTGGCTCCCGAAACCCGATGGATGGCCAGAGAATATAGATCTCCAACAGCAGCCCGCTGGTATCGTGACCCAAATTGTAGGCACGGTGCCCCAAGATGACACACAGTTATGGGACTGGCACAAACATAGCAGCTATGAAAGATTGCAGCGTGTCACAGCATGGGTGATACGTTTCGTAAATAATTTGAAGGCAAAAAGAAATAGCCTGCCCCCCACAGGTAGTGCTCATCTCAACGTACATGAAATTAGAGCTGCAGATAATGTTTTACTCAAATTATGCCAAAAAGAGACCTATTCGCAGGAACTTAAAATAATGGTGAAGGGTAAACAGTCCAGAAATAACTTAATCAACCAGTTAGGACTACACCTGAAGGAAGGTATAATTCATTGTGGAGGCAGATTGAGGTTAGCGGCTATCTCGGAATCTTGCAAGTATCCTAAACTTCTGCCCTCCAAACATCCCTTGACCCACCTGATAATTGATCGGTGCCATCGGCTCTGTTGCCATTACGGGGTCGGTCACGTGGTTACCTACATTCGTCAAAAATGGTGGGTGCCTAAACTCAGGCAGGTGGTGAAAAGCGTACTGGGTAAATGTCTGAAATGTCGTCGGGTAAAAGGTAAGCCCTACGACTATGCAGGACTGCCACCTTTACCAGCCCTGCGAACCACCCCTGGAGACCCATATAAGGTCACTGGGGTGGACTATAGCAGAGCAATCCCGATCAAGGACTCGCCGACCATAAAGGCTTACATGCTTTTATTTACTTGCGCGGTCACCAGAGCGATTCACATCGAAATAGTCACCAACCTCGCTTGTGACAGTTTCCTCCACGCATTCAGGAGGTTCTGTAGTCGACAGGGATTTCCCCGGATCATTTTAAGTGACAATGCCAGCACTTTTGTTGGGGCCTCTGGGTACTTATCGGACATTTGTAATCACCCTAAAGTTCAGTCCCACCTTGGCAGTGTTCAATGTGAGTGGCGGTTTATCCCGGCTAGGGCGCCGTGTTCGGCGCTATATGGGAAAGGGCCATCGGCATTGTCAAGGCGGGGTTGAAGAAGGTGTTGGGACGTGCCTTAATTTCCTTGGAGGAATTGACTACTCTACTATTGGAAATTGAGGCCACTATCAATGATCGTCCCTTATACAGTAAACTTCCGTTAATCCGAAGGGCAGCAGACCGGCCCTCGTTCGGATTAGTGGATTTTTTGGATTATCGGACTTTACCCTATGAACCTGTGTATTAATGGCCTGACGAAAACATTGAGGCATTAGGCCACCCAAATGACACAATGGTGCACACATATCGGCTCATATGTTCATGAAATCACTTCAAAAGTTTACCATTGTCATTGTAGCCTATTACCTACTTCAAAACATTCAGATTAATGGTCAAAGGAATCTGCTGATATAAACGTAAACACCTTCTTCTTCTTCTAATTGTCACATGTCCGCATCGTCTACTAGCGAGTTTGTCTTGCTCTTGAAAGCACCCTTGGGACGCTCCGATCACTGAACTATAAATAGTAGCGTACCGGAGCGTCCAAAGGTGCGTTTTCAAGCGCAAGACTGAATGCGCTTGCAGACGATGCGGTGCAAGCCAGTAGCGCATCATCGGAGCGTCCCAAGAATGCGTTCAAGAGCAAAACAAACTCTCTAGCAGACGATGTGGTGTTTACGTTTATATCAGTAGCTTCCTTTGACCATTAATCTGAATGTTTTGAAGTAGGTAATAGGCTACAATGACAATGGTAAACTTTTAAAGTGAATTCATGAACATATGATATGTGTGTGCTCCATTATGTGTCATTTGAGTAGCCTAATGCCTCAAAAAGGGGACTTTGGGACTTCTTGAAATTCGGACCATCGGGTGAATTCGGATTTGGCCTCAAATTGAAAAATTCGGACTATTGGGAGATTCGAATCATCGGTCGTCGGATTAAAGGACTTTTACTGTATTATGTTTCCGGCGACTTAGGGAATCTTACCCCAATAACACCCTCTGTGTTGGTGCGGGGTCATCGGTTGCGGGATCTTCCTGATGATAATGAAGTAGAGGATGGGTTGGAAGATCCAGACTACATAAATAAAGATGTCATTTCAGCCAGATATAAATATATTCGCAAACTGTCGAAAGATATCTGGCGACGCTAGTCTAACGAGTATCTGGTGACCCTCAGAGAGGCGCATAAGTGTAAGCTGAGACCAATAAATGGTCGGTGGCCGGGTATCGGTGATGTCGTCATCATCCATGATGAGGGTCCGCGCGCTTTTTGGAAGTTGGGCCGTATTGTAGAGTTATTACCCGGTCAGGACGGAGAAGTCAGAGTGGCTAGAGTCCGGACGAAGACGGGAACATATACGCGGCCGACTGTCCGACTGTACCCTCTTGAGGGGGACATTGAGTGCAAAGAGGACTCTTCGGAGACGCCTGGAGACATTCCCACAGGGGCTACCTCGACCGATCAACCGGTCAACGTACCCAGTGGACGTCCTAGTCGACAGGCGGCTCAAGCCTCCTCCCAATCATGGCGGAATAAAATAGCCTCCGGGCTTTTGTAGATACTGTATTATATAAACCTGGTGGCGGGACTGTGTCCAAACTCTGATATGGACAGTCTTACTTTAAGTATTACATTAAGTATTTAGTATTAAGTTTGTGAGATCAATGGTTATATAGAATAATTAAGAAGTTAATAATTATGTTCTATATTGGATATTGGGTAGTCTATCATTCCTATGAACTTAGGCAATTATAATTGGGTGGGAAAATATATGCCTACCCATTTGCGCATGCGTGATATTGGCGGACCTCTCGCGAATATTGTGAGGGTCCTACACTCTCTACCTAGCCGCCACCACAACCAGACCGTCTGCTTACACTCTCGTGTTTCACCCCATTAGTGATAGTACAGTACTTGGCTCATCAATTCTCCATCTATCCATACTAATCCATAGATCATTAATCATCATTCCCATCAATCATTAAGTATAGTGGCCCCCTTCTTTATTCATCAACTCTATCCTATTGGCTAACACACCCGTTTCACACACCATCTTGTAACATCATCACGGCTCAACAGGTCAACTAAGTTCTACAGCACTAGTTCCAGTCTTCAGGTGATATAAACTATTATATGATATTATTATACAGTCCACTGAACCATCTAACTAACGAATATCCATAAACCACTTGACGTAGCAATTTATGGTTTTCACCATTCTCCCTAGGAAGATTAGAGCTTGATTTAGTCATTTAATGGATGTCTGTAACCCTTTCCATTTCGGAGAACGATCAAGTGGAAATTATGATGGCGAAATTCCCCCGTCAGGAGAGTAATTTCGCTGTGAGGTACATATGTTTTCAAATCTATGGTATCACCCTAATGCTTTTTTATAAAAACAATTATAGGTATCTCTAGCAGATCTGAATGAATATACTGTATAGATAAGCCAAAACAAAACAAAAAGTTAATATTCTATATGTGCTGTTTTTTTATAGAACCAAAACTACCGTTCATGGCGAAATTTCCCAGTTTTACCCGACCAATAGTATAATTTAGTAGTAGCCTCTACGTTATCCGACATTAGAGGTTTGACTCCTGTAAGGAGATAAAGAAAACCTAATATTTAGTAGTGGCCCCGTAATCTATCTATCTATCTATTGCCTGACGCCGTGATCCCCGAAGGGGTGGCCACGAACGAACCGCCCCCATGCACCTCTGTCCCCAGTCAGTCGACGCCCCTCCCCCCAACCAGCACCGCCTTCGATCATGTACTTCCTCACTCCATCCTTCCACCTCATATTCGGTCTACCTCTCCCCCTCTGTCCCCCGTAATCATTGACGATTATGCCTATTACATAAGGCACCCTCTTCAAACACTCATCCACCGTAGTTTGAATCTACCGCGCAGAGCAAAAACAAATTTAGGAGCCTTCATCATGAGCGCACGCAACCTCACTCATGGTTCAGTCATTATGAAATTGGGTTCTCACTACGAAAAAACTTCGTAACAAATAAAAAAGAAAAAGAAAATAAGAATAACTATTCATAAGCTTTCCATATAATCGTGGATGTACTTGTGTGGATCTTTGACCAGACGCTGACTCAGGCGTCATTCTTCCTTCACTGACATATCAAGTAAACCAAAATCCTTAATACATCAACGAATGGGAAGGGGAAGGTCGGGAGGGCCCCAGTCGTCAATGATTACGGGGCCACTACTAAATATTAGGTTTTCTTTATCTCCTTACAGGAGTCAAACCTATAATTTATTAGTGGCCCCTCCATTATTGACGATTATGCCTGATATCTAAGACTGGAGGGGGACATTCGTAATCATATCATAACTCTAGCAAAAGCAGATAATCAAACAACCACATAGTATTCTTACTTCGAAAAGATATATATTTTGGCGCAGCACATATATACAAAAAGGGGATACAAGCAGGAGCGTGCTACAAAGAAGCCTGCTTGATAAAAAAGGGTTAACTCTGAGATTCTGAGTACAGATCCGCCAGTTAATAAGGCACCCCACTTAAAATAAGTGGTGAAAAATAAAAACTTATAAGTTTACATGTGCACATATAAACCCCATAAAACTAGTGGATATATCTTGCAAAATATATCCAATGCTTAAAATTAGATTGCTTCACAGCCAAAAACTACTTACAACAACACTGTTGTTTGTACTACAATTGTACTAGCACAATTTCCTGTAATGAATAGTACAGATAAATTTTCATATCACAACACCCATAAACAGTATCACAGCTCACATACTCCGGCGGGGTCTAGGGTGTCCTATGTTACACTGACTTCACCCCCCCCCCCCCTTTTCTTGAAATTACACAAAAAGTGACTTAGGGGCCACCTAGACCCTCTGCCTTAAAGCTATACATGGCAAGGAAGGTTTATCTAGAGCTACTGAAAGGTATCGAGTCAAAAACGTATGATTAGAGGCCCACAACTGTGTGGACGTAATATCTTCAATAGATTTTTTTTTTTTTTTAAGGAAACGTAAAGAGGCTGCCCACTTGCGTAAATCGTGGGCCCTACCCACAACGCCGGGATTACTCTCTTTAATGACCTCGACCAAGAGAGAAGCCAGTTTACGTTTCATCAAGCGTTTACCCGTACTTGCTACCCATAAAGCACCCTGGTGATTTAGAGGAGCCACTCTCAAATATTTGGTTAGAGCTTGCACTGGACATAAATTATGGTGCACCTTTCCCCTTTTCAACGCCGGCACCTTGAACTCTGAAAACACGTGTTCACTGTGCTCATTCTTGGCTATGAACCCTGGGGAAGGTGCAATGTGAATACACTCATTAAGCCTACCAAACCTGAGGAAATTAGGTGTGTTGCTCATCGCCGCCAGCTCAGATACTCTGTTCCCGGTAGCCAAAGCCATAAGGAATACTGCCCTTTTTAAAAGTAATGTAAAATCTGCAGTATTTTGGTACAGACGGGAATGAAGTAACGACAATGCTTTGTCCAGAGACCAGGTAGGCATGAGCTGACGGGGAGGTGGGCGGAGTTTAAAACATGCCCTCATAAAACCTGTTTCCTCAGCGACTGGTATGGTGAGATCGGTAAGGTCCAAAAATGGCATCCTAACCGCTGTTAAGTGATTTTTTAACGTTACTACAGATAAACGTTTCTGCTCGAACAGATAATTTAAATAATTAAAAACCAAAGCCACCGAGGGCACAGTTTGTTCTGTTCTAAGAATCCAAGACGTAAAGGCTTGCCAATGCGATTGATACTGTCGCTTTGTAGACTGGGTATATTGATTCATGAATTTATTGGTCACGTCTCTACCATATGGTGCTAGCCACTTGGCCTCCTGAATGTCCATAATGCAAAAGTCAGAGAGGTCTCTAGGTTGCCAATTGTGTCTAAGTGGAAAAACCCGACCGGGAGTGACACCGGGTGCGGGCACCACGTTTTCAATTGCTGGTACCACAACTGCGCCGGCCACAGGGGCGCGATTAGCGAGACTGTGCCCCGATAATCCTGTAGTTTGTTTACTACGTGGCACATTAGAGACGCGTCTGGCGGCGGAAACAGATAAATGGAACTCCACCTGTTCCAGTCTGTCACCAGTGCGTCTGGCCCGCCCGCCGGCGTTATCGTCCGGCGGGTGAGGTACAGTGGGAGTTTGTGAGTCTCCTCTGACGCAAACAAATCCACTTGTGGATGGTAAGGCTCCGCAATAATTTGGTCGAAAATGGTTATCTTGAGCGCCCATTCTACTGTTGTGCTCTGTTTCCGAGACAAAGCGTCTGCCCAGACGTTTGCTACGCCTGGGAGATAAGATGCGTGAAGATGAATGTCCAGCCTGTTGGCTAGAATAAAAATCTTTTCTGACACGTTTAGCAACTTCTAGAGATCTCGTTGACCCCTGTTTCTGAATACAGTGAACCGCATTCAGATTGTCCATTATGAAGGCCACCGACTTGCCCCGTAAAGTAGAGCCGTGAGCCTGAAGGAAATATAAGGGGACTAGTAATTCTTTGACATTGATGTGGGAGATTTCTAAATGGGACCAAAGCCCTTGACCCTGGTGCCCTTGGTTTGACTGAAAGCCCCAACCTATCGTTCCTGACGCATCCGTGTCTACCCATACCGTCGGCGGAGGAGAGGTCCATGACATTACTGAGTGCAACGTTTCCCTCTTCGCCTAGATCGCTAATAAGTTGTGGATTAATTTTGGTATGGGCCATAATTTTTCCGCCGGTAATAGTGGAAATCATTCGTTGCCTTCCAATATTAAACGTTTGACTTTCAACCGGCCCAACTTTACAGTTAGTTGAATCCAGTTGAGAGCCGACCAGAGACTCCCAGATTCTCCGTGTCGTAGTCAGACTGTGAAGGAACAGAAACAATTTCCTGCGAAATCTGTTTCGATTGTCCACACTCTGACTCAGAGTGAGAGTAGCTGTGTCCCAAACCAGCCTTATCCACTGAACTACTCGTGAGGGAACAAGGTTTGACTTTACCAGGTTTACCTTGAATCCTAGAGATTTGACATGATTTAATGTTATGTTGACATGATGGACGCATAATTGTTCTATCTCTGCAACCACTAGCCAGTCGTCTAGATACCACAAAATCCTGATCCCTTGCTCTAACAAGGGCATCAGGGCTTGCCGGACTAATTTCGTGAATAAGCGAGGTGCTAGGTTCAATCCAAACGGCATCCTCTGAAAGACATAAGTCTGATGCATTATTCGTAAGGCCAGAAACCGTGGAAATCTTTTGTTTACCGAGACGTGCCAATACGCGTCTGTCAGGTCTAAAGAACACATCCACCCTCCCGGCGGAAGTGTTAGCCTGATTTGATTCACTGTCAGCATCCTGAAGGACATGTTGTGAATGTGGAGGTTCAGAGAAGACAGGTCTACGACTGGTCTCATCTGAACACTGTCCCTTTTGGGCACTAGAAATAGTTTGGATGTAAAGACTGGGTAATTTTGAGGAACCGGGATGATGACATTCTTGGCGATCATTTCCCGGATCAGTGACTCCACCTCTAATGAAACTAAATTTGCCTTTGTCGGCTGACGTAAACGAGGTCGCCGGAGCCACTGCCAGGTGATGCCTTTGCGTGCCACCATCCTCGCCCAAGTATTTAATGGCCATGCGCGGTGACACGTCCGGAACGACCCAGTTAGCAGACAAGGGTTCGCCGGCTGTACTACCCTCTGATCCACCCGCCGTGAGACCGGCCCTGGGAGTGAGAGAGACTTTAGTTTTTTTATGGTGGTGGTGGTGGTGGTGGAAGCTTAGCCGACTGGCTGGCATTGGCAGAAGACGGGCCCTGGCCCGGTCTGTTATAGTTTCGTCCTTTATGACCTGCAAACTTTCCTTGTTTATACTTGTACTGACCTTGGGGGGAAGAGGACTTAGGTAGATGAAAGGGCTTTGACCCACCCGGCTAAGCTTTTGCGACTGGCTTGGGTTTGGGAAAGTTAAAAGCAGGTTTCTTAGAAGGGGCGGGACTGTGCTTAAAGGCCTGAGCCATGTTAAATACAGTTCTCCACACATCAGGGGACATTAAAGAGGGAGTTAGCACCGGCGACATGACCACCTGGTTCGCAATTCTATCAGGAAGTTTCCTCACCAGGGACATCCTAAGATCCTGTCTCGCCCGCACCGCCTCGAGCAAGGCTGTACGGATATCCCCCAACGACTGAATAGAAGTCTGAAGGAGTAAACGTTGAGATAGTTCAATTGATCTTCTGACATCCGCGTCCGCGATTGCCTGAGTAGATCTTAGCATAGACTTCGCCACCTGGCGCGTAACAATGTATTGGGAAAAAAGTCTATACGCCTTCCCCCGTAGCCTAAACTCCCGGTCTAGGTGAGCTGGGGAAGGTGTAGTGAAAGGATCTTTAAGTTCGCATAGATTGATTTTGGGGGCAGCTAAAATAGCAAACAAAGCAGACGGAACTCCGCCGGCAGAAAAGACTGGCAGAGAGAACCAAGAATGGCTGTCTTGAGGAATTTGGTGCGAAGATTTTGAGGTGAAGGTGGTCGCAAAGTTCTGAGCCTCTACCTCCCATTCCACCCAAGGTCCTGGACCCAACTGCCCCACCTTCAAAACTGGATTAGCGGCTGTGTCTGTGACCGTTTGTAAATCTAATTCTGGAGTGAGAGCTGATAGTGCTTTTATATCATTAAAACCGTCATGCTTGGTCCAGTCAGAAAACCGTTTTGAAGCTGATGCAGGGGGTAGTGCAGGTGTAGCTGTATACACAAAATAGTCATGGTGATAATAGTTCGGAATGGCCTTAATATTAATATCAAGTACATTACCCATAATATCTAAAGCTCGTAACTTTCTAGATTTATTTCCTTGGATTACCCACTCTCGTGGCACTGGAAGTTCCCCTGACAAAGTGGGCTGTGCTACCTCTGGCTTAGTTGGGACCATTTGTACCCATGAATCATCTGGACCGTATAAAAGGGGCATAGCTACCTTTCTTAACGGTGCTTTATCTAAAGGGGGAGGATTCACATCCGCTACTACCCTTACACTAGAAGTAGTCAGCGCCGCCGAAGCAGGCCTAGTGACCATAGTAGGTGATACAGAGGGAGGGTGCAGAATCTGAGTTAAAGCAATGGAAGTAGTCAGAGGCCGAACACTTGAAATTGTCATGGAAGCTCCCAGGTCCACTGTAGGAGTCTCCGGCTGTTGGCCAAAATTTTTTGTTAGAGCAGTAGCTAATAACCCATCTATTTCCTCCGCCGTGACAAATTTAGCAGATGAAGAACTAAGAGGTGAATCATTCCTATCCTGTGAGTTGTCTAAAACTGAACCTGACTCCTGCACCTCCATGTCAGAGATTATAGACACCTCATCCTTGTCATCCCTCATTGTTCCCTGATTAAATAGCACTGTATGAATATTCCCATATTCAAAATATGCTATAGGGGTGCAATGCCTGGTGAGTTATCTGCTCAACAGGTGGCATTGTGTGTGTGTAAGTGTGAGAGTCCGAGTGTAGGGGGTGAGACAGTGAAGCACGGGAACGAGGTGGCTTCAGAGATGGGGTCGTTTCGGGCCATGAGTGAGCACCGTGCCTCATTTGAAGGCAAGATGGCAGGTGCTCGTTGTACTCTACGTGCTTCACATGTCTCACTCCCTAGACTGGAACAAGTCCTCACAGGCTTCACTGTTCATTGTAAAGCGGTGAATGTTAAGGCTCTCAGCCTATGCCCGAGAGGAAGTAAGTTGGAATATAGAAAAAAAAAAGAAAAAAAAAATCTGGCCCGTCCTGAGAGGATCCCGCCGAAGCCGGGACCCCTTCGGGTTGCTATGTTAAGTCTGGAATGGATGATGGGATCGCAGCGTCCCGGTGGACGTCCGCCATTACCTGTGTCTCCTGAACCAGATGTGGGCCTTCATTCCATGGTTGGGAATACCTCCACACATCCAGGCCTTGGCCTGAACTCCCTTGGGAGTCAGTTACCCCATCAACCACTGAGCCCCCACTAGACCCTTCTAGAGGGCGAGAACTGCCCACAGAACTCTCTAATTCTAAGTTTATAATATCCATTGGCAACCTGTCCGCCGGTAACACCCCCACCACAGTCTCTGACTCCACTCCCGCCCCATCAGATTGTACATTAGATACGTCGGGAGTAGAGGCAGAAAGTGAGGCACGAGGCTCCGGCGAACGCCGGGAGGCCTTTCGTTCATGAGAATCTTTCCTGGAAGATTTGTGGCTTCGGTGTGACTTAGATCTATCACTAGAACTGCTCTTGGACTTCTCAGACCTATCACTAGAACTGCTCTTGGACTTCTCCTCTTTGCTCTTCTTCCTCGCCGGTGAAGAAGAGTGACTAAGCGGCTGTTGTCTGAGGGGCGATCTGGACCTGGACCGCGCCCGTGACGTGGAGGCTGTTACCGGGGGCGTAGGTTCACGAGGTCTCTTAGATGTGCCGGGGGCTGGAGTAAGTGCTGTACCCTGCCCAGTCTCTGCCGACTTTCGTACAATGACTCTAGATTTAGAAGGGGTACGTTTAATAGGGGGGTGCTCAATAAGTAATTTATCCCAAAGAATAACGTTGTCACATTGAAGGGCTTTATGAGCCACTGTGGTAGCATAAGTGGACAACAGCTGCCTGACCTCTCGCAAAGCGACCGCCGCGGGTCTATCATTGTCTCGCAATACTTTATTACTCAATTGAGTACAGAAGGTACAGTTCTGCGTCACCCACAAACCCCTTGAGCGATCTAAACATTTAACACATCTAATGCAAAGAGTGTGTGCAAAGATAGGGATACCTGAACAGGAGGGTGTAACACACAAAGCAAAAACAGGGTCTAAGGCAGCCATGACAGAGACTGGTGGCAAACTAACCCACCCCCGGGTCTACTCCAGGTTCTCGAAAGACCCGCCGGAACTCCGCCCTGGAAAAAAGAAAATTTCCAGGAATTAATGCTCATAAGGCTACACCAATATGTTCGAACACACGTGTTAAATAACCCACCGGGTAACGAGACGTAATACACAACCATTACAGCTCGCTACGCAGGAGGTTCATAAGTAAAGATTTCAGAATATCTTAACCTGTCCAAAAGATTTACGAATATCCTCTGACATGATATAAAGACCAGCATGGCTTTTTATAAATGATGCAGTCTTCCCAGTGGTGTTTGTTAAGTTTTACTGGAAAACCCATAAAAAGACGCCGGCCCCCGTATTATCTCGCAGATCAAAAACTGGGAAGCCTGTCTTAAATGCTAGATCTGAATTCTCCCGAAGCGTCCTAGATCGCCGTATGTCGAAGGCGGCGATACTTTAACGTATCCCTCAATTGTCTGGTCAACTATACTGAATTGCAAATCCGTTAATCCCACCCTCCCAAGGTGCAACCGCCGGGTGTGAATTTAAGTTTATAACGTTAACCCCAATTGTTCCTATCCCCACTTCTTTGCAAAAGATCGCCGGGGAGGAAAGACCAATCAACAAACGGCCTAGTTTTACTGGCTTTGCAAAACCGGGAAAAACTATACTCAACAAGTGTCCGCTTGAACACTTAGTTAAATGGGTAAAGCCATCCCGCCGGGGAAACACAGTAAGCCTGAACACAGGCTCCACCACAGAGACGCAGTCCTGGAGAGCCTCAAGCCACCACTCGCCGGGGGAAATAAGCCTATTTTAACCACGCGTGATTAAAACTCGGCAACCAGCCGGGTTTTCACGGTGTAACCGAGAAAACCCGCCGGAAAAGGCAACCCACCCCGCCCAGATTCAATCTGAACGCACCAAATAGACCGAGGAATTAGCCAAAGCACAACTAATCCTAGGACACACAATTAGTCCGTGGAAATAGCCAATACACAACTAATCCAGGACACATACATAGTCCGTGGAATTAGCCAATACACAACTAAACCAGGACACACATGACACAGTAGTACATTTATAACATAAATCAATAACACTTGTACGTGGCAAAGCTACGAGAGGCTGGCTAGGCCTAAGCAGACGGAAATAATATGTAATCATGTCGTAATATAAACAAAAAGCACTGAAACATATCACAACAGGAACCACCGTCAACACACCAATGTAGCACAAAATTCCCGGTAAAGGGTAGAACTGACTCGGGACCCAGAAAAAACTTCACTAAGTGAAGAAAAATACGCTGGGAATGTCAGAGAAAAGAAAAAGCTACTTCATCAGAAAGATAAGAAGAAGCCTAATAGCGCGTAGTGAAAGCCACCTACATCACAAAGCTAGCTAACCGCGAAAACGTTTCATGCGTCCACCACGGGACCACGAGGGTACACCCGAAATAGATGTCCCAAACACACGACCCAAAATACACTGCACTGTGGGCAACCCGCCCAGGACACTCCTGCTACGCATATCCTAACCTTACTCGATACATCCCGAAGTAAACAAATGAGAAAAACTCACTAGGGACGCAGCAAATGCAGAACCAGCGGAGCGTGGGGAGGCACGTCCGGGCAGGTTGAGCGCAGAGCAGAGAAGGAAGAAGGACGCCTGAGTCAACGTCTGGTCAAAGATCCACACAAGTACATCCACGATTATATGGAAAGCTTATGAATAGTTATTCTTATTTTCTTTTTGTTTTTTATTTGTTACGAAGTTTTTTCGTAGTGAGAACCCAATTTCATAATGACTGAACCATGAGTGAGGTTGCATGCGCTCATGATGAAGGCTCCTCAATTTGTTATGCTCTGCGCGGTAGATTCAAACTACGGCGGATGAGTGTTTGAAGAGGGTGCCTTATGTAATAGGCATAATCGTCAATAATGGAGGGGCCACTAATAAATAGTGCTTTATACTGTATTAAGTATGATCTCGCCCGCTCTAGGAGCGGCTGATTTATCAGAACCACTAGCGCAATTAACCGATATCTTCCAGAGTTGCACCTCAATTCTCTACTAGGTACATTGTACACACTTCGAGGCCACTATGTTAATTGAAAAACGAAAATATAGGCGAGCTTAGAAAATACAAAGTTGATCAGTTGCCCATCTGAGATCTAGGCTCCTCATGGCACATGCGTGAACCCCCCATGTAAGCGACAGAGCTTATCGGAGGCATCAGAATTCGCGCTACTCTCCAAGTGTTTACGTGTGTGTCTTGAGCTCTGGTTTTTGGTGCTTTCCACACCTGTATTCTTCGGTTTAGGCGAGTTGTGGGCCATTTTTATGGTTACTTAGGTTTCTAGAATCTAGACAGATGATCCATGATGTAGGCATGCAAAAATGGGCTCTAATGTGTGTACAGTACTGTCATTGGAGATTTGCATTGAATTATGGTGGTCACTTTGTTTGGCTTTTAGCTGGGAGGACTCGTGGTAACTTTTCTAGCCTAATTTTAGTTTATTTTAACGTAATTTGGTGATAAAGGCAGCGTGCGTGCGTGCGTGCGTGCGTGCGTGCGTGCGTGCGTGCGTGTGTGTACTCACCTAATTGTACTCACCTAATTGTAGTATACAGGATTTGAGCCTAAGCTCGTGTTGTCCTGTCTCTCTCTCTACATTTATCCAATTTTGCTTTAAAAGTTTGGATATTTCTTGCTCCCACCACCTCCCCATCCAACTTATTCCAACACTCAATGCTTCTATACGGGAAGCTGAACTTTCTTACATCAGACTTACATATAACTTTCCTCAACTTACAATCATGACCCCTGGTTCTTCCCTCGTCCCTCACCACAAAATCTCCCTTGTCGATCTTCTCAAAACCTTTCACACACTTAAACATCATGATCATGTCACCTCTCTCTCTCCTCTCCCTCAGCGTTGGCAGCTTTAGCCTCTCCAATCTCACCTCATAAGGCAGGTCTCTAAGGCTAGCTATCATCTTAGTGGCAACTCTCTGAACTCTTTCCAGTTTTTTATTATGTTTTATAAGGTGTGGAGACCACACCACTGCTGCATACTCCAGTCTTGGTCGTATTATTGTCGCTATTATTTTTGCTAACATCTCTTCATCTAAATAATTCAGAGCTATTCTCATGTTAGTCAACACTGCATAGGTTTCACCAGTTATTTTATTTATATGCTGTTCAGGTGACAAGCTGTCTGCCACAACTACACCTAGGTCTTTTGCTTTCACAGCTTTACTAATTATTTCATCTCCTATTTTATATCCCCAAGAAGGTCTATATTTACTTTTTCCCATCTCAAGAACCTGACACTTACTCGTGTTGAATTCCATTTTCCAAGTTTGACTCCACTCATATAACTTATCTAGGTCTCTCTGTAATTCTTCACAACTACTCCTACTTGTAATATGCTTCATTAATTTTGCATCATCAGCAAACATAGATATATATACCCATTTGAAGGTCGTTGATGAAAACCAAAAACATGATTGGGGCCAACACCGATCCTTGAGGCACTCCGCTTTTTACCCTTTTCCACGAGGAGAACTTTCCTTTTATTACTGTTCGCATTTCCCTCCCAATTAAATAGTTTTCCATCCACTTTAATAATACTCCCTCAACCCGCCCCACAGTCCTGAGCTTCCACAACAATCTCTTATGAGGCACCTTATCAAATGCCTTCTTGAAATCTAAGTAAATACAATCTACCCACCCCTCCCTCCCTTGTACAATGTCAATTACCCTATCATAGTAACTCAACAAATTTGTGGTACACGAATGACCTTTTCTGAACCCGAACTGCTTGCTTGAAATTATTTCCCTCTCCTCCAACATACCCACCCATCTTTTTCTAATAATCTTTTCACAAAGCTTGCATATAACACTCGTTAAGGATACCGGTCGATAATTTAGCGGGTCTTCTTTATTTCCACTTTTATATATTGGAGTTATATTTGCTTGTTTCCATTCTAAGGGAAGTTCCCCCTTGTTTAATGAGTGTTGAACAATATTAAAAATAGGTCTCACTAGTTGTTCAGAACATTCTCTTAATACCCATCCAGCAATGTTATCTGGGCCCATAGATTTTCTCACGTCCAATTCTTCCAACAATGATTTTAGTTCATCCTTGTTGACTTCTATCGACTCTAGTCCCTGTATCTCGTTCAATTCCACCACAGGTTCTACATAGTCATCCTCCTCCACAAACACGGATGTTAATGTATCATTCATAATTTCACACATACCCACTGTGTCTTCATATAATTGACCCTCTACCCTAAGCTTTGTTATTTTGTCCTTTATTTTTGTTTTGCCGTTGATATAACTATAGAACAGTTTGGGTTCTTTATTACATTTGTTTACTATATCTTTTTCAAAGTTCTTTTTCTCCTCTCTTATAGTCTTGACATAGTTGTTTCTAGCATTCTTATACTCATTCCATTTTTCCTCAGTGTGTCTCCTTCTCACTTTATTCCATGCAGAGTCCTTTTTGTTCTGGGCAATGTGACATCGCATGTTAAACCACTCTTTCTCCTTAGCCAGCTTTCTATCCTTAAATGTTGGTACATATTTATCTACCCCCTCCCTGTAAATGTCTAGTAACATGGTGTATTTTACCTGAATATTCTGTTCTTGCTCAATAAATGACCAATCTATATTTGCAAAGTATCCTCGTAATGATTCATAATCCGCCTTACTATAATTTAGTCTATATTCCCTATGTTCCTCCTCTCTGCCTTCCAGAAATTCCACTGTCAATTCAAATTCAATCACAGCATGATCGCTTTTTCCCATGGGACTCAAATATGTTAGGTTCTTTATTTCTTGGGGGTCTTTGGTGAATAATAAGTCAAGTCTTGATGGTTCATCACCTCCTCTAAATCTTGTATTTTCCATAACGTGTTGTGTTAATAGATACCCCATTGTTAGTTCAAGAAATTTGCTACCCCAAGTATTTTCATTTGAACCCGCATCCAAACATTCCCAATCCACCTCCCCGCAATTAAAGTCCCCTGCAAGAATAAGCCATTTTTCCTTTTACAAATAATTTCTAACATACGCAAGGTTTCCAAAATTAATTCATTATATTCATCGTTGCTCCAAGATTTAGTCTTAGGAGGTAAATAAATTGATACAATGTCCAATTTTGACCTATCATTATCCTCAATTTCAACTGCTACCACTTCAGCAATGCTATCACCAAGTTTTAATTCTTTAGCAGTAATTTTATTATCTACCATGATCAACACTCCTCCTCCTCCTAGCTTTCCTAACCTATCTCTTCTCCATGTACTGTATCCTGCACAACTAATTATATTCGTGTCTACCTCCTGGTTGTTGTTGTTGTTGTTCCCTAAGCTGCCTGGCCGAACAGCCCCGAGTCCCTGAGAAAGGCCATGGCCACGATCGGGCTTTCCCACAGAGCTCTCATTGAGTGTAGATTGTGTTGTTGGCGTAAGTGGTTGTGTGAAATGCAGTCTTCTATGATGTGTTTAATGGTATGGGGTGCTGTGTTACATCCCGGGCAGGCGTCGACAACGGAGTCATCCAGTCTCTTCTGATAGCTCAGGAGAGCTGGATGGTGTCCGCATCTCAGCCTGGCCAGGTGGACTCTGTCCTCGCGAGGAAGGGAGGATTCGGAAGGATGGATTTCGGGAGGTCGTGCATGCAGCTGTGTGTTGTCTGTGAGTGAGTGGATGGATCGGTGAGAGATATGAGTATGGATGTGCTTCTGGAAGTTGGTTCGGGGTGGGCAGGGAGGGAGAGAGGACAATAATTGTGTGGTGTTGTTTTGATATTTCTTGGTGTCTGTGGGTGTGTTGCCATGTAGTTTAGTGGGTGGTCTTGGTTCGTGGAGGCTGCTGCCAGGAATTGAGTGCCTCTCATGTCCAGATGGTCTTTGACTTTGAGGATTTTGGTTTCTTGATGTAGGTGATCTGTGGGTGCAGTAGCTGTGCAGCCTGTAATGATCTTCAGGGCTTTGTTTTGAATAGTCTGTAAGGTCTTATGTGTTTCAGCTAGGTTAGAAGCCCAGGCTGGGCTTGCGTATTCCATCACTGATCTTATGTATTGTTTATATACTGTGGTGGTAGTTTCTTTGTTGTGTCCAAATTTTGTGTGAGCAAGTGACCTGAGGGCGTTAAGTCTGGGTCTTTTTAATGTTTGTGGTGTGCTGTTTGAATGTCATATGAGTATCATATGTTACTCCTAGGATTTTGGGTGTGTGTGTATGTGTTAGGGGTGTGTTGTTTATGGTGAGTTGAGGGATGTATTCGTGTTCTCCTGTCCAACTTGTGAGCAAGTAACCTCCTGGTTAAGCTTAGTTTCAGTCAAACATACTACCCCGGGCCTCTCTCTCTTTACATATTCGTCAAACTCAATCTTTTTGGAAATTAACCCATCAATATTTGTATACATGAACTTAGCGTTTCCAGTATTTTCCCTATTTTTCTCGTCCCTGCCCGTTCCTTTCTTTTTTGTACGTACCCCTCCCAATTTATTTCCTAGCTTGTCTCCTCTTCTCTTGTCTCCACCTGGACTGTTTCTCGCTCCGTTTCCACCTCCGCTCCCTCTGCCTCCACTTGGACTGTTTCTCTCTCTATGTCCACCTCCCCTCTCTGCCTTCTCCCCCGTCACCCGCACCATCTCCCTTTCCCTCCCTACTTCGTCCCTTCGCTTTATATACCATTTCTTGAGTTTTCCCTCCCACACTCTCCAGAAAAACTTCTTTTCGTCTTCTTTCATCCTTTCTCCATTCTTTACATTTGCCTCGGTTTGCAATTCCTTTCTTATGTTTCGATCCTCAATACTCATGTCTTTTCTAATTGTAATTTTCTTAAACTTGCTGGTCAAGTTAAGTCTCCATGTTACGTTCATTATTGCATCCACTGTTACCCTAGACCTAAACTGCACTCTCATTGGCCTTGTGTTTCCCTTACTATATTTACTATGTGTGTGTGTGTGTGTGTGTGTGTGTGTGTGTGTGTGTGTGTGTGTGTGTGTGTGTGTGTGTGTGTGTGTGTGTACTTACACTTACACTAGTTGTATTTGCGGGAGTGAGCATGCTTGTTAATTCCCGCCTCCTAAGATATGTTTGTCATACCGTGCTTTGAAACTATGCACTGATGGTGCAGACACTACTTCGGCTGGCAATTTGTTCCACCCACTAATCGAGTTGGTAGGATATCTTTTACTTTTCAGATCAGATTTACTATTAAGCACTTTTAATTTGTAGCCGTGACCTCTTGTTCTCCCACCTCCATCCCTCTCTATGAAGTTTTCTTGGTCGATTTTGTCAACACCTCTAACACATTTGTATATCTGAATTTGCTGTCCTCGTTTCCTTCTCTGTTCCAGTGTAGGTAGATTCAATCTCTCGAGCCTCTCTTGGTACTCCAAATTTTTCAAACCTAGGATCATCCTCGTAGCTGCTTTCTGTACCCTCTCAATTTTGTGGATATGTTTCTTCATGTGAGGGGACCACACTACAGATGCATATTCCATCCTGGGTCTTATTATTGCCGTTATTATTTGTTTCATGGTGTTTTCATTAAGATAATTGAAAGACATCCTGATATTTGCCAATAGTGCTAGTGATTCTCTCACTATCTTATTTACGTGGCTTTCTGGAGACATGTTATCCTTAAATTCTATCCCCAAATCTTTTTCTTTTTCTGCTTTGGGAATCACTTCGTTTCCTAGTTTATAATCTTTTCTAGGTCTGTACTTGCTTTTACCCATTTCTAGAGTCTTACATTTCCCTGCATTGAACTCCATATTCCATTTGATGCTCCATTCATGGATCTTTTGCAAATCTGCTTGGAGCTCAAGGCAATCCTCCTGGGTTCTGATCGTTTTAAGCAGCTTAGCATCGTCCGCAAACATGCTCATGTAGCTTGTTAGTCCCTCAGGTAAGTCATTTACAAATATTAGAAACATGATTGGGGCTAGGACAGATCCTTGTGGTACCCACTCGTAATTTGAGTCCAGTTTGACGACTTCCCCCTTACTGTTGTTCTCATCTGTCTTCCGCTAAGGTAGCTCTCCATCCATTTCAGCAGTTTGTCTCCTACTTTTCCCTCATGTTTTAATTTCCACAGCAATCTCTTGTGTGGAACTTTGTCAAATGCCTTTTTAAAGTCTAGGTAGGCACAGTCTACCCATCCTTCCCTCTTGTCCACTGTGTCTATTACTCTAGAGTAAAAACTCAACAAGTTGCTTACACATGATCTGCCTCCTCTGAATCCAAATTGTCGGTCAGTAATTAATCTTTTGGATTCCAGGTAGTTCACCCATTTGCCCCTTATTAAGCCTTCCAGAATCTTCATGAGGATGCTCAATAGTGATACAGGTCTATAGTTCAGTGGTTTATCTCTGCTTCCTCCCTTAAATATAGGAATAATGTTTGCTCTTTTCCATTCTGTAGGTACTATCCCTGTGTCCAATGATTTGGTCATTATGTCATATAACGGTATACTCAGTTCCTTAGCATTTTCTTTAATAATCCAGCCTGATACTCCGTCCGGTCCAGCGGCTTTGTTTGGATCCACCTTACTCATTTTGTCTATGAGCTCTGGTCTGTTAAATGTGACTTCCGGCATTTCCTCTGTACCTATCTCAATGGTTTCTGGTGCAATGAATTCTCCTTCTTTTGTAAATACTGATGCAAAATTTCTATTTAATACTTCCGCAATCTCTGTATCCTCTTCTATGATTCTGTTTCCACTTTTAATCTTTACGATCGTGGCTTTTATCTTCCTTTTGCCGTTTACAAACTTGAAATTTTGTTTTGGATTCTTTTCATAGTTCTCCACTATCCCTTTCTCATAGTTTGCCTCTGACCTCCTCCTCATTTCTGTGTATTTGTTTCTCTCCTCTTTATACTTTTGCCTGTTATCTTCCGAATCCCAGTTTCTCATCTTTTTCCAGGCTTTGTTTTTTGCTTCCTGTGCTTGCCTACATTCGCGGTTAAACCATACTTTGCGATTACTTTTTTCCTTTTATTAATGTATTTAGGGACAAAAGTTTTTATACCAGTATCATAGATCTCCATGAATGCCTTGAGTTTTTTGTCTACCTCACTTTCAGATAACACCTGATCCCAATTTTGTGACTTGAAAAAATCCTGTAGTCCTTCGAAATCGGTTCTGGAATACATCCAGTGATTTTCCTTGTGCTTTTCCCTTCCCTTGGGTAGATTATACTTCAATAGTAAGTCTATGTCTAGAACTACATGGTCGCTTTTTCCTAGTGGGCATAGGTACTGAATACTTTGAACCTCCTCCTCCCTTCTTGTGAATAGAAGGTCCAATCTAGCTGGTTGATCATTTCCCCTTACTCTTGTTGACTCTTTTACATGTTGGTATATAGAATTTTCCATGGCCATACTTAAAAATTCATAGCCCCAACTTTCCTCCCCTGCTCCGGCTTCAAGATCTTCCCAATTCACTTCCTTGCAGTTAAAGTCCCCACACATGACTATTTCATCCTTTGAAGCGAAGATATTTCCTAGCACACTAATTGTTTCCTTACGCATTAGGCTATGCTCCTCCTTACCCCATGTCTTCGTCTTGGGAGGTACATACGCTACTATCATCACTATTTTTTCGTTTCCACCAATTTCTATTGCTAAAACTTCTGCTGTTGAAGTTTCTAGTTTTATCTCAGACACAATCAAATCTTTCCTAGTAAGGATGCACACTCCACCTCCATGTCGAAATTTTCTGTCCCTCCTCCAAATCCTGTATTCAGACCATCCTAGCAAATTTATATCAAGGTCTTCTCTTAGTTTTGTCTCAGTGAGACATACTATTTCTGGTTTTTTAGTATTGAGTAAGTCTGTTAGTTCTAGTTTCTTAGAGATTAGCCCATCGACATTGCTATATAGAATCCTTATACTTTCTAGTCCCCCATTACCTGCTCCAAGCGCCTTATCTGTGGCGGTCTGTTCCCTACCCTCTTTTACTTTTAGTGTGTGTGTGTGTGTGTGTTACTCAGTTACTTGTTCGTCAAGGGGAATCCACGCAATGCGAGCTAAGCTCATTATTATCCCGCCTCCTTAACTGGGAATGTATTGCGTGAAATGCATGTTAAGTGTTTTATGTACTGATGGAATGGCTGTGGATGTGTGTGTAGTCTGTATTTTAGCCAATTGGCGACATCGGAAACGAAGGCTTAGGGTGGATCTGTATGGTACCATTCTCACTATAGACGGTACCGTCTCGCCCGAAGGCTTAGGTAGCCATCAGCTTAGGTGAACCATATGATACCCATCTCGCCTTGTACCATTTTTGCCAATCCCAGATGGGACGTCACAACGTCGTCCACTTATTCCAGGTACCTATTTACAGCTAGGTGAACTGAGGCTAACACATGAAAGGAGACAAGCCCAATTTGTCTCCGCCCGGCCGGGGATTGAACCCCCGACCCCTCGTGTGTGAGACGAGAGCTCTACCTACTAGGCTACGGGCTGTGTGTGTGTACTTACAATAGTTGTACTTACACTAGTTGTATTTGCGGGAGTGAGCATGCTCGTTAATTCCCGCCTCCTAAGATATGTTTGTCATACCGTGCTTTGAAACTATGCACTGATGGTGCAGACACTACTTCGGCTGGCAATTTGTTCCACCCACTAATCGAGTTGGTAGGAAATCTTTTACTTTTCAGATCAGATTTACTATTTAGCACTTTTAGTTTGTAGCTGTGACCTCTTGTCCTCTCACCTCCATCCCTCTCTATGAAGTTTTCTTGGTCGATTTTGTCAATACCTCTAACACATTTATATATCTGAATTTGCTGTCCTCGTTTCCTTCTCTGTTCCAGTGTAGGTAGATTCAATCTCTCGAGCTTCTCTTGGTACTCCAAATTTTCCAAACCTGGGATCATCCTCGTAGCTGCTCTCTGTACCCTCTCAATTTTGTGGATATGTTTCTTCAAGTGAGGGGACCACACTACAGATGCATATTCCATCCTGGGTCTTATTATTGCCGTTATTATTTGTTTCATGGTGTTTTCATTAAGATAATTGAAAGACATCCTAATATTTGCCAATAATGCCAGTGATTCTCTCACTATCTTATTTACGTGGCTTTCTGGAGACATGTTATCCCTAAATTCTATCCCCAAGTCTTTTTCTTTTTCTGCTTTGGGAATCACTTCGTTTCCTAGTTTATAATCTTTTCTAGGTCTGTACTTGCTTTTACCCATTTCTAGAGTCTTACATTTCCCTGCATTGAACTCCATATTCCATTTGATGCTCCATTCATGGATCTTTTGCAAATCTGCTTGGAGCTCAAGGCAATCCTCCTGGGTTCTGATCGTTTTAAGCAGCTTAGCATCGTCCGCAAACATACTCATGTAGCTTGTTAGTCCCTCAGGCAAGTCATTTACAAATATTAGAAACATGATTGGGGCTAGAACAGATCCTTGTGGTACCCCACTCGTAATTTGAGTCCAGTTTGACGATTTCCCCCTTACTGTTGTTCTCATCTGTCTTCCGCTAAGGTAGCTCTCCATCCATTTCAGCAGTTTGTCTCCTACTTTTCCCTCATGTTTTAATTTCCACAGCAATCTCTTGTGTGGAACTTTGTCAAATGCCTTTTTAAAGTCTAGGTAGGCACAGTCTACCCATCCTTCCCTCTTGTCCACTGTGTCTATTACTCTAGAGTAAAAACTCAACAAGTTGCTTATACATGATCTGCCACCTCTGAATCCAAATTGTCGGTCAGTAATTAATCTTTTGGATTCCAGGTATTTCACCCATTTGTCCCTTATTAATCCTTCCAGAATCTTCATGAGGATGCTCAATAGTGATACAGGTCTATAGTTCAGTGGTTTATCTCTGCTTCCTCCCTTAAATATAGGAATAATGTTTGCTCTTTTCCATTCTGTAGGTACTATTCCTGTGTCCAATGATTTGGTCATTATGTCATATAACGGTATACTCAGTTCCATAGCATTTTCTTTAATAATCCAGCCTGATACTCCGTCCGGTCCAGCGGCTTTGTTTGGATCCACCTTACTCATTTTGTCTATGAGCTCTGGTCTGTTAAATGTTACTTCCGGCATTTCCTCTGTACCTATCTCATTGGTTTCTGGTGCAATGAATTCTCCTTCTTTTGTAAATACTGATGCAAAATTTCTATTTAGTTCTTCCGCAATCTCCGTATCCTCTTCTATGATTCTGTTTCCACTTTTAATCTTAACGATCGTGGCTTTTATCTTCCTTTTGCCGTTTACAAACTTGAAAAACATTTTTGGATTCTTTTCATAGTTCTCCACTATCCCTTTCTCATGGTTTGCCTCTGACCTCCTCCTCATTTCTGTGTATTTGTTTCTCTCCTCTTTATACTTTTGCCTGTTATCTTCCGAATCCCAGTTTCTCATCTTTTTCCAGGCTTTGTTTTTTGCTTCCTGTGCTTGCCTACATTCGCGGTTAAACCATACTTTGCGATTACTTTTTTTCCTTTTATTAATGTACTTAGGGACAAAAGTTTTTATACCAGTATCATAGATCTCCATGAATGCCTTGAGTTTCTTGTCTACCTCACTTTCAGATAACACCTGATCCCAATTTTGTGACTTGAAAAAATCCCGTAGTCCTACGAAATCGGTTCTGGAATACTTCCAGTGATTTTCCTTGTGTTTTTCCCTTCCCTTGGGTAGATTATACTTCAATAGTAAGTCTATGTCTAGAACTGCATGGTCGCTTTTTCCTAGTGGGCATAGGTACTGAATACTTTGAACCTCCTCCTCCCTTCTTGTGAATAGAAGGTCCAATCTAGCTGGTTGATCACTTCCCCTTACTCTTGTTGACTCTTTTACATGTTGGTATATAGAATTTTCCATGGCCATACTTAAAAATTCATAGCCCCAACTTTCCTCTCCTGCTCCGGCTTCAAGATCTTCCCAATTCACTTCCTTGCAGTTAAAGTCCCCACACATGACTATTTCATTCTTTGAAGCCAAGATATTTCCTAGCACACTAATTGTTTCCTTACGCATTAGGCTATGCTCCTCCTTACCCCATGTCTTCGTCTTGGGAGGTACATACACTACTATCACCACTATTTTTTCGTTTCCACCAATCTCTATTGCTAAAACTTCTGCTGTTGAAGTTACCAGTTTTATCTCAGACACAATCAAATCTTTCCTAGTAAGGATGCACACTCCACCTCCATGTCGAAATTTTCTGTCCCTCCTCCAAATCCTGTATTCAGACCATCCTAGTAAATTTATATCGAGGTCTTCTCTTAGTTTTGTCTCAGTGAGACATACTATTTCTGGTTTCTTAGTATTGAGTAAGTCTGTTAGTTCTAGTTTCTTAGAGATTAGCCCATCGACATTGCTATATAGAATCCTTATACTTTCTAGTCCCCCAATACCTGTTCCAAGCCCCTTAACTGCGGCGGTCTGTTCCCTACCCTCTTTTACTTTTAGTTTCTTTTTACCGAAAGTTTCATAATCTTCCCCTTTCTTACTCCGTAAAAAATCTTATTCTTTTCTTGTTCTGTCCTCTTGCTATTTTCCTCCTTGGCAGTTTTCCTTAGTTCAGCCTCCTTCTTTCTCTCTTCTTCTGGTAAGTCTCGCCTGATGTAGATTTTGTCTTTACCCTCTAACCCTTTTAGCCTAGCCGCTACTGCCATGATTTCATCACATGTCCTTCTTGACTTAAATTGTGTGTGTGTGTGTGTGTTTTTGTTTTGTTTTTTTTGTTTTTGTTTTTTTTTGCCTGCAGCGAGTGCCTCCCCCAGATTTCAAAGAGTGACAGGGCCAAAATCAAGGGACGTTTGAGCTAAAATGCCTGGACACACGGAGTTTGACGCAATTTAAGTCATAGAGAGGGAAAGACTGATTCTGGGAGAGAGTTTCAGAGCTCAGCAGTTGAATAGAAGAAAGTCTGAGAATAGCGTTTCACTCTTGGGTTGGAGAGTTGCACAGAGTAGGGGTGGGATTGTGTTGCAAGGCGGGTACTACGTACCTACGTAGAGGAGGTGGTATACACTGGGAAAGCTCCGAGGAACACTGATTATTGTAGTTGCGATAGAATAGTGAGAGAGATGCAACATTGCGGCGAAGAGAGAGAGATTGCAGAGAGTTGGTGAGTGGACGGGAGTTAATGATACGAAAGGCTTTCCTTTCTACTTTATCTAGGAGTGCGGTGTGAGAGGATCCTTCCCACACATGTGAACAATACTCAATACAAGGACGCACTGTGCCCCTGTACAGAGCAAGAAGCTGCGCAGGGGTAAAGAACCCCTTGAGGCGGTTGAGCACACCCAGCTTCTGGGAGGCTGCCTTAGCGAGACTGGTAATATGGCCTTTCCAAGTGAGAGCAGAAGAAAAAGAGACACCGAGAACATTGAGGGAAGATGAAGGGTTGATTTTTGCATTGTTGAAGAATACGGGTTTGACAACCCGAAGGGAAGGAAGGAAAACTAACTATTTAGTAATGGTTCCGTAGTCAATGACGTGAGAGCCTTATATATATATAAGGGCTCCCCGGAGACCCCCGTGAGGGTCCCGGAGAAAGCATAACGCGACCCAAATATATAAAAAGTACATCCTAGGGTGAAACCCTTTACTTAGTTCCTAGGGAACGTCATTAAAAAAGGTAACCATTAGAAAAAGAAAGAAATTTTTTATGAGTAAAAGATTAGAAACTATGAATGTTGCATTACTAAATCAACTAGCGCGCCGTTATACAGTCCTTCCCTTGCACGCGTCCCCCAGCTGGTCACGCTGGATTTATACGTCCTTCATAGTACTAAGTTGCGCATGTGCATGGGAGGAGGGAGGGCCACTTTACGTCATTGACTACGGAACCATTACTAAATAGTTAGTTTTCCTTCCTTCCCTTCGGGTTGTCAAACCCGTAATTTAGTAATGGTTCTCTCCGTCAATGACGTGAGAGCCTAAGAATACCAAGATCGGTGGTTGGGACATCTCATGCTCAACGTCAAAGACTGAAGAAAAACTAACGGCTCGCGCTGTTGTAATTAAATAACTAGAATTAAGAAAAAGTGTAAAGTATAAAGGCAGGGTTTCTAAGTCAGCCTTAGGAAGCAATAGAAAGGTAGATAATGATAAAGATGCAGTAAAACTTAATAAAAGAGCAACTATATATTGTAAAACCTAAGAATTGTATATACTATAGTACTAGAATGATTTGTAAAAAATAAAATCTATTTATACTTATTAACCCTCTCACCACGGAAGGGCTCTTGAACGCCCATAAAAAAGCATATAACAGCTGCCCGGAAGGGCTCTTGAACGCCCAGTGGTTGAAAGCCTGTGAGCTTCGTGTGCGAGGCGTCGGTCCGACGCATGTAAACAACAGCCGGCTGGACCGACGCCCCGCATCTCCGGCCACAAGAAGGAGAGCGTCGCTTGTTCGTGTGTGCCTGTATGTTGTTGTTAAGTATCGAAAAGTAGTGTAAAGTGGCTGTTTTGGCCATAAAGTTATCTCCAATGAAATCATCATCACAACTCAACCAGTTGACTTAGAGAGCTCTACTTAATGCCATTCTACAGGTAAATAACACAGCTACGCTTGGGGATGCGCGGGAATGCGGGAAGCAGTCAGATTAACACATATACGGTAGCCTAGCCTAGACGTTTTTCGGCCAAAACACCCGGGTTTCGAGGAATATATATATAATACATAGCCGGGGCTGGAGGGTTAAACTCACAAAAAAGAATTTTGTGTATTTATTAATCTAATATCCTGTATTAGAAATTAACCCTTAGAGATTATCAATCTTACTAATATTAACATTAAACAACCTTTGTGAGAGGTTCTCCAGTTCGGAACCCCCCCCCCCTCTTTTATGTCCAAAACTCATAAGTGTAAGTCAGTACTTGGTGAACCTCACGCGTACTTGTAACATAATACATGGCATTATTGCAATAAACAGACATCAGTTAGGCTTATGACTAAGTCTCATGGCTTTGCATGGCACAGTGGGTCTCTTCAAATGAACTGAAAGATATTTGGATAAAAATTTGTGGTGAGATGACCAGACTTTTGATTGCTTGATGTCTTGGATAGAGTAATTGTCAAGAAATCTGACTGTCGTGGCCCACTTTCTCACATCATGGGCCCTTGCTACTGCTGACGGTTCGGCTGTTTTAATAACGTCTACTGGAATTGAAGCAAGCTGTCGTTTAGATAACCTTGATTGGCCATGTGAAGAGATCCATAAATGAGAGGGGTGTAAGGGTGTAGTTGGTTGTACATACTTATACAAAGCCAACACTGGGCATAGTGCCTGATGTTTATTCTTTTGTTTGAGGGCCATTATATCAAAAGGTGAGAACATATGATCTTCTCTTTCATTCTTGGCTATGAAATCAGGAGCTGGTGTGAGGGTAACAGCACTCAGACCTTTAAATTGTAAGCAGTTCACAGCTCTAGCCATGGCCGCAAGTTCGGACACTCTATGTGCTGTTGCCAACGAAATTAAGAAAACACATTTAGATAATAACTTGAGGGGTTGACCGTGTAAGGTTTACTACTTAATAGATTTAACACCTTGTCCAGAGACCACTGAGGTAGAATCTGTTTCGCTGGAGCTCGTAATTTAAAACCAGCCGTAATAAAACCTCCTTCATCCTTAGGTGGAAGTCTAAGGTCAGAAAGGTCATAGAATGGTTCTTTAATGGCTGAGAGGTGATTGCAAAGTGTGTTAACTGATAGGTGTTTGTCTACGAAAAGGTAATTTAAGTACTTTAAAATTAAACTTACTGAGCCACTTTGTTGGTTGGATTCTACAATCCACGTTGTAAATTGTTTTCAATGTGACTCATACTGTCTAATTGTGGAAGGTGTAAATTGTTTGGTTAATTTGTCGTGAACGGCTTGATCATAAGAATTTAGCCATTTGGTTTTGAAAATATCTCGTAACTAAAACAAGTTGTAAGAAAAACTCCTTTCAACTTTTTGAAGGGTAAGTCGGAAGTCAGTGGGATTAAAGAACAATTCTTTAATGGCTGAGAATTTATTGTATAGCGTGTTAATTGACATTTGTTTGTCTTCAAAAGAGTAATTGAAGTACTGTACACTCAACCCTCAGCTTTCACGCACTTAGCTATCGCGTTCCACAGCTATCGCCTGCTCCCCAAAAGCTGTCAGACCATGGCTTTCACGCCTATGAGCTGGCTATCACGCACCAAATGTGGCCAAAAATACAACAAAATTGGAAATTCCCGGGCTTGGAAATTCCCAGGCGGGCGGCAAGCATACGTTTATGCTACTCGCTCCCTGATTGGGCGTGACTCATGGGAAGCAAGCGCTGTGATTGGCCGCCACCCATCCTCCTACCCTCCCGCCATACTTACAATTTCTCAGTCTTACTTGTACCCCCATTGTTGTCTGGTGAAAGCTGTGAAAAGTGTTTTTATACCTGTGAACAATGGCTACTAACCCACCCCAACGGCCACCGAATCCCCCTACCTTCGCTCAGCGTAATGTGACCGCACCAAATCGAGACATTAAGAAGAGAAAGAACCTTACGTACGCTCAGAAACAGGAAATTGTGGACTTAATAGGCAAGGGTGAAACAAAAAGGAGTGTGGCAAAGAAGTTTGGAGTGAATGAATCGACAGTGAGGGGGATTTATCAAGAGCGAGACAACATAAAGAGTCACATGAAACTTGCCCCATCAATTGCTGCATCGAATGCCTTTTGAAGTTCTAATAAAGTGCTACTTAAGACGGAACAAGTGTTGGGGCGATACTTGAATAAGCAGGCAAAGCGGAACTTTCCCGTGGACACACGTGAGATTACGGTCAACCAGGCCCCTCCGACCACCCTCAACCGGGCCCCTCCGGTGAGCCTCGACCACGGCAACAAATCGATGAACAGCCTTTACTTACGGCACTTGAATTGGATACAGTGGATGATGACACTTCAGAATTTGAAGGATTTGATGTTGAAGGGATACTGAACGAGATAGAGCAACGTAGGAGTGGCCAATAATTCGCCACCCCTAGCCTCGGAACCCAACCCACCTAAATCCCTCAACACACCTAAAAAGGTAAATGTGATGGTGTAATATGTTCTTATATTTACTTTTATAATGTTTCTTATAATTATTATTATGTTATGTTAGTGTTCAGTGGAAATTATTAGGTAAAAATCGCAAAATACGAAAAATAGTTGTCAAATTCGGCACCCAGGCACCAATTAGAATTATTCCCATTAGTTCATCAGTATGGCTATCGCGGTTACGGCTACCGCGCGGCTATAGCTGCACCAATTAGGAGTGATAGCTGAGGGTTGAGTGTACTTTAAAAATAAACTGACTGAAGCTATGTGTTGGACAGACTCTATAATCTACGTGGTAAATTGTTTCCAATGTAATTCCTACTGTCTAATAGTGGAAGGCGTAAACTGTTTGGTTAACTTGTCGTGAACAGCTTAATTATAAGAGCTCCGCCATTTGACTTTGAAAATATCCATAAAGCTAAATAGGTCCAATAGGTCTGTGGCACTGGCACCGGGCTGGGTGTCATTAGGCTGTGGAGGGGCGCTGGCACCGGGCTGGGAAGGCGCTCGTGGACTGAAGAAGGAGTGCATCTTGGCCTGTTTTCCTCCCATGTGCTGCTCTCTAATCATAACTTCCCATAGCATCCTCAGGTGACCATAGTAGGCCCCTACTTCAGCGCACTTTGAGTAGGTTGTATAATCTATGATAGCGTCCATGTAGCTACGCAGGGTAGAAAGCTTGGTCTTTTTGCACTGATGTTCTTCCACTTCGTCATCACTACTCTCCTCCTTGTCTCCTTCGGTCACTTCTGCTGCAATGTCGTCCATGGACAGCAACTGATACCCAGGGTCACTCTCATTCTCCTCGATCCAGTCCCGGACATCATCCTCTGTGACATCTTTCTCCCCAGCACTGTGAAGCAACCTCCTAAAAACCTGAGCTTCAAACCCATCAAACCCCTCGAAGCTCGCATCTTCTTCACCCAGCAACAGTTTCTTCCAGCAATTTTCGAGGGTGGATGCCTTCATATCCTGCTAGGTTGTACTAGGTTGTGCTAGGTTGTACAGGGCAGACCGGATGTTATAGTTTTTGATGTTAGCCTTGGTCCCGGCCCCTCGGGTGTCTTCTTCCAAATCCTCTTCTGTCTCCAGGACTACCAGCACTTCATCCAAGTAGCGTCTGGTATAGCGGCGCTTACAGGCACTTATTACGCCTTGGTCCATAGGCTGGATCACTGAAGTCGTGTTTGGGGGCAGGTACAGTAGGGTCTCACATGAAACGAGTTTATGGTCGATAAACGAGGGCGTTTTATGCGATTTCGTTTTATGTGAACACAGCATTTTGGTGGCGCAATATCGTCAATGTTCACTGTAAGCGAAAATTTTCGTACAAAGCGAACGATATTTTGTACGTTTTGTACGATATTTCGGCGCTCTATATGAAAACTCCTCGGATTTGCCCCACTTTGGCGGCGGACTCGTTTTATGTGATCACATTCGTTCTGATCGAATATTAAATATTAATATTTTAGGTCGGTCGTTTTAATCGAGACTCGTTTTATGCGAACACGTTTTATGCGGGACCCTACTGTACATCACACGAATCTTCCCCTCGGCACTGATGAGGTTTTCGGCACTGGGATGGGCAGGTGCATTGTCCAGAATCAGGATGGCTTTCACATTCTCCCGTACTTCCTCCTGGTATTATCTTACAGCTGGGACGAAGTAATTGAAAAACCAGTCAGTAAATATTGCTACCGTGAACCATGCTTTTTTGGAGTTATAATAAATAACTGGCAGATGATCAATGACGTCTTTTAATGCCCTTGTTTTTTTTTATTTACCCACCACTACCAGTTTCAAACGATGAAGGACGACAAACGTTCTTTGCAGCCTCGCCATGGGCTTTCACATTAAATAACCCATGGCGATTAGGAAACAGGACCTTCCTACATTATCCATATGAAGAAACGTTGCATCCCTTGCATTATTCTACAGATATTTTCACAGCAATTGTTCTGAGGAACTTGCTTCAAGTGTGCCGCCTCTCCACATCTTTCCCCGTAGAACTAGGGCAGCTGAGAGCGCCCATGAATTTACACTTTCTCCTCCACAACGCAGAACTTCTGCTTATCAAAATTCATTTATCCCCAGAACTACTACTCTTTGGAATTCACTTCCCTCGAGTTGCTTTCCACAAACTTACAATCTACAACAGTTTAAATCCAGTTGTTACAAACATTTTATGAATGGAGGATGCCTTTAGGCACATGGACCTTTTTTGTTTTATCTGTGTTTTTCCTTCCTCCGTTTATTGTCTCTTAAAAAAAAAAAAAAAAAAAAAAAAAAAAAAATGTCTTCTCCTCCCCTTTGCGCACCTGGGTGTTCTTGGGCAAGGATTTCCAATAAAATCCAGTCTCGTCAGCATTGTATATTTGCAACGATATTAGCCCTTCATCTTCTATAACTTTATTGAGTTTTAGGAGGAAAGGCTCAACTGTACATGTGTCGGCACTTTCAGCCTCGCCATGGGCTTTCACATTAAATAACCCATGGCGATTACGAAAACACCATAACCACCCATCACTCCCCTTGAGGTCATTAATGCCCAAACTAGTAGAAAGTTTTCTTGCCGCGGCCAGTATCTCCACACCTCTGACTAAATGTCCATTGGATTTCATCTGGACATTCTTACAGTTTCTTACAGTAGATCCTCTGGAAAAAGGCAAACTAGGCCTGTGTATCCAGCTCAGTACCAGTACTTGCACTGCTGCGGTCGTTCACGGTGTTGGCGGTAGCAGACGCAACATTTTTACTATTCTGTATTTTTGCTTTATAATCAAACTTCAAATCTTGTCTTCCCCATGCTTTATCAAGATTACTTTCAAACTCCCTTATTGATTCGGAATCGACTACATACTGGGGCAGTGCGTTCCACTCATTTACCACTCTATCACAAAATGAGTTCTTTGCCTTCTCAAGCCTATTTCTTTCTTTGTAACATACCACTTCATTACCGCGCTATCTAGTTGGCTACTACTTGCAGTTCTCATATACTTTCTAGGCTGCACCTTTCCACTCTTACTGGCTGCAGCATCAACACAATATGAGGTAGCGTAAAGTTTCAGCTTGTCTTTCAATTTCTTAAAGTTTGATACAGTCTGTTTCTTGATCCCATAATCATCACATATTTTCTTCATAGAGCATCCCTTTTCTAGCTTACAAAGCACCTCAAGCTTCTGCTGAACGTTAAGGTTCACACGCTTGGTCTTGGAGGTTTTGGGAGGCATGATGAAGCACTAAAACACTGAATATCCACGGGTACGATGGGGGGAAGCAAGCGGTATGGCGCTTGTAAACAAACTGATTTTTTCGGCGGGAAAATGCTTGACCCGCCTCCTACCGGACAACTTTCAAATTAGCGGTCTTTTGCCCGATTTGTCCGGACTTTAGGGCGCTTATCCGATCTCGGCTCTTGGTCCGTACAAACCGAAGTCCGTTCAACGGGGGTCCGCTCATGCGAGGTTCGACTGTATTTTGTATTAACCCGTACTGTACTGTAGGATACAGTAATAAAAGTCCCCAGCAGTCCCAAGCAATGTGGCAAAAATGGCAGGAGAGACCACCTATCCACCTCTAAAGATGAGGCAACACTGGCTCTGTCACCCTTCAGTGGGTCTCATATAAGCTGAGAAGTGTTGCCAACACAGGAGCAGTGCTCAAAAGGTCGTGGTAACTGGTACAGGGTTGTACAGGCAGTTACAAGGAAAGTACATTACTGACGGATATATACGTCGTTGGGACTGGGGAGTTACTTATCTACTGACGTACATATACGGCACTGGGATTGGAGGGGTTAAACAATACATACTAACATTATTGTTATCTTTGGTTATGTGTCTATTACTCCCATATTTATTTACTATTATGATGTCTGGCATAAACACCCACCAAACACGTTTGTCGTTATAGTACGACCTATCGTTCATTCATAGATACGTGTTTACGCTATTACTGTGACATTGTCACATCTGACAGGAGCTATTTTTAGAAGAAAGGGACTTTCAGAGACAACTGTACCATGATGCCTGTAATAAACCCTGCCGTGTTACGTGGGGGTTCACGCATGCGCCATGAGGAGCCTAGATCTCAGATGGGCAACTGATCAACTTTTTCTTTTCTATTCTCACCCATACTGTATTTTCTTTTTTCTATTAACATAGTGGCCTCTAAGTGTGTGCAACGTACCTAGTAGAGAATTGAGGTGCAACTCTAGGAGATATCGGCTAATCGCGCTAGTGGTTCCGATAAATCGGCCGCTCCTAGAGCGAGATTATATTTAGTATAAAGCACTATTTATTAGTGGCCCCTCCATCATTGACGAACATGCCTATTACATAAGGCATCCTCTTCAAACACTAATCCGCCGTAGTTTGAATCTACCGCGCAGAGCATTTAAAAAACTGAGGAGCCTTCATCATGAGCGCACGCGACCTCACTCATGGCTTCAGTCATTATGAATTGGGTTCTCACTACGAAAAAACTTCGTAAAAAATAAAAACAAAAAGAAAATAAGAATAACTATCCAATAAGCTTTCCATCATATCGTGGATGTACTTGTGTGGATTTCTGACCAGACGCTGATTCAGGCGTCATTCCTCCTTCTCTGCTCTGCGCTCAGCCTGCCCGGACGTACCTTCCAGGCTCCGCTGGTTCCGCATTCGTTGCGTCCCTAGTGAGTTTTTTCTCATTTGTTTACTCTAGGATGTATCGAGTAAGGTTAGGATAGGCGTAGCAGGAGTGTCCTGGGCTGGTTGCCCGCAGTGCAGTGTATTTTGGGTCGTGTGTATGGGGCATCTATTTCGGATGTACCCTCGTGGTCCTGTTGTGGACACGTGAACTTTTCACAGTTGTGTTAGTTTGTGATGCAGGCGGCTTTCATTACGCGTTAATTATTGCTGCCTTTTATCCTTCTGATGAGGTAAGCTGTGTTTTTCTGACGTTCCCAGCGTATTTTTCTTCACTTAGTGAAGTTTTTTCTAGGTCCTTGTCAGGCTTCCCAGGGTGGGAAGTTGTCGCTACGGTGGTGTGTTGGCGGTGGTTCCTGTTGTGATATTCCAATGTGTGTTTATATGTCAACTATTTTCATGCCGTCTACCTAGGCCTAGCCAGCCGCTCGTAGCTTTGCCACATGTCTAGTGTTATTATTTATTTTATAAATATGCCCTACTGTGTCATGTGTATCCGGGTTTTAGTTGTGTATTGGCTAATTCCTCGGACTATAATTGTTTCCTGGTTTAGTTGTGTATTGGCTAATTCCACGGATTATGTTGTGACCTTGGTTAGTCGTGCGTGACTCTCCTCGTGTCGTATTGTTCAGATGGTGTCTGTTCAGGGTGGGGCTTGCCTTCCGGCGGGTTTTTTCTCGGTTTCACCATGAAAAATCCTGACCGATGAGCAGTGTTGGGCCACACGTGGTTTTTAACTCTGGCTGGTTCCCCGGCGTGGGGAGGTGTCTGTGGCTCTCCAGGACTGCGTCTCTGTGGGTGCCTGGTTTCAGGCCTCCTTTAATTCCCGGCGGGATGGCTGTACCCATCCTTATATATATATATATATATATATATAAAAAACGACGTTCTTGCGAACATTCGTTTTTATAGGTTTTTTCTACCTGGTTTACGACAACCACATGGAAAACCTAGCTGTTGTTTAGGCGTTCCTCCCCGGCGATCTTTTACAAAGAAGTGGGGTCAGGAACTTGTGGGGTTAACTTTTAGACTTCTCACCCGGCGGGTGCACCTGAGCAGGGTGGGATAAACAACTTAGGTCTCATATAGTTAACCAATCCATTTTAGTGATACTCTGTGTATCGCTGCCTTTACTCTTACGGCAATTGAAGGTTCAATGAGGTTTAACCAAATCGATTCCCACACCCGGCGGGTGCTCCTAAGTGGAGGAACTAAGGAATTTATAACAAATTCAATTTCGATTAACCTTAATTTGGTGATACATTCAGTATCGCCGCCTTCTAATTTTACGACGATCTTTTGGGACAATTCGTTAAAATATCAGATCTCGTATATTCCTACCCTGGGCTATTCTACTAAAATATTTCAAGGGCCGGCGTCTTTATGAGGGGGGCTTTGTTACAAAATTGAATCTTGAGACAGTCACCACCTCCTACAGACTATAAGTGCCATACTGGACCATTATATCAGAGGGTATTCTTCATGTTCTTTAGCTAAAAAGATTTGTTTAGCCTCTTTACACCCCGCCGCGTAGCGAGATGTGTTAGCTGTGTCTTTGCATCCCGTTACCCGGCGGGTTATTAACACTTGTATGCGAACACTTGGGTTAACCTTATGAGCATTAATTCCTGGAAATTTTTCTTTATTTTTCCAGAGCTGAGCTCCGGCGGACCAATACAGACCCGGCGGTAGTTTCCTCACACCAGTCTCTGTCATGGCTACTGTGGCCCCAGTTTTTGCCCTGTGCATTACCCCTACTTGCGCGGGTATCCCGATTTTTGCGCATACCCTTTGCATAAGGTGTGTTAAATGTCTAGACCGTTCAAGGGGTCTCTGGGTTACACTTAATTGTTCCTTTTGCTCCCAATTAGCCAATAAAGTCCTGTGTGACAATGACAAGACCGCGGCGGTAGCGTTGAGAGAGGTCAGACAACAAATGTCGGCCTACACTACCATTGTCGCACATAAGTCACTTCAATGTGACAACGTCCCACTTTGGGATAAGTTGCTGTCAGAGCACCCTCCCCCTAAACGTACCTCTAGAGTAACAGGTTTTAAGCCGACAGAGACTAGCCAGGGTTCTGTATCATCTGTGGATACGTCTAAACGCCCGAGAGAGCCTACTCCCCCGGCAGCCACCTCCTCGTCGCAGGCGAGATCGAGGTCAAGGTCACCTCTCAGACAGCAGTCTTCAAGTCGTGCCTCTTCCCCGGCGAGTAAGAAGAGTAAGACGGAAGCTTCCACCAGTGGTCATGGTGGTGATTCTTCCAAATCTAGGTCTAGTTCGCAGTCACACCGTAGCCACAAATCCTCCAAAAAGGATTCCCATAGGAAGTCCTCTCGACATTCTCCTAAGTCTAGTGCATCTCGTCGTACCTCTACACCTGAAAATGTTTCTGTTACAGCCTCAGAGTATAGTGAAGCGCCTGTCCCTAAACAAGATTTACCTATTGATATTTTAACCCTAGAAATGGAAAGTTCAGGAAATTCAATAATTGAGAATGTTTCAGACTCTCAAGAGAGCGTAGGCCAGAGCCTCGGTGTTTGGCGGTTTGCTCAACCAGGGTCTGACCATCCACGTCCGACTCATACGAGTCACACAGTAGCCGATGTCCACAGGGACGCGGCGACCCCATCCTCTATCCCTGACTTATCTTGGAAACAAGGTGCCCCTGCCTCGGCGGGGTCTTCTCAGGAGGATCGGGAGGAACAAGATGAAGTGTCAATAATTTCAGATAGGGAAGGACAAGGGTCAGGCTCAGGCCTGGACGCCGCCCATGATAATACTGATTCACCTGAAAGTTCTGCATCTAACCAGTTTGTTACAGCACAAGAAATTGATGGGTTACTTACTCATGCTCTATCTAAATTCTTTAGTCAACAACGAGAAAACCCCACAATGGACTTGGGGGCTCCCTTGACAAGTTCTGCGGTACGGCCTCTGATAACGTCAATCGATTTATCTAAGATTCCTAACCCTCCTACTCTGTCACCGGCAGGGAGCTCTAAGCCAGCTACGGCGGCATTCACTACGTCAAATGTCAGGGTCATCACGGATGTTAATCCACCCCCTCTAGACAAAGCGCCTCTTAGAAAGGTAGCTATGCCCCTGCTTTATGGGCCAGACGAGTCATGGGTTCTTTTGAACCCCTCTAAGCCAGAGCTTGCCCAGCCTACCTTGTCAGGGGAACTCCCGGTACCACGTGAGTGGTTTATCCAGGGAAATAAGTCAAAGAAATTAAGGGCATTGGATGCCTTGGGTAATGTTTTGGACGTAAATATCAAGGCTATACCTAGTTATTATCATCAGGATTATTTTGTTTATGCATCTAAGCCTGCTTTACCCCCTGCCTCAGCTTCAAAACTTTTTTCAGACTGGTCTAAGCTGGATGGGTTTAATGATATTAAGGCTCTGTCGGCTCTTACTCCTGAACTAGATTTACAGACCGTCACAGACGAGACAGCTAATCCAGTGTTGAAGGTGGGACAGTTGGGACCAGGACCTTGGGTGGATTGGGAGGTAGAGGCTCAAAACTTTGCAACCACTTTCACTTCTAAATCTTCCCACCAGATCCCTCAGGATACACATTCATGGTTCTCCATGCCGGTAGGTTCTGCCGGCGGAGTTCCGTCAGCTTTATTTTCTTTTCTAGCTGCCCCTAAGATTAATCTTTGTGAACTAAAGGACCCATTCACTACCCCTACCCCTACTCACCTAGACAGAGAATTTAGGCTAAGGGGAAAAGCTTTCCGCCTGTTTTCACAGTACATAGTTTCTCAGCAGGTGGCTAAGTCTTTACTCCGGTCTACTCAGGCAATCGCAGACGCGGATGCTCGAAGATCAGTTGAGTTATCCCGGCGTCTGATTCTTCAGTCGTCGATTCAATCCTTAGGTGACATACGCACAGCCTTACTTGAGGCGGTGCGAGCACGACAGGATCTTAGGATGTCATTAGTTCGCAAGCTGCCTGATCGCATTGCTAACCAGGTGGTAATGTCCCCAGTACTTACTCCTTCTTTAATGTCCCCTGATGTATGGCGAACAGTGTTTAACATGGCACAGGCCGTGAAGCACAGTCCCGCACAGGCTAAGAACATGTCAATATAATTTTAAATCATGTCAAAACTCTAGGCTTCAAGGTAAATCTGGTAAAGTCAAACCTTGTTCCCTCAAGAGTAATTCAGTGGATAGGGCTGGTCTGGGACACCGCCGCTCTCACTCTGAGTCAGAGTGTGGACAATCGCAACAGGTTTCGCAGGAAACTGTTCAGGTTTCTTCACAGTCTGACTACGACACGAAGAGTCTGGGAGTCTCTGGTCGGCTCTCTCAACTGGATTCAGCTAACTGTCAAGTTGGGCCGGTTGAAAGTAAAACGATTAATATTGGAAGGCAACAAATATTTCCCACTCTTACCGGCGGGAAAATTATGGCCCATACCAAAATTAATCCACACCTTACTAGCGGTCTGGGCGAAGAGGGAAACATTGCACTCAATCATGTCATGGACCTCTCCTCCTCCAACGGTATGGGTAGACACGGATGCGTCGGGCACCATAGGGTGGGGATTTCAGTCAAATCAGGGGCACCAGGGTCAGGGGCTTTGGTCCCACTTAGAAATCTCTCACATAAATGTCAAAGAGTTACTAGTCCCCTTGTATTTCCTTCAGGCTCACGGCCCGGCGTTACGGGCAAATCGGTGGCCTTCAGAATGGACAATCTGAATGCAGTTCACTGTATTCAGAAACAAGGGTCAACGAGGTCAAGGAAGTTGCTACTCGTGTCGGAAGAGATTTTTGTTCTAGCCAGCAGTCTAGATATTTATCTTCACGCATCTTATCTCCCAGGCGTAGCGAACGTCTGGGCAGACGCTCTGTCCCGGAGACAGAGCACGACAGTAGAATGGGAGCTCAAGCAACCCATTTTCGACCTAATGATTGCGGAGCTCTCCCATCCACAAGTGGATCTTTTTGCGTCCGAGGAGACTCACAAGCTCCCTCTATACCTCACCCGCCGGGCGATAACGCCGGCAGGGGGGCCAGACGCCCTAGTGACAGACTGGAACAGATGGAGCTCCATCTATCTGTTTCCGCCGCCAGATGCGTCACTAATGTGCCACGTAGTGAACAAACTACGAGTTTATCGAGGCTTAGTCTCGCTACTCGCGCCCCTGTGGCCGGCGCAGGTGTGGTACCAGCAATTAATAATGTGGTGCCCGGACCCGGTATCGCTCCCGGTCGGGTACTTCCACTTAGACACGATTGGCAACCTAGCGACCTCGCTGACTTTTGCATTATGGACATTCAGGAGGCCAAGTGGCTAGCACCATACGGTAGGGATGTGACCAATAAATTGCTCAATCAATATACTCAGTCTACTAAGCGACAATATCAATCACATTGGAAAGCTTTTACTTCTTGGATTGTTAGAACGGAACAAACTGTACCCTCAGTGGCATTGGTTTTTAATTACTTGAACTATCTGTTTGAGCAGAAACGTTTATCTGTGGTAACTTTGAAGAATCACTTAACTGCGATTAGAGTGCCTTTTTTTGACCTTACAGGTCTATCCATACCGGTGGCGGAGGAAACAGGATTTATGAGAGCGTGTTTTAAACTCCGCCCACCTCCCCGTCAGCTCATGCCTACTTGGTCTCTGGACAAAGCTTTGTCTTTACTTCATTCTCGTCTGTATCAAAATACTGCAGACTTTGCTTTAATCTTAAAGAAGGCAGTTTTCCTTTTGGCTTTGGCCACCGGAAACAGAGTGTCTGAGCTGGCGGCGATGAGCAACACACCTAATTGTCTTAGGTTTGGTAGACTTAATGATTCAATTTCCATTGCACCCTCCCCGGCGTTTGTAGCCAAGAATGAGCATAGTGCACACGTGTTTTCTGAGTTCACGGTGCCGGCGTTAAAAAGGGGAAAGGTGCATCATAATTTATGTCCAGTGCAAGCTCTAACCAAATATTTGAGAATAGCTCCTCAAAACCCCCAAGGTGCTTTATGGGTAGCGAGTACGGGTAAACGCTTACTTAAACGGCGATTAGCCTCTCTTCTGGTAGAAGTCATTAAAGAGAGTAATCCCGGCGTTGTGGGGAGGGCCCACGATTTACGCAAGTGGGCGGCCTCTTTACGTTTCCTGAAAAACTTTTCAGTTGAAGATATTGCGTCCACACAGTTGTGGGCGTCTAATCATACGTTTCTCTCTAGATACTTGTCAGTTGCTCTAGACAAACCTTCCTTACCATGTATAGCTTTAAGGCAGAGGGTCTAGGTGGCCCTGCAGTCACTTATGTTTACTTTCACGGAAGGGGGGGGGGGGGGGGGGGGGTGCAGTCAGTTGACATAGGACACCCTAGACCCCGCCGGAGTATGAGAGCTGTGATACAATTTAAGGTTAAAATGTGATATGAAAATTTCTCTGCGAGAAATTGTGCTAGTACAAGGTTTAGTACAAAACAACGGTGTTGTTATAGTAGTTTTAGCTGCGAAAGCAATGTAATATTAGTTCAATGGAGTTCATTTGCAATTGATCTCCACATGTATTTTGGGGTTTATGATGTGAACATATAAACTTATAACTTATTATTTTTGTCACCACTCGTTGAGTGGGGTGCCTTTTGTAACTACAGATCTGTGTTCAGAATCTTCAGGGTTACCCATTTTTGTCGGGCAGGCTTCTTTGAAGCACGCACCTGCCTGAACCCCTTTTTCTTGTATATTTCCGGCCTACGCCGTATTAAATAAATTTTTCAAAAGTAAGAATACTATGTGGTTGTTGTTGTTGTTGTTGTTCCCTAAGCTGCCTGGCCGAACAGCCCCGAGTCCCTGAGAAAGGCCATGACCACGATCGGGCTTTCCCACAGAGCTCTCATTGAGTGTAGATTGTGTTGTTGGCGTAAGTGGTTGTGTGAAATGCAGTCTTCTATGATGTGTTACATCCCGGGCAGGTGTCGACAACGGAGTCATCCAGTCTCTTCTGATAGCTCAGGAGAGCTGGATGGTGTCCGCATCTCAGCCTGGCCAGGTGGACTCTGTCCTCGCGAGGAAGGGAGGATTCGGAAGGATGGATTTCGGGAGGTCGTGCATGCAGCTGCGTGTTGTCTGTGAGTGAGTGGATGGATCGGTGAGAGATATGAGTATGGATGTGCTTCTGGAAGTTGGTTCGGGGTGGGCAGGGAGGGAGAGAGGACAATAATTGTGTGTGATACCGTGTGCTGGGTGTTTGATATTTCTTGGTGTCTGTGGGTGTGTTGCCATGTATTAGTGGGTGGTCTTGGTTCGTGGAGGCTGCTGCCAGGAATTGAGTGCCTCTCATGTCCAGATGGTCTTTGACTTTGAGGATTTTGGTTTCTTGATGTAGGTGATCTGTGGGTGCAGTAGCTGTGCAGCCTGTAATGATCTTCAGGGCTTTGTTTTGAATAGTCTGTAAGGTCTTATGATGTGTTTCAGCTAGGTTAGAAGCCCAGGCTGGGCTTGCGTATTCCATCACTGATCTTATGTATTGTTTATATACTGGTAGTTTCTTTGTTGTGTCCAATTTTGTGTGAGCAAGTGACCTGAGGGCGTTAAGTCTGGGTGTCAGTTTCTTTTAATGTTTGTGGTGTGGTTGAATCATATGAGTATCATATGTTACTCCTAGGATTTTGGGTGTGTGTGTATGTGTTAGGGGTGTGTTGTTTATGGTGAGTTGAGGGATGTATTCGTGTTCTCCTGTCCAACTTGTGAGCAGGGTTGCGGTGGATTTGGCTGGGGCTAGATTAAGTCTGTTTGTAGTGCACCAGCCATGTAGGTGTTGAAGGATAGGGCATGTTCGTCAATGATTACGGGGCCACTACTAAATATTAGGTTTTCTTTATCTCCTTACAGGAGTCAAACCTATAATTTATTAGTGGCCCCTCCATCATTGACGATTATGCCTATTACATAAAGCACCCTCTTCAAACACTCATCCGCCGTAGTTTGAATCTACCGCGCAGAGCATAACAAATTGAGGAGCCTTCATCATGAGCGCATGCAACCTCACTCATGGTTCAGTCATTATGAAATTGGGTTCTCACTACGAAAAAACTTCGTAAAAAATAAAAACAAAAAGAAAATAAGAATAACTATCCAATAAGCTTTCCATCATATCGTGGATGTACTTGTGTGGATTTCTGACCAGACGCTGACTCAGGCGTCATTCTTCCTTCTCTGCTCTGCGCTCACCCTACCCAGACGTGCCTCCCCACGCTCCGCTAGTTCCGCATTTGTTGCGTCCCTAGTGAGTTTTTTCTCATTTGTTTACTCCGGGATGTATCGAGTAAGGTTAGGATATGCGTAGCAGGGGTGTCCTGGGCGGGTTGCCCGCAGTGCAGTGTATTTTGGGTCGTGTGTTTGGGGCATCTATTTCGGGTGTACCCTCGTGGTCCCGTGGTGGACGCGTGAACTTTTTCGCGGTTAGCTAGCTTTGTGATGTACGCGGCTTTCACTACGCGTTATTATGCTTCCTTTTATCAGTTTGATGAGGTAGCTTTTTCTTCTCTGACGTTCCCAGCGTATTTTTCTTCACTTAGTGAAGTTTTTTCTGGGTCCCGAGTCAGTTCTTCCCTTTGCCGGGAAGTTTATGCTACAGTGGTGTGTTGACGGTGGTTCCTGTTGTGATATAATTCAGTGCTTTTTGTTTATATTACGACATGATTACTTTTTACTTCCGTCTGCCTAGGCCTAGCCAGCCTCTCGTAGCTTTGCCACATGTACAAGTGTTATTGATTTATGTTATAAATATGTACTACTGTGTCATGTGTGTCCTGGTTTAGTTGTGTATTGGCTATTTCCACGGACTATTAGTGTGTTCTGGATTAGTTGTGTATTGGCTATTTCCACGAACTAATTATGTGTCCTGGGTTAGTTGTGCTTTGGCTAATTCCACGGTCTATTTGGTGCGTTCAGATTGAATCTGAACGGGGTGGGTTGCCTTTTCCGGCGGTTACACCATGAAAACCCGGCTGGTTGCCGAGTTTTAATCACGCGTGGTTAAAAAAGGCTTGTTTCCCCCGGCGAGTGGTGGCTTGAGGCTCTCCAGGACTGCGTCTCTGTGGTGGTACCTGTGTTCAGGCTTACTGTGTTTCCCGGCGGGATGGCTTTACCTATTTAACTAAGTGTTCATGCGGACACTTGTTGAGCTTAGTTTTTCCCGGTTTTGCAAAGCCAGTAAAACTAGGCTGTTTGTTGATTGGTCTTTCCTCCCCGGCGATCTTTTGCAAAGAAGTGGGGATAGGAATAATTGGGTTAACGTTATACTTAAATTCACACCCGGCGGTTGCACCTGGGGAGGGTGGGATGAACTGATTTGCAATTCAGTGTAGTTGACCAGACAATTGAGGGATACGATAAGTATCGCCGCCATTCAACATACGGCGATCTAGGACGCTTCGGGAGAAGCCAGATCTAGCATTTTAGACAGGCTTCCCAGTTTTTGATCTGCGAGATAATGCGGGGGCCGGCGTCTTTTTATGGGTTTTCCAGTAAACTTAACAAACACCACTGGGAAGACTGCATCATTTATAAAAAGCCATGCTGGTCTTTATATCATGTCAGAGGATATTCATAAATCTTTTGGACAAGTTAAGATATTCTAAAATCTTTAACTATGAACCTCCCGCGTAGCGAGCCATGATAGTTGTGTATTACGTCTCGTTACCCGGCGGGTTATTCAACACTTGTGTTCGATCATGCCTTATGAGTATTAATTCCTGGAAATTTTCTTTTTTTCCAGGGCTGAGTTCCGACGGGTCTATAGAGAACCTGGAGTAAACCTGGGGGTGGGTTAGTTTTCCACCAGTCTCTGCCATGGCTTCCATAGACCCTGTTTTTGCTTTGTGTGTTACACCCTCCTGTTTAGGTATCCCTATCTTTGCACACACTCTTTGCATTAGATGTGTTAAATGTTTAGATCGCTCAAGGGGTTTGTGGGTGATGGGGAACTGTACCTTCTGTACTCAATTGAGTGTTAAAGTATTGCGAGACAATGATAGACCCGCGGTGGTCGCTTTACGGGAGGTCAGGAAGCTGTTGTCCACTTATGCTACCTCAGTGGCTCATAAAGCGCTTCAATGTGACAACATAATTCTTTGGGATAAATTACTGATTGAGCACCCCCCTATTAAACGTACCTCTAGAGTAATTGTACGAAAGTCGGCAGAGACTGGGCAGGGTACAGTACTTACTCTGGCCCCTAGCACATCTAAGAGACCTCGTGAACCCACGCCCCCGGTGACAGCCTCCACGTCACGGGCGCGGTCCAGGTCCAGGTCGCCCCTCAGACAACAGCCGCCTAGTCACTCTTCTTCACCTGCGAGAAAGAAGAGCAAAGAGGAAAAGTCCAAGGGCAGTTCTAGTGATAAATCTGAGAAGTCCAAGAGCAGTTCTAGTGGAAGATCTAAGTCACACCGCAGCCACAAATCTTCCAGGAAAGATTCTCATGAACGAAAGGCCTCCCGGCGTTCGCTGGAGCCTCGTGCCTCACTTTCTGCCTCTACTCCCGACTTATCTAGTGTCCAATCTGATCGGGCGGGAGTGGTGTCAGAGACTGTGGTGGGGGTGTTACCGGCGGACAGGTATTGTAAATTTAGAATTAGAGAGTTCTGTGGGCAGTGATCGCCCTTTAGAAGAGTCTAGTGGGGGCTCAGTGGTTAATGGTGTATCTGACTCTCAAGGGAGTTCGGGCCAAGGCCTGGGTGTATGGCGGTATTCCCAACCAGGGCATGAAGGCCCACGTCTGGTTTAGGAGCCACAGGTACTGGCGGACGTACACCGGGACGCTGTGATCCCTTCATCCATTCCAGACTTAACATGGCACCACGATGGGATTCAGGCTTCGGCGGAATCCTCTCATGATGGGCCAGATGACAAGGATGAGGTGTCTATAATCTCTGAAATGGAGGTGCAAGAGTCGGGTTCAGTTCTAGACGACTCACAGGATAGGAATGATTCACCTCTTAGTTCTTCATCTGCTAAATTTGTCACGGCGGAGGAAATAGATGGGTTATTAGCTACTGCTCTAACAAAAAAAATTGGCCAACAGCCGGAGACTCCTACAGTGGACCTGGAGCTTCCATGACAAGTTCAAGTGTTCGGCCTCTGATCGCTTAAATTGCTTTAACTAAGATTCCGCACCCTCCCTCTATATCACCTACTATGGTCACTAGGCCTGCTTTGGCGGCACTGACTACTTCTAGTGTAAGGGTGGTAGCGGATGTGCATCCTCCCCCTTTAGATAAAGCACCGTTAAGAAAGGTAGCTATGCTCCTTTTATACGGTCCAGATGATTCATGGGTACAAATGATCCCAACTAAGCCAGAGGCGGCACAGCCCACTTTGTCAGGGGAACTTCCAGTGCCACGTGAGTGGGTAATCCAAGGGAATAAATCGAGAAAGTTGTTGTTGTTGTTGTTGTTGTTCCCTAAGCTGCCTGGCCTAACAGCCCCGAGTCCCTGAGAAAGGCCATGGCCACGATCGGGCTTTCCCACAGAGCTCTCATTGAGTGTAGATTGTGTTGTTGGCGTAAGTGGTTGTGTGAAATGCAGTCTTCTATGATGTGTTTAATGGTATGGGGTGCTGTGTTACATCCCGGGCAGGCGTCGACAACGGAGTCATCCAGTCTCTTCTGATAGCTCAGGAGAGCTGGATGGTGTCCGCATCTCAGCCTGGCCAGGTGGACCCTGTCCTCGCGAGGAAGGGAGGATTCGGAAGGATGGACTTCGGGAGGTCGCGCATGCAGCTGCGTGTTGTCTGTGAGTGAGTGGATGGATCGGTGAGAGATATGAGTATGGATGCGCTTCTGGAAGTTGGTTCGGGGTGGGCAGGGAGGGAGAGAGGACAACAATTGTGTGTGACACCGCGTGCTGGGTGTTGTTTTGATACCTCTTGGTGTCTGTGGGTGTGCCGCCATGTAGCCTAGTGGGCGGTCCCGGTTCGTGGAGGCTGCTGCCAGGAATTGAGTGCCTCTCATGTCCAGATGGTCTTTGACTTTGAGGATTTTGGTTTCTTGATGTAGGTGATCTGTGGGTGCAGCAGCTGCACAGCCTGCAATGATCTTCAGGGCTTTGTTTTGAATAGTCTGTAAGGTCTTATGATGTGCTTCAGCTAGGTCAGAAGCCCAGGCTGGGCTTGCCGCATTCCATCACTGATCTTATGTATTGTTTATATACTGTGGTGGCAGTTTCCTTGCTGTGTCCAAACTTTGTGTGAGCAAGTGACCTGAGGGTGCCAAGTCTGGGTGTCAGTTTCTTTTTAATGTTTGTGGTGTGCTGTTTGAATGTCATATGAGTATCATATGTTACTCCTAGGATTTTGGGTGTGTGTGCATGTGTCAGGGGTGCGTTGCCTATGGTGAGTTGAGGGATGCATTCGCGCTCTCCCGTCCAACTTGTGAGCAGGGCCGCGGTGGACTTGGCTGGGGCTAGACCAAGTCTGCTTGTAGTGCACCAGCCATGTAGTGCGTTGAGATAGGGTTGAAGGAGATCCGTTGCTCCTTCTGGGTCATGGTGCGTGCATGTGAGTGCTATGTCATCTGCACAGGAGGCCAAGCTTATTTGGGGCGCATTGGGCGCAGTTACATCGCGCATGTACAGACTGAAGAGTGCGGGCGATAGGACGGATCCTTGTGGGACTCCGTTTGGAAAGTTTCTGATTTTAGATGACTGACCGGCAAAAGATACGTGTGCACATCTGCCTGCTAGGAAGTTGGCCAGCCACCGTTTTGTGTTGTTGTGCATGTTTGTGTTGTAGATCTTGTTTGTTAGGCTGTGGCGGGGGATGGCATCGAAGGCTTTACTAATGTCGAGTGTGGCTAATAGTGATCTGTGTGGTGGTCTAGCTGAATTGATGCCGTCGAAAGCTCTTTGTGTAAGGTCTGTGAGAAGAGTGTTTGTGGAGTGCAGTGGCCCAAAGCCATGTTGTGCTGGAGCTAGGGGTAGGTCAGGTGCAATTAGTTGCAACACTAGGCGCTCCATGACTTTGGAGGGGGAGCAAAGGAGTGTGATGGGGCGGTGCGAGGAGGGTAGCGTGGGGTCTTTGTTGGGTTTGGGGAATGTGATGATGATACCATGCTTCCAAATGTCTGGCATTGTGTTGTGTGAACAGCTGTAGTTTGATATGTTAGTGAGTGCTTGTATGCCTTGTGGTCCCAGGTGTCTGAGGTGTATGTTGCTTATGTTGTCTAGGCCACAGGCGGGTGAGTGCTTGAGATTGTTGATGATATGCTTTGTCTGGTGATTGGTGAAGGGTGTATAGTCAGGGTCTGTGGGGAATTGTCTCCCACGTCGGACGACACGTCGGCCGTCTCTGCGAGGTCCCAGGTGGCTGACATGTGAAAAGTGATTGATGAGAGTGCCTGCCTGTTGTCCACATGAAGGAGCAGAGTCTGTTGCTGTGACTGCAGCACGTGACTGTGTTGTGTTGCTGTTGGAAAGTGTGATGCTGTTTAGTGTTTTGTATAGTCTTTTGGGGTTTGCCCCGTGATCAAGTGTTTGTAGGAAGTTATTCCAATTTAGTTTTTGTTGCTCTTGCATTTTGTTGTTAGTTTGGGTGTTGAGTGCTTGAATTTGTTGTGTGATGTCTTGTGTGTGGGGTGCTGGGGAGTGTTTCAGCATGTCGCGTTGCCTGATGAGGTCCCGAATTTCTGGTGTGAAGTTGGGGTTGTGTCTTTTTCTGTTACCTCTTGGAATGTGCTTCTTGTCAGCGCCTTGGATAGTTTCATTGAGTATGTGTACAGCACTGCTGATGTCAGTGATGGGTGCACTGCCTAGAGTTGCGAAGTGTTGTTCTGTCTCATTTGTGAATGCTTCCCAGCTAGCTCTTTTATAATTGGTGTATGTGTGTTTGTGGCTAGCTGGGGTGAGTCTGGTTTTGGTGGTGATAATGATCGGGAGGTGGTCAGAGCCTAAGGTTCTGACCACCCTCCAGGATGTTGTGGGGGCGAGTTCTGGGGAGCAAAAGGTGATGTCTGGAGATGATGGGTTATAGAGGGCTTGGTGAGGAATATGGGTATGTTAATGGATGTCGTTAAGGATGATGAGGTTATCGGTTTGGTTTTGTAGTACCAGCCCTCTGTCTGTGTCGGGGTTGTCGACAAACCAGGCCGACGTCTTGGCGTTGAAGTCACCACCCAGGATGATGTGTGGGGTGTGTGGGGTGTTTGTGATGTGTTGTAAGTGTGGTCTGTATTCATTTGGTACTGTAGGGGATGTTTGGGGAGGGATGTATGTGTTTATGATGGTTATGTTGGAGTTTTTGCCAGTGCGTATTTTAATTGACTGTATTTCTGTTGTGTTATCATTTGGGGGGAGGAGTGATTTGGTTTGTACACTGGTTACTATTTATGATATTTCTTTGTGTACCAGGGTGATGAGTCCACCACCCCCGCCGACAGCCCGGTCTTGTCTGATGGTGGTGAAATTATGAAATGTGGGTGTTTTTTGTGTTGTGCGGATTTAAAGTGCAAGAAAGTTAAGAGCTTTGGATATTGCGGGTAATGTTCTTGATGTTAATATTAAGGCCATTCCGAACCATTAACACCATGACTATTTTGTGTATACAGCTACACCTGCACTGCCCCCTGCCTCAGCTTCAAAACTGTTTTCTGACTGGACCAAGCATGACGGTTTTAATGATATAAAAGCACTATCAGCTCTCACTCCAGAATTAGATTTACAAACGGTAACAGACACAGCCGCTAACCCAGTGTTGAAGGTGGGGCAGTTGGGTCCAGGACCTTGGGTGGAATGGGAGGTAGAGGCTCAGAACTTTGCGACCACCTTCACCTCAAAATCTTCGCACCAGATTCCTCAGGACAGCCATTCTTGGTTCTCTCTGCCAGTCTTTTCGGCCGGCGGAGTTCCATCTGCTTTGTTTGCTATTTTAGCTGCCCCCAAAATCAATCTATGCGAACTTAAAGATCCTTTCACTACACCTTCCCCAGCTCACCTAGACCGGGAGTTTAGGCTACGGGGGAAGGCGTATAGACTTTTTTCCCAATACATTGTTACGCACCAGGTGGCGAAATCTATGCTCAGATCTACTCAGGCAATCGCGGACGCGGATGTCAGAAGATCGATTGAACTAGCTCGGCGGTTACTCCTTCAGACTTCTATTCAGTCATTGGGGGATATCCGTACAGCCTTGCTCGAGGCGGTGCGGGCGAGACAGGATCTTAGGATGTCCCTGGTGAAGAAACTTCCTGATAGAATTGCGAACCAGGTGGTCATGTCGCCGGTGCTAACCCCCTCTTTAATGTCCCCTGATGTGTGGAGAACTGTTTTCAACATGGCTCAGGCCTTTAAGCACAGTCCCGCCCCTTCTAAGAAACCTGCTTTTAACTTTCCCAAACCCAAACCAGTCGCAAAAGCTCAGCCGGGTGGGTCAAAGCCCTTTCATATACCTAAGTCCTCTTCCCCCCAAGGTCAGTACAGGTATAAACAAGGTAAGTTTGCAGGTCATAAAGGACGAAACTATAACAGACCGGGCCAGGGCCCGTCTTCTGCCAACGCCGGCAAGTCGGCTAAGCATCCTCCACCACCACCACCACCACCACCATCAAAAAACTAAAGTCTCTCTCACTCCCAGGGCCGGTCTCACGGCGGGCGGATCAGAGGGTAGTACAGCCGGCGAACCCTTGTCTGCTAACTGGGTCGTTCCAGACGTGTCACCGCGCATGGCCAGTAAATACTTGGGCGAGGATGGTGGCACGCAAGGGCATCACCTGGCAGTGGCTCCGGCGACCTCGTTTACGTCAGCCGGCAAAGGCAAATTTAGTTTCATTAGAGGTGGAGTCACTGATCCAGGAAATGATCACCAAGAATGTCATCATCCCAGTTCCTCAAAATTACCCAGTCTTCACATCCAAACTATTTCTAGTGCCCAAAAGGGACAGTGTTCAGATGAGGCCAGTCATAGACCTGTCTTATCGGAACCTCCATATTCACAACGTGTCATTCAGGATGCTGACAGTAAACCAGATCAGGCTAACACTTCCGCCGGGAGGATGGATGTGTTCTTTAGACCTGACAGACGCGTATTGGCACGTCTCCGTAAACAAAAGATTTCCACGGTTTCTGGCCTTAAGAATAAAGCATCAGACTTAGGTCTTTCAGAGGATGCCGTTTGGATTGAACCTAGCACCTCGCTTATTCACGAAATTAGTCCGGCAAGCCCTGATGCCCTTGTTAGAGCGAGGGATCAGGATTTTGTGGTATCTAGACGACTGGCTAGTGGTGGCAGAGACGGAACAAGTATGCATAAATCATGTCAACGTAACATTAAATCATGTCAAAACTCTAGGGTTCAAGGTCAACCTGGTAAAGTCAAACCTTGTTTCCTCACGAGTAGTTCAGTGGATAGGGCTGGTCTGGGACACAGCTACTCTCACTCTGAGTCAGAGTGTGGACAATCGCAACAGATTTCGCAGGAAATTGTTTCTGTTCCTTCACAGTCTGACTACGACACGGAGAATCTGGGAGTCTCTGGTCGGCTCTCTCAACTGGATTCAACTAACTGTAAGGTTGGGCCGGTTGAGAGTCAAACGTTTAATATTGGAGGGCAACAAATATTTTCCGCTATTGCCGGCGAAAAAATTATGGCCCATACCAAAATTAATCCACAACTTACTAGCGGTCTGGGCGAAGAGGGAAACGTTACACTCAGTCATGTCATGGACCTCTCCTCCGCCGACGGTATGGGTAGACACGGATGCGTCAGGAACGATAGGTTGGGGCTTTCAGTCAAACCAAGGGCACCAGGGTCCCATTTAGAAATCTCCCACATCAATGTCAAAGAATTACTAGTCCCCTTATATTTCCTACAGGCTCACGGCTCTACTTTACGGGGCAAGTCGGTGGCCTTCAGAATGGACAATCTGAATGCAGTTCACTGTATTCAGAAACAAGGGTCAACGAGGTCTCGGAAGTTGCTAAACGTGTCAGAAAAGATTTTTATTCTAGCCAACAGGCTGGACATTCATCTTCACGCATCTTATCTCCCAGGCGTAGCAAACGTCTGGGCAGACGCTCTGTCTCGGAGACAGAGCACAACATTAGAATGGGCGCTCAAGATAACCATTTTCAACCAAATGATTGCGGAGCCTTACCATCCACAAGTGGATTTATTTGCGTCAGAGGAGACTCACAAACTCCCACTGTACCTCACCCGCTGGACGATAACGCCGGCGGGCGGGCCAGACGCACTGGTGACAGACTGTAACAGGTGGAGTTCCATTTATCTGTTTCCGCCGCCAGATGCGTCTCTAATGTGCCACGTAGTAAACAAACTACAGGATTATCGGGGCGTAGTCTCGCTAATCGCGCTCCTGTGGCCGGCGCAGTTGTGGTACCAGCAATTGAAGACGTGGTGCCCACACCCGGTGTCACTCCCGGTCGGGTTTTTCCACTTAGACACAATTGGCAACCTAAAGACCTCGCTGACTTTTGCATTATGGACATTCAGGAGGCCAAATGGCTAGCACCATATGGTAGAGACGTGACCAATAAATTCATGAATCAATATACCCAGTCTACTAAGCGACAGTATCAATCTGGGATCGGACTATACGCGCCGATCTCAAATCCAAGAACTTGACAAGTGAAGCAGCCCTTAACAGGGTTGCCTGGAATGCCGCCATTAGGACAAGAGACTGAAACTGCACTTATGTGTGGAACACTCAGTCTTAAAATTTTATGTATGTATGTATGTAATCGCATTGGCAAGCCTTTACGTCTTGGATTCTTAGAACAGAACAAACTGTGCCCTCGGTGGCTTTGGTTTTTAATTATTTAAATTATCTGTTCGAGCAGAAACGTTTATCTGTAGTAACGTTAAAAAATCACTTAACAGCGATTAGGATGCCGTTTTTGGACCTTACCGGTCTCTCCATACCAGTCGCGGAGGAAACAGGTTTTATGAGGGCATGTTTTAAACCCCGCCCACCTCCCCGTCAGCTCATGCCTACCTGGTCTCTGGACAAAGCATTGTCGTTACTTCATTCCCGTCTGTACCAAAATACTGCAGACTTTACATTACTTTTAAAAAGGGCAGTCTTCCTTATGGCTTTGGCTACCGGGAACAGAGTATCTGAGCTGGTGGCGATGAGCAACACACCTAATTGCCTCAGGTTTGGTAGGCTTAATGAGTGTATTCACATTGCACCTTCCCCAGGGTTCATAGCCAAGAATGAGCACAGTGAACACGTGTTTTCAGAGTTCACGGTGCCGGCGTTGAAAAGGGGAAAGGTGCACCATAATTTATGCCCAGTGCAAGCTCTAACCAAATATTTGAGAGTGGCACCTCTAAATCACCAGGGTGCTTTATGGGTAGCAAGTACGGGTAAACGCTTGATGAAACGTAGACTGGCTTCTCTCTTGGTCGAGGTCATTAAAGAGAGTAATCCCGGCGTTGTGGGTAGGGCCCACGATTTACGCAAGTGGGCAGCTTCTTTACGTTTCCTTAAAAAAAATTCTGTTGAAGATATTACGTCCACACAGTTGTGGGCCTCTAATCATACATTTTTGACTCGATACCTTTCAGTAGCTCTAGACAAACCTTCCTTGCCATGTATAGCTTTAAGGCAGAGGGTCTAGGTGGCCCCTAAGTCACTTATTGTATAATTTCAAGAAAAGGGGGGGGGGGGGGGTGCAGTCAGTGTAACACAGGACACCCTAGACCCCGCCGGAGTATGAGAGCTGTGATACTGTTTATGGGTTTTGTGATATGTAAATTTCTCTGTACTATTCATTACAGGAAATTGTGCTAGTACAATTATAGTACAAACAACAGTGTTGTTGTACGTAGTTTTTGGGCTGAGAAGCAATCTAATTTTAAGCATTGGTTATATTTTGCAAGATATATCCACTAATTTTATGGGGTTTATATGTGCACATGTAAACTTATAAGTTTTATTTTTTCACCACTTAATTTAAGTGGGGTGCCTTGTTAACTGGCGGATCTGTTCTCAGAATCTCAGAGTTAACCCCTTTTTATCAAGCAGGCTTCTTTGAAGCACGCTCCTGCTTGTACCCCTTTTGTATATATGTGCTGTATAAAGTTTATGTGCCAAATATATATTTTTTACAAAGTAAGAATACTATGTGTTTGTTTGATTATCTGCCTTTGCTAGAGTTATGATATGATTACGAATGTCCCCCTCCAGTCTTAGATATCAGGCATAATCGTCAATGATGGAGGGGCCACTAATAAATTATAGGTTTGACTCCTGCAAGGAGATAAAGAAAACCTAATATTTAGTAGTGGCCCCGTAATCATTGACGACTGGGGCCCTCCCAACGATCCCCTTCCCATTCGTTGATGTATTAAGGATTTTGGTTTACTTGATATGTCAGTGAAGGAAGAATGACGCCTGAGTCAGCGTCTGGTCAAAGATCCACACAAGTACATCTACGATTATATGGAAAGCTTATTTCTTACAGTTTCTTACAGTAGATCCTCTGGAAAAAGGCAAACTATGCCTGTGTATCCAGCTCAATACCAGTACTGTACTTGCACTGCTGCGGTCGTTCACGGTGTTGGCGGCGGCGGCAGCAGACGCAACATTTTTACTATTCTGTATTTTTGTTTTATAATCAAACTTCAAATCTTGTCTTCCCCATGCTTTATCAAGATTACTTTCAAACTCCCTTATTGATTCGGAATCGACTACATACTGGGGCAGTGCGTTCCACTCATTTACCACTCTATCACAAAATGAGTTCTTTGCCTTCTCAAGCTTATTTCTTTCTTTGTAAATTTTCTTAGAGTGTCCTCTCGTTCTTGTTCCCTCCCGCATCAAGAAGATACCTTCACACACATCCTCATCGTACTTTCCTGACACTATCTTAAAAGTCTCTATCATATCCCCTCTCTTTCTCCTATATGCCAGTGTCGGAAGCCCCAGTGTCCTCAACTTCTGCTCATAGCCCGCGTTCTTCAACGTTGGTACCAGTTTGCTAGCTCTCCTCTGCACTTTCTCCACTGCTTCTATATCCTTTACCATATATGGAGCCCACACCTGGTGAATAGTTATTCTTATTTTTTTTTTTTTTTTTATTTGTTACGAAGTTTTTTCGTAGTGAGAACTCAATTTCATAATGACTAAACCATGAGTGAGGTTGCGTGCGCTCATGATGAAGGCTCCTCAATTTTTTATGCTCTGCGCGGTAGATTCAAACTACGGCGGATGAGTGTTTGAAGAGGGTGCCTTATGTAATAGGCATAATCGTCAATGATTACGGGGCCACTACTAAATATTAGGTTTTCTTTATGTCCTTGCAGGAGTCAAACCTATAATGTTGGATACTCCGAGGCAACTACCAAATAAGAAGTTTTCCTTATTTGGTTTGGTGGAAGGTCGTCAAACCTCCCAATAATTTACCTGAGTCAGTGGGTATGCCATGCATGATGGCAAAGTTTTTGTTGAGCTGCATCTGTTGCTCGAGATCCTTCTGAGACAGAATGTGAGGCTGCGTGTGGCCCCACATGTGACCAAACCACCAAAAGTCATCAACGTGATCTGCACAAAATAATGAGATTAGACAATGTACAGCAATATTAAAAATCATACTGCTCATAGTCCTTCCTGCAAAGAAAAGCACTTCCTGAAAAAATATCTGTGGCTACTTGACACTCCATGGACCAATCACCATTTTGTATCTCCATTTGTATGTACAATCATAATTTGATATGCTGCCAAATTATTGTGAACGGACTACAGGTATATTGGTGTGTTAGAACTAATTTTATAAATACAGTAGAACCCCGCCCATCCGGTGCTCTCAGATCCCGAAAGCCAAGAAATTAGGATAGAGCAGTGAAGGAAAGTAAGAGAAGAGTAGATGAGGAATTTCGAAGGAATCCGAGTGTAAAATGGAGGGAGTGTAAGAAAATGTTCTGGAAAGAAGTCAAGAAAGTTAGGGAAGGCCTGTCTAGGTGCTCCGGCATCCACTATCCTCAGATCGGATGACCTAATTCCTGTAATTCGACACATATTCATGATAAGTGGCGCTCAGAATGGAGGGATCAACCTTTAGGAGGTCACCTTCGTTCCATCAAAACGACATTCACATGTGGCCCACTTCACTCAGCCCCTGTCGCGCTGATCGAACGCTCTTAACTCGATTACGCATAGGACACACGAGACTCACTCATGGATATCTAATGACCACTCCCCGTGGCCCATAGTCCACCACCAGAATGTCACCATTGTCACACAGTTCTTACTATTCATCACATTTTTTGCATTTGTACCATGTACGACCCTGAAAGACGGCGCTTCTTGCGACGCACCTCTTTACAGGACATCCTTTCTGATTCAGATTCATTCTCTTTCATAGCCATCCGTCATTTCTTGAAAGCTCTTAATCTTTATGATGACATCTGACCAGTGACCTATAAGACTTGACTTACTAACTCTCCGCCGAACACTAGCCCTATGAGGGCTTCGGCCCAGAGGGCTAGTATAAAATAAACACATCTTCAACAACAACTAGGGAAGGTAGCAAGGGAAACAGTAAGGGTGTGATACATAAGGTATGTGATACATACGGAATGGCGGAAGGCGGACGCAAGTTTTTGAGGCTCCGGCATATGTTCATGGGAATGGATAAGTAATTCACGGAATATCGAGTGCATACGGGGCTAGCAAGAAGAGGAAGGATTTGTGAAGTGTTTGGAGGATATATTGGTGTGGTGGAGGGGTGATATATAGTGTAATAAGAGTGTGTAGTGACGGGACAGCGGTAGTGTTGTGAGTTGTTGAGTTTGTAAACAAACATGGCGGAGGGAATTTCGGGTATGACGGAGGCGGAAGAAAAGTTACAACGTTTTCGTGGGTTTAAGAGCACAGACAATAAGTTAGAAGAGGTTATTATTGTTGTGAAGGATCTGGAAAAGTGGATGAGTGATACGGAGAAATGGAAGGGGGATATTGGTGAGAAAGTTAAGGCACTGTGTGTAATGTGTGGTGTGACAGGTGGGGAAGGCCTAGCGAAGGAAGTGAATGCAGGTCTATTTCGGCAGTTCATGATAGCCTAGAGATGGTATTGAAAAGGGTAGATGAACTGGGAGCAGAGAATATGGCAATGAAGGAGCAGCTGAAGGAATACGAAGGACGTTTCAAGGAAGTAAAGGAGTCAACTGCATGGACGGTGGTAGGTAAACAGAAATTCAAGGATTTAGAGGATATTGTGAAAGAGCAAAAGGAAGAAATGAAAATGACCAAAAAAAGTGTTGAGAGTGCAGTTGTAGGGGTCATGAAGAACAAGGAGAGTGTTGTAGGGAGGCCATGGACAGGGATAGGGGTGTAATCTTGTATGGAGATATAGAGACTCATATAGTACAAAGGAGTACAAAGGAAATCAAGCAACAACAGATCTAGTGACCCTTCTAGGATGCTTGTCCTCCAAAACACTGAGGATTAGAGTCCAAACAGTGGTTTAGAGTGGGTAAGGGAACATTGGAAAGGGAATTACTGCCCTGGAACTAATGTCTGTGGCAGGATTAGGAAGTTAGTAAAGGACAGATGGGTTAGTAACTGAGGGGGGGATAAAATAAAGTTATTCATTTACAAACGCAGTCAGTCGCGGGTTTGATGCGAGATATTTGTCTAGGCGGAGTTTAAATGAATCAACGGTGATGCAGTCTATAACGTTTCGGGGAAGCCCATTCCACAAGTTGACAACTCGATTGAAGAAGAAATTCTTAGATTCGTGCGAGTTAAAAGATTTACCAATAATTTTGCAACCGTTTCCCCGTGTGTAATTAGATTGGTCGATAGTGAAGTACAGTCTGGCCTGCCAATACGCGAGAATATGGGCGACACGCGAGGGCGCGGAATGAAAATTCGCGTATTAGCAATAGAGTATTATATGGGAATAAATCGATATGGGCGGCACTGACTCCAAGTTGTCTACTTTAGGCCTATTTATCTCCGTCAATTGCCACAAAAGGTACATATATGTATACATAAACATCCAAATCATAAGAAAATATAAAAATAATAATAAACTCACCTTAAAATTAACAGTAACTGTAGATATGAAGGGTGGGGGCTCCGAGGCAGGCCCCCTCCGAGGCAGGGCGAGTTCAGCTAATGTGCCCCGGCCCCGGCCCCAGCCCCGGCCCCGGCATCATCATCGTCCGACGAACTATCCCTGGCATCTAGCACTCTGTTGAGGGCCAGGCGCCTTTGTTCCACCTGAACCTCCCTCATGAAGCCACCAAAATCATCGTCGGGCATGTCAACCTGAGCAGCCGAGCCTGCCGAGGTCGAAGGTTGGGGTTCGTCATCATCTTCTTGTTGAGGTTCTTGGCGGGCAAGGAATCTTGTCATTAAAGTTTGTCTCCTCTTGTTGACTTCCTGATGATGTTTGTCAGAATAAAAGCGGAAAACACTGTCAACGCCCAGCAGGACTTCATGTGTTTTCACAGGGCACTGCTCCACCGACCGAAATCCTTCCTTGAGTTGGTCAACTAAAGCCAAGATTTCGCTCAGTTTACCTACAGACAGATCCATGTTAGCAGGTGCAGGGGCTGGTTCAACGTCGTTGTTCGGTTGTCGTGCTTGATGTGCTTGATCTTCGGCATCAATCTGCTCAATTGTGTCACCTTGAGTCTGTTGTTCACCTGCCTCAATAACCTCACGAATCTCCTCGGCTGTCACTGTCCCGAAACCAGCCACTGCGCGGGCCGCTTGAACTGCCTCTGCCTCTGCCTCGGTGACTGACTGGACTTTGTTGGCCTTGGGAGCACATAAATGAGGAGTAAGTGCTCGCCAGGCATGATTAATTGTGGCATCATTTATATCAGCCCATGCTAGAAGAAGGAAGTCGATTGCGTATTTGATGGTAAAAACACGCCAGAAGTGTGTCACGGTCATCTCTGCCTCTGCCTGTGGTGCCTGGGGTGCCGCTGCCTGGGGTGCCTCTGCTGCCGCTGCCTGGGGTGCCTCTGCTGCCGCTGCCTGGGGTGCCTCTGCTGCCGCTGCCTGGGGTGCCTCTGCCTGGGGTGCCTGCTCCTCATCAGACGATGATGCGAACTCCTGCTGCATAGCCAAAATCTCTTCATTGCTCTCTGTCTTCTGGCGTAGATAATTGTAGAGTCGTGTCTGGTAAAAGAGCTTCACATTCGATATGACTTCTTGGTCCAGTGGCTGTATGAGAGGTGTTGTTTTTGGTGGCATGAAAACAATCTGTACGTCGGGATGTAGAGTCTCTAAATAGTGTGGGTGGCAAGGGGCGTTGTCCATCAATAACAGGGCCTTGAAAGGTAGGCCTAGTTGTTGGCATTTGAGGCGGGCGTCAGGAACAAATTGCTTGACAAGCCAGTCAGACATAATGGCACTAGTCATCCACCCATTAGCGCTCTTGTACCAATAAGTTCCAGTGTCATTCATGTCGCGCAGGTTCTTGTAACATCTAGGGTGGGCAGCTGTGTGCACCACTACAGGCCGCATCTTGTGGCTGCCGGAAAGGTTCACAGTAAACATGACAGTGAACCTTGACTTGTCTATCTTGCGGCCCTTTGCCTGTTTCACAGATTTGGCAAGATATGTAGATTTTGGCATACACTTGTATTGCAAGCCACTTTCATCCACATTATAAATCTGATCCTTTGTGTAGCCACCATCCTCGATTATGGTCTTCAACACCCCAGGAAATGTGTTGGCTGCCACCACATCTGCAGACCCACGTTCTCCGGACACCTTGATGTTCCTTAGGTCCTTCCGTTTCATGAAGCCATGGAGCCAACCGTTGGATGCCTTAAAATTAAAATTCTGGCCAGACTTTGTCCTAGCACTTGCGGTGGTGTAGAAGAGTTTAGCCTGCTGTTTGATATAGGCCTTATCCACCGGGACTTGCTCACGGTGTTTGCGGGCTAGGAATGCTGCCAGGTATCGCTCCATGACCACCATAGCTGGATTGTTGCTCCTGCAACGTTGGTCCATCATGGCAGCACCATAGGACTTCACGATGGTGTTGATCTTTTCTCGGTTAGCCCAGATCGTTCTAACTGTCGATTCCGCTAAACCCATTGCTCGACCGATGGCTGAGTTTCCTTCTCCTTTTCCTTTTCTTTTGATGACCTCCAGCTTCATCTGGTGGGTGATAAGTTTGTTCTTGCGAGGAGGCATGATGATGGGGGCAAAAAACTATATCACTGCACACGAGTCGGACTGCTGTTGTGCGAGCGTGGACTGAGGGTAGACTGGCGTATCCCACAATGCCCTGCGTGCCTACGTAACTGGCGTCCCTGCGCAGATGGATGCGCGGAATGGTGGGGGGCCTCGCGTATTAGCTGAACTCCCCGGAATTGCCCTTATATCGGCCCCGGATTCGCGTTTTAAAGGTACATCACGCGTTTTGAAAGTTTTGGGTATGATTCGACCCCCTCCTCGCGTATAAGGTGAATCGCGTATTAAAAGCTCGCGTATTGGCAGGTCAGACTGTACTTACTACAGTTCATATTGTCGATGCCTTTGATGATTTTGAACACTTGAATTAAGCCACCTCTTAATCTGCGCTGGGTTAAAGGAAATAGATTTAATTCTCTAAGACGCTCTTCGTATGGTTTGTTCTTTAGGCTAGGTATCATTTTGGTAACTCTACGTTGAACTCGTTCTAGCTTGTTTATATCTTTTTGGTAATAAGGGCACCAGGATTGAACGCAGTATTCCAGAAGAGGGCGGACTAAGGAATTGTAAAGGGTTAGGATAACTTCTTTGGATTTATGCTCAAATGACCTGCCTATAAAGCCAATTATTTTGTTTGCCTTCTTAACAACTTCTGAACATTGTTGACTCGGTTTTAGGTTACTCGATATTGTTACTCCCAGATCGGTTTCTCTGTTTACATTCTTAAGCTGAGTGCCATTCATCGAATAGTTGCTTTCTCATTTAGGTATCCGATATGTAGTACTTTACATTTATCCGCATTGAAACTCATTTGCCAAATTTGGGCCCAACATGACAATTTATCTAGATTGTGTTGCATATCGTCAACTTGTTCTTTTGAGAGTACGCTATTTGCAATTTTTGTATCGTCAGCAAATTTTTTGATTGTACAGGTGAGACCCTCATCTATGTCGTTGATGTAAATTAAAAAGAGAATTGGTCCTAGTACCGATCCCTGGGGTATCCCGCTACTTACATTGGTCCATTTAGATGCCTTACCGTTTATGACTACTCTTTGCTTTCTGTTGCTGAGCCAATTTTCTATCCATTTCAACACACCGTCTTGTATTCCATGCGCTTTTAGTTTTAGCAGTAAACGTTTGTGGGGAACTTTGTCAAAGGCCTTTTGAAAATCAAGGTACTGTATATAATATCTACAGCTTTACTCTCATCGTAGAGGTTGAGGATATCGTGGAAGAAGTCCAAGAGGTTTGTTAAACAGGAACGTTTTTTACGAAAGCTGTGTTGAGTATCTTTAAGTATGTTATTTTCCTCTAAGTGATTTATGAGTCTGTCTCGTATGACCGTTTCTAGCATTTTACATACAACTGAGGTTAAGCTAATTGGACGATAGTTACTGGGTAGGGATTTGCTGCCTTTTTTGAATATCGGTGTTACGTTGGCTAGCTTCCACTGATCAGGCATAGTTCCAGACTGCAAGGATTTATTGAATAGTAATGTCAGTGGTTTGGAGAGCTCATCCTTAGCTTCCTTTAGAACTCTAGGCGAGATTGTATCAGGTCCAGGCGTTTTATTTACCTTGAGTTTATCTAAACAATTCAATACTTCTCTCTCTGTAACGGTGATATTGCTTAGAACATCTGAATTATCAATCTGAATCGGCGATGGTGTAGGGATATCACTGAGGTCTTCTGTTGTAAAAACTGATGCAAAGGTATTGAGGGCATTACTCATTTGTACTTCGTCTTTGGTGTATTCTCCATTTTCATCGACTAACGGTCCAACAGTTGAAGTAACTACTTTTTTCTTTCTGATATAACTATAGAATTCTTTCGGGTTTGTTTTACTTTGATTCGCAATATGTAACTCTAAGGTCTTTTTACTTTGCTTAATTAACTTTTTGGCTTTGCGTCGTAGCTCTACAAATTTCACTCGTTCTTCGTCATTTTGTGAGGATTTTAATCTATCATTAGCAAATATTTTAGCAATCAGGCAGTTTGAAATATCTTTATTCCACCATTTGGGCTTATTATTATGGCCTGGACGCCGTATTTTCGATGGTATGCAGTCTTGCACTGCTTTTAGGTAAGTGGTTTCGAATAACTTCCAAGATGTATTTACAGTATGTCGTTATTGTTAATTAAAAAGCTCCAGTCAGTTTCTTTAAACATAGCTCTAAGTTTATGGAAGTTTGCTTTCTTGAAATTAGGGACTTTTTCGATGCTACTATTTGGTTCGTTACTAGTAAACTTTAAAGTGAAAGTTATCGTACAATGGTCGCTGTTACTGAATTCATCACCAACATTCAAATTCTCTATCAATTCTTCTTTTGTTGCAAGTACAATGTCAAGAACGTTATTACCACGGGTCGGCGTTCGAACAAATTGATAAAGCGAACTCTCTTGCAAGTTCGTATACAAGTCATGTCTGGAGTGTGAAGTAAGAGTATCGCCCCACTTGGTCACAGGTAAATTAAAGTCGCCAAAAATTACGGTATCTTGTGAGTTACTTACATCTGCAATTTGTTCGTAAATTTCTCGGTCAGTTTGCACTGATTGAGCTGGAGGTTTGTATATTAACGCAAGTATTATTTTTGTACCTTTATTATTCTTTATTAGCACAAAAGATGTGTCGACGTTCACAATTTGAGGTTTTGACAAGAGGGTATGGTTAAGACTTCCTTTGATATAAAGTAAAACGCCACCTCCATTTCGATTTATTCGGCTTTTCTCAAACATTACATAACCGGGAAGTGAATACTCTGCTAAAAAGTCTCTATCTTCTGTATTGAGCCAAGATTCTGTTATGCCAATCACATCATAATTTTCTGTAAACACTAGCTCCTCTAAATCTGAAAATGTATTGCGTCTGCTACGAGCGTTTGCATAGAAAACCTTTAAATTATTTATTTTAGAACTCACGGAACGCTCTTTAATAATATTTTTGGTTCTTGTCGGATCTACATTTATGTTCTTGGCTGTCCTCGGTCCTCGCTGTCTTCGGTCCTTATCGCTGGTGGTCCTCGGTTGCCTCTGTTTTTTGCTTGGCGTTGGATGATTTATGTCACTGCTGCTTTTTCTCGGATGGCGTTTTTTTAACCATGGCTGCGGACTGCTTCGTGTAGGAGACGACCCATGCGTGCTGAACCCACAGGGTTTAGATGAGTGCCATCCTTGCGGAACAGAGTAGGCTGGTTGTAGAAGTTGTCCCAGAGGTTGATGAATTCAACTTCTTCCCTCAGACACAAATATTTTAGTCGGCTATTTGTGCTGAAGGCCTTGTCGTAGAATTTGTCAGGTGCGTCGATCTTGGGGAGAATGCCTGAGATGATGATATTCCTTGACTTGTTTTTGTAGTGCTGGATCATCTTGCGATATTTCTCCATCAACTCTTCGGATCTGGTGCGCATGACGTCATTTGAACCAGCATGGATGACAAAAAGGGTATTTTCATTTGCATCCTTTGTGGTATCTTCGAAGGCTTCCACAATGTCGTCCAGTCCAGCTCCTGGGATGCAAAATATTTTTCGTCGATTTGGGACTCTGTCGCAGAACTCTTCGACCTGTCCTCGTAGAATGGAATCCCCAACGAGCCTGGTCTCTTCAGGTTCATATGAATAATGGAGTGAGAAAAGTGAGGGATATGGAGACAGTGAAGGAGGTCATGAAAGGTGTGGATGAGGACGGATATGGATGGGAAGGGCAGGTGGAGGAGGTCAGTAGGATAGGTTGATATAAAAGGGGAGAGATGAGATCTATAAGGGTACAGTTTAAAACCAGGGCAGTGGCAGAGACGGTGACAAATTTTAGTTGGAGGCTAAATACAAATGAAAAACTGAAACACATAAGACTAAAGAAGGATTTGAGCATAGAACAAAGACAAAAAATTAAGGAATTACAAGAAAAGGCTGATGAAAATAATGGAAAGTTGGGTGAGGAGGATAAGAGAAAATTTTACTGGAGAGTGAGGGACGGAAAATTGAGGAAGTGGTTTATAAGAGTGGAAGGGAGGGGGAGATCAGGGAGGGAAGAGAATGTGATAGGAGTTGTGACGGAGGAGGAGAACGGGGTGGAGGTGTCACAGGGAGAGACAGGAGACAAAGTGGCAGAGCCAATAGTGCTAAGGGGGGAGTAGGGTACGGACAGGAGGAGCGGGATGGTGTAATTGCTGAAGGAATGGTAGATGGATTAAGGATTATGTTTAGTAATGTGGATGTGTTTACCCAGGACAAGAAAAGAGAACTGATTTGTAGGTTGCAGGATGAAGAGGAAAAACCTGATGTCATAGCCTTACAGGAAGTAAGACCAAAAAATGCTAGAATTGAAAGGGAACTGGTGGAGTATAGTTTGGAGGGTTTTGAGTTATATGAGAGAAATGCTATTAGAGCAGAGGTCGGAAGAGGACTGTTTATTTATGTAAGAAAAGAGCTCAAGGTTAATGAGGTGGATATGAGACAGCAGTATTGTGAGTATTTGTGTATTGAAGTAAAATGTGCAAGAGGATCAATTCTAATTGCCTCTATATATAGAAGCCCAAATAATAGTAGGGGAGAGGATGATACCCTATTGAAAGCAATGGAGGAAATAGATAATAGAGAGAACAAATACAAAAATTTTGATTGGAGATTTCAATTTGCCAAGGATCAACTGGGCAAATTGTACTACTCCAGCGGGACAGGGTAGCCTAGAAAATAAGTTTATAGAGAAAGTGAGAGATTATTTTTTAACGCAACATATTACAGAGATGACAAGATATAGAGATGGGACGCAGGGGAGTGTACTTGATTTGATTTTTAGCAATGAGTAGGATATAGTGGAACATGTCAATGTGGATAGCCCTATAGGTCGTAGTGACCATGCCTGTATAAGCTTTAGTTGCAATATTAAAACAGAGAGGGATAATAGAAGCAATAGAAAAATATACATGTATGATAGAGCAGATTATGAGCTGCTGAGACGGTGTTTGGACATTGACTGGGGGGAATACTTGAACGGTGAAGACGCTGAAGGAATGTGGAGGAAAATTAGAGTCAAACTGGAGAATGCTGTATCCAAAAGTGTACCAGTTAGGGAATATAAGGATAAAACAAAATTGAGGAAAAGAACGAACCCAGAATTGACAATGAAAAGAAAGCTTTGGACATTGATTAGAAGAAAGAAACGATTGTGGGAAAGACTAACATTTTTAAAAAAGAACAGGGGGTCTAGTATAGAAGCTAAAGAAGTGGCTCTGGAACGCAGACAAATAAACAATAAAATAAGGTGGGAGACAAGGAGGGGGGTGAAGGAGAGGGAGAGAGAGATTGCTAGAAATGTGAAGGATAATCCCAAAATATTCTGAAAGTACATTCAGGAAAAGTTAACAAGAAGAGTAGGGATCCCATGGGAGTTGAGTGGAGACTGATAAGGAGAAAGCAGAGGTGCTGGGGAAATACTTTGGGGGGGGTACTAACAGTGGAGTCGGATGATGCAGTGCCTACTATTCCCATCAAACAGGCACCGGCACTAGAACTAATAGAGTTTTCCCATGCTAGAATAAGAAGGGCTATAGAAAAAATGAACAGAAGTAAGTCCCCGGGACCGGATGGGATACACCCAAGAATCATAAAGGAAGGAGGTGAGATGTTAGTAGAGCCATTGAAAATGATATTTGAGGTATCGTTTAATACAGGACAAATCCCGATGGACTGGAGAGAGGCGAACATAACAGCTATATTTAAGAAGGGAAAGAGCAATGACCCAGGGAATTATAGACCAGTCAGTTTGACAAGTGTTGTGTGTAAACTAATGGAAACGGTAATTAGAGAAGGAATAATGGAGCATATGAAGTCAAACCAACTTTTCAGTGGGAGACAGTTCGGATTCTTGCCAGGGAGGTCGACGGTACTACAGCTAATTAAGGTGGTAGATGATTGGATGCAAATTCTAGAAGATGGTGATGTAATAGACGTGGTATATTGCGATTTTATGAAGGCCTTCGATAAGGTCCCACATAAAAGGTTAATAGAGAAAGTTAGAAGCTATAATATAGGGGAGAAATGTGTGAAATGGATAGAAGCCTTCCTGAAAGATCGGAGACAGAGGGTACTGGTGAATGGAATAGGCTCGGGGTGGAGGGAAATTACAAGTGGGGTACCCCAGGGATCTGTGTTGGGATAACTGCTGTTCGTTATATTTATCAACGACTTACCTGAAGTTATAACTAATGGAAGTGAGGTATACCTGTATGCGGATGACACTAAGCTGTATAGAAGAGTGAGGAGTAAGGAAGATGTGGGGTTGCTTCAAGGAGATGTGGAGGGCATGAAGGGATGGTCTGAGCATTGGTTAATGCCTTTTCATCCAAAAAAATGCAAGTACATGCGGATTGGGACAAGCAAGATAGACAAGGTAGGATACAGTATGTATGAAGCGATGGAGGAAGTGAATGCAGAAAAGGATATAGGAGTAGTGATAGACAATAAGTTAAATTTCTCAGAACATTTAGTGGAAAAGATAAACAAAGCCAATAGAATTGTAGGGCTGATAAGGAGGATATTTGTGTCACTTGACGAAGAAATATTCAGGAATCTCTATACAGCGCTGGTTAGGCCGCACCTGGAATATGCGAACCAGGTGTGGGCTCCATATATGGTAAAGGATATAGAAGCAGTGGAGAAAGTGAAGAGGAGAGCTAGCAAGCTGGTACCAACGTTGAAGAATGCGGGCTATGAGCAGAGGTTGAGGACACTGGGGCTTCCGACACTGGCATATAGGAAAAAGAGAGGGGATATGATAGAGACTTTTAAGATAGTGTCAGGAAAGTATGATGAGGATGTGTGTGAAGGTATCTTCTTGATGCGGGAGGGAACAAGAACGAGAGGACACTCTAAGAAAATTTACAAAGAAAGAAATAGGCTTGAGAAGGCAAAGAACTCATTTTGTGATAGAGTGGTAAATGAGTGGAACGCACTGCCCCAGTATGTAGTCGATTCCGAATCAATAAGGGAGTTTGAAAGTAATCTTGATAAAGCATGAGGAAGACAAGATTTGAAGTTTGATTATAAAACAAAAATACAGAATAGTAAAAATTTTGCGTCTGCTACCGCCGCCGCCAACACTGTGAACGACCGCAGCAGTGCAAGTACTGGTACTGAGCTGGATACACAGGCCTAGTTTGCCTTTTTCCAGAGGATCTACTGTAAGAGACTGTAAGAAACTGTAAGAAATGAACGAGGCCGCCATTGTTTTATTGTTTTTATTGCTCTATTTTTAGCCTAGCTAGTGTTGTATGAGGCTATATTCTACAGGGCACCGCTTTTCGACTACCTTTCTGGTGGGTTAAGCGTGTTTATCATCATCGGCAGATTCTATAGTTTAAGGGTGGCCTTACGTTGTGGAGAGCCTTCTGTAGCTTTCTGCGTTATCTTTTTTCCCCTTCGCGCCTGTCGTCGAGATGGTGGTGCTGGCTGGCTGTTTTTCCAGGAGGTAAGAGTGTTGCTGACTCGTCGTGCTTCTTGCCCTAGGCCTCGTGGCCAGCCTCTGTTAGGGGTTTATTTTATGGCTAGGATGTGATTATTATTATTGTATTATAATAATTTTAGCCATAAGATGTGACCTTCTCCTTCTTGACAAATATTGTACAAAGGAGTACAAAGGAAATCAAGCAACAACAGGTCTAGTGACCCCTCTAGGCTGCTTGTCCTCCAAAACACTGAAGATCAAGTGTCCAAACAGTGGTTTAGAGTGGGTAAGGGAACATTGGAAAGGGAACTACTGCCCTGGAACTAATGTTATCCATTTACAAACGCAGTCAGTCGCTGGTTTGATGCAAGATATTTGTCTAGGTGAAGTTTAAAAGAATCAACGGTGCTGCAGTCTATAACGTCTCGGGGAAGCCCATTCCACAAGTTGACAACTCGATTGAAGAAGAAATTCTTAGATTTGTGTGAGTTGTTGTTGTTGTTGTTGTCATTCCCTAAGCTGCCTGGCCGAACAGCCACGAGTCCCTAAGGAAGGCCATGGCCATGGTCGGGCTTTCCCACAGAGCTCTCAAGGAGTGTAAATTGTGTTGTTGGCGTAAGTGATTGTGTGAAAGGCAGTCTTCAAAGATGTGTTTAATGGTATGGGGAGCTGTGTTACATCCCGGGCAGGTGTCGACGACGGAGTCATCCAGTCTCTACTGATAGCTCAGAAGAGCTGGATGGTGTCCGCATCTCAGCCTGGCCAGGTGGACTCTGTCCTCGCGAGGAAGGGAGGATTCAGAAGGGTGGATTTCGGGAGGTCGTGCCTGCACCTGCAGCTGCGTGTTGTCTATGAGTGATTGGATGGAACGGAATGAAGAGATACGTAGGAGAGTGGGGCAGCAGGAACATTTGTCGGCCAGAGTGGACAGAAGGGTGCTGTGCTGGTATGGACATATTGAGCGAATGGAAGATAAAAGCTTACAAAGAGAATATGTGAGTCAAATACTGTACTGTATAAGGGGAGGTAGAGGGGTAGGAAGACCTCCATTGAGATAGAGAAATTGTGTAGTACAATGTTGGGAGATAGAGGAATGACTATAGATCAGGCAAGAGAAGTGGTAATAAATAGGAATGAATGGAGAATGCTAGTGAATAGATGAGTGAAAACGCGGTCGTTTGGGAGAGGAGTTCGGGCGCCAGTTAGACTAGATAATAGTCCGTCAGGCGCCTGGCCCGGGGAGCCAGGGTACAACAGGATGCGTGGTTGGCGGGCACTGTGGTGTGCTCCGCTGCATGTCTGCCTGCTGAGACCGTTACTTGTCAGGGAGGTCAGGGGCCGGGGGAGTTCTGGAGTGCCCTTAGTGATCCCTGGGCAACCTAGATGTGTCGGTTTGTGTTTTGCATTTGTTTTTTTGTTTTTGTTTTTTTGTGTTGTGTTGTCCCTGTTCGGGCTCTGTCTCGAGCCGGCCACCCCCAGCTTAAAATAATAAAAAATAATAAAAAATATAAAATAAATCAAAAATAAATACAGTGGTGCACTGATCTTCGCGGCTAATTGGTACCGAAAAAACTGCGCCAAGATTTATTTCGCGAAGATTGGGGCAATAATCTTATGGGATAAATGGTAACTGGTTCCAGATTCATCCAAACAGTCACCCCTAAAGTACCCATCTCCCCCCACATACATCCAATAAATACATATTGAGGAGAATACTTATAAATACATAATATGAGGAGATTACTTACCACACAGACTTTATTTGAAATAATTGTCATATTTAGCATAGGCCTAGCCTAACTTTACATCTTCATATTTATGCTGCTTTCGTCCGATAGGGTACGCATGCTTGACTTTATTTTGCTACCTGTTTTGATGGTCCCGGGCATTCAATTCCTTCGTCATTATCACCAGGCCCACCGTCCCTATCACTGAATGCACTAGAGGCCATAATAAATGCGAGAGATACGAGGTACGGGCACAAATAAGCTTGTAAAAGGCGGGTGGACTTTGAACGGCTGGCTTGTGTTGATGAACTTGACGGCATTAACCCCAGGGACACGAAATTGCCCTAGGGGCTAGGGTATTTATTTGTGTACTTCTAGCCTTATTTTCTTACATAATTAGTTATATTTACGATATAAAGCATATTTTGTTTTCAATGGTCGTTTATTTTACACATATGATGAACATATAAACCTTTAACCCCTCAGACCCGGTAGGGCTCTGAGGCACCCATAACAAACGCGGCCCACGGAACCCGGTAGGGCTCTGAGGCTCCGGCAGCTTGAAAGCCTGTAAGCTTTGTTTTGAAATCCGTCCGTCCGACGCATGTAAACAACAGCCGGTTGGACCGACGCCGCGCATCTCCGACCACAAGAAGGAGAGGCGTCACTTGTTCTTGTGTGGCTGTGTATGTTATTGCGCTGGTTAGGCCGCACCTGGAATATGCAAACCAGGTGTGGGCTCCATATATGGTAAAGGATATAGAAGCAGTGGAGAAAGTGCAGAGGAGAGCTAGCAAGCTGGTACCAACGTTGAAGAACGCGGGCTATGAGCAGAGGTTGAGGACACTGGGACTTCCGACACTGACATATAGGAGAAAGAGAGGGGATATGATAGAGACTTTTAAGATAGTGTCAGGAAAGTACGATGAGGATGTGTGTGAAGGTATCTTCTTGATGCGGGAGGGAACAAGAACGAGAGGACACTCTAAGAAAATTTACAAAGAAAGAAATAGGCTTGAGAAGGCGAAGAACTCATTTTGTGATAGAGTGGTAAATGAGTGGAACGCACTGCCCCAGTATGTAGTCGATTCCGAATCAATAAGGGAGTTTGAAAGTAATCTTGATAAAGCATGGGGAAGACAAGATTTGAAGTTTGATTATAAAACAAAAATACAGAATAGTAAAAATGTTGCGTCTGCTACCGCCGCCGCCAACACCGTGAACGACCGCAGCAGTGCAAGTACTGGTACTGAGCTGGATACACAGGCATAGTTTGCCTTTTTCCAGAGGATCTACTGTAAGTGTTATTGTTTAGTACTGAAAAGTGGCTGATATGGCTGACATCGCCACAAAGTTCTCTCCACGGAAATCGTCATCACAACTGAACCAGTTGACTTTGAGAGCTCTACTCAATGCCATTCTACAGGTACGAAACACATCTACGCTTGGGGATACGCGGGAATGCTGAAGCAGTCAAAATAACAAAGATACGGTAGTCTAGGCGTAGACGTTTTTCAGCCAAAACCCCCGGCTTTCGGGGAATATTTATTTAATGCGTAGCCGGTCCCGGAGGGTTAAGAGCGACAAAACCAGCGGGAAAAGCATTTGGGTGGTGAAAAACTTATATATTTGCCGCCCGGTCGTATGCTCAGGCGGGAGGGGGAGAGGCATAAATCCTCTCGTCCCGCCATCTCGCAACACACTAACGGCCCCAGGTGAAGTTTCTGTGTTGCATAAGGTATCCAAGTGAGTCACTGGTGTGTACGAAACCGTGGTGTGAGAAAAATTTGCACCGAAAATAACCGATAAATGGGGGAATTACTGTATGAGGAAAAATAGCCAATAATTGAGGAGGGGGACAGGGGGGGGGGGGGGACAAAGAGGGGAAGGGAGGGTTCAGACACATGAGGATGAGTGGTAAGAAGTGCTAGAGGGGAATTATCTCATCTAATGACATATTCCTTTGTTTTGAGAGACCCTGGGGTGTTTTGGATTTTTTTTTATGGTCTTGCTTCAGTGAGGCCTAACGCGTTCGCTATGGTGACCATTTCGTGAGGCCTATCGCATTTCTCAAGTTAAAGATGGCGGTGCTGCGGCAACAATTTGCGCAAGTGACGCTCGGAATCCGGATATGGGATTCACTCAGATTTCCCCTCCAAGCAGCAAACACTTTGACAATCGCAGATTCTTTGAGTTCAGCTCACTTGTTTGTTTGTGTTTTCTAGTTTGAGGTTGAGTTTTTCCATTATTTTTGCTCTCTTTTTCAGGTTTCAAGTGCGATTTTTGCGCCAAGATCGAATAATTTTGCACGAACATGGAATTTGGGAATATTTGGGGTATGGCGCGAAGCTTGATTTCGCCAACTTAGATCAGGCTAAGTTCGGTGCGCCACTATACTGTATATAGATAGATAAATATAAATTATACCAGATATCACACACTTTAATTAACAGTTTAAAAATGCCCAACTATATCAACAATAATTCCCCCATGCAAAACATAATACTGTATTGTAATTGTTAATTATAATGTAAAACTTGCAAAATAAACAAACCAAAATAGGAACGACACAATATAGAGACAAAAGAACTTATCAAAATCACTATGTGGAAATAACAATTTAGCAAAATAAAATAACACAGAAAAATACAACCCACAATGGGAATTTTTATCGTTCAGTATGGGTGATATCTCTTTCACCTCATTTAATAGGGTATCATATTTTACCTTACACTATTCATAATTTTATCATTCCAAATAGTCTTCTATTTCTGTGTGTGGTCTCTTATCATTCTCCTCAGGACCAGTGAAGTGCAAGGTTTGATAACTAAAAATAATTCAAATGTAAAACTTGCAAAACTAAACAAACCAAAACAGGAACTGCACAATATAAACACAAAAAAACTCATCAAAATCATAATGAGGAAATAATGCATTGAATATTTAATAACAAAAATATTATGAAAATAAAAAACACAAAACAATAATTATATACAAAGTGTTTCATAAATACCTTTCATAAATTTCAGAATGAATAGACCTAGCAATAATAAATATACTTTACTATGTGACGGTTTTGGAAATTTCTCATATTTACCGGGATATTACACATTTTAGTTTAAATAGGAAAGTCTAGGGGATGAACACAATCAGTAGATTACCATCACCTCAATTACTATATTTCGTCATAATGTATGCTACACAAATCAACACCCGTCAGCAACTGTGGCAACGAGTTCAAGAGGCATGCAGAGAAGTAAGAAACACACCAGGGATATTTGAAAGAGTGCGACAGTCTCTTATGCGCCGAGCCCAAGCCTGTATCAACGAGGGTGGGAGAAACTTCGAGCAACTATTGTAAATACTGTAAAATACATTGATGTTCAAACATTTATGACAAAATAAAGTAATTGAGGTGATGGTAATCTACTGATCATTTTCATCCCCTAGACTTTCCTATTTAAACTCAAATGTGTAATATCCCGGTAAATATGAGAAATTTCCAAAACCATCACATAGTAAAGTACTGTATATTTATTATTGCTAGGTCTATTCATTCTGAAATTTATGAAAGGTATTTATGAAACACCCTGTATACTTTTTGGTTCATAAAGTTCATCTAGGATGAAAATAGACTATGTTTGAGTGTATGACTGTGTTTGGGTACAGCTTTTTCAGAACCTTACTGATCAAGGAACTATGTGGTGTGACTGTACTATCTAAAACTTTGATCTCCTACCTCTCCTATACTCATCAAACAGAGTGCGGTCCCTGTCATTTTCCTTGTATGTATATACTCAGGCACATACCCCAAAGCTAGGGGTGGCCGACTCGAGACAGAGCCCGAACTGGGACAACACAACACAACATAAAAAAAACAAAATATATATATATATATATATATATAAAAATGTACACACATCTAGGTCGCCAGGAGAAGATCCACAGACCAAGGATCACTAGGGCCTCCAGCACTCCCCCGGCCCTAGACCTCCCGGAGAGATTCCGGTCTCAGCAGGCAGACACGCAGCGGAGCACACCACAATGCCCGCCCACCTCGCATCCAGGCATGACCTTTCACATATATTCTTACAGTTTTTTACAGTAGATCCTCTGGAAAAAGGCAAACTATGCCTGTGTATCCAGCTCAGTACCAGTACTTGCACTGTTGCGGTCGTTCACGGTGTTGGCGGCGGCGGTAGCAGACGCGACATTTTTACTATTCTGTATTTTTGTTTTATAATCAAACTTCAAATCTTGTCTTCCCCATGCTTTATCAAGATTACTTTCAAACTCCCTTATTGATTCGGAATCGACTACATACTGGGGCAGTGCGTTCCACTCATTTACCACTCTATCACAAAATGAGTTCTTTGCCTTCTCAAGCCTATTTCTTTCTTTGTAAATTTTCTTAGAGTGTCCTCTCATTCTTGTTCCCTCCCGCATCAAGAAGATACCTTCACACATCCTCATCGTACTTTCCTGACACTATCTTAAAAGTCTCTATCATATCCCCTCTCTTTCTCCTATATGCCAGTGTCCTCAACCTCTGCTCATAGCCCGCGTTCTTCAACGTTGGTACCAGCTTGCTAGCTCTCCTCTGCACTTTCTCCACTGCTTCTATATCCTTTACCATATATGGAGCCCACACCTGGTTCGCATATTCCAGGTGCGGCCTAACCAGCGCTGTATAGAGATTCCTGAAGATTTCTTCGTCAAGTGACACAAATGTCCTCCTTATCAGCCCTACAATTCTATTGGCTTTGTTTATCTTTTCCGCTAAATGTATATATACCGGCTACCCGGGCCAGGCACCTGACGGACTATTGTCTAGTCCAACTGGTGCCCGACCTCCTCTCCCAACGACCGCGTTATAACTCATCTATTCACAAGCATTCTCCATTCATTCCTATTTATTACCACTTCTATTGCCTGATCTACAGTCATTTCTCTATCTTCTAACACTTGTACAGTACTGTACTGTACTACAGAATCTCTCCATTTCAACGGAGGTCTTCCTATCCCTCTACCTCCCCTTGTATCTGACTCATATACTCTGTTTGTAAGCCTTTCATCTCCCATTCACATAACATGTCCATACCAGCATAGCACCCTTCTATCCACTCTGGTCGACAAATGTTCCTGCTGTCACACTCTCCTACGTACCTCTTCATTCCTCAATCTGTCGCTACGAGTCACTCCACATATACTCCTTAAGCAGCTAATCTCCATCACATACAGCTTTCTTCTCTCTTTTGCCTTTAGAACCCATTTCTCAGCCCCATATATCACTGTTGGTACAACTATCCCTTGATACGTTGCACTTTTAGCTTTCATTCCGAGATTTCTCACCTTCCACATATTGTACTGTACTTCCCATTGTTCCAAAAACTTTCCTTCTTTCACATACTTTGTTTTACCTCCATTTCCATACCAGTGTCCCTGCTTATCACTCCTCCTAGATATTTAAAACACTCCACTTGTTCCAGTATTTCCCCATCCAGCCGCACATCTACATTCACCCTACGAGCACCTCTATTACACACCATCAGTTTACTTTTATTGACGTTCACCCTCAGCTTCCTCCTCCCACATACCACACCAAACTCTTTGACTACTCGCTGCAGCTTCTCCTTAGAATCCACCACCAATGCTGTGTCATCAGCAATCAGCAACTGGTTCAACTCCCAATCTCTACCATTCTTTCCTACTAAACCCAATCCTTTACTTATAGTTCTCATTTTCACCTCCCTCACCACACCATCCATATATACATTAAACAACCACGGCTTCTAACCTAGCATATCACAAGACCTTGCAGACTATTCAAAACAAAGCCCTAAAAATCATCACAGGCTGCACAGCTACTACACCTACAGACCACCTACATCAAGAAACCAAAGTCTTCAAAGTCAAAGACCACCTGGAGATGAGAGGCACTCAATTCCTGGCTGCAGCCTCCACAAACCAACACCACCCACTACACTACATGGCAGCACACCCACAGACCCCAAGGAATATAAAAACAACGCCCAGCACACGGTATCACACACAAATACTGTAATTTATCCCTCCCTGCTCACCCCAAACCAGCTTCCAGAAGCACATCCATACTCATATCTCTCGCCGTTCCATCCAATCACTCATAGACAACACGCAGCTGCAGGCACGACCTCCCAAAATCCATCCTTCAGAATCCTCCCTTCCTCGCGAGGACAGAGTCCACCTGGCCAGGCTGAGATGTGGGCACCATCCAGCTCTTCTGAGCTATCAGATGAGACTGGATGACTCCGTCGTTGACACCTGCCCAGGATGCAACACGGCACCCCATACTATTAAACACATCCTGGAAAACTGTATGCTACATGATCACTTACGCCAACAACATAATCTACACTCCTTGAGAACCCTGTGGGAAAGCCCGATCGTGGCCATGGCCTTCCTTCGGGACTCGGGGCTGTTCGGCCAGGCAGCTTAGAGAACGACAACAACACCCTGCCATACAGCTTTCCAATCACTGATAATAAACCAGTACTGTACCTCTATAACTTGAACACTCCTGCCGGTCCCCCTTCCTCTTGTACAACGGCACAATACATGCACTCCTTTAGTCAAGTGGTACCATTGACACGTCACATACATACATACTGTACAATTTGTACATCTATCTATCTATCTATCTATTGCCTGACACCATGATCCCCGAAGGGGTGGCCACGAACGAACCGCCCCCATGCACCTCTGTCCCCAGTCAGTCGACGCCCCTCCTCCCAACCAGCACTCCAGTTAATACTCACCAGACATATGTGTCTAAACTTGTCCAGGGTTGGCTATCTTCCATATGTTGTTGCGACTCTCTCGTGATGGGCTACTCCTCTTCTTGTCATCATTAGATATCAAGTCATCCAATAATATGATCTACTTACGCCTGGCCAGGTCTTACATAAATAGTTTCACCACTAGAAGTCACAGGAGACTTGAATAATATCTTCTGCTCAGTTGTGCCCATCACCGGTCGCTCATGTCTACTGAGCCCCACTCGCTGGCTCTCTTTCCCGCCACTCGTGGCTCGCCAGACGACGCCACATATGTTGGTGATGTCATTAGTGTGACGTCATGGGCGCCATTCGCTACGCGTTTCATTGTGATTCACACTCGCTTAATTACTCATTTACTTATTTCGCATATACATACATGAATCAATACTGTATGGCACTATTTTATATACGATTTCACAATTATAATAACCCACCACCATAACATGAGATATATATACAGTATATATAAACAACACTAAACTTAACAATTCATATACTTCCTCACTCCATCCTTCCACTCTCCTTCGGTCTACCTCTCCCTCTCTTAACCCTTTACTTGCCATGCTCTCTCTCCACCTTCTGGACTTGGCCTCAGCATTCTGCACACTATCTGCGATAAGTACTAGGTAATCTGCGTATAGCAGTTCCCAGGGGAGCCCAATTCTGAATCACCAGATAGTGCCTCCAGAACCATAACAAAGAGGAGAGGGCTTAACAGAGTGGTGGACTCCGACGCGAACTGTAAACTCCTCAATCAGTACACCTTTCACTCTCACTGCCGTTCATGAGTCATGGAAGAAAGGAGGCAGCAGGGAGGAATACCAGGCAGCTAAACGAACTGCCAAAAGAGTTATTTACAATGCTAAAAATCGCATTAAGGACCTGGTCCTCGAACAAGGGTGTAACACTGACAATCCCAATGGGATCTTCAACCTAGCTAGGCGAGTTAAAAATTACAGTAGGGATATTATAGGTGAACAGTGTGTTAGAAATGATAATGGGAAGATTGTGTATGCAGAAAATGAAATCAGAGAAGCATGGAAGGTACACTATGAACGATTGCTAAATGTAGAGTTTGAATGGGATAAGGAGCAGCTTAGTATCAAAAAACCAATATCTGGGCCCCCTCCTTTGATAGCACCAGCTGTAGTGAGCGACGCAATCAATAAAATGAAGGATGGTAAAACTCCAGGTTGCTCCGACATTGTCGCTGAGATGATAAAAGCCTCAGGGGAGATTGGTGAAACTTGGTCACTGAGTTGATAAACCCCATTATTAAAGATGAGAAAATCCCAGAGGATTGGCTCAAAAGTGTAATAGTAAATATATACAAAGGAAAAGGGGATGTGCTAGATAGAGGAAATTATAGGGGCCTGAAAATGCTTGACCAAATAATGAAGGTCTGTGAGAGAGTCCTTGAGGGTTTGATCAGGCAAAGCATCTCTATTGATGATATGCAGTTTGGTTTTATGCCAGGACGTGGTACAACAGATGCTATCTTCATAGTCAGGCAGATACAGGAAAGATACTTACTAAAAGGCAGGGATCTTTACTTTGTGTTTGTAGACCTGGAGAAGGCCTTTGATAGGGTGCCTAGAGATGTGCAGTGGGCTATGAGGAAACTTGGTGTAGAAGAGTGGCTGGTGCATGTGATAATGAAGATGTATGAGGATTCGCGAAGTTCGGTGAGGGTGAAGGGTGTACTGAGTGATGAGTTCGCAGTCCGTGTTGGAGTCCATCAGGGTTCAGTGTTAAGCCCCCTCCTCTTTATTATGGTCTTGGAGGCGCTGTCTAGAGTTTTTAGAGGCGGACTCCCGTTGGAACTGTTTTATGCAGACGATTTAGTCCTAATAACTGACAGTATGCAGGATGCTGAGGCCAAATTCAGAGAGTGGAGAGAGGGCATGGCGAGCAAGGGTTTAAGAGTCAATATTAACAAAACCAAGGTTATGCATTGTAGATTGAGACGAGGCAATGTGGAAAAGAGCGGTGCATACCCATGTGCAGTGTGTGGAAACGGAGTGGGCGTTAACTCAATTCAATGTAGTATCTGTCGATGTTGGGTACACCATGGGAGTAAGCGCTGTAGTAGAATAAAGGGGCCCCTGCCGAAGGATAAGTCAGAAATAGAGAAATTAGAGTGCGTAGTGTGCAAAGGCGAGCTTGTGTTAAGTGATGATCCTGTGGCTGTGAATTTTGGAAATGAGTCTTTGGAGCTGGTGAACAAGTTTTGTTACCTAGGAGATACCATCTCTGCCGGTGGTGGGGCCGAGGCTGCCACTGTTGCTAGAATTAGGTGTGGCTGGGGGAAGTTCAGAGAATTGATGCCAATCCTGACCATGAAAAGAATGCCTCTCCCCCTGAAGGGAAAGGTGTATGCCTCATGTGTTAGAAGTGCAATGACGTATGCCTCAGAAACATGGGCCGTTAAAGTAGAGGATGTCAACAGAATGGAGCGTAATGAGATGAGAATGGTGAGATGGATGTGTGGGGCCAGGCTACAGGATAGAATAACAAATGTTGAGCTGAGGAGACGTTTAGGTATAAAGAGTATTAGCGAGGTGATGCGTACAAGTAGACTGGGATGGTATGGATATGTGGAGAGAATGGATGAACAAAATTGGGTGAAAAAATGCAGGTCTGTGATTGTGGAGGGAGCTGCACCAAGGGGTGGACCGAGGAAGACCTGGGATCGGACTATACGAGCCGATCTCAAATCCAAGAACTTGACAAGTGAAGCAGCCCTTAACAGGGTTGCCTGGAACGCCGCCATTAGGACAAGAGACTGAAACTTAGAAGCATTGCTAAGAATGCCTCTAAAAAACTGGGACTCCTGTACAGAGTTCGAGAATTCTTCACTGACGAGCAGTTGGCCATAATATATAAAAGTCATGTGCGTTCTCAGATGGATTACTGTTCACCTCTGTGGAGTGGAAGTGGAGTGGTTGCATTGAGGCAGTTGGACAAAATTCAAAATAAAGCTATTAGATTAATCAATAACCCTGTAATCACACAGGACCTTCCTACATTATCCATACGAAGAAACGTTGCATCCCTTGCATTATTCTACAGATATTTTCACAGCAATTGTTCCGCCTTTCCACATCTTTCCCCGTAGAACTAGGGCAGCTGAGAGCGCCCATGAATTTACACTTTCTCCTCCACAATGCAGAACTTCTGCTTATCAAAATTTATTTATCCCTAGAACTACTACTCTTTGGAATTCACTTCCCTCGAGTTGCTTTCCACAAACGTACAATCTACAAAAGTTTAAATCCAGTTGTTACAAACATTTTATGAATGGAGGATGCCTTTAGGCACATGGACCTTTTTGTTTTATCTGTGTTTTTCCTTCCTCCGTTCATTGTCTCTTTAAAAAAAAAAAAAAAAAATGCACTTATGTGTGGAACATTCAGTCTTAAAATGTTATGTATGTATGTATGTATCGTACATTCTCATTATCACACGCACCAGCCACTCCTCTACGCCAAGTTTTCTCATAGCCCACTGCACAACTTCTCTGGGCACCCTATCAAAGGCTTTCTCCAAGTCTACAAACACAAGATACATATCCCTATCTTTAAGCAGATATCTTTCCTGCAGCTGCCTGACTATGAAGATAGCGTCGATTGTGCCATGTCCTGGCATGAAACCGAACTGCATATCGTTGATAGAAATGCTTTCCCTTATCATTTCCTTCTAAGACTCTCTCACAGACTTTCATGACTTGGTCAAGTATTTTCAGGCCCCTATAATTTCCCCTATCCAATGCGTCCCCCTTGCCCTTATATATGTTTACTATTACACTTTTGTGCCATTCATCAGGGATTACTTCCTCTCTAATGATGGAGTTAATTAGCTCTGTGACCAAACTCACTCCTATATTTAGGAGACTTTAATCATCTCGGCTACAATGCTAGAGCATCCTATAGCTTTTCCGTCCTTCATTTTACTTATTACACTGCTTACAACAGCTATCAAAAAAGGGGGGGGGCCCCGAGTATTGGCTTTTCATTACTGAGCTGCTGCCTATTCCACTCAATTTCCACGTTTATTACCTTCCAAGCATCTCTAATTTCTTTGTCAGCTTAAACAATTGTCCCATTATCATTCTTGACACACTGTTCTCCTACAACATCTCTACTGTCATCCTTAACTCGCCTAGCTAAATTGAAGATCCCATTGGGATTTTCTGCGTTACTCACTTGGTCTATCACCAGGTCCTGTATGATTTTCTTTGCCTCGTATATCTTTTTTTGAAGTTCGCTTAGCCGCCAGATATTCTTCCATAATCCTTGAATAATTTCACCAGCCAATCTATTATAACATCTCCAACTTTCTTAATACACTCCACAGCAATACCATCCATACCTTCTGCTTTTCCCGCTCTCATTTGTCTAACTGCTTCTTTCACCTCATTCTTCAAAATTCTTTCATTTATTCATTGCCACCTGGGTAACTTATCTCCATCAACCACTGCTTCAATCACTGCCTCTCTTCCATCTCTTACATTTAGCAAAGATTCAAAATACTGTACTTAACATGTCTTTTCCTCACTTGCATACCCTCCACTAATAACTCTCCATTTGCATCTTTCACCGACTCTTCCCTATTATGTTCTTTCCTTACTCTATTTACCTCCTTCCAGAACATCTTCTTTCGTTCCTCAAAATTCTCACTTAATCTTTGACTGCACCTTTCATTCTCAATTTTCTTCATTTCTCTAATCTTCTGTTTTGCCTCTCTCCTTATCTCCTTGTACCTCTCCCATACCTCAACACTACCATCCTGTAAAACCCTCTCAAACCACTGTCTCCCTTCCTCAACTGACTTTCTCACCGTATTATTCCACCACTCGCTTCCCTTCCTGTGTTTTTTTTTCTTGTGTTATTTTTTTTTTTTCATTTTCCTTAAGGTAGCCAATATGGTAGTACTGTACTAACTAACTGATTATAACTTTCCTAATCAAGTATAATCTATAACTTTACTCCAAATGGTTGCCGCCTCCATTTAAACTAAATGAGTAGTGTGGTCTCCATTGTTCTACTCAGGGTAGCCACTTTTTTTGGATCCCACCTCTACTGTTTTGCCCCATTAGTTTGGCAGTTTAAGTACTTCCACCTTATTAGTTAAGCAATTTGAAGATTTTTCACCTCTTTAGTTTGGCGATTATAAGATGATTTGTCAAATTCAGGTGTCAATTTTTTCTGGGCGAGTGATAACGAGCTTGGAAGTTCAGAGAAAACCCAGGCTTTGGCTAGGACAAATTTAGCTTGAGGGTGGATGGGTGTTTGGGGAGCATTTTATTAGGTGGAAGGGGGTCTGGGGAGGCATTTATTTAGTCTAGGGGGCAAACAAAACATAAATAGGTTAAAAATTATAAAATCAATGAGACCTGTACTGACCTAGCAGAGTGCGGTCACCATCGTTCTCCTCAGGGTAGCCACTCTGGTAGTACTTGCCACTGAAGCCAAGGTTGAAGTGCCAACCGGGGACCATATCCTGTAGTCGACGCTGGGACTCTAGTAAGGCCTAGCAGAGATAAGAGGAACTATACAGTACAGTATTATGGTTATTCTGTTGTTAATGGTGGACTGCAAGAAAAATAACACACAAAGAATAAAGTTCTTACCTGATGATTTTGCTAGCTTAGATGATTATTTGGCAATATTTAAGATGGCGGAAGGTAGCCAGCTTTATAAATGTTAGTGGGGCAAGGATGTGTGAGTGTCTTCTGTCTAGGCTAATTCATGGTAATTTACATTAATCTAGTCTCTAAAGTTCCTAATAATTAATTATGTGAATTTAGATATGATAGATGTGATGAATAGTGAAGCTAAAACACCTAACTATATGAAAGGATGACAAAGAATTGCTTAGGGTGTTCATTGGACGGAGGTTAGTAAGAGAGAGAACGAGAAATCCGCTTTGTAGTCCCTCATGGCATTGTTGATCTGCGCAAGCGCAGTGCGTTCGGTAAATATATTCCATTACTTTGTACTGAGAAACAACGCAGTAGTATAATTGGAATAATAACATGCTACTTACCCATATTTAGCTATAGAATAATCTATTCTTCCCGAAATATACTGTAGAGTGTCCAACTTAAGGCTACGGAAGCGTTCAACTTAACCCTTTAAGTACCAGCGACGCACGTTATGCGTCACCTATGTATGTAACGCACAGTCTCAGAAACGCAAAGGTTGAGTTCGCCTTAATTACTCTTGTCCTATGGCACCTAGAGGGTTCAGATTTGTATGGTAACTACTTTAGGATCCCACGGAACAATACCGATCGTTGGCAAGCCTCCCTGTCCAGCCGAGTGGTTGTGGGCGGCTGGGCGTGCGTGGGAGTGATTTTCCAGTACAGTACAGTATATTGCCTACCTATAACCCCATGTTAATTGTGAGTTTCCCTCGCCTCCCAGGACCCCCAAATGACCTAGGTGAGCGGTTTTATGTTGTTTTTCCTTCATTACTAACCCATCCCATGTGTTTTCAGGGAAAACAAAAAAAATACAAGTGGCTGGTCCTGGAGTGTACTTTTTTATTTAATCGCTTGGGGTCCAGGGGGTTAAGACTACATATAAGATACGTAACACTACCTCAACCCAGATTACGTAGCATTGATTGGGGCAAGTAAATTGTTACATACCGGTATATATAAATTTAATCTTTTTATGGTCAATTATTGTGACTATTCTAAAATTTGACTTCAATCATTTTAATCAAGCATTTTTAACTTGAAGTTTCTTGTATAACCTCTGCTTACTTTTTGTCTGTACTGTACAGTATGTATTATTTGTTTATATTTTTCTATTGTTATTATTGATTTTTTAAATTATTTTTTCTTGTTAAGCGGGCATCACACTGGGCCAGATTCTCGTCATTCTCCAATCTCCAGTCTCCGTTTCCAGTCAGTAGCGCCGGCAAATTCTATCACACACGCCAAGCGTCCTGGCTGCGTGAGTCTCCGACACAACAATAACAACGTCCGACCTTAGCCTATATTGGTCCGTTTCACCTATACTGTAATGTATAGTAATATGAATTTACATCTACAATTATAATGCAATATGACTCAATCTACACGTTAGTGTAATTTATTTTAAATTTGAAGCTTATATGAGGAAATTTATATTTTGAAGTTTTTCGATTCATACCAATCGCCGTGGCGTAGGCTATAGAACAGTGGTTTCACTTAAACTGTAGAATAATAATTGATATTGACAAACTTTGTGTAATAGGACCCTATCTATACGTTAATGTTGCTATGTTTTGCGTGTGAAGCTTATATAAGTAGCTATGAGGAAGTTTTTCACAAAATATAGGCTATAGCCTGACGGAGCCCCTGTTGTTACCTCGGCACTAAACGATCGTTTATATTGTGCTGTTTCACCAATAATTTAGAGTAATATGGATTTATATCGACACTTATATTTCAATATGACTCAATCTACAGTACAAGTTTGTGTGATTATGTTTTATATTTGGAGCATATATGAGGCAATATTTTGAACTTTTCGGAGGTTGTAGAATGCTTGGTAGGCATAATCCTGTGTATGCGGGTAGACCTGTATTTATCTCAATAATTTGGTAATGTTACAATATATTTTTACATTTTACATTCATAAATAGTCCACTAATATACTAGGTTAGGTTAGGCTAGGTTGTTGTTGTTGTTGTTGTTGTTGTTCCCAAAGCTGCCTGGCCGAACAGCCCCAAGACCCCGAGCAAGGCCAAGGCCATAACCGAGCGCCCCCACAGAACCCTCCCCGCCTACCACAATAAAGCCTGGGTGACCGAAGCCACTCCATGGCGGGGAGCTGAGGAGGGTGCGGAAACGCCCGGGAAACCAAAGCCCCACCCAGGGCCCTGTGCCCCTCAGCAATTACGAAGAGAAAGTTGAGGGGCAAAGGAAAAATGTGACGCTTTGGCTTCCAATCTTGGTAGATTGGGAGGTCAATCCACGGAAAAGACGCCGTCACTTGAGATCTAGGAAATACATAAGTAAAAGGAACAGTCGGAGTAAGCTATGGGTATGGCAGAGATCGCTCAGTTCTCACTCTGATAGACCATCCCATCACCATATGACTAGAACCCAATCCTCTCAGCATCAGCTAGGAAAGGCCCTAGAAAGCCGCCTTTGGCGGGGGATAGCTCCCCTATTTCAACCCCTTTCGGGGTTGGGCACCCGCCTGGTTAGGCTAGGTTAAATATATTGTTCAATGATTCTTAGTAAATAGGCATCTGAAAAACAGTTTCTCCTGCTACACAACCGAATGTTTTCGTTTCATACCAATCGCCGTGGCGTAGGTATAGGAAGTGGTTATTTAGCTGCAAGTGGTGTAGCTATTTTAGCATTAATTCACTTAGTTTATGTCTATCCGCAGCCCTTCTCACAATAAAAACACACAATTATATAGCAAAATATATATTTCGACGTCATAAACTTGAGATATCAATGAGATTAAATGCGAGCTGTAAAGAGGCTGACAATCTACCTCCATCAAAAAATGGAGCTTCCCACCCAGTGCAGGAAGCATCCTAGCTCCATCAAATGATGAGATTTGTGCTGGAGACTGGCAGTAGCTCCATTTTTTGCTGAAGAATGACGAGACTTGGCCCAGTGTGACACCCCCTTGAAAGGAGTACTTTTTGTTTAAATATGTTGTTGCCCCTTCATATTTTGCAATTATTTTTTATTATTTTTCTTCATTAAAATTGTATCTAGGTCATCTGCTTATAGCAGTTCCCAAGGGAGCCCAACTTTGAAATCCTGAAATCAAAAGATAGGGCCTCCAGAACAATAACAAAGAGGAGAGGGCTTAACATAGAGCCCTGGTGAACTCTGATGCGAACTGTAAACTCCTCACTCAGATAACCTTTCACCCTCACTACCGTTTGTGAGTCCTCGTACATCTTCATTATCACACGCACCAGCCACTCCTCTACGCCAAGTTTTCTCATAGCCCACTGCACAACTTCTCTGGGCACCCTATCAAAGGCCTTCTCCAAGTCTACAAACACAAGATACAGATCCCTATGTTTTCACCCTCACTACCGTTTGCGAGTCCTCGTACATCTTCATTATCACAAGCACCAGCCACTCCTCTATGCCAAGTTTTCTCATAGCCCACTGCACAACTTCTCTGGGCACCCTATCAAAGGCTTTCTCCAAGTCTATAAACACAAGATACAGATCCCTATGTTTAAGTAGATATCTTTCCTGCAGCTGCCTGACTATTAAGATAGCATCAGTTGTGCCACGTCCTGGCATGAAACCGAACTGCATTATCATCAATAGAAATGCTTTCCCTTATCATACCTTTAAAGACTCTCTCACAGACCTTCAAGACTTGGTCAAGCATTTTCAGGCCCCTATAATTTCCTCTATCCAATGCGTCCCCCTTGCCCTTATATATGTTTACTATTACACTTTTGTGCCATTCATCAGGGATTGCTTCCTCTCTAATGATAAGAGTTAATTAGCTCTGTCACTAAACTCACTCCTATATCACCTGAGGCTTTAATCATCTCAGCTACAATGCCAGAGCATCCTGCAGCTTTTCCGTCCTTAATTTTATTTATTGCACTGCTTACAACAGCTGGCGCTATCAAAAGGGGGGGGAGGGGAGGGAGTATTGGCTTTATGTTATTAAGCTGCTCTCTATTCCACTCAAATTCCACGTTGAGTTGTTGTTGTTGTTGTTGTTCCCCAAGCTGCCTGGCCGAACAGCCCCAAGGCCCCGTTGAAGGCCAAGGCCATAACCGAGCGCCCCCACAGAACCCTCCCTGCCGACCACTATAAAGCCTGGGTGACCGAAGCCACTCCATGGCGGGGAGCTAAGGAGGGTGCAGAAACGCCCGGGAAACCAAAGCCCCACCCAGGGCCCTGTGCCCCTCAGTAATTATGAAGAGAAAGTTGAGGGGCAAAGGAAAAATGTGATGCTTTGGCTTCCAATCTTGGTAGATTGGGAGGTCAATCCACGGAAGAGGCGCCGTCACTTGAGATCTAGAAAATATATAAGTAAAAGGAACAGTCAGAGTAAGCTATGGGTATGGCTGAGATCGCTCAGTTCTCACTCTGATAGACCAGCCCATCACCATCCACGTTGAGTAATCTTTCGTAGTGTACAGTACCTTCCAAGCATCTCTAATTTCTTTGTTGGCATAAACAATTGTCTCATTATCATTCCTGCTCAATCTGAATAAATATTTCTGTATTTTATGACTCCCCAACCCTATATTTAAAACTACATCTACGATGTAACATACGACTGGCTATACATACATACATACATAACATTTTAAGACTGAGTGTTCCACACATAAGTGCAGTTTCAGTCTCTTGTCCTAATGGCGGCGTTCCAGGCAACCCTGTTAAGGGCTGCTTCACTTGTCAAGTTCTTGGATTTGAGATCGGCGCGTATAGTCCGATCCCAGGTCTTCCTCGGTCCACCCCTTGGTGCAGCTCCCTCCACAATCACAGACCTGCATTTTGTCACCCAATTTTGTTCATCCATTCTCTCCACATGTCCATACCATCCCAGTCTACTTGTACGCATCACCTCGCTAATACAGTCAGGACCCCCAATTCGCGAGAATAGGGGTGACAGGAGGCATCGCGTATTGTGAATTCGGGTATTGTGGAACTAACTTTAAATGGGAATAATTAGATTGGGTGACATCTCTCAATTATGGCCTATTTTCGAAATTTTTGGCCCTATTTTCGACATTTTTGGCTCTACAGTACAGTCTATATCTTATATATAAGAAGAACAATGAATAAAAATATGAAACTATCCTTAAAATTAGTAGTAGATAGGCTAGGACTAGGACTAGGACCGTAGGACTTCACGATTTTCTCCAACTTCTCCCTCCCTAACCAAATCGTACGAACAGTTTACTCTGACAAGCCTATTGCACAGTTTCCTTCTCCTCTTTTCTTGCGAAACAACAATTCCACCTTCATTTTGTGTGTTATCTTCTTATATTGGCGTGGCATGGCGAAAAAAGTGGCAGGCACTACAAACGTTTGGTCACTCCGCACGGCTATGAGCGCTTGAGCGGGACTGTGGGAGGGAGGGAGGGAGGGTAAGCGGGAGGGAAGGCAGGCGTATGCCCGTCTTCTTCTTTTTTCAGAGCTACTCCTGGGCCTCGCGAAACGTAGACGTGCTCGCGTATCAAGCGGGAATAGCGGATTTGGCCCCTTCTTAGCTCTCGATTCGTGTATTGTGGTACCACCTCGCATAATTAATGCTTAATTAATTAATGTTATTTTCGAGGGGTAACTCGTGTATTAGGGTTTTCGCGAATTGTGGAATCGTGTATTGGGGGTCCTGACTGTACTCTTTATACCTAAACGTCTCCTCAGCTCAACATTTGTTATTCTATCCTGTAGCCTGGCCCCACACATCCATCTCACCATTCTCATCTCATTACGCTCCATTCTGTTGACATCCTCTACTTTAACGGCCCATGTTTCTGAGGCATACGTCATTGCACTTCTAACACATGAGGCATACACCTTTCCCTTCAGGGGGAGAGGCATTCTTTTCATGGTCAGGATTGGCATCAATTCTCTGAACTTCCCCCAGCCACACCTAATTCTAGCAACAGTGGCAGCCTCGGCCCCACCACCGGCAGAGATGGTATCTCCTAGGTAACAAAACTTGTTCACCAGCTCCAAAGACTCATTTCCAAAATTCACAGCCACAGGATCATCACTTAACACAAGCTCGCCTTTGCACACTACGCACTCAAATTTCTCTATTTCTGACTTATCCTTCGGCAGGGGCCCCTTTATTCTACTACAGCGCTTACTCCCATGGTGTACCCAACATCGACAGATGCTACATTGAATTGAGTTAACGCCCACTCCCTTTCCACACACTGCACATGGGTATGCACCGCTCTTTTCCACATTGCCTCGTCTCAAACTACAATGCATAACCTTGGTTTTGTTAATATTGACTCTTAAACCCTTGCTCGCCATGCCCTCTCTCCACTTTCTGAATTTGGCCTCAGCATCCTGCATACTGTCAGCTATTAGGACTAAATCGTCTGCATAAAACAGTTCCAACGGGAGTCCGCCTCTAAAAACTCTAGACAGCGCCTCCAAGACCATAATAAAGAGGAGGGGGCTTAACACTGAACCCTGATGGACTCCAACACGGACTGCGAATTCATCACTCAGTACACCTTCACCCTCACCGAACTTCGCGAATCCTCATACATCTTCATTATCACACGCACCAGCCACTCTTCCACACCAAGTTTCCTCATAGCCCACTGTACAACATCTCTAGGTACCCTATCAAAGGCCTTCTCCAGGTCCACAAACACAAAGTAAAGATCCCTGCCTTTTAGTAGGTATCTTTCCTGTATCTGCCTGACTATGAAGATAGCATCGGTTGTACCACGTCCTGGCATAAAACCAAACTGCATATCATCAATAGAGATGCTTTGCCTGATCAAACCCTCAAGGACTCTCTCACAGACCTTCATGATTTGGTCAAGCATTTTCAGGCCCCTATAATTTCCTCTATCTAGCGCATCCCCTTTTCCTTTGTATATATTTACTATGACACTTTTGAGCCAATCCTCTGGGATTTTCTCATCTTTAATAATGGTGTTTATCAACTCAGTGACTAAGTTTACACCAATCTCCCCTGAGGCTTTTATCATCTCAGCGACAATGTCGGAGCAACCTGGAGCTTTACAAAAACTAATAAAAAACAAACCGGTAATGCATTTATACTTGGACAAAAAGAAGCCCATGGGGATTCACACTCACGTGTGTTGCGTTGTTGTCGCGTTGCTAAGCGGGTCGCAAATATACCGACCTCAATAACATTTCCACGGTTTACAGTTTAATTGAGTTTTCTTTGGCCTATACTAAGATGTATAAATTCCTCATAAACATATTAATGTACATTAACACTTAAAGAGCGGGGCCCGACTTAAGTCCGTATCTAAAAAGCAGCAAGTTTGGAGCATTATTAAGGCTTTTAAAGGGTTAAAATCGAGTGCAAATGGCCGGGAGCGCAGCAGGCCACACGGCCGACACCCAGGGCTTACCGCCGCCCACTGACTCACGCTCCCTCTGTTCTCGAGAGGCCGGCAGTGTAGCCAGTAGTGAGCGTAGCTGGAAAAAATATGCCGCTATACGCTAAACTCCCATGTTGGTGGTACCACTGCATCAAAACGACGAGTGCTACGTAGCTCGTTCTGGTCTCATTTTGAAGCTTGTAGCGCCTAGTATTTTGCTGAATACATTTCTTTTCATGCAGATACTTGATTGATCATTCAGGAGGGCCTGAATATGCCCAAAATAGCCCAAAACCCTCCGCTAGACGAGGGTTAAAACATGGTAAAATTATCAATTTTAACAGCATTTTATTACATAAACGAAAGTGACAGAGATGAGACTCAGGATTAGACACCCTCTTGAGACTGGTCATCGATCGATACTAATGGCACATTAATATATAGTACTGTACCAGTAAAAAAACTTATTCGGGCACTGTTTTGAGTCGGCAAAAAAAAAAAAAAAAAAAAAAAAAAAAAAAAAAAAAAGGAAAGTGGGGATTGGGTTTGAGTATATACATACATATATACATACATACATACATACATACATACATACAAATAATAAGATAGGTGTGATGTTCACAAATCAGTTTCTTCAAGATTACTTGGTATATATTAGTTTATAATGAAAATAGTTTAGTAATACGGTAGGTAGGCTACCTACACTGGTATTTGGTTGTGAAAAGTGTCAGTTTGTGGAGGGGCCGAACTTAACCCTACACTTGTAAGGTAAATAGAATCTAAACAAATCCAAAAATGGTGACTCTGTCCAAGTTTTTGCACTTAGCCTTTTTCCTATTGCTTATGCATTCATATCTAGCATATTCATATCTAGCGCTATTTTCTGGCACCAATAGATGGTAGATGAGAGACTCCACTATTATAATAACAGGGTGGGCAGTTTTTTTGTGGAATTTCCATGTATGTGAAGTTGTTGTCAAGAGTCTTACCAGTGTTGTCATAATAAATTCTTTTGCTATTTTAAGCCTGTTTTCCTACAACTTTGGTGATATTTGGTCAGCGTTTGTGTATGGTACTTACATTAACATCATCGGTGGTCATCCTAATCCCTTTCTTGGCCACAAATATGTCATCAATATCCACTAGGATGTATCGGTCGAGGGTCAGTCTGATGCGTCCCAAACTGACGTAGGACACAGAGTCAAGGAAGAGCAGTCGGTGCAGCCATAGTTCCAGGTTACCCCCAAACAATACTCGAGGGATCCCATCTAGCTGACCTTGGTCCTACAAATAAAACAAAGCAGAAATATTATCATTACCGGTACCATAATCGTTATCATCATTATCTTATATCACTTCCATATTTGAATGATCTTATCCCACATCGGATACTAACTATAGATACCCTTTTTCTTTAAGTAATAGCAATAATAACAAAGCACTCTGAGATGGCAGACTTTGCCCCCCGCCATGCTGTTGGAGACTGCCACAAAGACACTGCAAGGGGGGCTGCGGACGGTGGGAACATTGACCTGGGGGTGCAAGCCCGTGGACTGATGATGCCCTTCCCCGCTGCCCTCTCCGAGACAGATCTCATCTCACCCTGGCCCCTTAGGGGACCCGAGCATCTGGCGGGGCTTCGGTTAACTGGACTCGGAACTGCTCGGCCAGACAGTCTGGGAACTACAATAATAACAAGAACACCATCACTATAATCACCATCATCACTATTGTGATGTGCGTTCCGTGCACACGCACAAATCACCACCATCATAACTTATCACCACCACCATCAATACTATTACCATAATCACCATCATCTTCACTTCTGTGGTGTGTGTGGCACACACATCACACACACTCACAAACAGACATGATGATTACAATACTACGCCACCCCTACATAACAAGTAATAGAAGTACTGTATAGTGTGTATAAACTGAATGTTAGAACTGTACTGGTACTAGTAGGATTCTTATAAAATAAATAAATAAAGAGTTGGTAGATAGTGCCATATACATACTGTATATACACATACAAGTTTAAAGATTGTTATATCCACAGAGAGTGTGGTTACAGCTATAAGGAGAAAAAAAAGATAACTACAGTTGTTGTTGTTGTCGTTCCCTAGGCTGCCTGGCCGAACAGCCCTGAGTCCCTAAGAAAGGCCAAGGCTGCGATCGGGCTTTCCCACAGGGCTCTGAAGGAGTGTAGATTGTTGTTGGAGTAAATGATCGTGTGGAATGCAGTCTTCTATGATGTGTTTAATAGTATGGGGTGCTGTGTTGCATCCCGGGCAGGTGTCGACGACGGACTCATCCAGTCTCTGCTGATAGCTCAAAAGAGTTGGATAGTGCCCACATCTCAGCATGGCCAGGTGGACTCTGTCCTCGCGAGGGAGGGAGGACTCGGAAGGATGGATTTCGGGAGGTCGTGCATGCAGCTGCGTGTTGTCTTTGAGTGATTGGATGGAACGGCGAGAGATATGAATATGGATGTGCTTCTGGAAACTGGTTTGGGGTGGGCAGGGAGGGCGCGATGACAGTATTTGTGTGATATCGTGTGCTGGGTATTGTTTTGATATTCCTTGGTGTCTGTGGGTATTGTTGCCCTTTAGTGTAGTGGATGGTGTTGGTTTGTGGAGGCTGCAGCCCGGAATTGAGTGCCTCTCATGTCCATGGTGGTCTTTGACTTTGAGGACTTTGATTTGTTGATGTAGGTGATCTGTAGGTGTAGTAGCTGTGCAGACTGTGATGATTTTTAGGGCTTTGTTTTTAATGGTCTGCAAGGTCTTGTGATGTGTTTCAGCTAGGTTAGAAGCCCAGGCAGGGCATGCATATTCCATCACTGATCTTATGTGTTGTTTGTATAATATGGTGGTAGTTTCTTTGTTGTGTCCAAATTATGTGTGGGCAAGTGACCTGAGGACGTTAAGTCTGGGTGTCAGTATATTTTTTATGTTTGTGGTATGTTGTTTGAATGTCATTAGAGTATCATATGTTACTCCGAGGATTTTGTGTGTGTGAGTGTGTGTGTGTGTGTTAAGGGCGTGATGTTTATGGTGAGGAGTGGGGCATTTCTGTACTGTATTTGGCTGTCCAGCTTGTGAGGAGGGTTGCAGTGGATTTGGCTGGGGCTAATTTGAGTCTGTTTTTAGTGCACTTGTCATGTAGTGTGTTGAGATAAGGTTGAAGGAGATGTGTTGGTGTGCACTGTACATGTGAGTGTTATGTCGTCTGTGTCGGAAGCTACAGTGATCCCTCGCGTTTAGCGGGTTTCAGCTTGGCGAAACACAGTATTGGCGATAGGTTGGATATGGTACCAGAATCCGAATTTGGCGCTTCAAATACACTTTTGGCGAGAATGCTGACGTCACGGAATGGCGTCGGCCCAGAATGCGCCGCCCGCAAGCTAGTCTCACCAGGCCTAACTCTAAATAATTCATGGTAAATAAAATCTGTTATCTATTATCTATTGTCTTTTTTATTGCTGTTAATGTTTCATGTGGGCTACAGTAGAGCGCCGCATTGAGAGTTACTCTTAGGCCGAGGCTAGGCTATAGATAGGCTTAGGCCTACTCACAAAACCTTAACTGAGCTGCTTGGATAGCGAGAATATCCCAGGTATATTTCATAAACGTATATTAACAGAGTAATCTTGAACAAACCGATTTGTGAACCTCATATCTCTTGTGTTTTGCTTTGTTTATTGTGCCGAACAGTCCGCGACACACAAACACACACGCGCGCATCAGCTGACTCAGGGGCCCAATCGATCAATATAATTAATCAAAGAAGTGACCACGGATCCAAAACCAATTTCATTATTTTGCTCAATCGAAAAGCAGTTGGTATAGAAAATTCTAGTCTTCACCATTCACAAGGTAAAAGTGATTTATGCCTCCTGATATATATCTAAGCTAGGTTAGACCATTTCTTGGTCTGGCTAGCTAGTGACTTAGCAACTTGTTGCTAAGGTTATGTGGTTATTCCTTATCAATAAGACTATTCACAAGATAACAATGGATTCTGCTGCCCGATATACATCTAACCTAGGTTAGGTCAATTCTTTGTGGAGATATATAGGCTAGGCCTATGTCTTCTAGCAAAAACAGAGTAAGCAGACGGCGCCGAGTGTGTCGGCGATCGACGATGCGAATGGCGGGCGGTTTTAAAAGGCCCAAAAGGGTGAACTCGGGCCTCGTCAAAGACTAATGGATAATTTTCCCATTTAAAGTACTATTCGCGTTTGGCGATGGTTTGGCGAGACTAATGAAATCGCTAAATGAGAGGGACCACTGTACTGTATATATATTTGGGGTGCGTGAGGTGTCGGTACGTAATACATTTATAGATTGAAGAGTGCGGGCGACGAGACGGATCCTTGCGGGACTCTGTTTGTGAAGTTTCGGATGTTAGATGACTGACCGGCAAATGATACATGTGCATATCTGCCTGCTAGCTAGTTGGCCAGCCACCTTTTTGTATTTTTGTGCATGTTTGATGAGGAGGATATAGTAGATGATGTCAATGTGGATAGCCCTATAGGTCGTAGTGACCATGCTTGTATAAGTTTTAGTTGCAATATTAAAACAGAGAGGAATAAAAGAAGCAACAAAATTATAGGTTTGACTCCTGCAAGGAGATAAAGAAAACCTAATATTTAGTAGTGGCCCCGTAATCATTGACGATTATGCCTATTACATAAGGATACCTCTTCAAACGCTCATACGCGTAGTTTGAATCTACCACCGCAGACCTCAGAGGAACCTTCATCATAAGCACACGCAAAATCACTCATGGTTCGTCTTTATGATTGGGTTCTCACTACGAAATAACTTCGTAACAAATAAAAAATAAAAATAAAATAAGAATAACTATTCATAAGCTTTCCATATTCCGTGGATGTACTTCTGTGGATTCTTGGACCAGACGCTGACTAGCGCATCTATCCGCCTTCACTGACATATCAAGTATACCAAAATCCTTAATACATCAACGAATGGGAAGGGGATGGTCGGGAGGGCCATAGTCGTCAATGATTACGGGGCCACTACTAAATATTAGGTTTTCTTTATCTCCTTGCAGGAGTCAAACGTATAATTTATTAGTGGCCCCTCCATCATTGACGATTATGCCTATTACATAAGGTATCCTCTTCAAACACTCATTTACCGTAGTTTGAATCTACCGCGCAGAGCATAAAAATTGAGGAGCCTTCATCATGAGTGCACGCAACCTCACTCATGGTTCGTCATTATGAAATTGGGTACTCACTACGAAAAAACTTCGTAAAAAAATAACAAATAAAAAGAAAATAAGAATAACTAATCATAAGCTTTCCAAAACTTCGTGGATGTACTTGTGTGGATCTTTGACCAGACGCTGACTTCAGGCGTCATTCTTCCTTCTCTGCTCTGCGCTCAACCTGCCCTGACGTGTCTCCCCACGCTCCGCTCGTTCCGCATTTGCTGCGTCCCTAGTGAGTTTTTTCTCATTTGTTTACTCTGGGATGTATCGAGTAAGGTTAGGATATGCGTAGCAGGAGTGTCATGGGCGGGCTGCCCGCAGTTCAGTGTATTTGGGTCGTGTGTTTGGGACGCCTATTTCGGGCGTACCCTCGTGGTCCCGTGGTGGACGCGTGAAACGTTTTCGCGGCTAGCTAGCCTAGTTATTTAGTTGGCTTTAACTACGCGTTATTAGGCTTCTTTTTATCTTTCTGATGAAGTTGCCTTATTTGTTTGTTTTCTGACGTTCCTAGCGTATTTTTCTTCACTTAGTAAAGTTTTTTCTAGGTCCCGTGTCAGTGCTTCCCTCTCCCGGGTTTATTTCTTCGAGGTGTGTTGGCGGCTGTTCCTGTTGTGATATCATTCAGTGCTTTTATTTTTATTACGACATGTTTAAGCGATACTCTGTCTGCTTAGGCCTAGCCAGCCTCTCGTAGCTTTTTTACATGTGCAAGTGTTATTGATTTATTGTATAAATATGTACTACTGTGTCATGTGTGTTCTGGATAAGTTGTGTACTGTATTGGGTTATTCCAGGCACTATTTGTGTACCTCCGATGGCATCTGGTTGGTGTGAGTTACCGTTTCCGGCGGGTTTTCTCGATTGCTCCGTGAAAATCCGGCTGGTTCTCAGATTGCGTCTGGCGGGTGTGGGTTGCCTTTTCCGGCGGGTTTTCTCGATTGCACCGAGAAAATCCGGCTGGTTGCCGAGTTTTAATCACGCGTGGTTAAAATAGGCTAGTTTCCCCCGGCGAGTGGTGGCTTGAGGGCTCTCCAGAACTGCGTCTCTGTAGTGGGGCCTGTGTTCAGGCTTACTGTGTGTTTCCCGGCGGAATGGCTTTACCCGATTCAACTAGGGGTTCATGCGGACACCTGTTGACTATAGTTTTTCCCGGTTTTGCAAAGCCGTTAAAAAACTGGGCTGTTTTGTTTGATTAGTCTTTCCACCCCGGCGATCTTTTGCAAAGAAGTGGGGATAGGAACAATTGGGGTTAACTTTTCTATTAATTTTCACCCGGCGGTTGAACCTCGGGAGGGTGGGAATCATGGATTTGCAATTCGGTAGGATTAGCCAAACAATTGAGGGATACAATTGGGTATCGAGACATTCAACTTACGGCGATCTTTGAAGGCTTCGAGAGGAGTCAGATCTAATGATTAAGATGGGTTTAACCTGGTTAACTGCGTTATAATAAGGAGGCCGGCGTCTTATTATGGGTTCCCGGTGAACTTTTTATCATAGGGAAGTCTGCGTCATTTATAAAGAACTGCTCGTCTTTATAGCATGTCAGAGGATATTCTTAAATCTTTTGGACACGTAAAGATATTCAAACAATCTTTACATATGAACCTACTGGGTAACGAGAGGTAATAGTGGTGTATTACGTCTCGTTGCCCGGCGGTTCATTAACACTTGTGTTAGAACATTTTGGGGTAACCTTATGAGCATTAATTCCTGGAAATTTTCTTTTTTCCAGGGCGGAGTTCCGGCGGGTCCACAGAGGACCAAGTGAGGCCCAGGGGGGAGTTAGCTTTTACCCAGTCTCTGCCATGGCTGCTCTAGCCCCTGTTTTTGCTCTTTGCTCAACGCCCTCATGTTCCGGGATCCCTATTTTTGCACATACTCTGTGCATTCGTTGTGTCAAATGCTTGGACTGATCAAGGGGTTTGTGGGTAACGAAGAATTGTACCTTTTGTAGTCAGCTCAGTATTAAAGTATTACAGCACGACAATCTGGCCGCGGCGGTTGCATTACGCGAGGTCAGACAACTTCTTACTAATTATGCTACTACAGTGGCTCATAAAGCACTGCAGTGTGATAACGTAATTCTATGGGACCGTTTGTTGGTTCAGCACCCCCCCCAATTAAACGTCCTCCTTCCCGAAGTAAAGTCAATAAGTCGGCAGAGACTGGGCTGGGTAAAGGGCTTCTTCCCTCTCCCGGCACATCTAAGAGACCGCGAGAGCCGTCTCCCCCGGTGACAGCTTCGGGGTCAAGATCTAGGTCCAGGTCACGGTCTCCTCTCAGAAAGCAGACACATAGTCACTCGACTTCACCTTCGCGGAAGAATAGTAGGACAGACAAGACCAAGGACAGTTCTAGTGATACATCGAAGTCGAGGCGGAGTCACAAGTCTTCTAGGAAAGAGTCTCATGCACGAAAGTCCTCCCGGCGTTCGCCGGAGCCTCGAACCTCGCTTTCTGCCTCGACTCCCGACATGTCTCATGTTCAATCTGACAGGTCGGAAGTGGAGTCAGAGACTGTGGTGGGGGATATACCGGCGGACAAGTTGTCCCCAAATTTTATTCCCAGTTCCAATATTCTCACTTTAGATTTAGAGGGTTCTCCCGGCAGGGATAACCCGCTAGAGGGCTCGAGTGAGGGCTCAGTCATTGGGGTGGGGCCTGGCTCACAAGTGAGTTCCGGCCAAGACCGGGGAGTTTGGAGATACTCCCAGACATGGAGGGACAGCTCACTTCCGTCTCAGGCAACACAGGTAGTGGCTGACGTCCACCGGGACGCGGAGACCCCGTCTTCCATCCCTGACTTAACATGGCAACATGAAGCCTCGGCGGAATCCTCTCAGGAGGGACCGGAGGCAGGGGAGGAGGGTTCTATTATTTCTGAGGTGGGAATTCACGAGTCTAGTTCAGTCGTAGATAACTCTCAGAATAGGGATGCTTCACCTAATAGTTTTTCCTCTGCTCAATTTGTCACGGCGGATGAAATTAATGGGTTACTAGCGAGTGCTTTAACTAAGTTTTTTGGCCAGCAACCGGAGCCTCCTATAGTTGGTCTGGGAGCTTCCACGCCAACATCGACTGTCCGACCTCTGGCTACTTCCATTGCTTTGACACAAATTCCGCTCACTCCCCTTGTATCACCTACTATTGTTACTAGGCCAACTTCGGCGGCACTAACTACAGTACTTCCAATGTGCGAGTAGTAGCAGACGTAAATCCTCCCCCGTTAGACAAAGCCCCGATCAGAAAAGGGGCTATGCCTCTCTTATACGGGCCAGACGATTCTTGGGTATCATTGGTACCAACAAAGCCAGAGGTAGCACAGTCCACTATGTCAGGGGAGCTTCCGGTACCACGAGAGTGGGTAATCCAAGGGAATAAATCTAGGAAGTTAAGGGCTCTAGATATGCTGGGAAATGTACTTGATGTTAGTATTAAGGCCATCCCCAACTATTATCATCATGATTATTTTGTATATTCTTCTACACCTGCCCTACCCCCTGCGTCAGCTTCAAAACTGTTTTCGGACTGGACAAAACATGACGGGTTCAATGATATCAAAGCGCTGTCGGCTCTAACACCTGAGTTAGGTTTAAAGACATTCACAGACTCAGCCGCGAATCCAGTTTTGACGGTGGAGCAGTTGGGTCCGGGACCTTGGGTGGACTGGGAAGTCGAGGCGCAAAACTTTGCAACTACATTCACTTCTAAAGCTTCACACCAAATTCCACAAGAAAGCCATTCTTGGTTCTCTCTCCCGGTATACTCTGCCGGCGGAGTTCCCTCTGCTCTATTTGCTTTTTTAGCTGCCCCCAAAATTAATCTATGCGAGCTTAAAGATCCCTTTTCTACACCTTCCACTGCTCACCTAGACCGGGAGTTTAGGCTACGGGGAAAGGCGTATAGACTATTTTCTCAGTATATAGTTACGCAACAGGTAGCAAAGTCAATGCTAAGATCTGCTCAGGCTATCGCGGACACAGAAGTCCGAAAGGCGATCGAACTGTCTAGACGCTTGCTTCTCCAGACTTCTATACAGTCACTGGGAGATATACGCACGGCCTTGTTAGAGGCGGTGCGGGCAAGACAAGATCTAAGGATGTCTCTAGTCCGAAAGCTCCCGGATAGGATTGCAAATCAAGTAATAATGTCCCCAGTTCTGACTGCCTCTTTAATGTCCCCGGAGGTGTGGAGGACGGTGTTTAACATGGCTCAGGCCTTGAAGCACAGTCCCGCCCCGTCTAAGAAACCTGCTTTCACTTTTACCAAGCCCAAACCAGTCGCTAAAGCTCAGTATGGTGGGGCAAAATCCTTTCATTTGCCTAAATCCTCTTCCACCCAAGGTCAGTACAGATACAAGCAAGGAAAGTCTTCAGGTAATCATAAAGGACAGAGGTATCAAAGGCTGGGCCAGGGCCCGTCTCCAGCCAAACCCGGCCAGTCGTCTAAACTTACACCACCACCACCACCAAAAAACTAGGGTCTCCCTCACTCCCAGGGCCAATCTTCCGGCGAGTGGATCAGAGGGTAGTCCAGCCGGCGAACCCTTGTCTGCTAACTGGGTCGTTCCAGGCGAATCATCGCGCATGGCCTTTAAACACATGGGCGAGGATGGTGGCACGCAAAGGCATCACCTGGCAGTGGCTCCGGCGACCTCGTTTATGTCAGCCGACAAAGGCAAGTTTTGTTTCATTAGAGGTGGAGTCACTGATCCAAGAGATGGTGGCCAAGAATGTTATCATCCCGGTTCCTCAAAATTACCCAGTTTTTACATCCAAACTTTTTCTGGTACCCAAAAGGGACAGTGTTCAGATGAGGCCGGTCGTAGACCTGTCTTATCTGAACCTCCACATTCACAACGTGTCCTTCCGGATGCTGACAGTGAATCAAATCAGGCTAACACTTCCGCCGGAAGGGTGGATGTGTTCTTTAGACCTGACGGACTCGTATTGGCACGTCCCGGTAAACAAACGGTTTCAACGTTTTCTGGCCTTAAGAATCATGCATCAGACTTATGTCTTTCAGAGGATGCCGTTCGGTTTAAACCTAGCACCTCGCATATTCACGAAATTAGTCCGGCAAGCCCTGATGCCCTTGTTGCAACAAGGGATCAGGATTTTGTGGTATCTAGACGACTGGCTGGTGGTGCCGGAGACGGAACAGTTATGCATCAATCATGTCAACATAACATTAAATCATGTAAAATCTCTAGGATTCAAGGTAAACCTGGTAAAGTCAAACTTGTTCCCTCACGAGTGGTCCAGTGGATACGGCTGGTCTGGGACACAGCTGCTCTCACTCTGAGTCAGAGTGTGGACAATCGAAACAGGTTTCGCAAGAAACTGTTTCTGTTTCTTCACAGTCTGACTACGACACGGAGAGTCTGGGAATCTCTGGTCGGCTCTCTCAACTGGATTCAACTAACTGTAAAGTTGGGCCGGTTGAAAGTCAAACGTTTAATTTTGGAGGGCAACAAATTTTTTCCACTATTGCCGGCGGAAACATTATGGCCCATCCCAAAATTAATACACACCTTACTAGCGGTCTGGGCGAAGAGGGAAACATTGCACTCAGTCATGTCATGGACCTCTCCTCCGCCGACGGTATGGGTGGACACGGATGCGTCAGGCACGATAGGTTGGGGCTTTCAGTCAAACCAAGGGCATCAGGGTCAAGGGCTTTGGTCCCATTCAGAATCCTCCCACATAAATGTCAAAGAGTTACTAGTCCCCTTGTATTTCCTTCAGGCTCCCGGCTTTTCTTTGCAGGGCAAATCAGTGGCCTTCAGGATGGACAATCTGAATGCGGTTCACTGCATTCAGAAACAGGGGTCAACGCGATCTCGGAGGTTGCTAAACGTGTCAGAAAAGATTTTTGTACTAGCCGACAAGCTGGACATTCAGCTTCACGCTTCTTATCTCCCCGGCGTAGCGAACGTTTGGGCAGACGCTCTATCTCGGAGACAGAGCACAACAGTAGAATGGGCACTCAAGCAAAATTTTTTCGACCTAATGATTGCGAAGCCTTACCGTCCTCAAGTGGATATATTTGCGTCCGAGGAGACTCACAAACTCCCGCTGTACCTAACCCGCCGGACAACCACGCCGGCGGGAGGACCCGACGCACTGGTGACGGACTGGAACATGTGGAGTTCCATTTATCTGTTTCCGCCGCCAGACGCTTCTCTGATGTGTCAAGTAGTAAACAAACTACAGGATTATCGGGGCGTAGTCTCATTAATCGCGCCCCTGTGGCCGGCGCAGGCGTGGTACCAGCAATTAAAAACGTGGTGCCCGAACCCGGTGTCGCTCCCGGTCGGGTATTTCCACTTAGACACGATTGGCAACCTAGAGACCTCGCTGACTTTTGCATTATGGACATTCAGGAGGCCAAATGGCTAGCTCCGTATGGTAGAAACGTGACCGATAAATTCATGAATCAATACACACAATCTACTAAAAGACAGTATCATTCGCATTGGCAGTCTTTCACTTCTTGGATACTCAGAACAGAACAATCCGTGCCTTTGGTGGCTTTGGTTTTTAATTATTTAAACTATCTGTTTGAGCAGAAACGTCTATCTGTAGTAACGTTAAAGAATCACTTAACAGCAATTAGGATGCCATTCTTTGACCTTACAGGTCTAACCATACCATTAGCAGAGGAGACAGGTTTCATGAAGGCATGTTTTAAACTCCGCCCACCTCCCCATCAGCTCATGCCTACCTGGTCTCTGGACAAAGGGTTGTCATTACTTCATTCCCGGCGCTAACCAAATATTTGAAAGCCGCACCTAGGAATCAACAAGGTGCTTTATGGGTATCAAGTACGGGTAAACGCGTAATGAAGCGTAAACTGGCTTCTCTCTTAGTTAACGTCATTCAGGAAAGTAATCCCGGCGTTGTGGGTAGAGCTCACGATTTACGCAAATGGGCGACCTCTTTACGTTTCCTTAAGAATTTTTCTGTTGAGGACATAGCAGCCACGCACCTCTGCTCCTCTAATCATACTTTTTTTACTCGATACCTTTCAGTAGCTTTAGACAGGCCTTCCATACCATGTATAGCTTTACGGCAGAGGGTCTAGGTGGCCTCTGGGTCACTTAGTGTTTAGATGAAGAAAAGAGAGGGGGGGGGGGGGTTGCAGTCAGTGTAACATAGGACACCCTAGACCCCGCCAGAGTACGTGTGCGGAGCTTTTTTGAATACTTCCGTTGGCACGTCCATCAGGTTTCTCACGTTCTCTGGCATGTTGTTGAAGAGGCTCGGTCCCCTGTTTGTCAACCAGGAGTCCCTCAGTGTGCCCAGAGCTCCCCTACACTTTTGGGGTGGGATGTTACAATACCTACCCCCTCTGTCACTCCAGTTCTATGATATTGTGGTGTGAAAGTTTGGCACTAGACCCTCGATAACTTTCCACGTGTAAATTATCAAGTATCTCTCTCTTCTTCACTCCAGTGAATATAAGTTAAGAGCCTTCAGCCTATCCCAGTAATGAAGATGTTTTACCGAGCTGATGTGGGACGTGAAACTTCTTTGAACACTCTCTATTTCGTATATTTCCCCGGCTTTGTGTGGAGATGTTTGCACACTGCAATACTCCAGTCGTGGGATCACCAACGATTTGAAAAGTGTTATCATTGGCCGTTCTTCTCGTGTCTTGAAAGTGCACAGTATCCAACCTACAAGTTTCCTCGCCGCTACTGACTTGGCCTGATTATGTTCTTTGAAAGACATGTTTTCTGACACTATTACCCCAAGATCTTTAACCCTCCTGGCCCGGGCTAGCTCTCCTAATGACAGTGCGGCGTACCCGGGCAATCTGGCCGAAAAACGTCTAGGCCTAGGCTACCGTATTTTGGTTAATTTTAACTGCTAGAAATTTCCCACGCATCTATAAATGTAGTGCGGTATCCAATCTGTAGATTGGCATTGAGTAGAGCTCTCTAAGTCAACTGGTTCAGTTGTGATGACGATTTTAGTGGAGAGCATTTTCAGGCAATGTTAGCAATACGACGATTTTTTCACTACTGAAACAACGACATACAGACATACAATAACAAACGAGTCTTCTCCTTCTTGTTTTCGGAGGTGCGGTGACGCAACGATCGGCTTTGTTTACATGCGTCGGACGCACGGCGTTCAGACCAAGCTGAATAGGTTTTCAAGCTTACTGTCTATTAAAATGACACCCGGGTACCTGCCCATCTGCCGTGGTGTCATATTAAAATGACACCCGGGGAGGAAGGGTTAACCTCTGATTTTCGTGGGATTGGCAGGAGTGACTCTGTTAACCCTTCCTACCCGGTCTGCCTTAGGTAAGGACAGCACGAAAGAAGGCCCGCTACCCGGTATGCCTTATCTAAGGCATGAGCTTAATAGCCTAATTAAGCTTGGTCCGAACGTCGTGCGTACGACTTATGTCAACAAACCCAAGCGTTCGTCACCGCACCTCCGAAAACAAGAAGGAGAAGACTCCTCAATGTTATTGTTCTGACGTCATGACGAAATTAGTGTCTAAAAAGCCCCCATATTGGCAACATCTCTGCAATATTGGCTCCACTGAAATAGTCATCACACCTCCGCCGACCTCCGAGCTGTCAACACCTCGCAGCTGCTCCCCGATAATGAGTTACCTTGTGTGAAGTTGATAGGAGTGTCTAAGTGTTGTCCCGGAAATTTATATGTGCATTTCAATAAGTAATTAGGTGTTTTATGAGCAATTCAGATTTAATTGGATATTCCAAGTAATTGAAAATATGGATTAAGTAAAACAGTTCCTGGAGTGAGATGGGATAGTGGGGCGATTGTTGTTTTTAGGCTGGCAGACGACCACCTCGCGATGGCGGGAAGGCGTGAAAGCCTAGCTGGGGATGAGGAGGATTATGAATTTGAAGGCTTTATCACCGAGGACAAGGATGATCAGTTGGCAAGTATGAAAAAACAATTAATGGGTCTTGTGAGATGGAGGGGAGTGATGGAAAATTGGAGGAAGGAGTTGGGGCTAAAGTAGAAGTTTTGTCCGATATGTGTGGCGTTACTAGCGGGGTGGATAGGCCTAGGCCAGTAAGTGACAGCCTAGAGGCAGTGATGGCCAGAGTAGACGAGTTAGCGTCGGAAAATGTGGCACTCAAGGCTCAGCTTAAGGAATATGAGGGCCACCTGAGTGAGGAAGTAAAAGGAATTAGTGAGGTAAAAAATGAGTGGACAAGGGTAGAGAGTGCCACGATGGTAGCCCTTGAAGAAATTGTGAAGGTCTGGGGCAGGTACAATTGGTTTGACATTGCATATAAAACCCGGCGGTTGTACCTTTGGGTGGTTATATTAACTGATTTGCAATTCGCGATAATTTGCCAAACAATTGATTGATACAATAGGGTATCACGGCCTTCAAGACGGCGATCTATGAGGGCTTCTGGGTGACGCCAGATTAGAGATTAAGATAGGCTTAGACTTTTTATGGGATAAAAAGATGCCGGTATCTTACTAGTGTTTCAAGTGTAAAGGGATACTTGAAAGACTTCATCTTTAATAAAGATATGCTACATCTTTATGAGGATTCAGAAGATATGCTTAAATCTTCTGGACAGGTAAAGATATGCTGAAATCTTTAATATGATACTAAAGGACAACGAAAAGTAGTGGTGGAGTGCTACGGTTCGTTGACCGGCGGTTTTGAGGCACATATTTTGTACCGTTTTTTGGGTGTAACCCTATGAGCATTAATCCCCGGAAAATTCTCTTTCCAGGGCGGATTACCGGTGTTGCACCAGGTGCCCAGGTAGTTCCCGGGGGCGGGGTAGTTTTCCCCCAGTCTCTGTCGTGTCGGCACTTGAACCTCTCATTGCTGTATGTTCTACGCCGTTAAGCTCAGGTAGCCCTATCTTATTTTTATTTGTTAATGAAATAATTTAATAGCTGAATCATAATAAACATATATATTTTCTATGATTATATTATGATAATATTGTGTTTATTTATAGTAATTTATTTTAATACAATTAAATATAAATTAAATTAATTAGTATACTTTATGATTTTGCTCACCAGCTCTGCTTTCAATGTGTTAATGAGCTATGGGAGATTTTAATTATCATAAACCTTTACGGGACTCGGACGAGGGCTCCCGTTCAGGGAGTATACCGAGCTCGCAAGCGAGGGACAGCCACAGCCAAGGTGTATGGCGATACTCACAGTCGTACCTCACCCGCCGGACGATAACGCTGGCGGGCGGACCTGACGCTCTGATGACGGACGAGAACAGGTTGAGTTCCATTTATCTCTTTTCCGCCGCCAGACGCGTCTCTAATGTGCCCCGTAGTCAACAAACTACAGGATTAGCGAAGCGTAGTCTCGCTAATCGCGCCCCTGTGGCCGGCGCAGTGTGGTACCAGCATTTGAACACGTGGTGCCCGCACCCAGTGTCCCTCCTGGGCGGGTTGTTCCACTTAGAACACAATTGGCAACCTAGAAACCTCGCTGACTTGTTCATTTTGGACATTCAGGAGGCCAAGTGGCTAGCACCTTATGGTAGCGACGTGACCAAGATATTCACGAATCAATATACCCAGTCTACAAAGCGACAGTTTCAATCGCATTGGAAAGCTTTTACGTCTCAGATTCTTAGAACAAAACAAACTGTGCCCTCGGTGGCGTTGGTTGTTAATTATTTAATTTATCTGTTCATGCAGAAACATTTATCTGAAAGTGATTTATGTGGGCAGGTTTTAAACTCCGCCCACCTCCCCGTCAGCTCAGGCCTACATGGTCTCTGGACAAAGCATCGTCGTTATTCTCGTTCCCGTATGTACCAAAGACTGCAGATTTTACAAAAGGGCAGTATTCCTTATGGCTTTGGCTACCGGGAACAGAGTATCTGAGCTGGCGGCGATGAGCAACGCACCTAATTGCCTCAGGTTTGATAGGCTTCATGAGTGTATTCACATTGCACCTTCCCCAGGATTCATAGCCGAGATTGAGCACAGTGAACACGTGTTTTCAGAGTTCACGGTGCCGGCGTTAAACAGGGGAAAGGTGCACCATCTTTTTTGCCCAGTGCAAGCTCTAACCAAATATTTAAGAGTGGCACCTCTAAATCACCAGGGTGCTTTATGGGTCGCAAGTCCGGGTGAACGATTGATGGAGCGTACACTGGCTTCTCTCTTGATCGAGGACTTTAAAGAGAAGCATCCCGGCGTTGTGGGTAAGACCCACGATTTACGCAAGGGGACAGCCTCTTTACGTTTCCTTAATAATCTTTCGGTGAAAGTTATTACGTCCACACAGTTGTGGGCCTCTAATCAGGAGTTTTTGCCTCGATACCTTTCAGTAGCTCTGGACAAACCTTCCTTGCCATGTATAGCTTTACGGCAGAGGGTCTAGGTGGCCCTTTTAGTCACGTTTTGTTTAATTTCAAGAAAAAGGGGGGGGGGGGGAGGGTGCAGTCAGTGTGACATAAGACACCCTAGACCCCTCCGGAGTATGTGTTCGGAATATACGAGCTGTGATACTGGTTGTAGGCATTGTATTATAAAATTTCTCTGTAGTATTCATTGCAGGAAATTGTGCTAAAGGCCAATAGTAGTGTTACAACAATTCTTGTTGTAAGTAGCTTTGGCTGTGAAGCAATAGATTTTTGAGAAATCTCGGTAGTGGCAACTACGACTTTTACTTTTGCAGTAATTACTTCTGCATAAGTACACGAGTTCAGTACTTCTACGAATGTACAAGAATTCATTTATGTTTGGTTATATTTTTAGGAATATATCCACTAGTTAATGGGGTTTATATGTGCACATGTAAACTTATAAGTTTTTAGTTTTCACCACTTACTTTAAGTGGGGTGCCTTCTTAACTAGCAGATCTGTGCACAGAGTCTCAGAGTTAACCCTTTTTCAAGCAGGCTTCTTTGAAGCACGCTCCTGCTTGTACCCCTTTTTGAAGATTTAGGCTGTATAAAGTTTATGCACCCGAATATCTCTTTTTTACAAAAGTAAGAATACTATGTGGTTGTTTGATTATCTGCTTTTCTAGAGTTATGATATGATTACGAATGTCCCCCTCCAGTCTTAGAAATCAGGCATGTTCGTCAATGATGGAGGGGCCACTAATAAATTATAGGTTTGACTCCTGTAAGGAGATAAAGAAAACCTAATATTTAGTAGTGGGCCCGTAATCATTGACGACTGGGACCCTCCCGACCATCCCCTTCCCATTCGTTGATGTATTAAGGATTTTGGTTTACTTGATATGTCAGTGAAGGAAGAATGACGCCTGAATCAGCGTCTGGTCAAAGATCCACACAAGTACATCTATGATATGATGGAAAGCTTATTGGATAGTTATTCTTATTTTCTTTTTCTTTTTTCTTTTTTACGAAGTTTTTTCGTAGTGAGAACCCAATTCATATTGACTGAAGCCATGAGTGAGGTCGCGTGCGCTCATGATGAAGGCTCCTCAGATTTTAAATGCTCTGCGCGGTAGATTCAAACTACGGCGGATTAGTGTTTGAAGAGGATGCCTTATGTAATAGGCATGTTCGTCAATGATTACGGGGCCACTACTAAATATTAGGTTTTCTTTATCTCCTTACAGGAGTCAAACCTATAGTTTATTTATGCAAGAAAAGAGCTCAAGGTTAATGAGGTGGATATGAGACAGCAGTATTGTGAGTATTTGTGTATTGAAGTAAAATGTGCAAGAGGATCAATTTTAATTGACTCTATATATAGAAGCCCAAATAATAGTAGGGAAGAGAATGATAACCTACTGAAAGCAATGGAGGAAATAGATAATAGAGAGAACAAATATAAGATTTTGATTGGAGATTTCAATTTGCCAAGGATCAACTGGGCAAATTGTACTACTCCAGCGGGACAGTGTAGCCTGGAAAACAAGTTTATAGAAAAGTGAGAGATTGTTTTTTAACGCAACATATTACAGAGATGACAAGATATAGAGATGGAACACAGGGGAGTGTACTTGATTTGATTTTTAGCAATGAGGATGATATAGTGGAACATGTCAATGTGGATAGCCCTATAGGTCGGAGTGACCATGCCTGTATAAGCTTTATTTTCAATATTAAAACAGAGAGGGATAATAGAAGCAATACAAAAATATACATGTATGATAGAGCAGATTATGAGCTGCTGAGACGGTGTTTGGACATTGACTGGGGGGAATACTTGAACGGTGAAGACGCTGAAGGAATGTGGAGGAAAATTAGAGTTAAACTGGAGAATGCTGTATCCAAAAGTGTACCAGTAAGGGAATATAAGGATAAAACAAAATTGAGGAAAAGAACGAACCCAGAATTGCCAATGAAAAGAAAGCTTTGGACATTGATTAGAAGAAAGAAACGATTGTGGGAAAGACTAAAATTGTTAAAAAAGAACAGTGGGTCTAGTATAGAAGCTAAAGAAGTGGATCTGGAACGCAGACAAATAAACAATAAAATAAGGTGGGAGACAAGGACGGGGGTGAAGGAGAGGGAGAGAGAGATTGTTAGAAATGTGAAGGATAATCCAAAAATATTCTGGAAGTATATTCAGGAAAAGTTAACAAGAAGAGTAAGTATCCCAGAACTGATAGGAGACTTGGATGATGGGAATAGAGCAGAAACTGACAAGGAGAAAGCAGAGGTGCTGGGGAAATACTTTGGGGAGGTACTAACAGTGGAGTCAGCTGATTCAGTGCCTACTATTCCCATCAAACAGGCACCAGCACTAGAACTAATAGAGTTTTCCCATGCTAGAATAAGGAGGGCTATAGAAAAAATGAACAGAAGTAAGTCCCCGGGACCGGATGGGATACACCCAAGAATCATAAAGGAAGGAGGTGAGATGTTAGTAGAGCCATTAAATTTTTTATTTGAGGTATCTTTTAATACAGGAAAAAATCCCGACGGACTGGAGAGAGGCGAACATAACAGCTATATTTAAGAAAGGAAAGAGAAATGACCCAGGAAATTATAGACCAGTCAGTTTGACAAGTGTTGTGTGTAAACTAATGGAAACGGTAATTAGAGAAGGAATAATGGAGCATATGAAATCAAACCAACTTTTCAGTGGGAGACAGTTCGGATTCTTGCCGGGGAGGTCGACGGTACTACAGCTAATTAAGGTGGTAGATGATTGGATGCAAACTCTGGAGGATGGTGATGTAATAGACGTGGTATACTGCGATTTTATGAAGGCCTTCGATAAGGTCCCACATAAAAGGTTAATAGAGAAAGTTAGAAGCTATAGTATAGGGGAGAAATATGTGAAATGGATAGAAGCCTTCCTGAAAGATCGGAGACAGAGGGTACTGGTGAATGGAATAGGCTCGGGGTGGAAGGAAATTACAAGTGGGGTACCTCAGACATCTGTGTTGGGACCACTACTGTTAGTTATATTTATCAACGACTTACCTGAAGTTATAACCAATGGAAGTGAGATATACCTGTATGCGGATGACACTAAGCTGTATAGAAGAGTGAGGAGTAAGGAAGATGTGGGTTTGCTTCAAGGAGATGTGGAGGGCATGAAGGGATGGTCTGAACATTGGTTAATGCCTTTTCATCCAAAAAAATGCAAGTACATGCGGATTGGGACTAGCAAGATAGACAAGGTAGGATACAGCATGTATGAAGCGATGGAGGAAGTGAAGGCAGAAAAGGATATAGGAGTAGTGATAGACAATAAGTTTAATTTCTCAGAACATTTAGCGGAAAAGATAAACAAAGCCAATAGAATTGTAGGGCTAATAAGGAGGATATTTGTGTCACTTGACGAAGAAATATTCAGGAATCTCTATACAGCGCTGGTTAGGCCGCACCTGGAATATGCGAACCAGGTGTGGGCTTCATATATGGTAAAGGATATAGAAGCAGTGGAGAAAGTGCAGAGGAGAGCTAGCAAGCTAGTACCAACGTTGAAGAACGCGGGCTATGAGCAGAGGTTGAGGACACTGGGACTTCCGACACTGGCATATAGGAGAAAGAGAGGGGATATGATAGAGACTTTTAAGATAGTGTCAGGAAAGTATGATGAGGATGTGTGTGAAGGTATCTTCTTGATGCGGGAGGGAACAAGAACGAGAGGACACTCTAAGAAAATTTACAAAGAAAGAAATAGGCTTGAAAAGGCAAAGAACTCATTTTGTGATAGAGTGGTAAATGAGTGGAACGCGCTGCCCCAGTATGTAGTCGATTCCGAATCAATAAGGAAGTTTGAAAGTAATCTTGATAAAGCATGGGAAGACAAGATTTGAAGTTTGATTATAAAGCAAAAATACAAAATAGTAAAAATGTTGCGTCTGCTGCTGCCGCCGCCAACACAGTGAACGACCGCAGTAGTGCAAGTACAGTACTGGCACTGAGCTGGATACACAGGCCTAGTTTGCCTTTTTCCAGAGGATCTACTGTAAGAAACTGTAAGAAATAATCCCGTCGTTCACTGATTGGCTTTAAGGGTTAGGCCTTGGCACTGGCTTGATTTTCTACCCGGCACTGTGATATAACGGTTATTTCAAACGCATTTGCTATATTTCCCAAGATATTGATATGCTATCAATTAGATTTTTCACTACACAGAACCGCGACACTAAGTTTGGATATGTTGATGATTGTTAATCTTTATCATCAATATCCCGGGATATGTTCGAAAATATAGGACCATGCCGACACGCCGCTCCCCTCTCACACCCTCACACTCACAATGATCTAATGTAATTGTGGTCTGTAGTCGTTGGGTACTATTATAGGTTTGACTCCTGCAAGGAGATAAAGAAAACCTAATATTTAGTAGTGGCCCCGTAATCATTGACGATTATGCCTATTACATAAGGCCTCCTCTTCAAACGCTCATTTACCGTAGTTTGAATCTACCGCGCAGAGCATAAAAAATTGAGGAGCCTTCATCATGAGCGCACGCAACCTCACTCATGGTTCTGTCGTTATGAAATTGGGTTCTCACTACGAAAAAACTTCGTAACAAATAATAAATAAAAAGAAAATAAGAATAACTATTCATAAGCTTTCCATATACAGTAGGGTCTCACATAAAACGAGTTTATGGTCGATATACGAGGGCGTTTTATGCGATTTCGTTTTATGTGAACACAGCATTTTGGTGGCGCAATATCGTCAATGTTCACTGTAAGCGAACATTTTCGTACAAAGCGAACGATATTTTGTACGTTTTGTACGATATTTCGGCGCTCTATATGAAAACTCCTCGGATTTGCCCCACTTTGGCGGCGGACTCGTTTTATGTGATCACATTCGTTCTGATCGAAAATTAAATATTAATATTTTAGGTCGGTCGTTTTAATCGAGACTCGTTTTATGCGAACACGTTTTATGCGGGACCCTACTGTACTCGTGGATGTACTTGTGTGGATATTTGACCAGACGCTGACTTCAGGCGTCATACTTCCTTCACTGACATATCAAGTAAACCAAAATCCTTAATACATCAACGAATGGGAAGGGGATGGTCGGGAGGGCCCCAGTCGTCAATGGTTACGGGGCCACTACTAAATATTAGGTTTTCTTTATCTCCTTGCAGGAGTCAAACCTATAATTTATTAGTGGCCCCTCCATCATTGACGATTATGCCTGATATTATTATGTTCCTTCCAACAACCAACCATACTCCTAAAATCGATTAATGAAATTTACAAACACATGTGGCAGTCCGTGGATTCGAACCCAGGATGCTCACACCGAAAATCAACACCTTATACATCGCACCACGAAGACAATTAAAAGTTGGTGGGCACTGCCTACGATTTATTATGCAACTTCGAATCCTGCATATCAATCTAAGCATGTACACACATCCCAACTGCAACTCACGTAGGCTATGCATATGTGAATGGAAAGAGCAATTAATGGGGCCTTAACCACTTAGGGAAGTCCTCTCGATAAATTACTCCTGAACCAATATCAATTATTATGTTCCTTCCAACAACCAACCATACTCCTAAAATAGATTAATGAAATTTACAAACACATGTGGCAGTCCGTGGATTCGAACCCAGGATGCTCACACCGAAAATCAACACCTTATACATCGCACCACGAAGACAATTAAAAGTTGGTGGGTCTAAGACTGGAGGGGGACATTCGTTATCATATCATAACTCTAGCAAAAGCAGATAATCAAACAACCACATAGTATTCATAGTATTCATACTTTGTAAAAAATATATATTTTGTGCATAAACTTTATACAGCATATATATTCAAAAAGGGGTACAAGCAGGAGCATGCTTCGAAGAAGCCTGCTTGAATAAAAAGGGTTAACTCTGAGACTCTGTACACAGATCTGCTAGTTAAGAAGGCACCCCACTTAAGTAAGTGGTGAAAAATAAAAACTTATAAGTCTACATGTGCACATATAAACCCCATTAAACTAGTGGATATATTCCTAAAAATATACCCAAACATAACATGAATTCTTGTACTTTCGCAGAAGTACTGAACTCTTGTACTTATGCAAAAGTACTTACATCAAAAATAAAATTCGCAGTTGCAACTACTGAGATTGTCTTAAAATTATATTGCTTCACAGCCAAAACTACATACAACAAGAGTTGTTGTTTTACTACTATTGTACTTTAGCACAATTTCCTGTAATGCATATTACAGAGAAATTTTATATCACAACACCTATATACAGTATCACAGCTCGTATGCTCCGTACACATACTCCGGCGGGGTCTAGGGTGTCCTATGTTACACTGACTGCACCCCCCCCCCCTCTTTTCTTAACTTAAACAATAAGTGACTAAGAGGCCCCCTAGACCCTCTGCCTTAAAGCTATACATGGCATGGAAGGCCTGTCTAGAGCTACTGAAAGGTATCGAGTAAAAAAAGTATGATTAGAGGACCACAGGTGCGTAGACGCTATGTCCTCAACAGAAAAATTCTTAAGGAAACGCAAAGAGGCCGCCCATTTACGTAAATCGTGGGCTCTTCCCACGACGCCGGGATTACTCTCTTTAATGACTTCGACAAGAGAGAAGCTAGTTTACGTTTCATTAAGCGTTGGCCCGTACTCGCTACCCATAAAGCACCCTGTTAATTCAGAGGTGCTACTCTCAAATATTTGGTTAGAGCTTGCACTGGACATAAATTATGGTGCACTTTTCCTCTTTTTAACGCCGGCACCGTGAACTCTGATAAAACATGTTCACTGTGTTTATTTTTTGGCTATGAACGCCGGGGAAGGTGCAAAATGAATACACTCATTGAGCCTACCAAACCGTATGCAATTAGGTGTGTTGCTCATCGCCGCCAGCTCAGACACTCTGTGTCCGGTAGCCAAAGCCATAAGGAAAACTGCCCTTTTTAAAAGTAAGTCAAAATCTGCAGTATTTTGGTACAGACGGGAATGAAGTAGAGACAACGCCTTGTCCAGAGACCAGGTAGGCATGAGCTGACGGGGAGGTGGGCGGAGTTTAAAACATGCTCTCATGAAACCTTTTTCCTCCGCTAGTGGTATGGTTAGACCTGTAAGGTCAAGGAATGGCATCCTAATTGCTGTTAAGTGATTTTTTAACGTTACTACAGATAGACGTTTCTGCTCGAACAGATAGTTTAAATAATGAAAAACCAAAGCCACCGAAGGAACGGTTTGTTCTGTTCTAATTATCCAAGAAGTAAAGGACTGCCAGTGCGATTGATACTGTCTCTTCGTAGATTGGGTATATTGATTCATGAATTTATCGGTCACGTTTCTACCATACGGTGTTAGCCACTTGGCCTCCTGAATGTCCATAATGCAAAAGTCAGCGAGGTCTCTAGGTTGCCAATCGCGTCTAAGTGGAAATACCCGACCGGGAGCGACACCGGGTTCGGGCACCACGTTTTCAATTGCTGGTACCACAACTGCGCCGGCCACAGGGGCGCGATTAACGAGACTACGCCCCGATAATCCCGTAGTTTGTTTACTACGTGGCACATTAGAGAAGCGTCTGGTGGCGGAAACAGATAAACGGAACTCCACATGTTCCAGTCCGTCACCAGTGCGTCGGGTCCTCCCGCCGGCGTTATTGTCCGGCGGGTGAGGTACAACGGGAGTTTGTATTTACCTAATTGTATTTACCTAATTGTAGTTTACAGGAGTTGAGCTAAGCTCGTGTTGTCCCGTCTCTCAGTCTACTTTTTATCCAATTTTTTCTTGAAAATATGGATATTCCTTGCCCCTACCACCTCCTCCTCCAGCCCATTCCATTTGTCAATACATCTATAGGGGAAGCTAAACTTCCTGATATCGTTCTTGCAGGTAGGTCTTTTTACTTTGTAGCTGTGGCCTCTAGTTATTCCTGTATCCATAATTAATATATCCTCCCTATCCAGCCTCTCCAGCCCCCGGGTGCATTTGTACATCATTATCATGTCTCCCCTCTCTCTCCTCTTTTTTAGACTCGGTAGATTTAATTTGTCTAGCCTCCCTTCATATGGCAGCTCTCTGAGACTTGGAACCAATCTAGTAACTTCTCTCTGGATTCTTTCTAACTTGTGAATATGCTTCTTTAGATGCGGGGACCACACCACTGCTGCATACTCCAATCTTGGTCTAATCATACTCTTCATAATTTTCGCTACCATGGTCTCATCCAAGTAGTTCAGAGCAACTTTCATATTCCCGGCCATTGCATACATTCCGCTAAAGAGCTTGTTAATATGTTTCTCTGGCGACAAATTATCTTGTATAATCAACCCTAAATCCTTTTCTTTTTCGGCCTTGCTAATTATATTATCTCCCATCCTGTACTCCCAATTTGGTCTATTCACACTTCTTCCCATATTTAACACATGGCATTTACTTATATTAAATTTCATTTTCCACTTGGTGCTCCATTCGTATATTTTATCTAAATCCCCTTGCAGCTCCTCACAACTACTTTTATTTGTTATTTGTCTCATAATTTTTACGTCATCTGCAAACATTGACATGTAGGAGTTTATGCCTATCGGCAGGTCATTCACGTACATAAGGAACATGAGAGGTGCCAACACAGATCCCTGTGGCACACCACTCTCAACTTTCCGCCACGATGAGTAAGTTCCTCTAATGTTGGTCATTTCCCTATCTGTTAAATAGCTCTCCATCCATTTCAGCAAACTCCCCCTGACACATCCTAGCGTCTCAAGCTTAGATAACAATCTCTTATGTGGTACCTTATCGAATGCTTTGGAAAGGTCTAAGTAGACGCAGTCCACCCATCCGCCTCTTTCTTGGAGTACATCTATCACCCTACTGTAATAACATAGCAAACTGGTAACACAAGATGTCCCTTCTCTGAATCCAAATTGCTTTGGGGTTATTATCTTCTTTCTCTCCAACATTTTCATCCATCTCTTCCTAATTAGCTTTTCACAAATCTTGCATACAATACAGGTACTAGTAAGTCTATCTATCTATCTATCTATTGCCTGACGCCGTGATCCCCGAAGGGGTGGCCACGAACGAACCGCCCCCATGCACTTCTGTCCCCAGTCAGTCGACGCCCCTCCCCCCAACCAGCACCGCCTTCGTTCATGTAGTTCCTCACTCCATCCTTCCACCTCATATTCGGTCTACCTCTCCCCCTCTGTCCCTCCACCTCGCTCTCGTACACCCTCTTAGTCATTCTCTCGCTTTCCATACGTTCCATATGGCCGAACCATCTCAAGTTGTTCCTTTTCACACTTTCCAGCACATCTACCTCCACACCACACCTCCTTCTTACTTCCTCATTAGTCTGTCTATCCCTCCATGTAACTCCGCACGCACCCCTTAAGTATTAATTTCCACTGCTCTCACTTGGTCTGAGTCTCTCAACCAACGTCCATGCTTCGCTTCCGTAAGTCAGTGTCGGGATTACCACACTGTCATGCAAGGACTTCTTCACTTCCATACTGACCACCCTATTTCTTGTTACTGCTTTTAGCGTTCCTACAACCCTCTTCCCCTGTTGTACCCTCTCCCGCACCTCTTCATCCATAGTCCCATCTTTACTCAACACACTGCCCAGATACTTAAAAGAGTTGACGATCTCCATAGCCTGACCGTTCAGCTTCACCTCACACTCTGTGACTTCACCCCTTTCGAAGACCATAACCTTGCTCTTCCGTATTTACCTTCAAATTCCGTTTTTTCGCACACTGTTCCAAACTCATTTACCAGACCCTGCAACTCCCATTCATTATCACTCATCAGAACTGTATCATCCGCAAACAGCAGTATAGGTAGCTTCCACTCAATTCCCTCCCTTTTCAGCGATACACCAACATCCACTGCTCTTGATAGTATTTCTTTCATAACTCCATCCATATATACAGTAAACAACCACGGGGACATCACACCCCTGTTTCAAACCAACATTCAGGTCAAAGAACTCGCTCTGCTCACTCTCACACGTACTGCCGCCTTTGCACCCTCATACATGCTCTTCACTGCTTTCAGCAACTTGCCCTCTACTCCGTATATTCTAAGTACTTTCCACAAACCTTCTCTATCCACTCTGTCATAGGCCTTCTCCAAGTCCATAAAGGCAACATACACCTTTTGTTTCTTCTCAGATACTTCTCCACAACACAATTCAGGGTAAAAATCTGATCTACACATCCTCTTCCCTTCCTAAAACTCCCTGCTCGTCGCCTATCCATTTCTCCGTTCTCACTCTCACTCTCTCAATCACTACCCTACTGTATACCTTCCCTACTACGCTTAGAAGACATATTCCTCGGTGGTTACCACACACTCCTCTTTCCCCTTTGCCCTTATATAGGGGGACTATTATGCCAGTCTTCCAGTCATCGGGTGCACTCCCCTTCTCCCATGCTAGTTTGCACATTTTCCATACCCATTCTATCACTATCTCACCACCATACCTCAACATTTCCCCACACACTCCATCTGTTCCTGGTGCTTTCCCCAATTTCACTCTTTTCATGGCTTCCGACACTTCTGACCTCCTGATCCCCACCTCCTCCTCCACTACTTCTCTTCTTCTCCCTCCCATACCATATCCAGCTATGTTTGCTGGCTCTTCATTCCTTTCATTTAGCAACTCACTGAAGTACTCCTCCATCTTTCGACTCTCTCTTGCTTCTCGGCTAGCATTCTCCCATTCTTATCTTTCACACCCTTACTGTTTCCCTTGCTACCTTCCCTAACTTTCTTGACTTCTTTCCAGAACAGTTCTTACCTCTCCCTCCATTTTACACTCAGATTCCTTCCAAATTCCTCATCTACTCTTCTCTTACTTTCCTTCACTACTCTCTTCACCACCCTCTTACTCTCCACGTACCTCGCTCGTTTCTGTCTCTCGGAATCTTCATTCCCTCTACTACCCAACCACTCTCTATATGCTTTCTTCTTTTCTTCCACAGCTATTCTTACCTCTTCTGTCCACCATGCTGTACCTTTCACTCCCCTCCCTCTTCTCCTCACTCCACACACCTCCTCACATGCTGCACAGATCTCATCCTTAAACACCTTGCTCATCTCTTCCACTTCCTCCATAACTTCCAGGTCGAACCCACCTAGTCGTCTTTCCACTGCTCTCCTGTACTCCTCCCTGACTTCCTCCTCCTGCAACCTCTCCACCCTCCTCACCATTCCACCCTCCTCTCGCCTCCCTCCCGCTCTCCTCACCCACTTCTTTTGTATCCTAACCTTAGCTACCACTACATAATGATCAGACAGACCCCCTCCAATACCCCTATACACCCTAGCATCCATCACAGATTTCTTCATTCGTTCATCCACATACATAATCAATCAACGACTTTCGTTCCACCACTGTCTTATCCTTCATCGTCAACATCCGTTTCCACGTGTACCTGTGGATCATTCTGTGTCGGAAGAAGGTGTTGGCTATCCACAGCCTCCTCCCCACACATACGTCCACAAGTGCACTACCATTCCCATTCACCTCTGATGGTACCCCCCACCCTCCACCACTCCCTCAACTTTCCTATCACCCACCTTACCATTCATATCCCCAATCAGAAATATTCTTTCGTTCTTGTCAAACTTCTCCAGGCACGCCTCCACATTCATCCAGAACTCCTCTTTCTTTCTTTCAAGTATATCCTCTGTCGGGCAGACACGCATACAATCACCACGTTTGTATTCCTACTTTCATTCTCACCCACACAATCCTTGAACCCACAGACCCATACTCTCTTACACATTCCTTCCATTTGCTACTTACAAACAAACATGCACCTTCTCTCGCTGTTCCTTCACTCACTCCAGCACACACACCCATTCCACACTCCCACTCTCACATCTGAACCTTTCCATTTGGTCTCTGTCATTCCACATACATCCAGCCTGGCATTCACTAACACTTCCAGAACCTCTCTCTTTTGTGCCATCATTCATGCCACTAACATTCCACGTAGCCATTCTCAGAATGTCCGAAGGCATGTCCTTAGTCAGTCGTGGTTCGTCAACGTTGGTTCCGTCCGCATCCGAGGCTGTTCGCTCGTTTTTCTTTGCTTAGATATTTTTTCCGGGTGGGGGTCGCAAGCCCACCGACCCAACCTCTTTAGTCGCCTCTTACGACACGCAGAAGGCACGTGGGGCATATTCTATTCCCTAACCCCCAGGGGGGTTCACTAGTAAGTGAAACTGGTCTATAGTTTAGAGGGTCCTCAGGGTTTCCATTCTTGTATATCGGAATGATATTAGCTCTTTTCCATTCAACAGGAACCTGTCCTTTATCTAAGGAAGCTTGAATTATGTCCCTCACTGGCTCCACTAATTGCTCTGCACACTCCTTTAAAACCCAGGCAGACACTTCATCCGGTCCCATAGCTTTCCTTACTTCAAGTCCTCTCATCGCAGATAACAGCTCATCTCTAGTTATTTCAATCTTACTAAGACCACTCTCCAGTACTCCCGCCTGTGGTTCGTCAAAACCTTCCTCTCTAGTAAAAACTGACCCCAATTTGTTATTCATTACCTCGCACATGTCCGATACATTTTCATACGTCCTAGCATCAACTCTTAATTTAGTAATTTGTTTCTTTACCTTCAACTTACTGTTTATATATTTATAAAATAATCTAGGATCACTTTCACATTTATTTACTATGTTCTTCTCATAGTTCATTTTAACTTGCCTAATTATGTTAACATATCTATTCCTCTCCTGTTTATATTTATTCCGATTACTCTCAGTGTTCCTTCTTCTTAATCTAGCCCAAGCTGCATCATGCCTACCCAAAGCTCTTTTGCATTTCAAATTAAACCAATCTTTCTGCTTAGTAAAATTTCCAGTTTTATATCTTGGGACAAACAGATTGGTTCCTACTCTATAAATTTCGAGGAATCTACTATATTTACCTTGTACGTCCTGTTCCTTCAAAATAAGATCCCAATCTACTCCCTCTAAATATCTTTTCAAGGATACATAATCAGCTTTACTATAATTTAATCTGTCATTTATGTAGCTATTGTCTAATCTATTGGCATTACTCGAGGTCAACTTCCATTTTAGTAATAGGTGATCACTTTTACCTACAGGACATAGATAGTTTATATCACTAATTTCGTGAGGATCCTTTGTAAAAATCAGATCGAGTTTAGAAGGTTCGTTATTACCCCTCATTCTTGTATTTTCCTTCACATGTTGTGCAAGTACATTTTCCGTAACCAACTCCACTAGCCGACTTCCCCAAGATCTCTGATTTGGCCCTGCATCTCCCGATTCCCAATCAACCTCACTACAGTTGAAATCTCCTACCAAGATCAATCGATTCTTCCTTAAAAGCAATCTTCTCAACGACTGAATCATATCCTCGACCATCTCCTCAAACTCCAACTCCCTCCATGCTCTGGTCTTTGGTGGCATGTAAGCTACTGCTATGTCTAGCTTTTTTCCTTCTATATCATTGAGTTCAACTGCCATTATTTCTGCCTTGTCATTATTTAACTCCACTTGCTTTGCTGTCATAGGGTTCTTAACTAATACTGCCACTCCACCTCCCCTTTTTCCCTTTCTATCATATCTCCATATATTATATCCTTCACTAAACACTATATTGCTGTCAAAGTCCTGGTTCAGCTTTGTCTCCGTCAAACAGACTATCTGTGGTTGATCCTTTCTTAATATATCATCCAATTCTACCTTTTTACTGTTTATTCCATCTATATTAGTGTAGTAGCACAGTATATTGGAATCCTCCTCCTTGTTTCTCTTCCCTCCCTGCCTCCCCATCAGGTTCACCTCCTCTTCCATCCCCTCCCTGACCTACCTCCACATTCCCTGCTAGTTCTGTGAGTCTCCTCGGACGCAAACAGATCCACTTGTGGACGGTAAGGCTCCGCAATCATTTGGTCGAAAATGTTTTGCTTGAGCGCCCATTCTACCGTTGTGCTCTGTCTCCGGGACAGAGCGTCTGCCCAGACGTTTTCTACGCCTGGGAGATAAGATGCGTGAAGATGAATGTTCAGCTCGCTGGCTAGAACAAAAATCTTTTCTGACACGTTTAGCAACTTCCGAGATCTCGTTGACCCTTGTTTCTGAATGCAGTGAACCGCATTCAGATTGTCCATCCTGAAGGCCACCGATTTGTCCCGTAAAGTAGAGCCGTGAGCCTGAAGGAAATACAAGGGGACTAGTAACTCTTTGACATTGATGTGGGAGGTTTCTGAATGGGACCAAAGCCCTTGACCCTGATGCCCGTGGTTTGACTGAAAGCCCCAACCTATCGTTCCTGATGCATCCGTGTCTACCCATACCGTCGGCGGAGGAGAGGTCCATGACATGACCGAGTGCAATGTTTCCCTCTTCGCCCAGACCGCTAGTAAGCTGTGTATTAATTTTGGGATGGGCCATAATGTTTCCGCCGGCAATAGTGGAAAAAATGTGTTGCCCTCCAATATTAAACGTTTGACTTTCAACCGGCCCAACTTGACAGTTAGTTGAATCCAGTTGAGAGAGCCGACCAGAGATTCCCAGGCTCTCCGTGTCGTAGTCAGACTGTGAAGAAACATAAACAGTTTCTTGCGAAACCTGTTCCGATTGTCCACACTCTGACTCAGAGTGAGAGCAGCTGTGTCCCAGACCAGCCCTATCCACTGGACCACTCGTGAGGGAACAAAGTTTGACTTTACCGGGTTTACCTTGAACCCTAGAGATTTTACATGATTTAATGTTATGTTGACATGATTGATGCATAACTGTTCCGTCTCTGCCACCACTAGCCAGTCGTCTAGATACCACAAAATCCTGATCCCTTGTTCTAACATGGGCATCAGGGCTTGCCGGACCAATTTCGTGAATAAGCGAGGTGCTAGGTTTAATCTGAACGGCATCCTCTGAAAGACATAAGTCTGATGCTTTATTCGTAATGCCAAAAAATTGTTGAAACCTTTTGTTTACCGGGACGTGCCAGTACGCGTCTGTCAGGTCTAAAGAACACATCCACCCTTCCGGCGGAAGTGTTAGCCTGATTTGATTCACTGTCAGCATCCTGAAGGAGATGTTGTGAATATGGAGGTTCAGATAAGACAGGTCTACGACCGGCCTCATCTGAACACTGTCCCTTTTGGGCACTAGAAAGAGTTTGGACGTAAATACTGGGTAATTTTGAGGGACCGGGATGATGACATTCTTGGCGATCATCTCTTGGATCAGTGACTCCACCTCTAATGAAACAAAATTTGCCTTTGTCGGCTGACGTAAGCGAGGTCGCCGGAGCCACTGCCAGGTGATGCCTTTGCGTGCCACCATCCTCGCCCATGTGTTTAATGGCCATGCGCGATGACACGCCCGGAACGACCCAGTTAGCAGACAAGGGTTCGCCGGCTGGACTACCCTCTGATCCACCCGCCGGAAGACTGGCCCTGGGAGTGAGAGAGACCCTAGTTTTTTGGTGGTGGTGGTGGTGTATGCTTTGATGACTGGCCGGGTTTGGTCGGAGACGGGCCCTGGCCTGGTCGTTGATACTTCTGTCCTTTATGATTACCTGAAAACTTTCCTTGCTTGTATCTGTACTGAGCCTGACTTTAGGTGGAAGAGGACTTAGGCAGATGAAAGGGCTTTGCCCCACCAGGTTGAGCTTTTGCGACTGGTTTGGGCTTGGTAAAATGGAAAGCAGGTTTCTTAGATGGGGCGGGACTGTGCTTAACCCTTGGGATCCGGGAGGCCTCATATGAGGCAAAATGGTAAAAATAAAATCGCCGCTATAATCATCAGAACTCGGCAACCACGCAACGTAGCGATGTCGTCTCATCGGCAGTCTACAGACAAGAAAACGTTCTACAATTTGCAAAAATATTGACTGCTCTAGGTGGTCTCAATCAGTAGCTACTGAATTATGAAGTTGAAAATACCAAATTTCATATGAGGCCCCCCGGATCCCATGGGTTAAAGGCCTGAGCCATGTTGAACACTATTTTCCACACCTCTGGGGACATTAAAGAGGCAGTTAGAACAGGGGACATAACTACAGTAAACTTCCGTTAATCCGAAGGGCAGCGGACCGGCCCTCGTTCGGATTAGTGGATTATCGGACTTTACCCCCTATGAACCTGTGTACTGTATGACGAAAACATTGAGGCATTAGGCCACCCAAATGACACAATGGTGCACACACACATATCATATGTTCATGAAATCACTTCAAAAGTTTACCATTGTCATTGTAGCCTATTACCTACTTCAAAACATTCAGATTAATGGTCAAAGGAATCTGCTGATATAAACGTAAACACCATATGTCCGCATCGTCGTCTTCTTCTTCTTCCGTCTAGTCTACTAGCAAGTTTGTCTTGCTCTTGAAGACCAGATCAGATGTGGTTCGGGAAGTAATGCCTTAACAACGGCACTTCCCTGAGAGGTTCTTGTTATTTTCCTTTTGTGATTTTCCTTTTGTGACGTGCTCTGTTATATTATATTGTATTGAAAGCACCCTTGTCTTGTTGTCTTGAAAGCACCCTTGGGACGCTCCGATCACTGAACTATAAATAGTAGCGTATCGGAACGTCCAAAGGTGCGTTTTCAAGCTCAAGACTGAATGCGCTTGCAGAAAATGCGGTGCAAGCCAGTAGCGCATCGGAGCGTCCCAAGGATGCGTTCAAGAGCAAAACAAACTCTCTAGCAGACGATGTGGTGTTTACGTTTATATCAGTAGCTTCCTTTGACCATTAATCTGAATGTTTTGAAGTAGGTAATAGGCTACAATGACAATGGTAAACTTTTAAAGTGAATTCATGAACATAGGATATGTGTGTGCTCCATTATGTGTCATTTGAGTGGACTAATTCCTCAAAAAGGGGACTTTGGGACTTCTTGAAATTCGGACCATCGGGTGAATTCGGATTTGGCCTCAAATTGAAAAATTCGGACTATTGGGAGATTCGAATCATCGGTCGTCGGATTAAAGGACTTTTACTGTACTTGATTTGCAATCCTATCCGGGAGCTTCCTCACGAGACATCCTTAGATCTTGTCGTGCCCGCACCGCCTCTAGCAAGGCTGTATGGATATCCCCCAGTGACTGTATAGAAGTCTGGAGTAGCAAGCGTCTAGATAGTTCGATAGCCTTTCGGACTTCCGTGTCCGCGATTGCCTGAGCAGATCTGAGCATTGACTTCGCTACCTGTTGTGTGACAATATATTGGGAAAACAGTCTATATGCTTTCCCACGTAGTCTAAACTCCCGGTCTAGGTGAGCGGTGGACGGTGTGGAAAAGGGATCTTTAAGTTCGCATAGATTAATTTTAGGGACAGCTAAAAATGCAAATAAAGCAGAGGGAACTCCGCCGGCAGAGAATACCGGCATCGAGAACCAAGAATGGCTTTCTTGTGGAATTTGGTGTGAAGATTTTGAGGTAAAAGTCGTTGCAAAGTTTTGAGCCTCCACTTCCCATTCCACCCAAGGACCCGGACCCAACTGCTCCACCTTCAAAACTGGATTTGCGGCTGTGTCTGTGAACGTCTTTAAACCTAACTCTGGTGTTAGAGCTGACAGTGCTTTTATATCATTGAAACCGTCATGCTTGGTCCAGTCCGAAAACAGTTTTGAAGCTGACGCAGGGGGCAGGGCCGGTGTAGAAGTATACACAAAATAATCATGGTGATAATAGTTAGGAATGGCCTTAATATTAACATCAAGTACATTTCCTAGAATATCTAAAGCACGTAACTTTCTAGATTTATTCCCTTGAATTACCCACTCACGTGGTACCGGAAGCTCCCCGACATAGTGGACTGTGCTACCTCTGGCTTTGCTGGGAACATTGTTACCCATGACTCATCTGGCCCGTATAGGAGGGGCATAGCTCCCTTTCGGACCGGCGCTTTGTCTAAAGGGGGAGGATTTACATCTGCTACTACTCTCACATTGGAAGTAGTCAGTGCCGCCGAAGTTGGCCTAGTAACCATAGTAGGTGATACAGGGGGAGGGTGCGGAATTTGTGTCAAAGCAATAGAAGTAGCCAGAGGTCGGACATTCGATGCTGTCGTGGAAGCTCCCAAACCAACTGTGGGAGTCTCCTGCTGCTGACCAAAAAACTTTGTTAGTGCATTTGCTAGTAACCCATTAATTTCATCAGCTGTGACAAATTTAGCAGAGGATGAACTCAGTGGCGAATCATTCCTACTCTGAGAGTCGTCCAGCACTGAACCTGACTCTTGAATCTCCATCTCAGAAATTATAGAACCCTCATCCCTTTCCCCCGGCCTTTCAGGAGAGGATTCCGCCGAAGCCGGGACCCCTCATGATGCCATGTTAAGTCCGGGATGGACGATGGGATCTCAGCGTCCCGGTGGACGTCTGCCACTACCGTTGGTACATAAGAATGATGTGAACCGTCACGCCATGGCTGGGAGTACCTCCAAACTCCCCGGTCTTGGCCGGAACTCACTCGTGAGCTCGGTACCACACCAACTACTGAGCCCTCACTCGAGCCCTCTAGAGGGTTATAACTGCTGGTAGAACTCTCTAAAGCTGGTACATGTGAACTAGTAATAATATTAGGTGACACTTTGTCCGCCGGTAAATCCCCCACCACAGTCTCTGACTCCACTCCCGACCTGTCAGATTGGACATGAGACATGTCGGGAGTAGAGGCAGAAAGCGAGGCACGAGGCTCCGGCGAACGCCTGGAGGTCTTTCGTACACGAGTGTCTTTTTTAGAAGACTTGTGACTTCGCCTCGACTTTGATTTACTACCAGGACTATCCTTGGTCTTTTCCTCCTTGCACTTCTTTCTCGCAGGGGAAGAAGAGTGAGTATGTGGCTGCTGTCGGAGGGGAGACCTTGACCTGGACCTCGATTTTGACTTGGAAGTTGTCGCCAGGGGTGTCGGCTCTCGAGGTCTCTTAGATGTGCCGGAGGAGAGAGTAAGTACTGTAGCCTGCCCAGTCTCAGTCGACTTACGTACATTGACTTTACTTCTAGAAGGGGGACGTTTAAGTGGGGGATACTGAGCAATCAATCTGTCCCACAGAACTACGTTATCACACTGCAAGGCTTTATGAGCCACTGACGTAGCATAAGTAGATAAAAGCTGTTTGACCTCGCACAATGCAACCGCCACGGCCAAATTATCATGTTGTAAGACTTTAGTACCCAATTGACTACAAAAAGTACAATTCTTCGTCACCCACAGACCCCTTGACCGGTCCAAGCATTTGACGCATCTGATGCATAGAGTATGGGCAAAAATAGGGATCCCTGAACAAGAAGGTGTGAGGCACAGAGCAAAAACAGGGTCTAGTGGTGCCATGACAGAGACTGGGAAGAGCTAAGCCACCCCCGGGCTCCTTCTGGTCCTTTGTTGACCCGCCGGAACTCCGCCCTGGGAAAAAAAAAAATTCCAGGAATTAATGCTCATAAGGTTACCCCAAAATGTTCTAACACAAGTGTTAAAGAACCGCCGGGCAACAAGACATAATACACTACTATTACCTCTTGTTACCCTGTAGGTTCTTATGTAAAGATTTTAGAATATCTTCACTTGTCCAAAAGATCCTCCAGCACATCCTCCGACAAAATATAGAGACGAGCATGTCGTTATAAATGACGCAGTCTTCCCAGTGGTATTATTGGCACCGGAAACCCATATTAAGACGCCGGACTCCTTATTATATCGTAGTTAAAAAGAAAGTAAGCTTATCTTAAACGTTTTTGATCTTACTACCTTCGAAGCCTTCATAGATCGCCGTATTTTGAAGGCCTCGATACCCAATTATATCCATCATTGTCTGGAACTATACCGAATTGCAACATCCGTTAATCCACCTCCCCAAGGTTCAACCGCCCGGGTGTGAAAGGAATTTAAATATTAACCCCCATTTTTTTTTTTTTTTTTTTTTTCTATATTCCAACTTACTTCCTCTCGGGCATAGTGAGAGCCTTACATTCACCGCTTTACAATGAACAGTGAAAGCCGTGAGGTCTTGTTCCAGTCTAGGGAGTGAGACATGTGAAGCACGTAGAGTACAACGAGCACCTGCCTCTTGCCTTCACATGAGGCACGGTGCTCACTCATGGCCCGAAACGACCCCATCTCTGAAGCCACCTCGTTCCCGTGCTTCACTGTCTCACCCCCTACACTGGACTCTCACACTTACACACACACAATGCCACCTGTTGAGCAGATAACTCACCAGGCATTGCACCCTATAGCATATTTTAAATATGGGAATATTCATACAGTGCTATTTAATCAGGGAACAATGAGGGTATTTTATTGACGTTTCGGTGGGCTTGTGGTAATGCACTGATACCAGGTACAGCACAAATTCCATCCCAATAATATCTTCCCATTGATACATCGGGATTTGAACCCGGGACCTTGGATTACCAGGCCAGTGGCAAGACCACTCCACCACACCTCCCCTGTTCCTATCCCCACTTCTTTGTAAAAGATCGCCGGGGTGGAAAGACCAAACAAACAAAAACAGCCTAGTTTTTCAATGGCTTTGCAAAAACCGGGAAAACTATAACACCTAGTGAAACCGGTATAGCCATCCCGCCGGGAAATACCTAGTAAGCCTGAACACAGGCTCCTCCTCAGAGACGCAGTCCTGGAGAGCCCTCAGGCCACCACTCGCCGGGGGAACTAGCCTATTTTAACCACGCGTGATATAAAACTCGGCAACCAGCCGGATTTTTTCAGTGCAATCGAAAAAACCCGCCGGAAAAAAGCAACCAGCCGGATTTTCTCGGAGCAATCGAGAAAACCCGCCGGAAAAGGCAACCCCCACTAGCCAGATGCAATCTGAAAAACACAATTGGGCCCCGGATTAAGCCAAAACACAACTAATCCAGGACACACATGACACGGTATTACATATTAAAATCATAAATCAATAACACTTGTACAGTACATGTAAAAAGCTACGAGCGGCTGGCTAGGCCTAAGCAGATGGAAATAACACTTAATCACGTCGTAATATAAACAAAAAGCACTGTAACATATCACAACAGGAACAACCGCCATCACCACATCGTAGAAAAACTCCCGGGAGAGGGAAGCACTGACTCGGGACCTAGAAAAAACTTCACTAAGTGAAGAAAAATACGCTAGGAACGTCAGACAACAAACAATAAGGCAACTTCATCAGAAAGATAAGAAGAAGCCTGATAACGCGTAGTTAAAGCCAACTAAATAACTAGGCTAGCTAGCCGCGAAAAATGTAACACGTCCACCACGGGACCACGAGGGTACACCCGAAATAGGTGTCCCAAACACACGACCCAAATACACTGAACTGCGGGAAACCCGTCCCTGACACTCCTGCTACGCATATCCTAACCTTACTCGATACATCCCAGAGTAAACAAATGAGAAAAAACTCACTAGGGACGCAGCAAATGAGGAACCAGCGGAGCGTGGGGAGACACGTCAGGGCAGGTTGAGCGCAGAGCAGAGAAGGAAGTATGACGCCTGAAGTCAGCGTCTGGTCGAATATCCACACAAGTACATCCACGAGTATATGGAAAGCTTATGAATAGTTATTCTTATTTTCTTTTTATTTATTATTTGTTACGAAGTTTTTTCGTAGTGAGAACCCAATTTCATAATGACAGAACCATGAGTGAGGTTGCGTGCGCTCATGATGAAGGCTCCTCAATTTTTTATGCTCTGCGCGGTAGATTCAAACTACGGTAAATGAGCGTTTGAAGAGGAGGCCTTATGTAATAGGCATAATCGTCAATGATGGAGGGGCCACTAATAAACAGGGGATGTTGGGAGGGGGGATGCATGTATTTATGATGGTTATAATGTAATTGTTGTATGTAGTCGTTGGGTACTATAGGGGATGTCGGGGGGGGGGGGGGGGGGGTGAATGTATATATTTATGATGGTTATGTTGGATTTGTTGCCAGTGCTTATTTTGATGGATTGTATTTCTGTTGTGTTATTATGTGGGAGGAGGAGGAATTTGTTATACGCACTGGTGTCTGTGAAGTTTATTGTTGTGTGCACCAAATTGATGAGTCCACCGCCGCCACCGTCAACCCGGTCTTGTTTGATAGTGCTGAACTCATGAAATGTAGGTATTTTTTGTGTTGTGCAGAGTTTTGTTTCTTGTAAGATGGCAATGTGTATGTTGTGTTGCTTGATGAAGTATGAGAGTTTGTGTTTCTTTGTGTTAATGCCATCTATGTTTAATTAAAGAATGTTGATGTTGTGTGTTCGGTTATATTGGGTGCTGCTTCACGGGGATGAGGTGGGGAGGAGGAAGGAGATGGGTGAGGTGGTGATGGGATTGAGGTGCTGGAGATAAGGGTATGGATGGATTAGTTGGGATGGGATGTGAGGGGTTGAGGATGTGGATGTTACGAAAAGGATTGGTGGGTTGGAATGGAGGGGTGTGGGGGGTGTAGGTGAGGGGTTTGATTGGGAGAAGGAGGAGCATGATGAACAGGTCCAGGTGTTAGTGTAGTGTTCTGTGGAAGAAAGTGTTGTGCAGGTGAAATGGGTCCAGTTCCCACATGAATTGCAGAGAACTGTACCCTTTGTCTGGCGACTTGAAGTGATAGGTTTTGAGCAAGTTGGACATATGTATTTGTGGGTGGGTCCTGGGTTGCTCTCAATGTCTCCGGCTACGAGAAGCCTTCAAGAAATGACAGCCGGAGTCATTTCTCAGTGTAGAAAAACGTGTAGTTGTGTGTGTGTGTGGGTGTGTGTACTTACACTAGTTGTATTTGAGGGAGTGAGCATGCTCGTTAATTCCCGCCTCCTAAGATATGTTTGTCATACCGTGCTTTGAAACTATGCACTGATGGTGCAGACACTACTTCGGCTGGCAATTTGTTCCACCCACTAATCGAGTTGGTAGGAAATCTATTACTTTTCAGATCAGATTTACTATTAAGCACTTTTAGTTTGTAGCTGTGACCTCTTGTTCTCTCACCTCCATCCCTCTCTATGAAGTTTTCTTGGTCGATTTTGTCAATACCTCTAACACATTTGTATATCTGAATTTGCTGTCCTTGTTTCCTTCTCTGTTCCAGTGTAGGTAGATTCAATCTCTCGAGCCTCTCTTGGTACTCCAAATTTTCCAAACCTGGGATCATCCTCGTAGCTGCTCTCTGTACCCTCTCAATTTTGTGGATATGTTTCTTCATGTGAGGGGACCACACTACAGATGCATATTCCATCCTGGGTCTTATTATTGCCGTTATTATTTGTTTCATGGTGTTTTCATTAAGATAATTGAAAGACATCCTGATATTTGCCAATAGTGCTGGTGATTCTCTCACTATCTTATTTATGTGGCTTTCTGGAGACATGTTATCCTTAAATTCTATCCCCAAGTCTTTTTCTTTTTCTGCTTTGGGAATCACTTAGTTTCCTAGTTTATAATCTTTTCTAGGTCTGTACTTGCTTTTACCCATTTCTAGAGTCTTACATTTCCCGGCATTGAACTCCATATTCCATTTGATGCTCCATTCATGGGTCTTTTGCAAATCTGCTTGGAGCTCAAGGCAATCCTCCTGGGTTCTGATCGTTTTAAGCAGCTTAGCATCGTCCGCAAACATGCTCATGTAGCTTGTTAGTCCCTCAGGTAAGTCATTTACAAATATTAGAAACATGATTGGGGCTAGGACAGATCCTTGTGGTACCCCACTCGTAATTTGAGTCCAGTTTGACGATTTCCCCCTTACTGTTGTTCTCATCTGTCTTCCGCTAAGGTAGCTCTCCATCCATTTCAGCAGTTTGTCTCCTACTTTTCCCTCATGTTTTAATTTCCACAGCAATCTCTTATGTGGAACTTTGTCAAATGCCTTTTTAAAGTCTAGGTAGGGCACAGTTTACCCATCCTTCCCTCTTGTCCACTGTGTCTATTACTCTAGAGTAAAAACTCAACAAGTTGCTTACACATGATCTGCCTCCTCTGAATCCAAATTGTCGGTCAGTAATTAATCTTTTGGATTCCAGGTAGTTTCACCCATTTGTCCCTTATTAATCCTTCCAGAATCTTCATGAGGATGCTCAATAGTGATACAGGTCTATAGTTCAGTGGTTTATCTCTGCTTCCTCCCTTAAATATAGGAATAATGTTTGCTCTTTTCCATTCTGTAGGTACTATCCCTGTGTCCAATGATTTGGTCATTATGTCATATAACGGTATACTCAGTTCCTTAGCATTTTCTTTAATAATCCAGCCTGATACTCCGTCCGGTCCAGCGGCTTTGTTTGGATCCACCTTACTCATTTTGTCTATGAGCTCTGGTCTGTTAAAATGTGACTTCCGGCATTTCCTCTGTACCTATCTCATTGGTTTCTGGTGCAATGAATTCTCCTTCTTTTGTAAATACTGATGCAAAATTTCTATTTAGTTCTTCCGCAATCTCTGTATCCTCTTCTATGATTCTGTTTCCACTTTTAATCTTAACGATCGTGGCTTTTATCTTCCTTTTGCCGTTTACAAACTTGAAAAACATTTTTGGATTCTTTTCATAGTTCTCCACTATCCCTTTCTCATGGTTTGCCTCTGAACTCCTCCTCATTTCTGTGTATTGTTTCTCTCCTCTTTAGACTTTTGCCTGTTATCTTCCGAATCCAAGTTTCTCATCTTTTTCCAGGCTTTGTTTTTTGCTTCCTGTGCTTGCCTACATTCGCGGTTAAACCATACTTTGCGATTACTTTTTTTCCTTTTATTAATGTACTTAGGGACAAAAGTTTTTATACCAGTATCATAGATCTCCATGAATGCCTTGAGTTTTTTGTCTACCTCACTTTCAGATAACACCTGATCCCAAGTTTGTGACTTGAAAAATCCCGTAGTCCTTCGAAATCGGTTCTGGAATACATCCAGTGATTTTCCTTGTGCTTTTCCCTTCCCTTGGGTAGATTATACTTCAATAGTAAGTCTATGTCTAGAACTGCATGGTCTCTTTTTCCTAGTGGGCATAGGTACTGAATACTTTGAACCTCCTCCTCCCTTCTTGTGAATAGAAGGTCCAATCTAGCTGGTTGATCACTTCCCCTTACTCTTGTTGACTCTTTTACATGTTGGTATATAGAATTTTCCATGGCCATACTTAAAAATTCATAGCCCCAACTTTCCTCCCCTGCTCCGGCTTCAAGATCTTCCCAATTCACTTCCTTGCAGTTAAAGTCCCCACACATGACTATTTCATCCTTTGAAGCCAAGATATTTCCTAGCACACTAATTGTTTCCTTACGCATTAGGCTATGCTCCTCCTACCCCATGTCTTCGTCTTGGGAGGTACATACGCTACTATCACCACTATATTTTCGTTTCCACCAATCTCTATTGCTAAAACTTCTGCTGTTGAAGTTTCTAGTTTTATCTCAGACACAATCAAATCTTTCCTAGTAAGGATGCACACTCCACCTCCATGTCGAAATTTTCTGTCCCTCCTCCAAATCCTGTATTCAGACCATCCTAGCAAATTTATATCAAGGTCTTCTCTTAGTTTTGTCTCAGTGAGACATACTATTTTGGTTTCTTAGTATTGAGTAAGTCTGTTAGTTCTAGTTTCTTAGAGATTAGCCCATCGACATTGCTATATAGAATCCTTATACTTTCTAGTCCCCCATTACCTGCTCCAAGCGCCTTTCTGCGGCGGTCTGTTCCCTACCCTCTTTTATTTTTAGTTTCTTTTTACCGAAAGTTTCATAATCTTCCCCTTTCTTACTCCGTAAAAAAACTTATTCTTTTCTTGTTCTGTCCTCTTGCTATTTTCCTCCTTGGCGGTTTTCCTTAGTTCAGCCTCCTTCTTTCTCTCTTCTTCTGGTAAGTCTCGCCTGATGTAGATTTTGTCCTTACCCTCTAACCCTTTTAGCCTAGCCGCTACTGCCATGATTTCATCACAAGTCCTTCTTGACTTAAATTCGATTTTTACCAGTCTATTGTATTCCTTTGTATATTTTCCCAGCCTAAACATGTCTGATATTTCCTCCTTCCAGGTGTCCTCCTCATCTTTAATAAATTCCAGAATATTGTTGATGCGACCTTCATCCTGCTCTTTTCGTTTTGTCCAGTCTAGTTCCTCCTTTTCTTCCACCCCTGATATTATGAGGCAGTTAGCCCTACGACTTTCTTCCTGGATGGCCTGAGTTTTCGTGGATGCCTTGCTTAACCATACTTTTTACCTGGTCTTTTATCCTAACATCTTGCTGTTTCTGTTCATCCAATATCTTCCTGAATTCGTCACTGTTTGCCGTCCTTACACTGTCTAAATCTTTTACCACTTGGTCTCTAGTCATGCCCCAAGCATTTTTACCTTCAGAGATACTGGTGTCTAGCCTAGTCATTATCACTGCCTTTTCTCTCTCCACTAACTCCAACCTGTTCTTCAACTCACCATTCTCTGTAACAATTTCCTTCTTAACTATCTCCAAGCCAGTCACTCGGTCCTCCAAGTTCTTGATTTTGTTCAACAGCATGAAGCAAAATTGTCCAGTGTCCTCTGCCGTCCATGTTGTCATGAAACACACTGTGTGTGTGTGTGTGTGTGTGTGTGTGTGTGTGTGTGTGTGTGTGTGTGTGTTTTTTTTTTTTTTTTTTTTTTTTTTTTGAGAGAGAGAGTGTGGTAGGCTACTTGCCCGGGCGACCGAAGCCATTCCCAAGTTCTCGTGCCCACCAGGAGGGGGTAGGGGTTGATTGTGGTGGTTTGTCTCCCAGGACTGTTCCCATTTGTTGGCGACCTGCTGTCCACCACCGATTACAGAACTACAGTATATAGATTCAGTAGCTATAAAGTGTAGACCTTTTTCATAACATGAATATAGCTATATTATATTACAGAAATTTAGATTTACATTTATTGGTAATCATCTTTTTAACTTCTTAAGACAAAAATTATTATAGTACAGCTACTGTACTGGGCGTAGTGGTAGACCTAGAATGACATGGGATCAGGTATTCCGGTCCGATTTCAAAATAAAGAACTTGACAACAGAGGCAGCCCTTGACAGGGCCGCCTGGAAAGCCGCCATTTAGGATGTGATACTGTAACCACATTCTCTGTGGACAAAATGGTCTTTAAACTTGTATGTATGTACACTTGAAATAAACACTAACCAGAATGACAGTGGTAAGGCGTTCCTCTGAGAAGTGTGTGAGTGAAGGGTAAGCCCACTCTAGGGGGATGTATGTGGGGTCCTCGGGGGTGAAGACGGTCCAGTCATTACCAGGTAGAGGGCCAGAGATGGTGCCCCCAGCCCGAGTTATCTGTAGCACCGGGTTCTGGGCATTCAGGCTCATATTCTGCATGATGGAAGATTGTAAAATGGTTCACTCGAATATCAAATGGTGAGATAATATTTTCCCTATTAACAAACCCTCATTGACAAAGTCTGTTGACTGGCATCCTTTCGATGATGATTGTAAATGTAAATTCTATATGAATGAATTTGATTTTAATCCTATTTTAAAAGTTACATTACTATGTATGTATGTAGCCTATATACTCTGGCATCTTCCCCAGTTTTCCTTTTTTTTTTTTTTTTTTTTTTTTTATGGGGGTGGCCGACTCGAGACAGAGCCCGAACAGGGACATCACAACACATCAGAAAAACAAAACAATACATACATACATACATACATAACATTTTAAGACTGAGTGCTCCACACATACGTACAGTTTCAGTCTTTTGTCCTAATGGCGGCGTTCCAGGCAACCCTGTTAAGGGCTGCTTCACTTGTCAAGTTTTTAAATTTGAGATCGGCACGTATAGTCCGATCCCAGGTCTTCCTCAGTCCACCCCTTGGTGCAGCTCCCTCCAAAATCACAGACCTGCATCTTTTCACCCAATTTCGTTCATCCATTCTCTCCACATGTCCAAACCATCCCAGTCTACTTGTACGCATCACCTCGCTAATACTCTTTATACCTAAACGTCCCCTCAGCTCATCATTTGTTATTCTATCCTGCAGCCTGGCCCCACACATCCATCTCACCATTCTCATCTCATTACGTTCCATTCTGTTGACATCCTCTACTTTAACGGCCCATGTTTCTGAGGCATACGTCATTGCACTTCTAACACATGAGGCATACACCTTTCCCTTCAGGGGGAGAGGCATTCTTTTCTTGGTCAGAATTGGCAGCACTTCTCTGAACTTCCCTCAGCCACATCTAATTCTAGCGACAGTGGCAGCAGGTTCGGCCCCACCACCGGCAGAGATGGTATCTCCTAGGTAACAAAACTTGTCCACCAGATCCAATGACTCATTTCCAAAATTCACAGCCACAGGATCATCATTTAATACAAGCTCGCCTTTGCACACTATGCACTCAAAATCCTCGATTTCTGACTTATCCTTCGGCAGGGGTCCTTTTATTCTACTACAGCGCTTACACCCATGGTGCACCCAACATCGACAGATGCTACATCGAATCTAGTTAGCGCCCACACCCTTTCCACACACTGCACATGGGTATGCACCGCTGTTTTCCACATTGCCTCGTCTCAATCTACAATGCATAACCCTAGTTTTGTTAATATTGACTCTTAAACCCTTGCTCGCCATGCCCTCTCTCCACCTTCTGAATTTGGCCTCAGCATCTTGCATATTGTCAGCTATTAGGACTAAATCGTCTGCATAAAACAGTTCCAACGGGAGTCCGCCTCTAAAAACTCGAGACAGTGCCACCAGGACCATAATAAAGAGGAGGGGGCTTAACACTGAACCCTGATGAACTCCAACACGGACTGTGAACTCATCACTCAGTACACCTTTCACCCTCACCGCAGTTCGCGAATCCTCATACATCTTCATTATCACACACACCAGCCACTCTTCCACACCAAGTTTCCTCATAGCCCACTGCACAACATCTCTAGGCACCCTGTCAAAAGCCTTCTCCAGGTCTACAAACACAAACTAAAGATCCCTGCCTTTTAGTAAGTATTTTTCCTGTACTTGCCTGACTATGAAGATAGCATCGGTTGTACCACGTCCTGGCATAAAACCAAACTGCATATCATCAATGGAGAAGAAAGAAAAGATATAGGATCTACTGGATGGGGGTGGAGACTGATAAAGCGAAAGGAGGAGTGGGTGTTCTGGTGGTTGAAGAGCTGGCAGAAAGTATGCTTCAGATTACAAGAGTGAGTGAAAGGCTGGTTGTTTTGAAGTTGAAAGTTGGTGAAAGAATTCTGAATGTGATATCAGCATATGCCCCACAGCCTGGTCTACAGAAAGAGATAAAGGAGGACTTCTGGAATGACACCGTCAGTGTCATTTCAGGCCTCTCGGAGAATGAAATAACAATCGTGGGAGGGGACCTGAATGGTCACGTGGGAGCATCTGCAGATAGATACGAGGGGGTACATGGAGGAAATGGTTACGGAAGGAGGAATCTGGAAGGCGAATATATACTGGAGTCCTGTGTTGCACTCAACATGGTTGTGTGTAACACGAAGTTCAAGAAAAGACAGAGCCATCTGATCACATATAACTCCGGGGTCTCCAGTAGCCAGATAGATTACTTCTTGGTTAACAGGAAAGACTGGAAACTGGTTCGGGATGTAAAGGTCATCCCGAGAGAAGAATGTATCCCCCAGCATAAGCTACTTGTGTGCGACATGAGATTATACAGAGATCCTAAGCGCAAGAAGGTATACATGCCCAAAAGGAAAGTGTGGCTGCTGAAGAACAAGGAAGTTAGGAATAGCTTTCATAGTGAACTGGAGGAAATTAATAGAAATAAGAAAGCTAGGCCTAACGATGTAAATAGTCAATGGAATTTCTTAAGCATAGCCTTATCACTGCCACTGACAAAGTCTGTGGGAAAACAAAGGGTCACCCCAGGAATAAGACCTCCTGGTGGTGGAACGATGAGGTAGAACATGCTGCGAAAGAGAAAAGGAGATGCTTCAAAGCATGGAAGAAGGGAGGCAGCAAGAAGGAATACCAGGCAGCTAAACGAACTGCCAAAAGAGTTATTTACAATGCTAAAAAAAGGCATTAAGGACCTGGTCCTCAAACAAGTGTGTAACACTGACAATCCCAATGGGATCTTCAACCTAGCTAGGCGAGTTAAAAATTACAGTAGGGATATTATAGGTGAACAGTTTGTTAGAAACGATAATGGGAAGATTGTGTATGCAGAAAATGAAATCAGAGAAACATGGAAGGCACACTATGAACGATTGCTAAATGTAGTTTGAATGGGATAAGGAACAGCTTAGTATCGAAAAAACAATATCTGGACCCCCTCCTTTGATAGCACCAGCTGTAGTGAGCGAGGCAATCAATAAAATGAAGGACGGTAAAGCTCCAGGGTGCTCTGACATTGCCGCTGAGATGATAAAAGCCTCAGGGGAGACTGGTGTCAACTTTATTAAAGATGAGAAAATCCAAGAGAATTGGCACAAAAGTGTAATAGTAGATACTGTATATACAGTACAAAGGAAAAGGGGATGTGCTAGATAGAGGTAATTATAGGGGCCTGAAAATGCTTGACCAAATCATGAAGGTCTGTGAAAGAGTCTTTGAGGGTTTGATAAGGCAAAGCATACATACATACTGTACATGCATAACATTTTAAGACTGAGTGCTCCACACATACGTGCAGTTTCAGTCTCTTGTCCTAATGGCCAGCCTGTGGGGCATATGCAGATATCACATTCAGAATTCTTTCACCAACTTTCAACTTCAAAACAATCGGCCTTTCACTAACTCTCGTAATCTGAAGCACACTTTCCGCCCACTCTTCAGCCACCAGAACACCCACTCCTCCTTTCGTTTTATCAGTCTTCACCCCCTTCAAGTAGATCCTATATTTTTTCTTTCTTCCAACAATCCACTGTACCACATGCCCTTTCCAGAGTGTTTCCTGGGCACAGCAGACGTCCACTCGCCTCCTCTCACACATCTCAGCCACTTCATTTGCACGCAGATTCAAACGGCCAACATTCACACTAGCAGTCTGAGATTGAGATTTTGTCCTTATCCAAATACAAATATAAAAAACACACACATCTAGGTCGCCCAGGAGAAACACCCAGAGACCAGGCCATTTGGGGACCCCAGTAGAAGATTCGCAGGTCCCTCGGAGAGGCTCCGATTTCCGCAGGCAGACCCGCAGCGAAGCTTTTCCACCACAAGGCCGCCCACCATGCTTCCAGGTGCACCCTTCATTACCACGGCTCCTGGGCCAGGCGCCTGATGGGACTACTATCTAGTCCAACTGGAGCATGACCCTCTATCCCAAACGACCCGCGTTTACACTATCTATTCACAAGCATTCTCCATTCATTCCTTTATAACCATTTCTCTTGCCTCATCTATAGTATTTCCTCTATCTTCCAATGCTTGCCCTACACAGCTTCTCTATCTCAATGAAGGTCTTCCTACCTCTCTACCTCCCCTTGTATCTGACTCACATATTCTCTTTGTAAGCCTTTCATCTTCCATTCGATCAACATGTCCATGCCAGCACCCCCTGGCCGACAAATGAAAATAAATAAATGAATGAAAATAGTTTATTCTATATACTGTATTAGAAATGTTATTAAATCAGGATTACTTTCTCAAGATACTTATGTACCGAGTAATTAAAGTGTAAAACTTGCAAAATTAACAAACCAAAAAAGGAACCGCACAATATACTTCCGGACGGTGTTCCTCACGTTGTACTAAAAAAAATGTGCTTCCGTGCTGACTCCCTGCCTAGGCAAACTCTTTCGTCTCTGTCTATCCTCTAACATCTTCCCTTCATGCTGGAAGTTTACTCTCGTTCAACCTGTCCCAAAGAAGGGTGACCGCTCTCAACCCTCCAACTATCGTCCAATTGCTCTCATCTCTTGTATTTCTAAAGTTTTTGAAACTATTCTTGCTTCCAAATTTCTTAAGCATTTCTCTTCATAATCTGCTCTCAGATCGCCAGTATGGCTTCCTTAACCCGTAAACGGCTGCAAGCTCATAAGAGGTTTTACTGGGCGACAGCGGCAAAGCTCTTAAGAGGGAGGCCTAAAAAAAACATTAAAACAGTACTATACAGTACTGTTATATCATGGTGATGGGCTGGTCTATCAGAGTGAGAACTGAGCGATCTCTGCCATACCCATAGCTTACTCTGACTGTTCCTTTTACTTATATATATTCTAGATCTCAAGTGACGGCGTCTCTTCCGTGGATTGACCTCCCAATCTACCAAGATTGGAAGCCAAAGCGTCACATTTTTCCTTTACCCCTCAACTTTCTCTTCATAATTGCTGAGGGGCACAGGGCCCTGGGTGGGGCTTTGGTTTTCCGGGCATTTCCGCACCCTCCTCAGCTCCCCGCCATGGAGTGGCTTCGGTCACCCAGGCTTATTGTGGCCGGCAGGGAGGGTTCTGTGGGGGCGCTCAGTTATGGCCTTGGCCTTGCTCGGGGCCTTGGGGCTGTTCGGCCAGGCAGCTTGGGCAACAACAACAACTGTTATATCACTCCTCCACATCCCCTCCTTCCTCCCTTTCCCCTCCCCCTTCAATTATCACCTATTTTCCCTGTTATTCCCTAATTCGTTGGTATATTTTTGTGCTAACATTAGCAAACTGTGTGGAAGATGTGCTTACGTGCCTAGCAGGTGTGTTACATAACCGAGTGTGTGTATGAGTAGGCTCAGTGTGGCTTGAGGCCTCGTGGAGGGAGGGGTTGCCTCAATTTTCTCCATAATTCATGAATGGGCTGGTCCATCTATATTCGCGATTTTGACCAGAAAAATTATATTTTCACTTGTTTTATTGTTGTTACAGGTTACTATCTTCATAGTGAAGGTAAAATAGGCTCATATGAAGTAATAACGATATTTATCGTAAAATGACGATTATAGGCCTGAATGGAGCCAATATGCTCGCCCATGGGGAGCTAGTTCAATACCCCCCCCTCGCCGTTTTCGGGTTAAGGGACGCTCTACTGGTGATCTTCTTTCTTATCTTACTAACTCTTGGTCATCCTCCTTTCGGGACTTCGGTGAGACTTTTTCTATTGCACTAGACATATCGAAAGTCTTCGATAGAGTCTGGCACAAATCTTTAATTTCTAAACTACCCTCCTTTGGTTTCTATCCCTTCATCTGTGCCTTTATCTCTAATTTCCTTTCCGGCCGTTCCATAGCTGCGGTTGTGGACGGCCATCGCTCACTTCCTCACCCTATAAACTCTGGTGTTCCTCAGGGCTCTGTCCTATCTCCTATTCTCTTTCTAATTTTTATAAATGATCTTCTCAACTGTACCTCAATTCCCATCTATTTATATGCAGACGACTCAACCTTACACTACTCCATTGGTTTTTCAGAATGCCCAAGCCAGCAATTCCTCAACGACAAACGGAATGAAGCCATAGAACATTTATATTCTGATCTAACTACTATCTCCAATTGGGGCAGAGAAAACCTTGTTACCTTTAATGCTTCCAAAACCCAATTTCTCCATCTATCTACCCGTCAGGAACTCCCAGCGGACTATCCCTTATTCTTCAACAATACAAAAATCAATCCTTCATCTTCTCTCAATATTCTTGGTGTCTCTTTTTCTTCTGCTCTCAGTTGGAAGGACCATATTACCAGTCTTGCTAAGGCAGCCTCCCAGAAGCTGGTTGTGCTCAACCGCCTTAGGGGGTTCTTTACCCCTGCACAACTTCTTGCTCTGTACAGGGGCACAGTGCGTCCTTGTATTGAGTATTGTTCACATGTGTGGGGAGGTCCTTTCACACCGCTCTCCTAGACAAAGTTGAAAGGAAGGCCTTTCGTATCATTAACTCCCGTCCACTCACCAACACTCTGTAATCTCTCTCTCTCCGCCAGCCAATGTTGCATCTCTCTCGCTATTCTATCGCTACTATAATAATCAGTGTTCCTCAGAGCTTTCCCAGTGTATACCACCTCCTTTACGTAGGGCACGTGGTACCCGTCTTGCAACACAATCCCACCCCTACTCTGTGCAACTCTACAACCCAAGAGTGAAACGTTACTCTGTCTTTCTTCTATTCAACAGCTGAGCTCTGGAACTCTCTCCCAGAATCAGTCTTTCCCTCTTCCTATGACTTAGATTGTTTCAAACTCTGTGTGTCCAGGCATTTTGGCTCGAACGTCCCTTGATTTTGGCCCTGTCACTCTTTCAACTATGGGGGAGGCACTCGCTATAGGCAGTTCTGCCTCTTGCCTCCCTCACTCACATAGAAAAAAAACAAAACAAAAAAAAACAATCAATCCTCCGGTAACGCGGCTAATGTGTTCTGGCAACGTTCCGTGTTACCAAAATATAGGTTTGAGTCCCGGAGGGAAGAATGAAAACCTAATATTTAGTAGTGGCCCCGAAATCATTGACGATATGCCTATTAAATAATAGCTCTCTTTCAAACACCCGCGGTTAGCCTGTTTGAAACACCCGCTGCAGGGGAAAGAGTACAAACATCATAAGTGCAACGCTAATTCTCTTATGGAATCGTCTTTATGATTGGGTACTCACTACAAAATAACTTCGTAAAAAAATAAAAAATAAAAATTAACTTGATAATTGTTATATTAAGGCTTTCCAACTCGTGAATGTCTTTTGTGGATTCTACCCGAGACGCTGAACCAAGCGACGCCATTCCTACGTTAATTATATATAAAGATTAAACTCAAGACATCAACGAATGGGAAGGGGATTTGGAAGGGAGGGGCCTACATCATCCAATGATTTCGGGGCGGACACCCTCACTAAATTATTCGGTTTTCATTCTTCTCCTCCGGAACTCAAACCTTCTCATTGATTAGTGGACCCCTCCAATTCATTGACAGATATGCCTGATATCTCAAGTCTAGATGGCCCGGACATTCGTGACAATATCTAACCTACTAACAAATTACCAAAGGTTAGAGAAACGACCAAATATAAAACACATCATTTTAAGTTTATTGTGTACATACAACCTATTTTTAGAAAAAAAATGAAAACGAACAAGCAGTGAGTTGGCTCTCGAATTCGCAAGATCTGCTACTACAGTAACCTCATCCCAGGTACCTTATGTTAAAGAATATCACATTGAGATTTCAATAACAAATATTGCCCAGAATGTCTTTATTCTTGTCCAACATTTAAAGGCACAAATAAATAATGTTATTATATTCTTTTAGTCTTCTAAATTAATTTGTACATTTCCAGTACTGTATTTATATTTTGTACCACTTCTACTGAAAAACCCATCAAGTACGGGTAGACTCTTAAACCATTGGCTGCGGCTATGTTTGGGCTATTTAGGGCATATTCAGGCACTCCTGAATGATAAATCAAGCATCCGGCATAAAATGAACTGTATTCTGCCAAAAACTAGGCAAAAATAGCTTTCAAAATGAGCTCAGAACGGGCACCGTCCGTGGTCTGCCCTCACCCGCAGCGGTGCCAGTGAAAACGCGGGAAACCCGCTATTTGGTAGGCACTCGCTCGCTTGGAATACAATGTGGAGAGAGAGAGAGAGAGACCCAGCGCGAGAGACAGTCTACCTCAGTGAGCAGCTCGCTGCTCTGAGCACGGAGGTGGGCACCTAACGCTACCGCCCAATGACGCTGCGATTATTTTTTTTACGTTTTTTAAAGGCTTTTAAAGCCTGGAAATTGCTATAACTTGCCAGGACGTTTCAGAAAGTCACCCGCAGCGAAAAACGGGTTAAGCGTTTTACCGTTCAACTGCGGAAGACTCTTAGAATCCTAGGCCTAACTTTTTTTTTTTTTAAACCACCCCAGTAGCAATTGATTTTTATTTTTTTTTTTTTTTTTTTCGCCCCTTGGCCATGCCAAATATCAATCCTCCACATACGCTACTTCCCCACGTTCCCCTCCCCCCTTCAATTATCACCTATTTTCCCTGTTATGCCTTATGCTTAGGTATATTGTCATGCTAACAATAGCGAGTTGCTAGCAGGAGTGTGGTTATATGTTTGATGCCAAGCGTGGGAAATAGCGGGAGTTACAGAGAGAGGCCTAAGTGTCTCTCCAAGCCTTGAGAGGGGAGTAGTGGAGCAGTCTGGCTCACGGCCTTGATTTATGTAAACTCTCGCTCTCATTTCGCGGATCTTTGACCCATGCACAAATACTGTTACCACTTGTTTTATTGTTGGAACAGGTTAATATCGTCATAAATAAAACGTAAAATAGGCGCATGATATGGATAAAGTATTAATGATATTTATGGTAAAGACAACGATTTGAGTGACAGAAAACAGTGAAAAAATAGAGTCCGCACAGTTAAAAATTCTATGGGGTAAGATCTCCCACATGCGCACTTCTTAGGTTAATACCGTATAGTTGCAACTATTAAAGATATCTTACAAAAATTAAAAAAGTCTGAGCTGTATACACCAGCTCGACTCATAAAGTTATCACAGCTCGTCAACTTATCCACATAGTCCGGCGGAGGGTCTCGGGGTCTGGGCCTCTCCAGCAAACCCCCCCTCCCCCTCCTTTTCCCCATTAAACCTCCAGAATCGGCTATCGTATTCTATCAATCATCCCCGAAACCGGGGGGATTTGGCCGAAAAAACGTTCTCGCGTAGGTTTACCGTATCTGTTTGTTATTTTGACTGCTTCAGCATTCCCGCGCATCCCCAAGCGTAGATGGGTTTAGTACCAGTAGAATGGGGGCCATTGAGTAGAGCTATCTAGGTCAGAACTACTGTAGTTCAGTTGTGATGACAATTTCCGTGGAGAGAAACTTTGTGGCGATGTCAGGCCATATTAGCCAACTTTTCACTTTGGGCGGGTGCCAAAACCCAGAAAGGAGTTGAAATAGGGGAGCTAGTCCCCCCGCCCAAGGTGGTTTTCTAGGGGCCTTCCTAGCTCATGCTGAGAGGATTGGGTTCTAGGCATGTGGTGATGGGCTGGTATCATCCGATGTGTGAGAACTGAGCGATCTCTGCCATACCCATAGCTTACTCTGACTGTTCCTTTTACTTATCTATCTTCTAGATCTCACCCCCCCCCCCCCCTCCCCCCCGAGGCTCCAAAGTGGTGGGCATATTTTCCGTGGATATGACCTCCCGTACTGCCATACCTAGAAGTTGGAAGATTGGGAGCCAAAGCGTCACAATTTTCCCTTACCCCTCAACTTTCCCTTCAGAATGTGCTGATGGGCACAGGGCCTTGGGTGGGGCTTTGGTTTCCCGGGGGTTTCCGCACCTTCATACAGCTCCCTGCCTTGGAGTGGCTTCGGTCAACAGGGCTTTGTTAGTGGTAAGGCAGGGAGGATTTTGTGGGGGCGCTCGTTTATGGCCTTGGCCTTGCTCAAGACCTTGGGGCTGTTAGGCCAGACAGCTCTGCGGGAACAACAACAACAACTACTAAAACGTTAACATACAGCCACAACAAGAACAAACTACGATCCGATCATTCTTGTGTTCGGAGGTGAGCGGCGTCGGCCAAACAGGCTGTGTTTATATGCGGAGGACCGGATGCATTTTTAAAGCTGCCGGTTGGCCTCAGAGCCATTACGGGTGTACGAGGGACCGCCGAGTTTGTTATTCTTACAGTTTCTTACAGTAGACCTACTCTGGACAAAGGCAAACTAGGCCTGTGTGATCCAGCTCAGTGCCAAGGTACTTGCACTACTGCGGTCGTTCACTGTCTGTTGGCGGCCGGCGGCAGCAGAACACAAACATTGTTACTATTCCTGTATTTTGGCGTTATTAATCAAAACTTCAAATCTTGTCTTCCCCATGCTTTATCAAGATTACTTTCAAAACTTCCTTATTGATTCGGAATCGAATACATACTGGGGCAGCGCGTTCAACTCATTTACCACTCTATCCCCAAAATGAGTTCTTGGCCTTTTCAAGGTCTATTTCTGTCTTCGTAAAATTTCTTAAGAGTGTCC
>CM064498.1:25268529-25384806 GCA_032716605.1 Paralithodes platypus
TCTATGAAGTTTTCTTGGTCGATTTTTGTCAATACCTCTAACACCATTTGTATATCTGAATTTGCTGTCCTTGTTTTGTCCTTCTCTGTTCCAGTGTAGGTCGATTCAATCTCTCGAGCCTCTCTTGGTACTCCAAGTTTTCCAAACCTGGGGAGCATCCTCGTAGCTTCTCTCTGTACCCTCATCAATTTTGTGGGATCAGTTTCTTCATGTGAGGGTACCACACTACAGGATTCATATTCCCTCCTGGGTCTTATTATTGTCCGTTATTATTTGTTTCATGGTGTTTTTCAGTAAGATAATTGAAAGACCTCCTGATATTTGCCAATAGTGCTGGTGATTCTCTCACTATCTTATTGTATGTTGCTTTCTGGAGACATGTTATCCTTAAATTCTATCCCCAAGTCTTTTTCTTTTTTCTGCTTTGGGAATCACTTAGTTTCCTAGTTTATAATCTTTTTCTAGGTCTGTACTTGCTTTTACCCCCAGTTCTAAGAGTCTTACATTTCCCGGCATTGAACTCCATATTCCATTTGATTCTCCATTCATGGGTCTTTTGCAAATCTTCTTGTATCTTCAAGGCAGTCCTCCTGGGTTCTGATCGTTTTAAGCAGCTTAGGACATCCGTCCGCAAACAGTCTCATGTAGCTTTGTTAGTCCCTTCAGGTAATGCATTTACAAATCTTAGAAACATGATTGGTGGCTAGGACAGATCCTTGTGTTACCCCACTCGTAATTTGAGTCCAGTTTGAACGATTTCCCCCTTAGCTGTTTGTGTCTCATCTGTCTTCCGACTAAGGTAGCTCTCCATCCATTTTCAGCAGTTTGTCTCCTACTTTTCCCTCATGTTTTAATTTCCCACAGCAATCTCTTAGTGGACGCTTTGTCAAATGCCTTTTTAAAGTCCTAGGTAGGCACAGTTTACCCCCTCCTTCCCTCTTTCCCACTGTGTCTATTACTCTAGAGTAAAAACTCAATCAGTTGCTTACACATGATCGGCCTCCTCTTTCCAAATTGTCGGTCAGTAATTAATTTTTTGGATTCCATGGAGTTCACGCCCATTTGTCCCTTATGTCATCCTTCCAGAATCTTCATGAGGCTGCCCAATAGTGATACAGGTCTATAGTTCAGTGGTTTTATCTCTGCTCTCTGCTTCCCTCCCTTAAATTATAGGAATAATGGTTTGCGCTGTTCCATTTCTGGTAGGTTACGTATCCCTGGGTCCATTGATTTGGTCATTATGTCATATAACGGTATACTCAGATTCCTTAGCATTTTTCTTTAATAATCCAGCCTGATACTCCGTCCTTCCCAGCGTCTTTGGTTTGGATCCACCTTACTCATTTTGGTCTATGAGCTCTGGTCTGTTAAATGTGACTTCCGCGTCATTTCCTCTGTACCTATCCCTCATTGGTTTCTGTGGCAATGAATTCTCCTTCTTTTGTAAATACTGATGCAAAATGTTCTATTTAGTTTTCTTCCCGCAATCTCTTTCTCCCTCTTCTATGATCTTATGTACCACTTTTACTCTTATTAACGATCGTGGCGTTTTTCTTCCTTTTGCCGTTTACAAACTTGAAAAACATTGTTGGATTCTTTTCATAGTTCTCCACTATCGCCGTTCTCATATTTTTGCCCTCTGAGCTCCTCCTCATTTCTGTGTATTTGTTTTTTCTCTCCTCTTTATACTTTGGCCTGTTATCTTCCGAATCCCAATTTCTCATCTTTTTTCCCCGGCTTTGTGTTTTTTGCTTTCCTGTGCTTGCCTACATTCGCGGTTAAACCATACTTTGCTATTACTTTTTTTTCCTTTTATTAATGTACTTAGGAGGGCCAAAAGTTTTTATACCAGTATCCTAGATCTCCATGACTGCCTTGAGTGTTTTTGTCCTACCTCACTTTCAGATCACACCTGATCCCACTTTTGTGACTTGAAAAAATCCCGTAGTCCGCGAAATCGGTTCTGGAATACATCCAGTGATTTTCCTTGTGCTTTTCCCCTTCCCTTGGGTAGATTATACTTCAATAGTAAGTCTATTTCTAGAACTGCATGGCTCGCTTTTTCCTATTGGGCATAGGTACTGAATACTCTTTGAACCTCCTCCTCCCTTCTTGTGAATAGAAGGTCCAATCTAGCTGGGTGATCACTTCCCCTTACTCTTGTTGAACTCTTTTACAGTGTTGGTATACTGAATTTTCCATGGCCATACTTAAATTTCATAGCCCCAACGTTCCTCCCCTGCTCCGGCTTCAAGAATCGTTCCCAATTCACTTCCTTGCAGTTAAAGTCCCCACACATGACTATTTCATCCGTTAAGGCCAAGATATTTCCTAGCACACTAATTGTTTCCTTACGCATTCGGCTATGCTCCTCCTTACCCCCTGGTCTTCTTCTTGTGGAGGTACATACGGCTACTATCACCACTATTTTTTCGTTTCCACCAATCTCTATTGCTAAAACTTCCCCCTGCTGTTTAAGTTCTAGGTTTTATCTCAGACACAATCAAATCGTCTTTCCTAGTAAGGATGCACACTCCACCTCACTGTCGAAATTTTCTGTTCCTCCTCCAAAGCCTGTATCCAGACCATCCTAAAGCAATTTTATATCAAGGTCTTCTCTTAGTTTTGGTCTCCGTGAGACATACTATTTCTGGTTTCTTAGTATTGAGTAATGTCTTTTAGTTCTAGTTTCTTAAAGATTTCCCATGCGCACATTGCGAGATAGAATCCTTATACTTTCTAGTCCCCCCATTACCTGCTCCAAGCGCTCTTAATCTGCGGCGGTCTTGGTTCCCTACCCTCTTTTATTTTTAGTTTCCTTTTTACCGAAAGTTTCATAATCCTTCCCCCCTTTCTTACTCCGTAAAAAAACTTATTCTTTTGTCTTGTTCTGTCCTCGTTGCTATTGTTCCTCCTTGGCGGTTTTCCTTATTTTCGCCTCCTTCTTTCTCTCTTCTTCTGGTAAGTCTCCGCCTGAATGTAGATTTTGGTCCTTCACCCTCTAACCCTTTTAGCCTAGCCGCTACTCTCTGCCATGATTTCATCACATGTCCTTCTTGACTTAAATTCGATTTTTACCAGTCTATTGTATTCCTTTGTAATTTTTCCCAGCCTAAACATGTCTGATATTTCCTCCTTCCAGGTGTCCTCCTAATCGTTTAATAGATTCCAGAATATTGTTTGATGCGACCTTACATCCTGCTCTTTTCTGGTTTTTGGTCCAGTCTAGTTCCTCCTTTTTCTTCCCCCCTGATATTATGAGGCATTGTAGCCCTACGACTTTCTTCCTGGAGGGCCTGAGTTTTCTTGGATCGTGCCTTGCTTAACCATACTTTTTACCTGGTCGTTTTATCCTAACATCTTGCTTGTTTCTTCTTGTTCCTACAATATCTTCCTGAAGCGTCACTGTTTGCCGTCCTGTACACTGTCTAAATCTTTTACCCACGTGTCCTCCTAGTCATGCCCCAAGCAGTTTTGTACCTTCAGAGATACTGGTGTCTAGCCTAGTCATGGATATCACTGCCTTTTCTCTCTCCACATAACCTCCAACCTGTTCTTCAACTCACCATTCTCTGTAACAATTTCCTTCTTAACTATCTCCAAGCCAGTATTCACACCTCGGTCCTCCAAGTTCTTGATTTTGTTCAACAGCATGAAGTCAAAAATGTCCAGTGTCCTCTGCCTCCATGTTTTTCATGACCCACTGTGTGTGTGTGTGTATGTTGTGTGTGTTGGGTGTGTGTCTGTGTGTGTGTGGTGTGTTTTGTTTTTTTTTTTTTTTTTTTTTTTTTTTTTTTTTTTTTGTTCTTTTTGAGAGAGAGAAGTGTGGTAGGCACTTGCCCGAGGCGAGGACCGAGGAGCCATTCCGCAAGTTTCTCGTGCCCACCAGGAGGGGGGGGGTAGGGTAGGGGTTGATTGGTGGTGGGTTTTTGTCTCCAGGGACTGTTCCCATTTGTTGGCGGACCTGCTGTCCAACACACCGATTACAGCAACTAACAGTATTATAGATTCAGTAGTCTATAAAGTGTAGACCTTTTTTCATAACCTGAATATAAGCTATATTATATTACAGAAATAGAAATTTAGATTTACATTTTTATTTGGTAATTCATCTTTTTTTTAACTTCTTAATGACAAAAAAATTATTATAGTACAGCTACTGTACTGGGCGTATTGGTAGACCTAGAATGACATGGGATCAGGTATTCCTGGTCCGATCTTCAAAATACAGAACTTGCCAACAGAGGCAAGCCCTGTGGACAGGGCCGCCTGGGAAAGCCGCCATTTAGGATGTGATACTGTACTGGAACCACATTCTCCTGGTACAAAATGGTCTTTACAACTTGTATGTATGTACACTTGAAATAAACACTAAACCGAGATGGGACAGTGGTAAGGCGTTCCTGCGGAGCGAAGTGGTGTGTAGTGAAAGGGTAAGGCCCCCACTCTAGGGGGATGTATGTTGGGGTCCTAGGGGGGGTGGTGTAAACGGTTCCATTCATTCCACAGGTAGAGGGCCAGAGATGGTGCCCCCAGCCCGAGTTTATCTGTAGTCACCGGGTTCTGGGCATTCAGGCCTCATATTCTTGCATGAGGGAAGATTTGTAAAATGGTTCACACTCGAATATCAACATGGTGAGGATAATATTTTCCCTATTAACAAACCCTCATTTGACAAAGTCTGTTGGACTGGCATACTTTCGGATGATGATTGTAAATGTAAATTCTATATGAATGAATTTGTATTTTAATCCTATTTTAAAAGTTACATTCCAATGTATGTAGGCTAGCCTATATACTCTGGCACCTTTCCTAGCTTTCCTTTTTTTTTTCTTTTTTTTTTTTTTAATGGGGGTGGCCGACTCGAGACAGAGCCCCCCGCCCGAACAGGGACATCACAACACATCAGAAAAACCAAACAATAACCTACATAAACTACATACATAACATTTTAAGGAATGAGCCTGAGGTGCTCCACACATCCGTACCAGTTTCAGTCCTTTTGTCCTAATGGCGGCGTTGTCCAGGCAACGCCTGTTAAGGGCTGCTTCACATTGTCAAGTTTTTTTTAAAATTTGAGATCGGCACGTATAGTCCCGGATCCCAGGTCTTCCTCAGTCCACCCCCTTGGTGCAGCTCCTCCAAAATCACAGACCTGCAATCTTTTTCACAACCAATTTCGTTCATCACATTGCTCTCCACATGTCCAAACCATCCCAGTCTACGTGTACGCATCACCTCGCTAATACTCTTTATACCTAAAAGTCCCCTCAGCTTCATCATTTTGTTATTTCTATCCTGCAGCCTGGCCCCACACATCCATCTTCACCATTCTCATCGTCATTACGTTCCATTCTGTTTTTTTTTTTTTGACATCCTCTACTTTAACGGCCCTGTTTCTGAGGCATACGTCATTGCACTTCTACACATGAGGCTACACCTTTCCCTTCAGGTGGGAGAGGCGATGTTTCTTTCTTGGTCAGAATTGGCAGCACCTTCTTCTGAAACGTTCCCTCAGCCACATCTAATTCTAGCGACAGTGAGCATCAGCAGGTTCGGCGCCCCCACCACCGGCAGAGATGGTAATCTCCTAGGTAACAAAACTTGTCCACCAGATCCAATGACGTCATTTGCCAAAATTCACAGCCACAGGATTCATCATTTATACAAGCTCAGCCTTTGCCAACACTATGCACTCAAAAATCCTCGATTTCTGACTTAATACATTCGGCAGGGGTCCTTTTATTCTAGCTACAGCGCTTACACCACATTGGGTGCACCCAAACATCGACCAGAAATCACATCCGAATTACTAGTTTAGCGCCCACACCCTTTCCACACACTGCACATGGGTAGGACAACCGCTGTTTTCCACACATGGCCCTCGTCTCAATTCTACAATGCATAACCCTAGGTTTTTGTTAATAATTGACTCTTCTTAAAACCCTTGCTCGCCATTGCCCTCTCTCCACCTTCTCGAATTTGGCCCCTCAGCATCTATGCATATTTGTCAGCTATTAGGACTACATCGTCTGCATAAAAAAACAGTTCCAACGGGAAGTCCCGGCCTCTGATATAAAAACTCGAGGACAGTGACCCCAGGACCATAATAAAGAGGAGGGGGCCTTAAACCACTGAACCCTGATGAACCTCCAACAACGGACTGTGGAACTCATCACTCCGTACACCTTTCACCCTCACCTGCAGTTCGCGAATCCTCATACATCTTCAATTTTATCACCACACACAGCCCACTCTTCCACACACAAGTTTCCTCATAGCCCACTGCACAACATCTCTAGGCACCGCTGATCCCCCCCCCAAAAGCCTTCTCCAGGTCTACAAACACAACACTAAAGATCCCTGCCTTTTAGTAAAGTATTTTTCCCTGTACTTGCCTTACTATGAGATAGCAATCGGTGTGTACCACGTCCTGGCATAAAAACCACACTGGCATATGCATCAATGGAGAAAGAAGAAGAAAAAGATATAGGAATCTACTGGATGGCGGGTGGAGACTGATAAAGCTGAAAGGAGGGACGTGGGTTGTTCTGGTGGAAGAGCTGGCAGAAAGTATGCTTCAGATTACAAGAGTGAGTGAAAGGCTGGGTTTTTTGAAGTTGAAAGTGTGAAGAATTCTGAATGTGATATCAGCATATGCCCCACAGCCTGGTCTACAGAAAGAGATAAAGGACTTATGGAATGACACCGTCAGTGTCATTTCAGGCCTCCTCGGAGAATGAAATAACAATCGTGGGAGGGGACCTGAATGGTCACGTGGAGCATCTGCAGATAGATACGAGGGGGGTACATGGAGGAAATGGTTACGGAAGGAGGGAATCTGGAAGGCGAATATACTGGAGTCCTGTGTTGCACTCAACATGGTTGTGTGTAACACGAAGTTCAAGAAAAGACAGAGCCATCTGATCACATATAACTCCGGGGTCTCCAGTAGCCAGATAGATTACTTCTTGGTTAACAGGAAAGACTGGAAAACTGGTTCGGGATGTAAAGGTCATCCCGAGAGAAGAATGTATCCCCCAGCATAAGCTACTTGTGTGCGACATGAGATTATACAGAGATCCTAAGCGCAAGAAGGTATACATGCCCAAAAGGAAAGTGTGGCTGCTGAAGAACAAGGAAGTTAGGAATAGCTTTCATAGTGAACTGGAGGAAATTAATAGAAATAAGAAAGCTAGGCCTAACGATGTAAATAGTCAATGGAATTTTCTTAAGCATAGCCTTATCACTGCCACTGACAAAGTCTGTGGGAAAACAAAGGGTCACCCCAGGAATAAGACCTCCTGGTGGTGGAACGATGAGGTAGAACATGCTGCGAAAGAGAAAAGGAGATGCTTCAAAGCATGGAAGAAGGGAGGCAGCAAGAAGGAATACCAGGCAGCTAAACGAACTGCCAAAAGAGTTATTTACAATGCTAAAAAAAGGCATTAAGGACCTGGTCCTCAAACAAGTGTGTAACACTGACAATCCCAATGGGATCTTCAACCTAGCTAGGCGAGTTAAAAATTACAGTAGGGATATTATAGGTGAACAGTTTGTTAGAAACGATAATGGGAAGATTGTGTATGCAGAAAATGAAATCAGAGAAACATGGAAGGCACACTATGAACGATTGCTAAATGTAGTTTGAATGGGATAAGGAACAGCTTAGTATCGAAAAAACAATATCTGGACCCCCTCCTTTGATAGCACCAGCTGTAGTGAGCGAGGCAATCAATAAAATGAAGGACGGTAAAGCTCCAGGGTGCTCTGACATTGCCGCTGAGATGATAAAAGCCTCAGGGGAGACTGGTGTCAACTTTATTAAAGATGAGAAAATCCAAGAGAATTGGCACAAAAGTGTAATAGTAGATACTGTATATACAGTACAAAGGAAAAGGGGATGTGCTAGATAGAGGTAATTATAGGGGCCTGAAAATGCTTGACCAAATCATGAAGGTCTGTGAAAGAGTCTTTGAGGGTTTGATAAGGCAAAGCATACATACATACTGTACATGCATAACATTTTAAGACTGAGTGCTCCACACATACGTGCAGTTTCAGTCTCTTGTCCTAATGGCCAGCCTGTGGGGCATATGCAGATATCACATTCAGAATTCTTTCACCAACTTTCAACTTCAAAACAATCGGCCTTTCACTAACTCTCGTAATCTGAAGCACACTTTCCGCCCACTCTTCAGCCACCAGAACACCCACTCCTCCTTTCGTTTTATCAGTCTTCACCCCCTTCAAGTAGATCCTATATTTTTTCTTTCTTCCAACAATCCACTGTACCACATGCCCTTTCCAGAGTGTTTCCTGGGCACAGCAGACGTCCACTCGCCTCCTCTCACACATCTCAGCCACTTCATTTGCACGCAGATTCAAACGGCCAACATTCACACTAGCAAGTCTGAGATTGAGATTTTGTCCTTATCCAAATACAAAATATAAAAATCTCACACACATCTAGGTCGCCCAGGAGAAACACCCAGAGACCCAGGCCCATTTGGGGACCCCAGTAAAAGATTCCCAGGTCCCCCGGAGAGGCTCCGATTTCCGCAGGCAGACCCGCAGCGAAGCTTTTCCACCACAAGGCCGCCCACCATGCTTCCAGGTGCACCCTTCATTACCACCGGCTCCCTGGGCCAGGCGCCTGATGGACTACTATCTAGTCCAACTGGAGCATGACCCTCTATCCCAAACGACTGCGTTTACACTCATCTATTCACAAGCATTCTCCATTCATTCCTTTTATAACCATTTCTCTTGCCTCATCTATAGTATTTCCTCTATCTTCCAATGCTTGCCCTACACAGCTTCTCTATCTCAATGAAGGTCTTCCTACCTCTCTACCTCCCCTTGTATCTGACTCACATATTCTCTTTGTAAGCCTTTCATCTTCCATTCGATCAACATGTCCATGCCAGCACCCTCCTGGCCGACAAATGAAAATAAATAAATGAATGAAAATAGTTTATTCTATTATACTGTATTAGAAATGTTATTAAATCAGGATTACTTTCTCAAGATACTTATGTACCGAGTAATTAAAGTGTAAAACTTGCAAAATTAACAAACCAAAAAAGGAACCGCACAATATACTTCCGGACGGTGTTCCTCACGTTGTACTAAAAAAAATGTGCTTCCGTGCTGACTCCCTGCCTAGGCAAACTCTTTCGTCTCTGTCTATCCTCTAACATCTTCCCTTCATGCTGGAAGTTTGCTCTCGTTCAACCTGTCCCAAAGAAGGGTGACCGCTCTCAACCCTCCAACTATCGTCCAATTGCTCTCATCTCTTGTATTTCTAAAGTTTTTGAAACTATTCTTGCTTCCAAATTTCTTAAGCATTTCTCTTCTCATAATCTGCTCTCAGATCGCCAGTATGGCTTCCTTAACCCGTAAACGGCTGCAAAGCTCATAAGAGGTTTTACTGGGCGACAGCGGCAAAGCTCTTAAGAGGGAGGCCTAAAAAAAACATTAAAACAGTACTATACAGTACTGTTATATCATGGTGATGGGCTGGTCTATCAGAGTGAGAACTGAGCGATCTCTGCCATACCCATAGCTTACTCTGACTGTTCCTTTTACTTATATATATTCTAGATCTCAAGTGACGGCGTCTCTTCCGTGGATTGACCTCCCAATCTACCAAGATTGGAAGCCAAAGCGTCACATTTTTCCTTTACCCCTCAACTTTCTCTTCATAATTGCTGAGGGGCACAGGGCCCTGGGTGGGGCTTTGGTTTCCCGGGCATTTCCGCACCCTCCTCAGCTCCCCGCCATGGAGTGGCTTCGGTCACCCAGGCTTTATTGTGGCCGGCAGGGAGGGTTCTGTGGGGGCGCTCAGTTATGGCCTTGGCCTTGCTCGGGGCCTTGGGGCTGTTCGGCCAGGCAGCTTGGGGAACAACAACAACTGTTATATCACTCCTCCACATCCCCTCCTTCCTCCCTTTCCCCTCCCCCTTCAATTATCACCTATTTTCCCTGTTATTCCCTAATTCGTTGGTATATTTTTGTGCTAACATTAGCAAACTGTGTGGAAGATGTGCTTACGTGCCTAGCAGGTGTGTTACATAACCGAGTGTGTGTATGAGTAGGCTCAGTGTGGCTTGAGGCCTCGTGGAGGGAGGGGTTGCCTCAATTTTCTCCATAATTCATGAATGGGCTGGTCCATCTATATTCGCGATTTTGACCAGAAAAATTATTTTCACTTGTTTTATTGTTGTTACAGGTTACTATCTTCATAGTGAAGGTAAAATAGGCTCATATGAAGTAATAACGATATTTATCGTAAAATGACGATTATAGGCCTGAATGGAGCCAATATGCTCGCCCATGGGGAGCTAGTTCAATACCCCCCCCTCGCCGTTTTCGGGTTAAGGGACGCTCTACTGGTGATCTTCTTTCTTATCTTACTAACTCTTGGTCATCCTCCTTTCGGGACTTCGGTGAGACTTTTTCTATTGCACTAGACATATCGAAAGTCTTCGATAGAGTCTGGCACAAATCTTTAATTTCTAAACTACCCTCCTTTGGTTTCTATCCCTTCATCTGTGCCTTTATCTCTAATTTCCTTTCCGGCCGTTCCATAGCTGCGGTTGTGGACGGCCATCGCTCACTTCCTCACCCTATAAACTCTGGTGTTCCTCAGGGCTCTGTCCTATCTCCTATTCTCTTTCTAATTTTTATAAATGATCTTCTAAACTGTACCTCAATTCCCATCCATTCATACGCAGACGACTCAACCTTACACTACTCCATTAGTTTTTCAGAATGCCCAAGCCAGCAATTCCTCAACGACAAACGGAATGAAGCCATAGAACATTTATATTCTGATCTAACTACTATCTCCAATTGGGGCAGAGAAAACCTTGTTACCTTTAATGCTTCCAAAACTCAATTTCTCCATCTATCTACCCGTCAGGAACTCCCAGCGGACTATCCCTTATTCTTCAACAATACAAAAATCAATCCTTCATCTTCTCTCAATATTCTTGGTGTCTCTTTTTCTTCTGCTCTCAGTTGGAAGGACCATATTACCAGTCTTGCTAAGGCAGCCTCCCAGAAGCTGGTTGTGCTCAACCGCCTTAGGGGGTTCTTTACCCCTGCACAACTTCTTGCTCTGTACAGGGGCACAGTGCGTCCTTGTATTGAGTATTGTTCACATGTGTGGGGAGGTCCTTTCACACCGCTCTCCTAGACAAAGTTGAAAGGAAGGCCTTTCGTATCATTAACTCCCGTCCACTCACCAACACTCTGTAATCTCTCTCTCTCCGCCGCAATGTTGCATCTCTCTCGCTATTCTATCGCTACTATAATAATCAGTGTTCCTCAGAGCTTTCCCAGTGTATACCACCTCCTTTACGTAGGGCACGTGGTACCCGTCTTGCAACACAATCCCACCCCTACTCTGTGCAACTCTACAACCCAAGAGTGAAACGTTACTCTGTCTTTCTTCTATTCAACAGCTGAGCTCTGGAACTCTCTCCCAGAATCAGTCTTTCCCTCTTCCTATGACTTAGATTGTTTCAAACTCTGTGTGTCCAGGCATTTTGGCTCGAACGTCCCTTGATTTTGGCCCTGTCACTCTTTCAACTATGGGGGAGGCACTCGCTATAGGCAGTTCTGCCTCTTGCCTCCCTCACTCACATAGAAAAAAAAAAAAAAAAAAAAAAACAATCAATCCTCCGGTAACGCGGCTAATGTGTTCTGGCAACGTTCCGTGTTACCAAAATATAGGTTTGAGTCCCGGAGGGAAGAATGAAAACCTAATATTTAGTAGTGGCCCCGAAATCATTGACGATATGCCTATTAAATAATAGCTCTCTTTCAAACACCCGCGGTTAGCCTGTTTGAAACACCCGCTGCAGGGGAAAGAGTACAAACATCATAAGTGCAACGCTAATTCTCTTATGGAATCGTCTTTATGATTGGGTACTCACTACAAAATAACTTCGTAAAAAAATAAAAAATAAAAATTAACTTGATAATTGTTATATTAAGGCTTTCCAACTCGTGAATGTCTTTTGTGGATTCTACCCGAGACGCTGAACCAAGCGACGCCATTCCTCCGTCAATTATATATAAAGATTAAACTCAAGACATCAACGAATGGGAAGGGGATGGAAGGGAGGGCCCTACATCATCAATGATTTCGGGGCCACTACTAAATATTCGGTTTTCATTCTTCCCTCCGGAACTCAAACCTATAATTTATTAGTGGCCCCTCCATCATTGACGATATGCCTGATATCTCAAGTCTAGAGGGGGACATTCGTGACAATATCTAACCTACTAACAAATTACCAAAGGTAGAGAAAAAGAAAAATATAACAATCTTAAGTTTATTGTGTACATACAATATTTTTAGAAAAAAATGAAAAGAAAAGCAGTGCGTTGCTTCGAAGAAGATCTGCTAATAAGTAACCATACAGGTACATATGTTAAAGAATATCACATTGAGATTCAATAACAAATATTTGCCAAGAATGTCTTTATTCTTGTCCAACATTTAAAGGCACAAATAAATAATGTTATTATATCTTTATTCTTCTAAATTAATTTGTACATACAGTACTGTATTTATATTTTGTACAACTTATACTTAACCCATCAAGTACGGGTAGACTCTTAACCCATTGGCTGCGGCTATGTTTGGGCTATTTAGGGCATATTCAGGCACTCCTGAATGATAAATCAAGCATCTGCATTAAATGAACTGTATTCTGCCAAAAACTAGGCAAAAATAGCTTCAAAATGAGACCAGAACGGGCCCCGTCCGTGGTCTGCTTCACCCGCAGCGGTGCCAGTGAAACGCGGGAAACCCGCTATTTGGTAGCACTCGCTCGCTTGGCTACACTGTTGTGAGAGAGAGAGAGAGACCCGCGCGAGAGACAGTCTACCTCAGTGAGCCGCTCGCTGCTCTGAGGGACGGAGGTGGGCCCCTCACGCTCCCGCCCACTGACACTCGATTTTTACGTTTTTTAAAGGCTTTTAAAGCCTGGAAATTGCTATAACTTGCCAGGACGTTTCAGAACGTCACCCGCAGCGAAAGGGTTAAGAGTTTTACCGTTCCACTGCGGAAGACTCTTATAATCCTAGGCCTAAATTTTTTTTTTTTTTAAACCACCCCAGTAGCAATTGATTTTTATTTATTTTTTTTTTTTTCGCCCCTTGGCCATGCCAAATATCACTCCTCCACATCCGCTCCTTCCCCCCTTTCCCCTCCCCCCTTCAATTATCACCTATTTTCCCTGTTATTCCCTTATTCTTAGGTATATTTTCATGCTAACAATAGCGAGTTGCTAGCAGGGTGTGGTTATATGTGTTACCAAGCGTGGGAAATAGCGGGAGTTACAGAGAGAGGCCTCAGTGTCTCTCCAAGCCTTGAGAGGGGAGGGTGTGGAGCAGTCTGGCTCACACTTGATTTATGTAACTCTCGCTCTCATTTCGCGATTTTGACCAGCCAAACACTGTTTCCACTTGTTTTATTGTTGGAACAGGTTAATATCTTCATAATAAACGTAAAATAGGCGCATATGGATAAGTATTAATGATATTTATGGTAAGATAACGATTTTAGTGACAGAAAACAGTGAAATAGGTCCGCACAGTTCTATGGTGTAATATCTCCCCCTGCGCACTTCTTAGGTTAATATCCTATAGTTGCAACTATTACAGATATCTTACAAAAATAAAAAATTTGAGCTGTATAACCAGCTCGACTCATCAAGTATCACAGCTCGTCAACTTATCACATAGTCCGGCGGAGGGTCTAGGGGTCTTGGCTCTCCAGCAACCCCCCCCTCCCCCTCCTTTTCACCATTAACCCTCCAGCCTCGGCTATGTATTCTATAAATATTCCCCGAAACCCGGGTGATTTGGCCGAAAAAACGTCTCGCGTAGGTTACCGTATCTTTGTTATTTTGACTGCTTCCGCATTCCCGCGCATCCCCAAGCGTAGATGTGTTTCGTACCAGTAGAATGGCATTGAGTAGAGCTCTCTAGGTCAACTACTGTAGTTCAGTTGTGATGACAATTTCCGTGGAGAGAACTTTGTGGCGATGTCAGCCATATTAGCCACTTTTCACTTTGGGCGGGTGCCAAACCCCGAAAGGAGTTGAAATAGGGGAGCTATCCCCCCGCCAAAGGCGGCTTTCTAGGGCCTTTCCTAGCTGATGCTGAGAGGATTGGGTTCTAGTCATGTGGTGATGGGCTGGTCTATCCGAGTGAGAACTGAGCGATCTCTGCCATACCCATAGCTTACTCTGACTGTTCCTTTTACTTATATATCTTCTAGATCTCAAGTGGTGGCATCTTTTCCGTGGATTGACCTCCCTACTGCCAACCTAGAAGTTGGCAGATTGGGAGCCAAAGCGTCACATTTTTCCCTTACCCCTCAACTTTCCCTTCATAATTGCTGAGGGGCACAGGGCCTTGGGTGGGGCTTTGGTTTCCCGGGTGTTTCCGCACCTTCCTCAGCTCCCTGCCTTGGAGTGGCTTCGGTCACCCGGGCTTTGTTAGTGGTAAGCAGGGAGGATTTTGTGGGGGCGCTCGTTTATGGCCTTGGCCTTGCTCAAGACCTTGGGGCTGTTCGGCCAGACAGCCTGGGGAACAACAACAACAACTACTAAAACGTTAACATACAGCCACACAAGAACAAACTACGCCTCTCCTTCTTGTGTTCGGAGGTGCGCGGCGTCGGTCCAACCGGCTGTGTTTATATGCGTCGGACGGATGCCTTTCAAGCTGCCGGAGCCTCAGAGCCCTTCCGGGGTCCGCGGGCCGCGTTTGTTATTCTTACAGTTTCTTACAGTAGATCCTCTGGAAAAAGGCAAACTAGGCCTGTGTATCCAGCTCAGTGCCAGTACTTGCACTACTGCGGTCGTTCACTGTGTTGGCGGCGGCGGCAGCAGACACAACATTTTTACTATTCTGTATTTTTGCTTTATAATCAAACTTCAAATCTTGTCTTCCCCATGCTTTATCAAGATTACTTTCAAACTTCCTTATTGATTCGGAATCGACTACATACTGGGGCAGCGCGTTCCACTCATTTACCACTCTATCACAAAATGAGTTCTTTGCCTTTTCAAGTCTATTTCTTTCTTCGTAAATTTTCTTAAGAGTGTCCTCTCGTTCTTGTTCCCTCCCGCATCAAGAAGATACCTTCACACACATCCTCATCATACTTTCCTGACACTATCTTAAAAGTCTCTATCATATCCCCTCTCTTTCTCCTATATGCCAGTGTCGGAAGTCCCAGTGTCCTCAACCTCTGCTCATAGCCCGCGTTCTTCAACGTTGGTACTAGCTTGCTAGCTCTCCTCTGCACTTTCTCCACTGCTTCTATATCCTTTACCATATATGGAGCCCACACCTGGTTCGCATATTCCAGGTGCGGCCTAACCAGCGCTGTATAGAGATTCCTGAATATTTCTTCGTCAAGTGACACAAATGTCCTCCTTATCAGCCCTACAATTCTATTGGCTTTGTTTATCTTTTCCGCTAAATGTTCTGAGAAATTAAACTTATTGTCTATCACTACTCCTATATCCTTTTCTGCATTCACTTCCTCCATCGCTTCATACATGCTGTATCCTACCTTGTCTATCTTGCTAGTCCCAATCTGCATGTACTTGCATTTTTTTGGATGAAAAGGCATTAACCAATGTTCAGACCATCCCTTCATGCCCTCCACATCTCCTTGAAGCAAACCCACATCTTCCTTACTCCTCACTCTTCTATACAGCTTAGTGTCTTCCGCATACAGGTATATCTCACTTCCATTGGTTATAACTTCAGGTCAGTCGTTGATAAATATAACGAACAGTAGTGGTCCCAACACAGATCCCTGAGGTACCCCACTTGTAATTTCCCTCCACCCCGAGCCTATTCCATTCACCAGTACCCTCTGTCTCCGATCTTTCAGGAAGGCTTCTATCCATTTCACACATTTCTCCCCTATACTATAGCTTCTAACTTTCTCTATTAACCTTTTATGTGGGACCTTATCGAAGGCCTTCATAAAATCGCAATATACAGTACCACGTCTATTACATCACCATCCTCCAGAGTTTGCATCCAATCATCTACCACCTTAATTAGCTGTAGTACCGTCGACCTCCCCGGCAAGAATCCGAACTGTCTCCCACTGAAAAGTTGGTTTTATTTCATATGCTCCATTATTCTTTCTCTAATTACCGTTTCCATTAGTTTACACACAACACTTGTCAAACTGAATGGTCTATAATTTCCTGGGTCATTTCTCTTTCCTTTCTTAAATATAGCTGTTATGTTCGCCTCTGTCCAGTCCGTCCGGATTTGTCCTGTATTAAAAGATACCTCAAATAACATTTTTAATGGCTCTACTAACATCTCACCTCCTTCCTTTATGATTCTTGGATGAATCCCATCCGGTCCCGGGGACTTACTTCTGTTCATTTTTTCTATAGCCCTCCTTATTCTAGCATGGGAAAACTCTATTAGTTCTAGTGCTGGTGCCTGTTTGATGGGAATAGTAGGCACTGCATCAGCTGACTCCACTGTTAGTACCTCCCCAAAGTATTTCCCCAGCACCTCTGCTTTCTCCTTATCAGCTTCTCCTCTATTCCCATCATCCAAGTCTCCTATCAGTTCTGGGATACCTACTTTTCTTGTTAACTTTTCCTGAATATACTTCCAGAATATTTTTGGATTATCCTTCACATTTCTAGCAATCTCTCTCTCCCTCTCCTTCACCCCCCTCCTTGTCTCCCACCTTATTTTATTGTGTATTTGTCTGCGTTCCAGATCCACTTCTTTAGCTTCTATACTAGACCCCCTGTGGGTGCCTCAGAGCCCAACTGGGTCTGGTGGGTTAAGATTATTCTTAAATTTAGTAGCACACAGACCAACTAGACCCGCTGGCGCAAGGCCACACAGGTAAATTTTGGTTTATCCAAAGCCACAGATAGGTATCGCATCATGAAAGTATGATTGGAAGCCCACAACTTAGTGTTGGCTATGTCATCAATTGAATAATTATGCAAGAAACGTAACGAAACTGCCCATTTCCTGATGTCGTGGGCCCTTCCCACTACACCGGGATTACTTTCACTAATTACATCTACGAGTAAAGAAGCCAATTTTCTTCTTGTGATGCGATTACCTGCACCATTGACCCATAAGGCTCCCTGCTGTTGGACCCGTGACACTCTCAGAAGCTTTATAAAAGCCTAAACCGGGCATAATACATGGTGTGTGTCCCCGCGTTTGAGCGCCGGGACTGTAAACTCAGAAAAAACATGCTTACTATGTTCGTTCTTCGCAACAAAAGTGGGAGATGGAGCAATTTGGACATTAACATCGAGTCTCCCAAACCTGAGGCAATTAGGTTCGTTGCTCATCGCCGCCAGCTCAGACACCCTGTTACCTGTGGCCAAAGCCATAAGGAACAGTCTTCTTTAACAGTGAGACAAAATCTGGCGCATGATTATACTTGCGCGAATGAAGCAAAGACAAAGCTTTGTCAAGTGACCAGGTAGGCATGAGCTGACGGGATGGTGGGCGAAGCTTGAAACATGCCCTCACGAACCCTTTCTCCTCCAGCTGCGGTATAGATAGCCCTGTTAAGTCATAAATGGGGTTTTGATAGCAGACAAATGATTCTTCAGTGTAACTACAGAAAGGCGCTTTTGTTCAAACAGTCCAAATACTTAAAAAACAAAGCTACTGATGCGTCAGTTTGCGCCGTTTCTACTATCAAGGTTGTAAAAGACTTCCAATGAGATTGATATTGTTGCCAGGTAGAAAGAGTATACTGATTTAGACATTTATTAGTGACGCTCTCTCCATACGGAGTTAACCATTTGGCATTCTGAATGTCCAAAAGGTAAAGGTCAGCGAGGTCTTTAGCCCTTCTGGCACGGGCTCGCCCTCCTAAGGGCGTTCTTGAGATCCGGGCGATTTGGCCGAAAAACGTCTAAGCCTAGGCTACTGTATCTTTGTTATTTTAACTGCTAGAAAATTACCATGCATCTCTAAACGTACTGCGGTTTCCAATCTGTAGACTGGCGTTGAGTAGAGCTCTCTAAGTCAACTGGTTCAGTTGTGATGACGATTTCCGTGGAGAGAGTTTCAAGGTGATGTTAGCAATATGACACACTTTTCATCACTAAATCTGTCTTAGCAGACCACACAACAACAAAGCTTCGACATCTGCTTGCTTTCCGCGGCTTTCAAAACAAGCTTAATAGGCTTTCAAGCTTATGGATTTTTAAAATGACACCCGGGCTCCTGCCCATCTGCCGCGGTGTCATTTTAAAATGCTGCCCGGGCGGGAAGGGTTAGGTTGCCAATTGTCTCCAAGTGGAAGTACGAGATCGGAAGTGACACCGGGTTCTCGCACCACATTTTCAATTGGTGGTACCACACCTGAGCTGGCCATAGAGGCGCGATCATCGAGACTAAGCCCCGGTAACCCCGTAGTTTATGAACTACCCGACACATGAGTGAAGCGTCTGGAGGCGGAAATAGATAGATGGAATTCTACCTGTTCCAGTCCTCCAACAATGCGTCTGGACCCCCCGCCGAAGTCATTTCCTGGCGGGTTAGGTAGAAAGGAAGCCTGTGGTTTTCCTTGGATGCGAAAAGATCCACTTGTGGACAATATGGCTCTGCAATCATCTGGTTGAAGTTGTTTTGCTTGATTGCCCATTCTACTTTAGTGCTCTGTCGCTGGGACAGAGCGTCTGCTCAGACGTTCGCTACGCCTGGGAGGTATGATGCATGGAGATGAATGTTCAGCCCTTCGGCCAGAACAAAAATATCTTCTGACAACTCTAGCAACTTCCGAGACCTCGTTGACCCTTGCTTTTGAATGCAGGATACCGCATTCAAATTGTCCATTCGAAACGCTATTGATTTCCCCCGCAAGGAGGAGCCGTGGTTTTGAAGGAAAAATAAAGGGACTAAGAGCTCTTGCTCGTTGATATGAAAATTCTCGGTTTTGGACCAAAGACCCTGACCCTGATGGCCTGGTGGAGGGTGTTTCAAACAGCTGACGCAAGGGTTCGAAGAGTGCCATTACTGTATAAGGCATATCGTCAATGATTCCGGGCCCACTACTAAATATTAGGTTTTCATTCTTCCCTCCGGGACTCAAACCTATAATATTGACTACAGTACAGTATTTGATTGTGTGTGCCAATTTTGAATTTTTTTTTACGAAATGCACAATTCCCACAAATTCTGCCACTAAGCCGCTACACTATTGCTCAAATATTGAAAAACATTTTTAGTTTATAGCCTATTAACATTGAAATATATAATTAAAAACATCTAGCATTCTACATGCACTGTTCACACAACCTTACCAAGCTGGATTAGACCACTGATAGGTCCTGAAGTAGACCATAATTATGAGAACAGATACACAAAAACGATAATGGATAAATGTTGCAATAACCAATGAAACCCATATTAGACAGTGATGAAGCGTTGAAATACTCAATGATGTGTACTAACCTCGAGGGCCATATTAGTGTGTACATATAGTGGGAAGCCCTTGACTTTGGCTCCGACCTTAGTGTCCTCTCGTGCCGGCATGAACCCCACCACACCCACACTGTAGTCCCGCAGGTACTTGTCCAACAGCTCCCGGTTCCAGGGGTCTATCTGGAGGTAACGCTCAAAGTTTTCAAACACCACCGCCCCATACTTTCCACGAGATAGGTTGGTCAGGCCCGGCAGTGACCGACCCAGCACCTCCATTTTGTACCTGGAAATGGTTAATATTTACGTTTACCAAATCATAAAGTACAGTAGCTACCTGTAACAGTGTAACTGTCTACCCAAAAAAAAAAAAATCTAGGATGCCTTAACCCTCCAGCCCCGGCTATGTATTCCATATATATTCCCCGAAATCCGGGGATTTTGGCCGAAAAACGTCTACGCCTAGGCTATCGTATCTTTGTTATTCTGACTGATTCCGCATCCCCAAGCGTAGATGTGTTTCGTACCTGTAGAATGGCGTTAAGTAGAGCTCTCTAAGTCAACTGGTTCAGTTGTGATGATGATTTCATTGGAGATAACTTTATGGCAAAAACATCCACTTTACACTACTTTACACTACTTTTCGATACTTAACAATAACATACAGGCACACGCGAACAAGCGACGCACTCCTTCTTGTGGTCGGAGATGCGGGGCGTCGGTCCAGCCGGCTGTTGTTTACATGCGTCGGACGTATGCCTCGCACACCAAGCTTACAGGCTTTGAGCTCATGGGTGTTTAAGAGCCCTTCCGGGTAGCTCGGGTGTGTTTTTTATGGGTGTTTAAGAGCCCTTCCGGGTCTGATGGGTTAAGGCTCACCTGTTCCTCTCCTAGTACAGTACAGTAATTACTCCAATTTTGCGTGTTCTGATTTTGCGAAACACCAATTTTGCGACGGAGACCCCAAAAATGCCATTTTTGATGAAAACCTAATTTTGCGGGTGGCGCCTTAAGAAAGTAGGGCTCTCCGCACTAGTTTTCGGAGGGGAGGGCTGGCCGGGTCGTATCCTTCTGCTTACAAACGTCGTCAACATAAGCCAGACACCTTTTACTTGCTTATTTGTGCCTGAACCTCTTATCTCTCACATTTATTATGACCTCTAGTGCATTCAGTGATAGGGATGGTGGGCCTGGTGGTTATGATGTAGGAATTGAAAGCCCGAGACCATCAAAACACAGTCAAGTGACGAAAGCCAAGGAAACGACGATCATACGATGGGATAGGCTAGGCCTGGGCTATGCTAAATATGATTATGTTTTCAAATAAAGTCTATGTGGTAAGTAATATCCTCATAATATGTATTTTTATATATTTTCAATATATATTTATTGGATGTAGGCTTATTTAAGGGGAGAAATGGGTACTTGGACGAATCTGGGGTTCGAAAAGTTGGGACCTGGGAACCAACTTATTTGTCCCCATTATCGCAATTCTTGTTATAGCTGCACTAATTAGGCACCAATTAGGCGCGATAACAGAGGGTTGAGTGTACAGTATGTGTGTACAAAACAAAGCAAATAAATGACGGAAATCACGAAAAATTGGGCTGTCACTGATGAAATGTCGACCATATTCATTTTTCCCCATAAGGTTAGTTAATCCAATTTTGCGAAATCCAGTTTTGCGGCCCGCAATGTCGACCAATTTCTCGCAAAATTGGAGAAATGAATGTAGTTCCTTCACAACCCCAGCACATTACTTTATGTTACCTGAGAGTGGTTCATGGGATCCCCAACCAATTGCTTGTACAGTACAGTACTTTAGTTTGTCTATAATATAGGTTTGATTCCCGAAGGGAAGTAGAGAAAACCTAATATTTAGTAGGGCCCCGTAATCATTGACGGCTTCGCCTATTAGTATAATAGTCTCCATTCAACATCCCGCGCCAGCATTTTGAATAGCCCACACAGAAGTTAACCTGGAGTACTCGTCATAAGTGCACGCTTAATTCCCTTACGGGATCGTCATTTTGATCGGGTACCCTACAGAAACTCTGTAAATTATAAAGAAGAAAAAATAACTGAATATCTGTTATCATATGACTTGCCATATGCGTGGATTTCTCATGTTTCGCTTCCCCAACACCAGGCCCTCTAGCGGCCATCGTCTTCCTTCACTGATATACCAAGAATAAACTATAGAAATCAACGAATGGGAAGTGGGATGGTCGGGAGGGACAGTGTCGTCAATGATTACGGGGCCCTACTAAATATTAGGTTTTCTCTACTTCCCTTCGGGAATCAAACCTATAATTTAATAGGGCCCCTCCATCATTGACGACTTAGCCTGATTAGCAAGACTGGAGGCGGGACATTCATAAAATGTCCTACCCTTAGGGACGAAGAATCCAAGTAACATTTTTTAAGTTTTATTGTATGCAACCAATATATAAAAAAGTATAAAAGATTTGCAAGCAGTGCGTGACATTAAGAAACTGCTTGCTCATGGTCAGATCTTTGCATTAGATCTTATGCATGATAAAGTGGGACACACATGTGTTCCCGAGAACTGTAACTCTGCAGTAGTTATTCGTTCCATTCTTAAAACTATTTGTATATATTTGTACAATCTTGTAAAAACATACATAGTTACAACTATGAGAGATATCTTCTTAGAATTAACATAAAATTAATGTTGGACTGTAGAACCCGTCCTATCACAGCTCGTGATTCATCACAATCTTCAGGGGCACAGAGGGGATATGGACTATTCCGCACCCCCCCCCCCTTTTAACAACAAAACTTAACTTAATAGAACATTACCTACTGTACCCGTTGACATAAAGCTACACAGGTACGCTTTGGTTTATCTAGAGCGACGGACAGGTAGCGTGTTAGGAACGTATGATTGGAAGCCCATAATTGAGTATTAGCAATGTCTTCTACTGAGAAATTTTGTAGAAATCTGAGAGAGACTGCCCATTTCCTGATATCGTGAGCCCTGCCTATCACGCCGGGATTACTTTCCCTAATAACGTCCACAAGCAAGGAAGCTAACTTTCGTTTTGTAACACGCTTACCTGTCCGGTTGACCCATAAAGCACCTGGTTGGCGAGGCTGCGCAGCCCGCAAAAACATTGTGAGTGCTTGCACAGGACATAAAAGGTGATGAGTGAGGCCCCTCTTTAAAGCCGGGACGGAAAATTAAGAAAATACATGTTCAGAATGTTCGTTCTTATCTATAAATGTGGGAGACGGCGCGATTTGTACATGATCGTGCAGTCTCCCAAACCTAAGGCAATTAGGTTCGTTGCTCATCACCGCCAGCTCAGACACCCTGTTTCCGGTGGCTAGAGCCATGAGGAAAACAGCCTTTTTCAAAAGTGAATGAAAATCTGGCGCATTATTATATTTGCGCGATTGAAGTACTGATAAGGCTTTGTCAAGTGACCAAGTGGGCATGAGCTGACGGGGCAGTGGACGTAGCTTGAAACACGCCCTCATAAACCCTTTCTCCTCCGCCTGCGGTATGGAAAGGCCAGTGAGATAAAAAAAAAAGGGGGGTTCTAATGGCAGACAAATGATTTTTTAAGTGGTTACTGAATTTTTGTTTTGTTCGAATAGATAGTCTAAATATTTGAAAACTAAAGCCCCTGAGGCAGTAGTTTGCCCTGACTCTATAATCCAGGTTGTGAAGGTTTTCCAATGGGATTGATATTGTCTCCTGGTAGACATAGTGTACTGGCTCATTAATTTATTAGTGACACTCTCCTCAAATTGAGCTAACCATTTGGCATGGTAAATATCCATAAGGCAAAACTGAGTGAGGTCCGAAGGTTGCCAATTGTTTCAAAGTGGAAAGCGGAGACCTGGAGGGACACCGGGTTCCTGCACCACTGTTGCAATTGGTGGTACCACACCTGGGCTGCCCATAGCGGCGCGATCATCGCGACTCGGCTCCCGTAATCCCTCAGCTTGTGAATTACTTTGCACATTAGCACAGAATCTGGTGGAGGAAACAGATAGATTGAGGTCCACCTGTTCCAATCTGCCAACAATGCATCGGGTCCCCCCGCCGGGGTTACCTCCTGACGAGTGAGGAAGAGGGGGAGTCTGTGGTTCTCAGTGGACGCAAACAAGTCCACTTGTGGACGGGACGGCTTTGCAATCATCTTGTCGAAGATAGCCTGTTTGATTGTCTATTCTACTAGAGTGCTCCGCCGGCGAGAGAGAGCGTCTGCCCAGACGTTCGCCACGCCGGGGAGATATGTTGCATGCAGGGAAATTCCTAGCGATTCGGCCAGGGCAAAAATCCGTTCGGAAACCTTCAACAACTCTCGTGACCTCACTGAGCCCTGTTTCTGAATACAAAAAACTGCAGTTTGGTTGTCCATTCGGAACGCTATTGATTTGTTTTTCAAAGTCATGCCATGAGTTTGGAGAAAAAAGAAGGGGACTAAAAGCTCTTGCTTGTTGATATCGGACTGACTGTCGGCTGACCATGTGCCTTGACCTTGATGGCCCAGGTTGGACTGATAGCCCAACCTAGTGCCCCTGTGGCATCTGTGTCTACCCATACCGTAGGTGGGGGAGAAACCCATGTTGTGATAGAGTGGAGGACTTCTCGCTTGGCCCAGACCGAGAGTAAGCTGTGGATTAATGGAGGAATTGGCCATAATTTCTTCGGAGAGGGAAAACTTCGTTGCCTTCCAGGATTAATCGTTTGACTTTCAACCGGCCCAACTTCACAGTTAATTGTATCCAGTTGAGAGAGCCGACTAGGGAATCCCACGTTTTCCTGGTCGTATCCAGACTGTGGAGAAAACTGAACAGTTTCTTGCGGAACCTGTTCCGGTTGTCCACACTCTGAGTAAGAGTCAGATTGGCGGTGTCCCAGACCAGCCCTATCCACTGAATAGTCCTTGTGGGGGCAAGGCGAGACTTCGCCAAGTTCACCTTGAACCCTAGGGTTTGTACATGAGCTAACACTTGCTTTACATGATCTTGACATAATTCCATAGAGTTTGCCACTACTAGCCAGGGTAAGATCCTATGTAGCGGTAGTCACCGTATTTTGTTTGCCCATTAACTAAGGATCCTTATTTATATCCTCATATCTCTTAGTTATTTTCTTTACTTACCTCAACAATACTAAACCCCGATAGCTGGGGAGGGTATGAAATATATCAGGGAAAGAGAGGGGTTGAAACACGGAGATTAACTAGAATATAGCCATCTTGATTAACCAAGCCAAGACGTTGTGTATCCTTGCTTGTGAATGGTTGTTGATTATCGTGACGTCATCAGCCAAGGCGGGCCTCAGCGATGACGTCATTCCAGCCCTCGGCCAACATGTCGTCATTACACCCGCTTATTTTTACACCCGCTTAATCTTACACCAGGTTAATTTAACATCAGCGGTGTATATGTTTCACACAACGTGTAATATAATGTCATTAGTGCACTGTAATTTGCGTCTTGATATTCAAACCGTTTCTATTTATCAATACTACAGTAAACTTCCGTTAATCCGAAGGGCAGCGGACCGGCTCTCGTTCGGATTAGTGGATTTTTCGGATTATCGGACTTTACCCCTATGAACCTGTGTATGACGAAAACATTGAGGCATTAGGCCACTCAAATGACACATAATGGAGCACACACATATCATATGTTCATGAATTCACTTTAAAAGTTTACCATTGTCATTGTAGCCTATTATCTACTTCAAAACATTCAGATTAATGGTCAAAGGAATCTGCTGATATAAACGTCTTCTTCTTCTTCCGTCTACTAGCGAGTTTGTCTTGCTCTTGAAGATCAGATGTGGTTCGGGAAGTAATGCCTTAACAACGGCACTTCCCTGAGAGGTTCTTGTAATTTTCCTTTTGTGATTTTCCTTTTGTGACGTGCTCTGTTATATTATATTGTATTGAAAGCACCCTTGTCTTGTTGTCTTGAAAGCACCCTTGGGATGCTCCGATCACTGAACTATAAATAGTAGCGTATCGGAACATCCAAAGGTGCGTTTTCAAGCTCAAGACTAATACGTCCAAAGGTGCGTTTTCAAGCTCAAGACTGAATGCGCTTGCAGAAAATGCGGTGCAAGCCAGTAGCGCATCGGAGCGTCCCAAGGATGCGTTCAAGAGCAAAACAAACTCTCTAGCAGACGATGTGGAAGAAGAAGAAGACGAAGGTTTTACGATTATATCAGTAGCTTCCTTTGACCATTAATCTGAATGTTTTGAAGTAGATAATAGGCTACAATGACAATGGTAAACTTTTAAAGTGAATTCATGAACATATGATATGTGTGTGCTCCATTATGTGTCATTTGAGTGGCCTAATGCCTCAAAAAGGGGACTTTGGGACTTCTTGAAAGGTGCGTTTTCAAGCTCAAGACTGAATGCGCTTGCAGAAAATGCGGTGCAAGCCAGTAGCGCATCGGAGCGTCCCAAGGATGCGTTCAAGAGCAAAACAAACTCTCTAGCAGACAATGTGGAAGAAGAAGAAGACGAAGGTGTTTACGATTATATCAGTAGCTTCCTTTGACCATTAATCTGAATGTTTTGAAGTAGATAATAGGCTACAATGACAATGGTAAACTTTTAAAGTGAATTCATGAACATATGATATGTGTGTGCTCCATTATGTGTCATTTGAGTGGCCTAATGCCTCAAAAAGGGGACTTTGGGACTTCTTGAAATTCGGACCATCGGGTGAATTCGGATTTGGCCTCAAATTGAAAAATTCGGACTATTGGGAGATTCGAATCATCGGTCGTCGGATTAACGGACTTTTACTGTATGTATGTACAGTATATACTCAGGCCCAATCCCTTTTTTCCCACTTTTCCTTTTTTTTTTGGGGGGGGGGGACTATTATATCATTGATTAGTATCCCCCCACCCCCGTATTTGCCTCGTGAACGGTAAGGTTAATTTGCGAGAGCGGTATCGTCCCAAGATGAAGTGATATATTTGTAATTATAAGGAATAGGTTCGCACCCTTATTTGTTATGTTTTTTCCTCCAGATTTTGAGAAATGAGTGTAGGCCCTATTCATGGTCTTAGTTATAATGCCAATGTTGGATACACGATGGGTTGAGGGGGGGTGAGGGGGAGCTTTGCCCCCCTCACCCCCCCATGAATTATTGAAATCGTCATCTATGTTGCCAGCAGGGGGTAAATATTGATTACACTGCATAAAGAAGGCGTTTGTAAACTGTGACTGTCCGAAAGAGCTCTGAGATTTATTAGAATGGGCGTTTTTTCGGTCAATATTAAGGAGACGGACCACAGCTATTTTCAATGATTGTATTTTTGTGGATTTGTTATTTATATGATTTATTAGGTTTCTATAGGCGTATTACAATTTGTTCATGCAAATTAAGGAACATATCCAGGAACCTGGCCAACTTTTATTTCGTGAGTTTTTTGGGGGGGGTTTTAGCTAGTTTTCATCATTATACAGTGGTTGTCATTAATTAGAATCTCCGGAAAAAAAGTTGTCCCCATTATCCAACAATCTTAAGACACGGCCCCCGATAGTGGGGAGGGCTATGAAGTACAGGGAAATTGAGGGGTAAAAGACGAAAATAAGGGGTAATATTAGCGTAACCTAACAACCTTACCTAACCTAACCTAGTATATTAGGTGGGGGCTGCCGCCCCCACACCCCCGCTGGTTTGGTATTTAGCCTAATTCATAAAAGATTGACGGTCGGCAAAAGAGTTAATTATAAGAGTGAGAGAACTCTATTTCTTATTCCTAATCTGCCAACTTCTGCGTCATTTGAGTCTGAAGGGGTTAAGTGGGCTAAGAGTTAATCAACATGGCTAAATTGCAGATAATGTTTCAACATCACAGTAATTGTTTAGTGTATGGCCTCCTCCTAAAGAAAATGGATATTTGAGCACAGACTGAACCAAATGTTCACTACTGTATTTACATAGCTGGTCATTAACCTAACCTAACCTAACCTAACCTAAGGTAACCTGGGCATCCTGGGGGCTGCTGCCCCCAGACCCCCGGTGGTCTTGGGTTGAAAAGTGATAAAAAACACATAGCCTATCTCTTACCTCATTATTCAAAGTTTTGTATTTTGTTTAATATACACTTCCCAGGTAATTTTAACAGTTCTATTGCTTCTATATATCATATAATACACCATAGAATACGTTTTTAATAACTAGAAAAAGAGGACTTCGATTAAACAATTACTATGTTAAGATACGGCCCCCGATAGTGGGGAGGGCTATGAAGTACAGGGAAATTGAGGGGTAAATGACGAAAATAAGGGGTAATATTAGCGTAACCTAACAACCTAACCTAACCTAGTACTGTATATTAGGTGGGGGCTGCCGCCCCCACACCCCCGCTGGTTTGGTATTTAATTCATAAAAGATTGACGGTCGCCAAAAGAGGTAATTATAAGAGTGAGAGAACTCTATTTCTTATTGCTAATCTGCCAAGCTCTGCGTCATATGAGTCTGAAGGGGTTAAGTGGGCTAAGAGTTAATCAACATGGCTAAATTGCAGATAATGTTTCAACATCACTTTTTCTTTGATATAATTCAGGGCCTCTCCACCTATATGGGTTATTATTGACGAGGTAAGTGAAGGAAATAAGTCTGTATTGAGGATATTCATTAAAGATTCTGTGGTAATCGTAGCCTAGGCTTGGACCCAAATAACGACGGTATAAAACCCTTACCCTTGGTGTACTGGACAATAATGGTCTGCAGCCAAATTAACACAATGCCGCTGGAAGCTCCGTTGGTAATCCCGTTAAATAGATGTTGTAGGTGTTTTCATAAAGCAAAAACACTTCACTATTCATTGAACAACAGTTCCACCATTTCAAATATGGCCGACTGGCCCGAATCCGAGAGATTATAAACACCAAGGATAATAAATGAATCAATGTGACGTCGTAGAGGGATTGAGAAACAAAAGAGGCTCATTATATGGACTGACGTGTATTTCTACACCCGTTAAAATGTTGCGAGAATTTGTGACGTCACCGTCTAGACAGTGACGTACTCCCACAACAACCATTCATATACCATCATCGCTCGTGACGTCACACCCAGTTTATTGACCAATAGAATATCAGTATACAACTCGACTCACCTCCACTCGTCGCCCACCAGCTGAGCTGGGAAATTGTAAAAGTGAGTCCACAGATGCCCTCTAATTATTCATTTACCAAGTATATTTTCCATTTATAGTATACTACGAAGCAACATACATAATACATATATATGTACAAACAACAAATATGCTATAACACTGCCCAGTTCTTGAGATATAATGCATGCCGTTTCGCAGGAATATACCCTAGCCAGTCGTCTAGATACCAAAACACCTGTATGCCCTGGACTAACAGGGGTAAAAGAGCTTGCCGGACGAGTTTTGTGAAAATTCTCGGTGCCAGGTTCAAACCAAAAGGCATTCTTTGGAAGACATAAGTCTCTTGCCTGACCCTCAGGGCGAGGAATTTTTGGAACCGTTTGTTTATAGGGATATGCCAATAGGCATCTTTGAGATCGATCGAGCACATCCAACCTTGCAGCGGAAGCGCGAGTCTGAGTTGCTGAACTGTAAGCATCCTGAAGGGTGAATTCTCTATAAATGTGTTCAGTTGCGAGAGATCTAGAACTGGTCACATCCGCACACTATCACTTTTCGGCACTAAGAAAAGTCGTGAAGTGAATACTGGGTGATTGGCATTGACCGGGATAAGGACTTGTTTGGTAACCATTTCCTGAAGTAGAGTCTCCTCCTCCTGAGACACTTTGGTGTATTCCCGCGGCTGACGCAGTCGAGGCCGCCGGAGCCACCGCCAGGTGATTCCTTTGCTCACTACTTTCCTGGCCCAGGCCGAGCGGAATGAACGGAACGAACCCAGGTGCAACCGGGGTCCGACCTTCAAGGCAACTCTCAAATCCTGTGTCCTTAAGCACGGCATTGGGATGCTGAGAGGCTGGGTGGCTAGTTTTTTGGAGGGGGAGGTGGGTTGGCATGTGACGCTTGGCTAGATTTGGCTGATGATTGGCCCTGATTACCCTTCTGAGGGGCCTTACCTTTATACCCAGAATGTTACCTTGTTTGGACTTGTACGGGTTACCTCCCTGCTGCGGAGGGAGTCTGGGATTCCTTGGTGACTGTTTAGCTTGTGGCTGGTATTGCTTGTTACCACCCTTTGATTTTTGAAAGGGCTTCTTAGCAGGGTCCTTCCGAGCTTGGGAGGTAACCTGCTTCCAACCATTAACCATATTAAACACTAGACTCCATGTTTCTGAGTTAAGGAGGGTGGCAGTAAGTACCGGCGAGAGAGTTACCCGGCGACCTATGTCCGCCAGCAACTTCCTAACCAGATGGACTCTCAGATCTTGCCGGGCTCAAACCGCCTCCATAATTGCAATTCTGATGTCTCCTAAGGACTGAATAGAATTTTGTAGCAAAAGTCTCCTAGACAATTCAGTAGCTTTCTTAATTTGGGGGTCAGCTATAGCTGAAATAGTACGTGAAAGGGAGGCGGCGATCCGGTGACTAACCAAGTACTGAGAGAACATCCGGTAAGCCTTATTTCTTAACAGGAAGTCCCTGTCAAGGTGAGCAGCCGGGGGAGTAGAGAAGGGTTCAAGGGAGTGCAAGGAAACATTGGACGCCGCAAGAAAGGTAAGTAAATCTGAGGACACTCCTTCTGCTTTGGCTACTGGCAAAGAAAAGTAAGCATGATTTTCTTGGGGAACCTGATGTGAAGACTTAGAAGTAATTGTAGCAGCAAAAACCTGAGCTTCTATCTCCCAATCTACCCAGGGGCCTAACCCCACCGGCCCCATCTGCAGGACTGGTGTATGCGTCTGGTTTAGGACCGGAGTTGTAGCCAATTCCGGCGTGAGAGCATTCAAAGCTTTGACATCGTTGATGCCATCAGCTTTTGACCAATCCGCAAACAGTCGTGCAGACGCGGCGGGAGGTATCGCCGGGGCAGCTGTATACACAAAATAATCCGGGTTGTACGAACTTGGTACAGCCTTAATTGATACATCCATCACTCTCCCTGCCTCATCTTTTGCCCTAAATTTCCTGGTCTTATTAATTTCAATATACCACCCGCCGGGTACTGGAAGTTCCCCTGACACAGAAGGTTGAGCTAATTGAGGGTTCACTGAAGTCACAGGGACCCAGGAACAATCCGGGCCATAGAGGAGGGGCATGGGGCCCTTCTTCAGAGGCGCCTTATCTAAAGGAGGTGGAGGAATATCTGCAATAACCCTCAAAGAGGAAGTAGCCAGCGCTGCCAGCACTGTAGTGCCTGAAGCCGCGGCCACCACCGGGGTAGGACATGATGGAAGAAAACCCGGGGAAGCTAGGGGTCTGACAACAGAAGTACTAGGGGTCACCACTGGTTGAGAAACCGGGGGCTCCGAAGAGGCAGGGAGTTGATAATGCTGCATAACCTTGTGTAATAACTCACTTATCTGATCTGAAGTCACACACTTACTGTGGGAGTCCCTGGATGAGTGGGAACTTGCCTCAGAATCTTCTCCTGTGAGTGACTGGGGAGCCGGAGAGAACATAACCTCCTCCGGCTCTCCACTCAGCTCAGGATTCTCCTGTTCTATCACTATTTCATTATCCGCCGGGGGCCATGTTAAATCTGGGACCAATGACGGCAACATGTCTATGCTACCTTCCTCAGTTCTTGCGTGATTGACGTTAAAAAGAGGTTGAGAAGGTTCAGATTGACGCCAGTAACCCCCTGCCACAAAGGGCTGGGAGTCTGGAATCACTTGAGAATGCAATTGTGACCCCGACGGATATCCCCTGTACTGGTCAGCCAGAACCCTACATGGGCCTGCCGATCTAACACTACGAGGTACATAATTCAGTTAGGTACGGCAAATGTAGCATTAGGAGACACACTCAAGGATTGTTCATGACTAGGTGTGGATTCCAGTGCATCAGACCCCACTTCTGAGTCCCCAAAGTCCTGTTGAGGTGTGTCAGAGGTAGGGGTAGGGGGCGGTTGCTGAGGGGTGTCCCTCCGGCTGCCGCTGCTTACCTGACTCGTTGCTCCCCCAGAGTCCTCTCTCCGGCGTTTGGTAGACCGGGAAGACTCTGTGGAAGAGTATCTAGACTGTTTGCGGGGGGGATCTAGACCTTGACCTCGACTTCCGCCTCGGAGAGGGTGATCGTCTCCTCTTAGCACGGTCGGAGGAGGGAACCTCGGTGACCTCACTCTCACTGCTACTACTCACTACCTCTTTGCTGAGGGCTTTCGACTTGACTTTACGTCTGACAGATTTCGAGGAACCGGGTTTCACGAGGGGTGACTTTATAATAAGTTGTTCCCATAGTACTTCATCATCACAGTGAAGTGCCTTATGGGCTGTGTCTTTGGCATAAGAATTAAATGTACTCTTAATTTCCTGTAAGGCCGCTAGGCACGATAAGTCTTTGTTAGTGACTAACGCGATTTTCAATTCAGAGCAAATGGAACAGCGTTTAGATAGCCACAAGCCTCGGGAACGATCCAAGCACTTGACGCACTTAATGCAAAGTTTGTGAGCAAAAATTGGCAATAGAGAGCAGGTAGGAGTAATGCATAGTTCAAACCTCGTCATGGTGCTAATAAGGGGACCCCCCCCCCCACCACCGGGATCAGTTGCCCAAACCTCTGCCGGAGTAGCAGTCAGGAGCCTGGAAAATAAAATTTCCAGGAACCAATGCTCATAAGGATAACCTGCGAGGTGTTATACATCCTAACTCGTGTCCGCCGGAAAATTAGCTATAGTGCACCACTACTCTAACCTTCTGCTGGACCCGTCTAAGCTGGGTTTAACTACTAACCTGTGAAAAGTGTCCCAGGTCCCTTGACCGTTAGTGTCTGATCATCTATGAAAAAGTTTGCAAAACTAATCTTATCACTCTTGTACACTCAATTTGTGGCGCCGCAGGGAGAGAAAATCTAATCGTGTAACTGGGTCAGTTAGGGCGAGTTTGCAGCCCCCTTAGGAATGCAGTTCCGTCGGGAGAATGTGGTTCAGCCAAACCACGCCGGGACCTTTTGAATGTTCCTACCCGTTTATAAGACAGATAACTCGGGCCCACCTCACGGGGCCGCCGGAAAAAACAAAAACTCGAGAGAAAAGGAGTTGGCACAGCTCCCCAAACCTGAGTCCCACTCATAACACATCATAAAGAAAATATAGGGACGTCTCCCTTACCCCAAAACATGCCAACACGCATGTAATAACACTAGGGGCATACATAGGCATATAATTAAAATACAGAAAATTTAGCAACCTAAATTACCTGAAGCCTACGCCGGAGACCCCTACTAAAGGCTGACCACGAGGTACGACGAACATCACCGGCAGACGACGCTCCGAAGACCCAGCACAGCGCCCAGACGAGGGAGGCCCACTCAAGGGGCCCAAAGCAAAACACGAACTCTGGAAGGCGGAGCACCACGTGCAGACACCCTTAGACCAGAGCATTTGCTGATAAATAATAATCTGACATGTACTTTCCTCAATAATGACAGTCTGTATCATGCCTTGTAGAGTGGTAGCCTTCTAGCTAAGTACAGTAATCACAAAAGCTAAAGGCGTATCACAACAAACAAAAACACACGCGGTACGACGATCCTGGACTCGTAGACGCCTGTTACAAAAGTACCCTATTTTAACCCATCGAGCCCCGGCTGGTTTAGTATTTTTTGTTCACCAGAACCCGGCCCATTTTCATTTTTTTTTTTTATTCCAGAAACAATAGCGAATGGGTTAGGAATGAAGGAAAAACCACGAAAAAACGCTCAAAAAGCTTAAAGAATGGTCCTACAGAGCCCCCGAAAACGTATTTTACAAGAGTAAAAAATTTAAGGCAATTTCCCCAAAAAAACAGGTTATTGCGCGCTCACGCGCACGCACGTCAACTTTGAGAGTTTTCAAGCATCGGCACGGTTGCGTGGGATACGTACACAGTTCCCATACAAATCTGAGCCCTCTCGAGTGGCTACACCTGAGGTTACGGTTGGAGCAATTAGGGTGACTCGTCAGACGCGTCACTGGGGCTGTGCGTTACATACATAGGCGACGCGCAAGACACGTCGCTGGGGCCGGACGGGTTAACACATACAGTACTTCTTGCGGACATACCAATCTGGCAGCCGTGCTAGCTAATCTAAACCTTGTTACTACAACACAGATGTATACAAATGAGTAAGGACTCACTAGAAGCTCTGGAACGTCGAATGAAGCGGAGCACGGCGCAAGCCTTGTTGAGAGTGTGGCCGCGGAATTTGGAAGGAAGACGATGGCCACTAGAGGGCCTGGTGTTGGGGAAGCGAAACATGAGAAATCCACGCATATGGCAAGTCATATGATAACAGATATTAAGTTTTTTTTTCTGTAGGGTACCCGATCAAAATGACGATCCTGTAAGGGAATTAAGCGTGCACTTATGACGAGTACTCCAGGTTAACTTCCGCGCGGGCTATTCAAAATGCTGGCGCGGGATGTTGAATGGAGACTTATTATACTAATAGGCGAAGTCGTCAATGATGGAGGGGCCCTATGAAATTATTATTATTATTATTATTTTATTTTTTATTTTTTTTTGCGAGTGCTAGTGAATTTAATTGCAAACAATAACCCATAATACAGTACAGTACAGTATACTCAATTTATTATTATGAGTTTCTTTTAATTATAGCATACGGTAGCATACAAAAATCCCCAGAAGCGCTAAAGTATAAATACCGCCTAGGGCATGTTTTCATGTTTAAGCCTTGTTTATATAATATTATTAACAATAGGCTAATAAAAACAATATACTGCATGGTACAGTACTATAATATTTAAAATAATAATGCAAACAGTACTAACTTGATCCTATTAGCGACTAGAATATTAGCGATGTCCTTGCCGGTCTTGGAATATTGTGTCTCAGTAAAGAGGAGAACCTTGGGCTCGTCACGCAGCTTGTTATCCGGTGAGCGGGGTGGCGGGCGGTGAGGTCGGAGTGTCTCATTAACTGTCCCCTCATTGCTCCCGTCCGAGGCACCACCAGCACCCCCACAACGGAAGACGGACTCCGGTGGACGACTGCGCACCAAGCTGGAACACAGGACAAGGCTGCTTCTCTTTCAGTCTCCATTCAGTCTCTCTCATACTCTTTCTTGCTATTATGTGCCCTTTATTTTCACCGACATTCCAACACCACACTGATTTTTTTCTTTAGCCTCTCACACACTCTTGCTGGTAGGTGCTGTCTATTGTACATCTACCAGCATGCCAATATAACTCTGGTACAGCACTTCTTTCTGTCACTCACACTGTCGCTATTATGTGCTCTCTGTTGTACATCTACATCCACACTAATATTCTTCATTCACTCTCTCTCTCATACAATTTGTTGCTACTACACCAATATCACGCTGCTCCTTTATAAATTATTTAAATCAGATTATTCAAACTACACCCAGTCTCTCTCACTAATATTGTACCACAATGATCCTTTTCTTTGTCTCCACCCAGTTTCTCTCATACTGTATACTGTATTGCATTTTCTGGCCAATACTTTACCAATATTTTAACAAATACAGTAACCCATTACCTTGCTGTGCACTTCTATTTCAGTCCCTCACTCACTCTATTTTCGTCAAACTGTACCACGCTCTTTTATCTCATATATTCTCAATTCGGTCTTTCTTACTTCCATATTCGTGCACTCAATTGTACAACTTTCTCTAGCAATCTCCTCACTCTCTCTCTCGCTAATTCATGTCCTCAATTGTACATCTACGCCAATACCAGCACTATAACACACTGCTTGAACTACAGTACAGTATACACATACTGTACTGTAATGTACCGTACTCACATTCTATCCATCAAATATACCAGTACAATGGACACAAAAACACACACACACACACACACTCTCTCTGTACATCATACTAGCGCTGTACGTATTACTGTACTAAATCAAAATATCAACAATCGTCTTTTTTATCTTTTCCCACATTACCTCCATATAGCAACAAACTCCCAACAAACCCCCAAACCTGTTAACAAACACACAACACATATTAAACTCTCTCTTAAGATGATCGGTCTCTGAATATGCTGTCAAATTAAAATGCAACTAAATGTACTGTATCAGCCAAACTATGTATTTTTCGATATTTTACCATAGAGAAATTTTTGGTTAAAATTATGCAAGGAGGCCATCATCCAATCTACTGCATAGAATGCTGAATCACCCTGTATACACATTAACGCATATTTACCGGTATAGTAGGCTCTTCACCAAGCCTAATTTGGTTTTACCTTTATTCTTATTATTTAACAATATAATAAAATACTGCTCATAAACTTGCCGTCTATAATAATGGTTGCAAACACATAAACTTGCCATCTATATTAATGGTTGCAAACACTTAAGATAGAATTTGAAAATACTCTAAACTAGCTAAATTCAGATTCCCTAATCATGGGAGTGATGATGACAAAAACACTGTCATACTGTAAAGCAAAGCGCTGTACTGCAATGTAATTTATTAAATACACCCCAAAATGTATGTACAGGTATGTACAGTATATTATACTCAGGCATATACCCCATAGCTGGGGGTGGTAGACTCGAGACAGAGCCGGAACAGAAACAACATTTAACCCGGGAATGGCGAGAACACTCTTAAGAGGTTTTGGTGGGCAAAGGCGAGAACACTCTTAAGAGGTAAGGCCTAAGAAAAACTTTTAAAAGGCCCCAGTAGCACTTAAAACAAACGAAATGGTGTTTAAGTGAGATAATTCCCCTCCATACCTTCTATCACTCCTCCACATGTGTCAAAATCTCCTCCTCCCCCCCTTCAATTATCACCTATTTTTCCTCTTATTCCCTTGTTTATTGGTTTATTTACTGTGCCAACATCTCCAATCCGGTTCTAAGGCGTGGTCATATGCCTACCGAGCGTGTTGCGTAAGAGAAAGTGTGAGAGAGTGACTCAGTCAGGCTTCAGGCCTCGAGAGGGGAGGGTGTACATCGCGGCTGCCTCACATTTCATGGATGACCGGTCGGCAATAATTCGCAATTTTTTCATGAATGACCAGTCGGCAATAATTCGCGATTTTGACCATCTAAACACTATTCCCACTTGTTTTATTGCTGTTTTAATATCTTTATATTAAACGTAAAATAGGCGCATATGAAAAAGTAATAACGATATTTATTGTAAAATGACGATTATAGGTGGGAATGGAGCCTAATATGGCCGCCCAGATGTATGGTGTTCACTACATATAGCTTGCCTTTTAATTCTTAGGGTCCGGGACCACTTTCGCGTTCCCTCGCCCCTTTTTCTGTCTTGTCTAGTAGGTGAATTTGACAAGGGGAGGAGGATTCTTAGCCCCCTGCCCCCAGAAGGAAAAGTAGGACAGTAAAAGAGACAAGACAGAAATGGCTAAGGTTGGGTAGAGGATGCCAAATGTCACTCTGGATAGGACCAGCCCTCACCCAAAAGTGACCATAGTACTGTACTTACAGACCTTAACAGTTTAATATATATGGTTAGAATTATGAAAAAGAAGGTTCCCTTCATAGTTTTTATCAATTTGACAGTACAGTATTCATCCTAATTATTAGTATTACAGTATTACAGTCCTATCCACTTTTTGTTTTTTTTCTATGTGAGTGTAGGAGACAAAAGGCAGAACTGCCAGTAGCGAGTGCCTCCCCCATAGTTGAAAGAGTGACAGGGCCAAAATCAAGGGACATTCGAGCCAAAATGTCAGGACACATGGAGTTTGAATAAATTTAAGTCATAGGAGGAGGGAAAGACTGATTCTAGGTGAGAGTTCCAGAGCTCAGCTGTTGAATAGAAGAAAGACAGAGTAACGTTTCACTCCTGGGTTGGAGAGTTGCACAGAGTAGGGGTGGGATTATGTTGCAAGACGGGTACCACGTACCCTAAGTAGAGGAGGTGGTATACACTGGGAGAGCTCTAAGGAGCACTGATTATTATAGTAGCGATAGAATAGTGAGAGAGATGCAACATTGCGGCGAAGAGAGAGAGTTTGCAGAGAGTTGGTGAGTGGGCGGGAATTAATGATACGAAAGGCCTTCCTTTCTACGGAGCTGCCAACCGCGGATGGCTGCTGACCCTTCACGGCCGGAGACAAGATCAACGACCAGTGGAGGACAGCCGGCTGCCGGCCGCGGGGAGCAGTTTTCGGGAGCCAAACCGTCACACCTATCCCCTGCCCCCTCCCTGGGGGCACGGGTCCTTGGAGCGGCTTCGGTCGCGCCGGGCAATTTCCACACCTCTCACACCACACACACACATTACACAATTTTTCCTACACCGAGAAATGACTCTCCGGCTGTCATTTCTCAAAGACTTCTTCTAGCCGGAGACATTGAGAGCAACCCAGGACCCACCTACACATACATATGTCCAACTTGCTCAAAACCCATCACTTCGAGTCGCCACACTAAGGGTTCAGTTTCCTGCAATTCATGTGGGAACTGGACCCATTTCACCAGCACAACACTTGCCTGCAAGAAACACTACACGAACACCTGGACCTGTTCCTCATGCCCCTCCCTCTCCCAGTCAAATCCCTCCCCTAAAACCCGTCCACCTCTCCTCCCCAATCCACCTAACCTTCCCATACCATCCACTCCCCCCCCTAAAACCCGTCCACCTCTCCTCCCCAACCCACCTAACCTTCCCATACCATCCACATCCTCAACTCAACACACCACACCCCAACCTAATCCATTCTCACCCTCATCTCCTGCACCCCAATCCCCACCCCCACCACCACCTCACCCATACCAACCCTACCCACCCTCACCCCCACCCTATCCTCGTGCAGCAGCACCCAACATACATCGTGCACATAACATTAACATTCTCCAATTAAACATAGATGGCATCAACACAAAGAAACACAAACTCTCACACTTCATCAAACAACACAACATACACATTGCCATCTTACAAGAAACAAAACTCCGCACAACAACAAAAACACCTACATTTCATGATTTCACCACCATTAGACAAGACCGGGCCGTCGGCGGCGGCGGTGGACTCATCACCCTGGTACACAAAGAAATATCATACATAGTCACCAGTGTGCATACCAAATCCCTCCTCCCCCAAATGATAACAACAGAAATACAATCAATTAAAATACGCACCGGCAACAACTCCAACAAAACCATCATAAACATATACATCCCTCCCCAAACATCCCCTACAGTACCAAATGAATACAGACCACAATTACAACAGATCACAAACACCCCACACATCATCCTGGGTGGTGACTTCCACGCAAAGACGTCAGCCTGGTTTGTCGACAACCCCGACACAGACAGAGGGCTGGTACTTCAACACCAAACAGATAACCTTATCATCCTTAACGACATCCATCAACATACCCATATTCCCCACCAAGCCCTCTATAACCCATCATCTCCAGACATCACCTTCTGCTCCCCAGAACTCACCCCCACAACATCCTGGAGGGTAGTTAGAACCTTAGGCTCTGACCACCTTCCGATCATTATCACCACCAAAACCAGACTCACCCCAGCTAGCCACAAAAACACCTACACCAATCATAAAAGAGCTAACTGGGAAGCATTCACAAATGAGACAGAACAACACTTCACAACTCTGAACAGCGTACCCATCACTAACATCAACAATGCTGTACACATACTCAATAAAACTATCCAAAACGCTGACAAGAAACACATTCCAAGAGGTAACAGAAAAAGACACAACCCCAACTTCACACCAGAAATTCAAAACCTCATCAGACAACGCGACATGCTCGCGAAAAACTCCCCAGCACCCCACACACAAGACATCACACAACAAATCCAAGCACTCAACACCCAGACTAACAACAAAATACAAGAACAAAAACTAAATTGGAATAACTTCCTACAAACACTTGATCACAAAACAAACCCCAAAAAACTCTATAAAATACTAAACAGCATCACACTTTCCAACAGCAACACAACACAATCACATGCTGCAATCACAACAACAGACTCTACTCCTTCATGTAAACAACAAGCAAACCTAGAAAATATAAAAGTAAAAGGAACAGCCATAGCTTACTCTGACTGTTCCTTTTACTTTTATATTTTCTAGATCTCAAGTGACGGCGTCTCTTCCGTGGATTGACCTCCCAGTCTACCTAGATTGGAAGCCAAAGGGTCAAATTTTTTCCTTTGCCCCTCAACTTTCTCTTCATAATTGCTGAGGGGCACAGGGCCCTGGGTGGGTCTTTGGTTTCCTGGGCGTTTCCACACCCTCCTCAGCTCCCCGCCATGGAGTGGCTTCGGTCACCCAGGCTTTATTGTGGTCGGCAGTGAGTGTTCTGTGGGGGCGCACGATTATGGCCTTGGCCTTGCTCGGGGCCTTGGGGCTGTTCGGCCAGGCAGCTTGGGGAACAACAACTCTCATCAATCACTTCTCACATGTCAGCCACCTAAAACCCCGCAAAGACGACCGACGTGTCATATGACGTAAGAGAAAATTCCCCACAGACCCTGACTATACACCCTTCACCAATCACCAGACAACGCACATCATCAACAATCTCAAGCACTCACCCGCCTGTGGCCTAGACAACATAAGCAACATACACCTCAGACACCTGGGACCACAAGGCATACAAGCACTCACTAACATATCAAACTACAGTTATTCACACAACACAATACCAGACATCAGGAAGCATGGTATCATCATTACCTTCCCCAAACCCAACAAAGACCCCACGCTATCCTCCTCACACCGCCCCATCACACTCCTTTGCACCCCCTCCAAAGTCATGGAACGCCTTGTACTACAACTAATTACACCCGACCTACCCCTAGCTCCAACACAACATGGCTTCAGGCCACTGCACTTCATAAACACTCTTCTCACAGACCTTACACAAAGAGCTTTTGACGGCATCAACTCAGCTAGACCACCACACAGATCACTACTAGCCACACTCGACATTAGTAAAGCCTTCGATGCCATCCCCCGCCACAACCTAACAAACAAAATCTACAACACAAACATGCACAACAACACAAAAAGGTGACTGGCCAACTTCCTAGCAGGCAGATGTGCACACGTATCTTTTGCCGGTCAGTCATCTAGCATCGGAAATTTTCCAAACGGAGTCCCACAAGGATCCGTCCTATCACCCGCACTCTTCAATCTGTACATGCACGACATAACTATACCTGATACATCCCAAATAAACTTAGCCTCCTATGCAGACGACATAACACTCACATGCTCACACCATGACCCAAACACAGCAACAGATCTCCTTCAACCCTATCTCGACACACTACATGGCTGGTGCACTACAAACAGACTTAATCTAGCCCCAGCCAAATCCACCGCTACCCTACTCACAAGCTGGACAGAACACAAATACATCCCTCAACTCACCATAAACAACACACCCCTAACACATACACACTCACTCAAAATCCTAGGAGTAACATATGATACTCATATGACATTCAAACAGCACACCACAAACACGAAAAAGAAACTGACACCCAGACTTAATGCCCTCAGGTCACTTGCTCACACAAAATTTGGACACAACAAAGAAACCACCACCACAGTTTATAAACAATACATAAGATCAGTGATGGAATATGCAAGCCCAGTCTGGGCTTCTAACCTAGCTGAAACACATCATAAGACCTTACAGACTATTCAAAACAAAGCCCTAATCATTACAGGCTGCACAGCTACTACACCCACAGATCACCTACATCAAGAAACCAAAATCCTCAAAGTCAAAGACCATCTGGACAGGAGAGGCACTCAATTCCTGGCAGCAGCCTCCACGAACCAAAACCACCCACTACACTACATGGCAACACACCCACAGACACCAAGAAATATCAAAACAACACCCAGCACACGGTATCAAACACAAATACAGTACTGTCCTCTTTCCCTCCCTGCCCACCCAAACCAACTTCCAGAAGCACATCTATACTCATATCTCACGCCGATCCATCCACTCACTCATAGACAACACGCAGCTGCAAGCACGACCTCCCGAAATCCATCCTTCCGAATCCTCCCTTTCTCGCGAGGACAGAGTCCACCTGGCCAGGCTGAGATGCGGACACCATCCAGCTCTTCTGAGCTATCAGAAGAGACTGGATGACTCCGTCGTCGACACCTTCCCGGGATGTAACACAGCACCCCATACCATCAAACACATCATCGAAGACTGCATTTCACACCACTTAAGCCAACAACACAATCTACACTCAATGAGAGCTCTGTGGGAAAGCCCGATCGTGGCCATGGCCTTCCTCAAGGACTCGGGGCTGTTCGGCCAGGCAGCTTAGGGAACGACAACAACAACAACTTTGTCTAGGAGTGCGGTGTGAGAGATATCAGAGGATCCTCCCCACACACGTGAACAATACTCAATACAAGGATGCACTGTGCCCCTGTACAGAGCAAGAAGCTGCGCAGGGGTAAAGAACCCCTTGAGGCGGGCACACCCAGCTTCTGGGAGGCTGCCTTAAGGGGGTATCCCACTAGGCCAATTCTCGCCATTCTACTGCAAAAAATGGAGTTACCGCCATTCTCCGGCACAAATCTCACCGTTTGACAGAGCTAGGATGCTGCCCGCACTGGCTGGGAAGCTCCATCTTTTGACGGAGGTAAATTGTCAGCCTCTTTACACCTCGCATTTAATCTCATTGATATCTCAAGTATATGACGTTGAAATATATATTATGCTACATAATTGTGTTTTGATTGTGAGAAGGGCTGCGGATAGACATAAACTAAATGCTAAAATAGCTACACCACTTGCAGCTAAATAACCACTTCCTACCTACGCCACAGCGATTGGTATGAAGCGAAAACATTCAGTAAGATCCTGTGTAGCGGGAGGAACTGTTTTTCAGATGCCTATTTACTAAGAATCATTGAACAATATATTTAACCTAGCCTAACATAACCTAACCTAGTATATTAGTGGACTATTTATGAATGTAAAATGTAAAAATATATTATAGGTTTGACTCCTGTAAGGAGATTAGGAAAACCTAATATTTAGTAGTGGCCCCGTAATCATTGACGAACATGCCTATTACATAAGGCATCCTCTTCAAACACTAATCCGCCGTAGTTTGAATCTACCGCGCAGAGCATTTAAAAACTGAGGAGCCTTCATCATGAGCGCACGCGACCTCACTCATGGCTTCAGTCATTATGAATTGGGTTCTCACTACGAAAAAACTTCGTAAAAAATAAAAACAAAAAGAAAATAAGAATAACTATCCAATAAGCTTTCCATCATATCGTGGATGTACTTGTGTGGATTTCTGACCAGACGCTGATTCAGGCGTCATTCCTCCTTCACTGACATATCAAGTAAACCAAAATCCTTAATACATCAACGAATGGGAAGGGGACGGTCGGGAGGGCCCCAGTCGTCAATGATTACGGGGCCACTACTAAATATTAGGTTTTCCTAATCTCCTTACAGGAGTCAAACCTATAATTATTAGTGGCCCCTCCATCATTGACGAACATGCCTGATATCTAAGACTGGAGGGGGACATTCGTAATCATATCATAACTCTAGAAAAGCAGATAATAAAAACAACCACATAGTATTCTTACTTTTGAAAAATGTATTTAATACGGCGTAGGCCGGAAATATACAAGAAAAAGGGGGTTCAGGCAGGTGCGTGCTTCAAAGAAGCCTGCCTGACAAATAACCCTGAAGATTCTGAACACAGATCTGTAGTTACAAAAGGCACCCCACTCAACGAGTGGTGACAAATAATAAGTTATAAGTTTATATGTGCACATCATAAACCCCAAAATACATGTGGAGATCAATTGCTAATGAACTCCATTGAACTAATGTTACATTGCTTTCGCAGCTAAAACTACTATAACAACACCGTTGTTTTGTACTAAACTTTGTACTAGCACAAATTCTCTCAGAGAAATTTTCATATCACATTTCAACCTTAAATTGTATCACAGTTCTCATACTCCGGCGGGGTCTAGGGTGTCCTATGTCAACTGACTGCACCCCCCCCCCCCTTTCCTTGAAAATAAACATAAGTGACTGCAGGGCCACCTAGACCCTCTGCCTTAAAGCTATACATGGTAAGGAAGGTTTGTCTAGAGCAACTGACAAGTATCTAGAGAGAAACGTATGATTAGACGCCCACAACTGTGTGGACGCAATATCTTCAACTGAAAAGTTTTTCAGGAAACGTAAAGAGGCCGCCCACTTGCGTAAATCGTGGGCCCTACCCACAACGCCGGGATTACTCTCTTTAATGACTTCTACCAGAAGAGAGGCTAATCGCCGTTTAAGTAAGCGTTTACCCGTACTCGCTACCCATAAAGCACCTTGGGGGTTATGAGGAGCTATTCTTAAATATTTGGTTAGAGCTTGCACTGGACATAAATTATGATGCACCTTTCCCCTTTTTAACGCCGGCACCGTGAATTCAGAAAACACGTGTGCACTATGCTCATTCTTGGCTACAAACGCCGGGGAGGGTGCAATGGAAATTGAATCATTAAGTCTACCAAACCTAAGACAATTAGGTGTGTTGCTCATCGCCGCCAGCTCAGACACTCTGTTTCCGGTGGCCAAAGCCAAAAGGAAAACTGCCTTCTTTAAGATTAAAGCAAAGTCTGCAGTATTTTGATACAGACGAGAATGAAGTAAAGACAAAGCTTTGTCCAGAGACCAAGTAGGCATGAGCTGACGGGGAGGTGGGCGGAGTTTAAAACACGCTCTCATAAATCCTGTTTCCTCCGCCACCGGTATGGATAGACCTGTAAGGTCGAAAAAGGGCACTCTAATCGCAGTTAAGTGATTCTTCAGAGTAACCACAGATAAACGTTTCTGCTCAAACAGATAGTTCAAGTAATTAAAAACCAATGCCACTGAGGGTACAGTTTGTTCCGTTCTAACAATCCAAGAAGTAAAAGCTTTCCAATGAGATTGATATTGTCGCTTAGTAGACTGAGTATATTGATTGAGCAATTTATTGGTCACATCCCTACCGTATGGTGCTAGCCACTTGGCCTCCTGAATGTCCATAATGCAAAAGTCAGCGAGGTCTCTAGGTTGCCAATCGTGTCTAAGTGGAAGTACCTGACCGGGAGCGATACCGGGTCCGGGCACCACATTATTAACTGCTGGCACCACACCTGCGCCGGCCACAGGGGCGCGATTAGCGAGACTAAGCCTCGATAAACTCGTAGTTTGTTCACTACGTGGCACATTAGTGACGCATCTGGCGGTGGAAACAGATAGATGGAGCTCCATCTGTTCCAGTCTGTCACTAGGGCGTCTGGCCCCCCTGCCGGCGTTATCGTCCGGCGGGTGAGGTATAGAGGGAGCTTGTGAGTCTCCTCGGACGCAAAAAGATCCACTTGTGGATGGGAGAGCTCCGCAATCATTAGGTCGAAAATGGGTTGCTTGAGCTACCATTCTACTGTCGTGCTCTGTCTCCGGGACAGAGCGTCTGCCCAGACGTTCGCTACGCCTGGGAGATAAGATGCGTGAAGATAAATATCTAGACTGGTGGCTAGGACAAAAATCTCTTCCGACACGAGTAGCAACTTCCTTGACCTCGTTGACCCTTGTTTCTGAATACAGTGAACTGCATTCAGATTGTCCATTCTGAAGGCCACTGACTTGCCCCGTAACGCCGAGCCGTGAGCCTGAAGGAAATACAATGGGACTAGTAACTCTTTGACATTTATGTGAGCGATTTCTAAGTGGGACCAAAGTCCCTGACCCTGGTGCCCCTGATTTGACTGAAATCCCCACCCTATGGTGCCTGACGCATCCGTGTCTACCCATACCGTTGGAGGAGGAGAGGTCCATGACATGATTGAGTGCAATGTTTCCCTCTTCGCCCAGACCGCTAGTAAGGTGTGGATTAATTTTGGTATGGGCCATAATTTTCCCGCCGGTAAGAGTGGGAAATATTTGTTGCCCTCCAATATTAATCGTTTTACTTTCAACCGGCCCAACTTGACAGTTAGCTGAATCCAGTTGAGAGAGCCGACCAGAGACTCCCAGACTCTTCGTGTCGTAGTCAGACTGTGAAGAAACCTGAACAGTTTCCTGCGAAACCTGTTGCGATTGTCCACACTCTGACTCAGAGTGAGAGCGGCGGTGTCCCAGACCAGCCCTATCCACTGAATTACTCTTGAGGGAACAAGGTTTGACTTTACCAGATTTACCTTGAAGCCTAGAGTTTTGACATGATTTAAAATGATATTGACATGTTTTATGCATAATTGTTGTGTCTCTGCCACCACCAGCCAGTCGTCTAGATACCACAACACTCTGATTCCCTGTTTTAACAATGGCATCAGGGCTTGCCTGACTAGTTTTGTGAATAATCGAGGTGCTAGGTTCAAACCGAACGGCATCCTCTGAAAAACAAAATTTTGGTGCCTGATCCTCAAGGCCAGAAACCTTTGAAATCTTTTGTTGACCGACACGTGCCAATAGGCGTCTGTCAGGTCTAGGGAACACATCCAGCCACCCGGCGGAAGTGTTAGCCTGATTTGATGAACTGTTAACATTCTGAAAGACTCGTTGTAAATGTGAAGATTCAGATACGACAGGTCTACGACCGGCCTCATCTGAACACTGTCCCGTTTGGGAACCAAAAACAGTTTTGACGTGAATACAGGGTAATCTGGGGGTACCGGGATGATGACATTCTTGGCAATCATCTCCTGGACCAGCAGCTCCACCTCTAATGAAACACAATTTGCCGTTGTCGGCTGACGTAAGCGAGGTCGCCGGAGCCACTGCCAAGTGATGCCTTTGCGTGCCACCATCCGTGCCCATGTTTTTAACGGCCATGCTTGGTGACACGTTCGGAACGACCCAGTTAGCAGACAAGGGTTCGCCGGCTGTACTTCCCTCGTTTCCTCCGGCTCTAAGGTAGGCACTGGGAGTGAGAAAGACTTTAGTTTTTTGATGGCGGTGTTGGCCGCTTCGCCGGCTGGCTGGTGTGGGCCGAAGACTGGCCCTGACCCGGCTTATACTGGCCGCGTCCCCTCTGTCCTGAAAACCCTCTCTGTCTATGCCTGAACTGACCCAGGGGGGATTGGGAGGACTTAGGCGGAAGAAACGGCTTAGAACCCCCTGGCTGAGCTTTAGTAGGAGGCTTAGGTTTGGGGAAGTTAAATGCGGGTTTCTTAGCCTGTGCGGGACTGTGCTTCACGGCCTGTGCCATGTTAAACACTGTTCGCCATACATCAGGGGACATTAAAGAAGGTGTAAGTACTGGGGACATAACCACCTGGTTAGCAATGCGATCAGGCAGCTTGCGAACTAATGACATTCTAAGATCCTGTCGTGCTCGCACCGCCTCAAGTAAGGCTGTGCGTATGTCACCTAAGGATTGAATTGACGACTGAAGAATCAGACGCCGGGATAATTCAACTGATCTTCGAGCATCCGCGTCTGCGATTGCCTGAGTAGACCTGAGTAAAGACTTAGCCACCTGTTGAGAAACTATGTACTGTGAAAACAGGCGGAAAGCTTTTCCCCTAAGCCTAAATTCTCTGTCTAGGTGAGAAGGGGTAGGGGTAATGAATGGTTCCTTTAGTTCACAAAGATTAATCTTAGGGGCAGCTAAAAAGGAAAATAAAGCTGACGGAACTCCGCCGGCAGAACCTACCGGCATTGAGAACCATGAATGTGTATCCTGAGGGATCTGGTGGGAAGATTTAGAAGTGAAAGTGGTTGCAAAGTTCTGAGCCTCTACCTCCCAATCCACCCAAGGTCCTGGTCCTAACTGTCCCACCTTCAACACTGGATTAGCTGTCTCGTCTGTGACGGTCTGTAAATCTAGTTCAGGAGTAAGCCAACAGAGCCTTAATATCATTAAACCCATCCAGCTTAGACCAGTCTGAAAAAAGTTTTGAAGCTGAGGCAGGGGGTAAAGCAGGCTTAGATGCATAAACAAAATAATCCTGATAATAATAACTAGGTATAGCCTTGATATTTACATCCAAAACATTACCCAAGGCATCCAATGCCCTTAATTTCTTAGACTTATTTCCCTGGATAAACCACTCACGTGGTACCGGGAGTTCCCCTGACAAGGTAGGCTGGGCAAGCTCTGGCTTAGAGGGGTTCAAAGGGACCCATGACTCGTCTGGCCCATAAAGCAGGGGCATAGCTACCTTTCTAAGAGGCGCTTTGTCTAGAGGGGGTGGATTAACATCCGTAATGACCCTGACATTTGACGTAGTGAATGCCGCCGTAGCTGGCTTAGAGCTCCCTGCCGGTGACAAAGTAGGAGGGTTAGGAATCTTAGATAAATCGATTGACGTTATCAGAGGCCGTACCGCAGAACCTGTCAAGGGAGCCCCCAAGTCCATTGTGGGGTTTTCTCGTTGTTGATTAAAGAATTTGATAGAGCATGAGTAAGTAACCCATCAATTTCTTGTGCTGTAACAAACTGGTTAGGTGCAGAACTTTCAGGTGAATTAGTATTATCATGGGCGGCGTCCAGGCCTGAGCCTGACCCTTGTCCTTCCCTATCTGAAATTAATGACACTTCATCTTGTCCCTCCCGATCCTCCTGAGAAGACCCCGCCGAGGCAGGGGCACCTTGTTTCCAAGATAAATCAGGGATAGAGGATGGGGTCGCCGCGTCCCTGTGGACATCGGCTACTGTGTGACTCGTATGAGTCGGACGTGGATGGACAGACCCTGGCTGAGCAAAACGCCAAACACCGAGGCTCTGGCCTACGCTCTCTTGAGAGTCTGAAACATTCTCAATTATTGAATATCCTGAACTCTCCATTTCTAGGGTTAAAATATCAATAGGTAAATCTTGTTTAGGGACAGGCGCTTCACTATACTCTGAGGCTGTAACAGAAACATTGTCAGGTGTAGAGGTACGATGAGATGCACTAGACTTAGAAGAATGTCGAGAGGACTTCTTATGGGAATCCTTTTTGGAGGATTTATGGCTACGGTGTGACCGCGAACTGGACCTAGGTTTGGAAGAATCACCACCATGGTCCCTGGGGGAAGCTTCAGTCTTGCACTTCTTACTAGCCGGGGAAGACCGTTGTCTGAGGGGAGACCTTGACCTCGATCTCGCCTGCGACGAGGAGGTGGCTGCCGGGGGAGTAGGCTCTCTCGGGCGTTTAAACGTCTCCACAGACGATACAGAATCCTGGCTAGTCTCTGTCGGCTTAAAACCCCTTACTCTAGAGGTACGTTTAGGGGGAGGGTGCTCTGACAGCAACTTATCCCAAAGTGGGACGTTGTCACATTGAAGTGACTTATGTGCGACAATGGTAGTGTAGGCCGACATTTGTTGTCTGACCTCTCTCAACGCTACCGCCGCGGTCTTGTCATTGTCACACAGGACTTTATTGGTTAATTGGGAGCAAAAAGAACAATTACGTGTAACCCAGAGACCCCTTGAACGGTCTAGACATCTAACACACCTTATGCAAAGGGTATGTGCAAAAATTGGGATACCCGCGCAAGTAGGGGTAATGCACAGGGCAAAAACTGGGGTGACATTAGCCATGACAGAGACTGGTGAGAGGAACTACCGCCGGGTCTGTATTGGTCCGCCGGAGCTCAGCTCTGGAAAAATAAAGAAAATTTCCAGGAATTAATGCTCATAAGGTTAACCCAAGTGTTCGCATACAAGTGTTAATAACCCGCCGGGTAACGGGATGCAAAGACACAGCTAACACATCTCGCCACGCGGCTGGGTATAAAGAGGCTAAACAAGTCTTCTTAGCTAAGAACATGAAGAATACCCTCTGATATAATGGTCCAGTATGGCACTTATAGTCTGTAGGAGGTGGTGACTGTCTCAAGATTCAATTTTGTAATAAAGCCCCCCCTCATAAAGACGCCGGCCCTTGAAATATTTTAGTAGAATAGCCCAGGGCAGGAATATACGAGATCTGATTTTTTAACGAATTGTCCCAAACGATCGTCGTAAAAATAGAAGGCGGCGATACTGAAAGTATCACCCAATTAAGGTTAATCGAAATTGAATTTGTTTATAAATTCCTTAGTTCCTATACTTAGGGACACCCGCCGGGTGTGGAATCGATTTGGTTAAACCTCACTGATCCTTCAATGCCGTAAGAGTAAAGGCGGCGATACACAGAGTATCACTCACATGGATTGGTTAACTATAAGAGACCTAAGTCGTTTTATCCCACCCTGCTAAGGTGCACCCGCCGGGTGAGAAGTCTAAAAGTTAACCCCACAAGTTCCTGACCCCACTACTTTGTAAAAGATCGCCGGGGAGGAACGCCTAAACAACAGCTAGGTTTTCCCCGTGGTTGTCGTAAACCAGGTAGAAAAACCTATAAAAAACAAGTGTTCTCACGAACATCGTTTCTTTATATATAACTAAATATATATGTAAGGATGGGTACAGCCATCCCGCAAAGGAGGCCTGAAACCAGGCACCCACAGATACGCAGTCCTGGAGAGCCACAGACACCTCCCCCGCCGGGGAACCAGCCAGTGTTAACAACCACGTGTGGCCTAACACTGCTCATCGGTCAGGTTTTTTCACGGGTGAAACCGAGAAAAAACCCGCCGGAAGGCAAACCCCACCCTGAACAGACACCATCTGAACAATACGACACGAGGAGAGACACGCACGACTAACCAAGGTCACAACATAATCCGTGGAATTAGCCAATACACAACTAAACCAGGAAACAAATATAGTCCGAGGAATTAGCCAATACACAACTAAAACCCGGATACACATGACACAGTAGGGCATATTTATAAAATAAATAATAACACTAGACATGTGGCAAAGCTACGAGCGGCTGGCTAGGCCTAGGTAGACGGCAAGAAAATAGTTGAAATATAAACACACACTGGAATATCACAACAGGAACCACCGCCAACACACCACCGAAGCGATAACTTCCCACCCCGGGAAGCCTGACACGGACCCAGAAAAAACTTCACTAAGTGAAGAAAAATACGCTGGGAACGTCAGCAAACACACAGCTTACCTCATCAGAAGGATAAAAGGCAGCAATAATTAACGCGTAATGAAAGCCGCCTGCATCACCAACTAAACCAACTGTGAAAAGTTCACGTGTCCACAACAGGACCACGAGGGTACATCCGAATAGATGCCCCATACATACGACCCAAAATACATTGCACTGCGGGCAACCAGCCCAGGACACTCCTGCTACGCCTATCCTAACCTTACTCGATACATCCCAGAGTAAACAAATGAGAAAAAACTCACTAGGGACGCCACGAATGCGGAACCAGCGGAGCCTGAAAGGAACGTCCGGGCAGGCTGAGCGCAGAGCAAAGAAGGAGGAATGACGCCTGAATCAGCGTCTGGTCAGAAATCCACACAAGTACATCCACGATATGATGGAAAGCTTATTGGATAGTTATTCTTATTTTCTTTTTGTTTTTATTTTTTACGAAGTTTTTTCGTAGTGAGAACCCAATTCATAATGACTGAAGCCATGAGTGAGGTCGCGTGCGCTCATGATGAAGGCTCCTCAGTTTTTAAATGCTCTGCGCGGTAGATTCAAACTACGGCGGATTAGTGTTTGAAGAGGATGCCTTATGTAATAGGCATGTTCGTCAATGATGGAGGGGCCACTAATAAATTGTAACAATACCAAATTATTGAGATAAAACAGGTTTACCCGCTACACAGGATTATACCAGGCATTCTACAACCACCGAAAAGTTCAAAATATTTCCTCATATATGCTCCAAATATAAAAAATAACGCAAACTTGTAGATTGAGTCATATTGAAATATAATTGTCGAAATAAATCCATATTACTCTAAGTTATTGGTGAAACAGCACAATATAAACGATCCCTTAGTGCCGAGGTAACGACAGGGGCGCCGTCAGGCTGTAGCCTATATATTGCGAAAAACTTCCTCATAGCTACTTATATAAGCTTAAAACGCAAAACATAGCAACATTAGCGTATAGATTGAGTCCTATTACACAAAATTTGTCAATATCAATCCATATTATTCTACAGTTTAAGTGAAACATCATAACATAACAATCGAAATATATATTTTGCTACAAAATTAAGTGTTTTGATTGTGAGAAGGGCTGCTGGTAGATAAACAATTTTCAAGGTGAATTAATGCAAAAATAGATACACCACTTGCAGCTAAATAACCACCAACCAACCGCCAAGGCGATTGGTATGAATCAAAAACATTTGAAAATCTCCGAAAAGTTCAAAATATTTCCTCATATAAGCTTCAAATATAAAAAATAATTACACTAACGTGTAGATTGAGTCATATTGCATTATAATTGTAGATGTAAATCCATATTGCTATACATTACAGTACAGTATAGGTGAAACGGCACAATTTAGTACAGTAATGGTTCTCTCCGTCAATGACGTGAGAGCCTTATATATATAAGGGCTCCCCGGTGACCCCCGTGAGGGTCCCGGAGAAAGCATAACGCGACCCAAATATATAAAAAGTACATCCTAGGGTGAAACCCTTTACTTAGTTCCTAGGGAACGTCATTAAAAAAGGTAACCATTAGAAAAAGAAAGAATTTTTTTATGAGTAAGGGTTAGAAACTATGAATGTTGTCTTACTAAATTAATTAGCGCGCCGTTATACAGTCCTTCCCTTGCACGCGTCTCCCAGCTGGACACGCTGGGGTTATACGTCCTTCTTGTGGTCGCGTTCCGTGAGGAAGGATGTGCGTGTTTTAGTGCTTCAAGAAATGCTACTCTTCATCGTTGATCCGCCTCCTGCTAACTCTCTGTGAGTGTATGTTATCTTATAGTAAGGAGGCATCATAGATATGTATGTTTATATGGAGCATTTCCAGAGAGCTGACACCTTCCACGGGATGCACCACATGCTACGACCATTATCGTTATACATTATTATTATTATTAGTTACTATATTTCTTTCTTTTCCTCTTTATATTATTACATTATGTTATGTAAGCCAGGTTAGTTAGAATGCCTCGATTTCAGTTGTTTAGACTTCGTTAGTTGTCTTTAGCATCCGCCAATTTTAGGCCTAGGCCTTTGCCTATACAGTTGTCCATTTATGCTTTTCCAAGCTCCAAATTCAATATTCTTAATTCTAACTATCCATTATTAGTATATTTTTGATCAATCGTCGTTTCTATTCATCTCAACTTTTCGTACGGATAGCCTAACTTTTCTCCAAACGTCGAGCGTTCGTTTACTTTTTAATGGCGGACGAGGGCGATCACATTTTCTGTAATTTCTTATCGAAAATTCTAGGGGCTTCAAATTTCATTCTTTTGATGTTTTCTTGCCATTGAGTTTTTAATGTTACATTTTAATAAGTTTTTACGACGTATTTTATTTTGCACTTTATATATAATTTTTTTTAGACGATTATTTCTTACGTCTTCATAGTCTCTGTACCTTCCAGATTTTATGTCTTGTTGTTGAAGCGGAGTTATATTGTTCTGTTATGATACTGTTACATGTAATTATTTTTCACACATGCCAACGTAGCCTATCCTTGCAAGTTTTTATGTTTTTAAGCTACGAACCAACCTTCAGTTGGGCCCCTTTTTGGGAGTCGCACTCCGGTCCTGTTAGGTCGGTTAGTGTTAGACCGGGCTTATTTATATCTCCGGTCACTAGGAGATCCCTGTGTTCTTTTTGAAGTCCGGGGGGTAGCAGAGTAGGCAGAGGATGGGGCCTCATTTGTATATCTGTTATTGGTGCCTACTCTGCCGGAGTTCTCTAGTTTTATCTACGAAACTCCGGGTATTTTTACCTACCTTTTGACTGATACAAGGTGCCTTGTCATACACCTCAACCCTATCAGGCACTCAGAGTTTTTCCGGGTTGTGCTTAACTCCGCCTGGTATCTGGGTCCTCTTTGTTAAGAGACATTAGTTTATGCTAACCGCAAAATATACACACGGAATCTCCGGGGCCCCGGAGTTAGGAAACTTTCCTTCACAAATTTTTACTAACTCCGGGTCACCGAGGGCTACGATAACTCCGGGAGCAATCATATTAAAGATTCATATTTTATCCGGTTCACTAACAACCTAGAATATCAAACCAAGGATAAACTTGACAGGGGGTTTGAGATAAATCAGTCGTCTAAATTCTGAATATTAATATATTATACACTTACCTCTAGTAATTCTCAATATAAAATAAGTTATTTTTTAACTCTAGTAGTTAATAATATTTATTCTTATCCAGACGAGACAAGGAAGAGCTGGACACACTCCGGTTGCCTGGAGACTCTTACAGAAGCCGGAGCTCTCGTGTTCACCTAGTTACCAGCACTCCTTCCTCACCCAGACCCCCCACCGGAAGCCGGAGTGAGAGGCCCTGTTCGCCTCCACTCCGCCCCAAATTCCTACTTCTCGTATCAACACGGGTGAGTACAAACTAACTCTTATTAACAGAATACAATAAAAAAAATCCAGGTTATCAACCGAACATCCAAATTGCACATTCAAAGTTATTAGTCCTACGTGCAATATACTACTTGGTTTAACTAGTAAACAATTTTTTAACTACCACTAGCCAATAAGGTCACTATAAATTAAATGGGATACCAGAATTTTCCATGTTTAATCTTCACACAGTGGCACACTTAAAGGGAATTGTATTCAATAATTAATAGGAATCTAGCATAAATCAGCATTACAAGATTCCAGGGTTGATTCTTTCTCTCAACAATTGTGACATAATCAACTTTTACCAAGACTAACGATAGATTACCCAACTCAGATTACGGAATATCCCCTGGGTTGTCACCTCTACACTCGAGGTCCTACTTCACGCTGGAGGACGAGTGCGAGTTCCCGGGATTCGCCACTCCAGGTCCTTCCTCCAAGCGAATGGCGTCTTTGCAACAACATCCCTCCACACCACCGCCGGAACACATCCAGGGGTGTTCAACAGAGGGATGTCATCAAATTCCCTTAATAGCACATAATCAATGCTTATTTCATGTACCGTGCATAGATCGCACTAAGGCAGCTTGGAATACCCTTGTCTGCCAATCATGTTCTTTCTACGTTACCAAATTCCATGAGCATAGTGTCCCTCAAGATCAATCTCTTGCTACACAAGTACTTTTTTCTGCATGGGAAGAGATCAAGACTTACATTTCAAAGGTTCTCAAAAAGGTTCCGTCTCTGGCTGACCCGAAAGCTCTTGAATTTTTGAAGATCATTATTCCCCCTTCTCAGAGGACTAGCCGTTCAGTAACCCCCTCTAAGACTAAACATTCATCCGATCGGAAACGTAAATCTTCATCAAGCTCTAGTTCAAGAAATAAAACAATTGCTCGGAGTAACTCTCTCAGTCTGATACGAGCACAGCTGTCACAATTAATCTGGACTCTGATCACCAAGCCAATGCTTTAACCTCTGAAGTGCGCATGGGGGTAATTAGACACCTCTCCCTGTGCGCATGTATTTGAGGTGTTTCCGTCACTAAAATATTCATTGTACCATTAATAGCATTAATACTTATCCATATGTGCCTATTATGGGTTGATTATAAAGGTATTAACCTGAAACAACAATAAAACGAGTGAAAACAGCGTTTGGATGGTCAAAATCGGAGATATAGCCCGCGAGTTGTATAATGTATGGGTGAGGCAAGCTGCTTTCCCGCCAATTTCCCCCAAGGCCACTGAGACACAGTCGATCGATACTCTCTCTCTCTCTCTCTCTTGCACTCGCTTCCCACCAGTGATGACAACACCCTGCTTGCAACTCGCTAATGTTAGCACGAAAATATACCTCAGAATAAGGGAATAACAGGGAAAATAGGTGATAACTGAAGGAGAGGAGGAAAGTGGGAAAGGAGGGGAGGTAGAGGACTGAGATTTTGCATAGCCCAGGGGCCCAAAAAAAAAAAAAAAAAAAAAAAAAAAAAAAAAAAAAAATTGATGTCAAAAGTTGATTTTTTTTTTCACTCACTCTTAAGAGTCTCCCCGCAGTCCGCCGGGGGAACTCTTAAGAGTCTCCCCGCAGTTCCCGGGTTAAGAGAACATGAAACTCTCGAAACTCCTTATCCAGAACAATCTCGAGTCAATTCAGTCTTCCATACCTAGCTTTCAGATTAAACCACTTTTATAGATTAAAATGTAAAACTTGCAAACTAATACACTCGACCCTCGATTTAACGGACTAAATGGTAACGGTCCGTTGCTTGATATCCTGTCCGTACGGTACTGTATTTTTCATACGGAACACATAAAACCACGATAAAATAAGAAATGCAATGGTAGTTTCACTTACATATCATGTTTTTAGCTATTTAAATATAATTTTACAATAAACTTGAAATAAATTGCTGTTTTGCTTACCTTAAACTAATATGTACAGCTATTTACAGGGGTATAGGACTCAGAATGGTTAATCCGAGTCCGAGGAGCTGCCAAGCTCCATGGGCGCCCGACTGGGCCTTGGCACACCACTAGGGCCTGCCACAGGTTCATCGGGGTCGGCTGCACCACTAGGGCCTGGCATGGGGTCATCTGGGTCGGCGGGGAGGTTGGGACGTCTGGGAGCGAAGAAGGTGCTGATTTTTTGTTGACGTCCTCCTGTGTGCTGCTCTTGTATGATCAACTCTCGCAGAATCTTTAGGTTGGCATAATGAGCCCCCGTTGCCTTCAGGGTGCTGTAGGTAGTGTAGTCAAGGAGTGCGTCAACATATGTACGAAGGGTACCAAGCTTAACTTTAGGGCATGAAATTTCGTCGTCATCATCGCTGCTCTCATCTTGATCACCTTCCACCACTGAGGCGGCTATCTCTGCCTCAGATAGGACCTGGTACCCTTCGGCAGCATCGATTTCGTCGATCCAGTCACCAACTGTTGTCTCAGTTTCCCCAGAATTGCGCAGAAGTCGATGAAAGTCGGGCGCCTCAAAACCATCAAAGTCAGCCTCGCTGTCCTCACCGATGAGCAGTTTTTTCCATGAGTTGGCTAAAGCTGAAACTTTCATATCTGCCCACGAGTAAGCCATGTTGTACAGGGCATCACGGATGTTGTAACCTTTTATAATTGCCTTTGTCCTCGCACCATGTGTGTCTTGAAGGGCGTCACTTTCGTCCTCTAAGACGACAAGCACCTCGTCCAGGTAGCGTTTGATGTACCGATGCTTCAAGGCACTGATAACCCCCTGGTCCATGGGTTGTATCACGGAGGTAGTGTTTGGCGGGAGATATAACACTCGGATACGTCCGTCGGCACTCACTAGTTTATCGGCACTGGGGTGGGCTGGGGCATTATCCAAAAGTAGGATAGCTTTCACATCCTCAGGAGATATCTTGAGGACTTCTTCCTGGAATTTCCGAACTGCTGGAACGAAATGGTGGAAAAACCAATGTTCAAATATAGCAGAAGTGAACCAGGCCTTTTATGAATTGTAGTAGATAAGCGGCACGTCCAACTCTATGTTAATACCCTTGAAAGCTCTAGGGCGCTTAGCCTTTCCCACAGCAGCTATACGCAGGCAGTGGGAGCCGTTAGCATTTGCACAGACGAGTGCCGAGAGTCTCTCCTTGCTCGATTTCTTGCCCCTAGCATCCTCTTCACCCTTGCGAATCTGGGTATTCCTAGGCATCGACCGCCAATACATGCCTGTCTCGTCTCCATTATATACCTGAGTTAGAGTTAGGCCTTCATCTTCAATTAATTTCTGCAGCTTGAGACGAAAAGGTTCAATACTAGCAGTGTCGGCGTCGCCAGCCTCTCCTCGCACAACTGTATTAAATAAACCATGGCGGTTCCTAAACCGCCACAGCCACCCATCACTACCTTTGAAATTTTAGAAGACTGCATTTCACACAACCACTTACGCCAACAACACAATCTACACTCAATGAGAGCTCTGTGGGAAAGCCCGATCGTGGCCATGGCCTTTCTCAGGGACTCGGGGCTGTTCGGCCAGGCAGCTTAGGGAACAACAACAACAACAACAACCTTTGAAATTGGCTACACCTAGGTGATTAGCAAGTTTAGTGGCAGCGGCAAGAATTTCCACCCCACGTACATTTAGGCCACTAGAACGTTGTTGTGTATACCACTTCATAACGGCAGCGTCCAGTGAATTGTCTTTCCCAGTCTTCATATGCTTCCGTGGGGCACCTTTACCACTTCTGGATGCCGATGCGTCAACACAATAACTGGTAGCATATTTGTTCAACTTCTCCTTGGCCTTGCAGATGTCGGATACTGTCTGCTTCTTGATACCATACTCCTCCTCTATTCTCTTTACACTTGTTCCAGCTTCTAATTTCCGTATTATGTCCAGCTTTTGCATCACACTAAGGTTCACACGCTTCCTTTTCTGCTCTTTGGGACCCATTTCGAAGGTAATAAGGTAATATGGCAATAATATGCACTCACAACTCACGAACGGACAAAATGGCTTGGTCGAGAGGCGGAGACTGACTGAGTGACGCTGCCGCTTGGGTTTTGGCGGGAGACTCGCCGCTCGCTCTGCCACCTAGCGGACAAATCTATCCAGCAACGGACATTTGGTCCGGTCCGGATGGATTGTCCGCCTACGGACAGAGTCCGTTGTATCCGAAATCCGTTGTATCGGGGTCCGTTAAATCGAGGGTCGAGTGTACATCAATCAATCCAGCCGTAATCACTGTTCACGCTGATGTTCATCATTAAGGAGATTCACCAGTCAGACGGAGTCTTCCAATCACTCCTCTCCAAAACAAACTTATATCTCAACAACCTTACATACTAGCAACTGACATACCTGAAATTTTAGATAGTCAGTTAACACCAGGTCAAGGAGTAGACGAAGAAATTTATCTCTCAAATTCACAGGATAATTTGCATGACACCTACCCAGAAGATCCAGGTGAAGGAGATTTTGAAGGGTTCCCTAACTATCAATCTTATGAGGAAGATGCCTTGGTTCCAAGGTCAACATAGCCATGAACGACCCTTCTCTCCTTCACAGGCATCTGAAGGAGATGTGTCTCATAATACTTCTGTATCTAAAGAATATGTTACTAATGTAGTTCAAGAATCCCTAGAAGAGTTTGCTTCACTAGTGGCTAAAGATATGGATAGTAAACTAGACAGGGTGTTGCAAGCTATCTCTAAAACACCTTCTCACACCCTGACCAAACCTGACCACCAGACCATACCCTTAGTAGTCAACCCTATTCTACCTAAACCATCTTCCAATATTACTCTTGGACAGCCAGTTACTCAACCCAAGCAACAGAGCTGCTTGCTTCAACAACCTATTTTTCTGTCTCCCATTACACCGACTGCTCTCGAGATTGATCCCGACCCTCCTAAAAAAAAACTACCTCTTCTCTATGGCCCTCCTCGTCAATGGGACAAAGTACCCATCCTCACATCAATAGGGGCCACATCAGATTCCTCAGATTCTTTCCCAATACCACGAGACTGGTCAGTCGAAATTAATGAATTTCGACAGTTACGAACAAAGGATAAAGAGGGTAGGGTGTTGGATGTGTTAGTATATCCCTTCCCATCAACAGAAGATACTAGATTTTTTGTGTACAAATTAGCTCCTGCCATTGCTTCCACTAAACTTTTCAAACCGTGGTCAGATTTTAAAAAATCAGACGGCCACGATGCATTAAAATTACTTTCTTCCCTTTGCACAACTGGATGCACCACGATCCTAGGTGAGTCACAAAATCAAATGCTAGAAAATCACTGATATTGGTTATGGTCCGTGGTCAGAATGGGCAGAGGAAGCCAGTAAATTTGCTATGAGTACCTATGATTCTTCAACTACGAAGATTCCTAATGAGGATCACCACTTTGCATCTCTTTTCGTGTACATGTCAGACTCTCTGCCCAAAGAATTCTGGGAATTTTTGAGAGGCCCAAAAATTGCATGCCAAAATTTAACAGACCCTCTCTTATCTACACCTACTCAGAGAATGCTGGAGAAGGATTGTAAACTTAGACAAAAAGCCCATAGATTGTTATCCAACTTTTTGTTAAACAGACAACTCACTCACACTATGAGAGAGGTAACAGACTCTATTCAGGATACAAACTCTAGGGCAGCTTTATCACACATCAGGAGAGCCTCTATTAGCAACTCTCTTATGACAGCAGGAGACATCAGGACAGCCATTTTCGAAGCGGCCAAAAACCGTCAAGATATCCGCATTTTTCTCTCTAGGAACCTGCCCAAAGATATCAAAACAAGAATCTTGCTCTCTCCCCTATACTCGAACAGATTAATACCAACCTCTACTTGGTCTGAAGTATCTACACTACTCTTACAACCCTCTGTCAATACCTATCGAGCTAACTTTCTCAAACTCAGATCACAACGACTCCCCAGGGGCCAAAGTAGTCGAGGCAGACGAGGTCTTTCTTACACAGTACCTACACATTCCAGAGGGTCTTTTCAGTCGCCCTTTCGCGGCCAACATACCTACCGAGGCAGGTTCAATTCCACGTCTCAACGAAGTAGGAGGTCTAGCCAAACCAGATTTGCCAATAGGCAGAATTTCTCGCCTAGACAGTCACAGAACCACTCTGGAGAACAATCTTTTAGATCTCAACAACCAGCTCATGCCTCTTTTGCAAGTATCCAACAACAAAACAGGCAACAAAACAGACAGAACCAGACACAACACAAACAACAACAGGCTAACTATCCAAAAACCTTCTCAAGTTCAAAAAACTAGATTTGTTCAACCTAGCCTTGCATCATATAATAACCCAAGGCACAACCGGCTCCTTTCAAACCAATCACACAGCATGACCAAAAGCATCTTGGGCCAGACGGCTAATAAAGAAGGGTCTGTTTTGGAAATGGAAGAAACGACTTTTCCTTCGCCCATGCTCAAACACACTGTCAGTTCCGGTCAATGTGCAGTCACTTATTCAAGAGATGCTCCAACTAGGAATCCTCAGAACCATCCCAATAACTTTGAAAGTCTTTCTGTCTCGCTTATTCCTTGTTCCAAAACGAGACAGCCCAAAGTTCAGAACAGTCATCGATTTATCGATTCTATTTTTTTTTATTGTCAATCATCCCTTCAAAATGTTAACAATCCAACAAATTTGATTAACACTTCAACCCCGAGTCTGGCTAATGACACTGGATCTGAAAGATGCCTACTGGCATGTTCCCATAGCCAACAGATACCAGAAATATCTAGCAATACCTTACTTAAACACAGCTGTAGTATTCCGCAGACTCCCATTTGGCCTCAACATAGCACCCAGAATTTTTACAAAACTAGTCAAACATGCCCTATTACCATTACGACAACAAGGGATCAACATCTTGTTCTATCTAGACGACTGGGTAATCACAGGAAATTCTCTCCAACAGTGCCAGGATCACACATTACTAGTCATTTAACATGTCACCAATTTAGGCTTCCATGTAAACCTCGAAAAATCAAACTTAGTACCGACACAAAGAGCAGCCTGGATAGGCCTCCTTTGGGACACTCAATCTCTCACCCTGCAACAGACGACATCAAATGCCAGACGGTTACAAGTAAAGTTATTCAGAACACTTCATGCAAAGACGATTACCAGACGTCTGTGGGAATCGTTAATAGGGTCGATAAATTGGGTTCAACTATCAGTCCCATTAGGCAGACTTCGACTGAAACGCTTGATCTGGCTAGGCAACAAGACTTTTCCAGTAACTCAACCTCATACTCTCATAACAATTCCTCAACAAATTCTCAAACTGCTAAGCTTTTGGATCAAACCAGAGACACTTTCTTCAACAGCCCACTGGTCAGATCCCCCTCCGTCTCTCTGGGTAGACACGGATGCAGCAGGAGCCCTAGGTTGGGGCTACCAGTCATCCGAGGGTCACCAGAACCAAGGTCACTCGACTTCCCTCAATCTCTATCACATAAATGCCAAGGAGCTAGTTGTTCCTCTATTCTTCCTCAAAGACCATGCACATACACTTCAACACAGAGCAATAGCATTTCGCATGGACAACACATCAGCCGTGTCCTGTATCAACAAACAAGGTTCCACGAAATCTCACACGCTCCTAAGGCTATCAGAGAAGATATTTTTCCTTGCTCTACAACATCAGATCACAGTTCAGGCAGTTTACCTTCCAGGCAAGGTGAATCTGTGGGCAGACGCCTTGTCTCGAGGGAAGAGCACACTAGTCGAATGGGCAATAACTCAACAGACCTTCGACAAACTGATAAAACCATTCCACCCACAGATAGACCTATTTGCTTCCCATCAGTCTACAAAACTCCCTCTGTTTCTGACCCGATGGCACAAGACCCAAGCGGGCGGACCAGATGCGTTCTCGGAAGTTTGGAACAAGTGGTCTTCGATTTACCTCTTTCCTCCCCCAGACACAACAGAGTTTTGCAACGACTTCGCTTATTTCAGGGTCAAGTGTGTCTCATAGCACCGATCTGGCCAACACAAGTGTGGTTCAATCAACTATCTCTATGGTGTCCAAATCCAATACCTCTTCCGATGTCATGTTTCCACTTAGAGCAGATTGGCAACCTGCAGACTTGTCTAAATTTTGCTTTATGGATATTTTCAAAGCTAAATGGATAAATTCTTATGATAAAGCCGTTCACGACAAATTAACCAAACAATTTACACCTTCCACAATTAGACAGTATGAGTCACATTGGAAACACTTTACAACGTGGATTGTCGAATCCAACCAACAAAGTGCCTCAGTAAGTTTAATTTTAAAGTACTTAAATTACCTTTTCGAAGACAAACACCTATCAGTCAACACACTTCGCAATCACCTCTCAGCCATTAAAGAACCATTCTATGACCTTACTGGCCTTAGACTTCCACCTAAAGACAAAGCAGGTTTTATTAAAGCTTGTTTTAGATTACGAGCTCCTGCGAGACAGATTCTACCTCAGTGGTCTCTAGACAAAGTGTTAAATCTATTAAGTAGTAGACCTTACACGGTCAACCCCTCTGATGACAAGCTCTTATCTAAATGTGTTTTCTTAATTTTGTTAGCAACAGCACATAGAGTGTCTGAACTTGCGGCCATGGCTAGATCTGCGAACTGCTTACAATTTAAAGAAGATATGAGTGCGGTTACACTCACACCAGCTCCTGATTTTATAGCCAAGAACGAAAGAGAAGATCATACGTTCTCACCTTTTGATATAATGGCCCTAAAACAAAAGAATATACATCACACACTATGCCCAGTGTTGGCTTTGTATAAGTATGTACAACTAACTACACCCATACACCCTTCTCATTTGTGGATCTCTTCACATGATAAATCAAGATTATCTAAACGTCAACTTGCTTCAATTCTAATGGACGTTATCAAAACAGCCGAACCGTCAGCAGTAGCAAGGGCCCATGATGTGAGAAAGTGGGCCACGACAGTCAGATTTCTTAACAATTACTCGATCCAAGACATTAAGCAAACAAGAGTCTGGTCATCTCACCACACATTTTTATCCAAATATCTTTCGGTTCATTTGAAGAGACCCACTGTGCAATGCATAGCCATGAGAATTGGTCATAAACCTAACTGATCTCTGTTTATTGCAATAATGCCATGTTTTATGTTACAAGTACGTGTGAGGTTCACCAAGTACTGACTTACTTTTAGGAGTTTTCGACAAAACAGAGGGGGGGGGGGGAGGAGTATGTTCCGAACTGGAGAACCTCTCACAAGTGTTGTTCAATGTTAGAATTAATAAGATTATAATCTCTAAGGGTTAATTTCTAATACAAGATATTAGATTAATAAATACACAAAATTCTTTTTTGGGGTGAGTTTAATAGGTATGAATAGATTTTCTTTTTTACAAATCATTCTAGTACTACAGTATGTACAATTCTTATGTGTTACAATATATAGTGGCTCTTTTATTAAATTTTACTGCATCCTTATCATTATCTACCTTTCTATTACTTCCTAAGGCTTAATTAGAAACTCTGCCTTTATATTTTACACTTTTTCTTAATTCTAGTTATTTAATTACAACAGCGCGAGCCGTTAGTTTTGGTTCTCTTCAGTCTTTAACGTTGAGCATGAGATGTCCCAACCACCGATCTTGGTATTCTTAGGCTCTCACGTCATTGACGGAGAGAACCATTACTAAATTACGGGTTTGACAACCCGAAGGGAAGGAAGGAAAACTAACTATTTAGTAATGGTTCCGTAGTCAATGACGTAAAGCGGCCCTCCCTCCTCCCCCTTCCCATGCACATGCGCAACTTTGTACTATAAAGGACGTATAACCCCAGCGTGTCCAGCTGGGAGACGCGTGCAAGGGAAGGACTGTATAACGGCGCGCTAATTGATTTAGTAAGACAACATTCATAGTTTCTAACCCTTACTCATAAAAAATTTCTTTCTTTTTCTAATGGTTACCTTTTTTAATGACGTTCCCTAGGAACTAAGTAAAGGGTTTCACCCTAGGATGTACTTTTTATATATTTGGGTCGCGTTATGCTTTCTCCGGGACCCTCACGGGGGTCACCGGGGAGCCCTTATATATATACTACAGCTAATTAAGGTGGTAGATGATTGGATGCAAATTCTAGAAGATGGTGATGTAATAGACGTGGTATATTGCGATTTTATGAAGGCCTTCGATAAGGTCCCACATAAAAGGTTAATAGAGAAAGTTAGAAGCTATAATATAGGGGAGAAATGTGTGAAATGGATAGAAGCCTTCCTGAAAGATCGGAGACAGAGGGTACTGGTGAATGGAATAGGCTCGGGGTGGAGGGAAATTACAAGTGGGGTACCTCAGGGATCTGTGTTGGGACCACTGCTGTTCGTTATATTTATCAACGACTTGCCTGAAGTTATAACTAATGGAAGTGAGGTATACCTGTATGTGGATGACACTAAACTGTATAGAAGAGTGAGGAGTAAGGAAGATATGGGTTTGCTTCAAGGAGATGTGGAGGGCATGAAGGGATGGTCTGAGCATTGGTTAATGCCTTTTCATCCAAAAAAATGCAAGTACATGCGGATTGGGACCAGCAAGATAGACAAGGTAGGATACAGTATGTATGAAGCGATGGAGGAAGTGAGTGCAGAAAAGGATATAGGAGTAGTGATAGACAATAAGTTAAATTTCTCAGAACATTTAGCGGAAAAGATAAACAAAGCCAATAGAATTGTAGGGCTGATAAGGAGGACATTTGTGTCACTTGACGAAGAAATCTTCAGGAATCTATATACAGCGCTGGTTAGGCCGCACCTGGAATATGCAAACCAGGTGTGGGCTCCATATATGGTAAAGGATATAGAAGCAGTGGAGAAAGTGCAGAGGAGAGCTAGCAAGCTGGTACCAACGTTGAAGAACGCGGGCTATGAGCAGAGGTTGAGGACACTGGGGCTTCCGACACTGGCATATAGGAGAAAGAGAGGGGATATGATAGAGACTTTTAAGATAGTGTCAGGAAAGTACGATGAGGATGTGTGTGGAGGTATCTTCTTGATGCGGGAGGGAACAAGAACGAGAGGACACTCTAAGAAAATTTACAAAGAAAGAAATAGGCTTGAGAAGGCAAAGAACTCATTTTGTGATAGAGTGGTAAATGAGTGGAACGCACTGCCCCAGTATGTAGTCGATTCCGAATCAATAAGGGAGTTTGAAAGTAATCTTGATAAAGCATGGGGAAGACAAGATTTGAAGTTTGATTATAAAACAAAAATACAGAATAGTAAAAATGTTGCGTCTGCTACCGCTGCCGCCAACACCGTGAACGACCGCAGCAGTGCAAGTACTGGTACTGAGCTGGATACACAGGCATAGTTTGCCTTTTTCCAGAGGATCTACTGTAAGAAACTGTAAGATAAGGCTCTCACGTCATTGACTACGGAACCATTACTAAATAATTAGTTTTCCTTCCTTCCCTTCGGGTTGTCAAACCCGTAATATAGGCTAAGGTCGGACATTGTTATTGTTGTGTCGAAGATTCCCGCACTTGTGCAGCCAGGACGCTTGACGTGTGTATTAGGATTTGCCGGCGCTACTGGCTGAAAACGGAGACTGGAGATCGGAGAATGGCGAGAATTTGGCCCAGTGTGATACCCGCTTCAGCAAGACTGGTAATATGGTGCTTCCAAATGAGAGCAGAAGAAAAAGAGACACCAAGAATATTGAGAGAAGATGAAGGATTGATTTTTGTATTGTTGAAGAATAAGGGATAGTCCAATGGGAGTTCAGGACAGGTAGATAGCTGGAGAAATTGGGTTTTGGAAGCATTAAAGGCAACAAGATTTTCTCTGCCCCAATGTTGTTGTGGTTGTGGTTGTTGTTGTTGTTGTTGTTCCCTAAGCTGCCTGGCCAAACAGCCCCAAGTCCCTGAGGAAGGCCATGGCCGCGATCGGGCTTTCCCACAGAGCTCTCATTGAGTGTAGATTGTGTTGTTGGCGTAAGTGGTTGTGTGAAATGCAGTCTTCTATGATGTGTTTGATGGTATGGGGTGATGTGTTACATCCTGGGCAGGTGTCGACGACGGAGTCATCCAGTCTCTTCTGATAGCTCAGAAGAGCCGGATGGTGTCCGCATCTCAGCCTGGCCAGGTGGACTCTGTCCTCGCGAGGAAAGGAGGATTCGGAAGGATGGATTTCGGGAGGTCGTGCTTGCAGCTGCGTGTTGTCTATGAGTGAGTGGATGGATCGGCGAGAGATATGAGTATGGATGTGCTTCTGGAAGTTGGTTTGGGGTGGGCAGGGAGGGAAAGAGGACAGTATTTGTGTGTGATACCGTGTGCTGGGTGTTGTCTTGATATTTCTTGGTGTCTGTGGGTGTGTTGCCATGTAGTGTAGTGGGTGGTTTTGGTTCGTAGAGGCTGCTGCCAGAAATTGAGTGCCTCTCATGTCCAGATGGTCTTTGACTTTGAGGATTTTGGTTTCTTGATGTAGATGATCTGTGAGTGTAGTAGCTGTGCAGCCTGTAATGATTTTTAGGGCTTTGTTTTGAATAGTCTGTAAGGTCTTGTGATGTGTTTCAGCTAGGTTAGAAGCCCAGGCTGGGCTTGCATATTCCATCACTGATCTTATGTATTGTTTATAAACTGTGGTGGTGGTTTCTTTGTTGTGTCCAAATTTTGTGTGAGCAAGTGACCTGAGGGCGTTAAGTCTGGGTGTCAGTTTCTTTTTTGTGTTTGTGATGTGCTGTTTGAATGTCATATGAGTATCATATGTTACTCCTAGGATTTTGGGTGAGTGTGTATATGTTAGGGGTGTGTTGTTTATGGTGAGTCGAGGGATGTATTCGTGTTCTCCTGTCCAGCTTGTGAGCAGGGTTGCGGTGGATTGCTCCAATTGGAAATAGTAGTTAGATCAGAAGATAAGTATTCTATGGCTTCATTACGTTTGTTTTTGAGGGATTGCTGGCTAGGGCGTTCTGGAAAACTAATTGAGTAGTGCAAGGTAGAATCGTCCGCGTATGAATGGATGGGACTGGATGTACAGTTGAGAAGATCATTTATGAAAATTAGAAAGAGAATAAGAGATAGGACAGAGCCCTGGGGAACACCGGAGTTGATAGAATGAGGAAGTGAGCGATGGCCATCCACAGCCACAGCAATGGAAAGGCTGGAAAGGAAATTAGAGACAAAGACACAGATGGAGGGATAGAAGCCGATGAAGGGTAGTTTAGAAATTAAAGATTTGTGCCCGACTCTATCGAAGGCCTTCGATCTGTCTAGTGCAATAAAAAAAGGTCTCACCGAAGTTCCGAAAGGAGGATGACCAAGAGTTAGAAAGATATGAAAGAAGATCGACAGTGAGTGAGGTTTGGCATCCTTTACCCAACCTTAGCCATTTGTGTCTGTCTCTTTTACGGTCCTACTTTTCCTTCTGGGTGCAGGGGGCTAGGAATCCTCCTCCCTTTGTAAATTTCACGTTCTCGACGAGACAGAGAAAGAGGCGAGGAAATGCGAAAGTGGTCCCGGACCCTAAGAATTGAAATTTTAAATATTGTTTCTGTTCGGGCTCTGTCTCGAGTTGGCCACCCCCAGCTATGGGATATGTGCCTGAGTATATACAGTACACACATTAAATACATATTATTATTATGAAAAATAGTTTAACCAGACAACTGAATTTCAGGTAAAACTTTAAACAGATTAGGATACACAGATACAAAAAATCCATATCGTAATGGATTATGGCATTCTAGATAAACTTGTGAGTAAAGTTATAGTTCCTTATCTGGAGATCTAGATAACAGTGATAGCGGTATGTGACATGACAGTAACAAGACTAAGGTTTTGGCTTGTTTTTTGCAAGCTTTACATTTTCATTAAAATGCAACAGGTTAATGTTTTTATATATCGTAGAGTATAGTAGTTTTAATATAGTAAATTCTTCTATATAATTTAGCTATATACAGTCAGGTCTCGATATACACGGTTAATTCTTACCGTGTACGTGCCGTTTATATCAAAACCGTGTTTTAGAAATAACAGGCCTTATGGGTTAATTAATTCGTTCCAGCCACTTTCCCAAAATCTCCCTTTTGACCCTTTTTGCCTACCTTCAGCTGACTTATATTACATTATACCACCCAACCCCAAAAGGAGTTGAAATAGGGGAGCTAACCCCCCGCCAAAGGCGGCTTTCTAGGGCTTTTCCTAGCTGATGCTGAGAGGATTGGGTTCTAGTCATGTGGTGATGGGCTGGTCTATCAGAGTGAGAGCTGAGCAATCTCTGCCATACCCATAGCTTACTCTGACTGTTCCTTTTACTTATATATTTTCTAGATCTCAAGTGACGGCGTCTTTTCCGTGGATTGACCTCCCTACTGCCAACCTAGAAGTTGGCAGATTGGGAGCCAAAGCGTCACATTTTTCCCTTGCTCCTCATAGTTCCGGGTAGATGGGACTCGATAGCCTTGGCGGGCAACCCATCTAGGGAAATAAACCCTAAACAAATCACCGATGGGCGGCATGCTAATCGGTGCCACTTACACGTGGCGATCTTTGTAACAGATAACAGACAGATAACCTTCCCTTCATAATTGCTGAGGGGCACAGGGCCTTGAGTGGGGCTTTGGTTTCCCGGGCATTTCCGTACCCTCCTCAGCTCCCTGCCTTGGAGTGGCTTTGGTCAACCAGGCTTTGTTAGTGGTAAGCAGGGAGGGTTTTGTGGGGGCGCTCGTTTATGGCCTTGGCCTTGCTCGGGACCTTGGGGTTGTTCGGCCAGACAGCCTGGGGAACAACAACAACAACATTATACCACCAACATCATATATGACATAACATAGAATACATTAAGCATCAATACAAACTGTTTTGTACATGTAACTGACCTTTTTGTGTGGATCGATGTGTTGACGTTCGGTAGATATTCCCACCGCTGCACTCCCTCCCCCCGCCCTGTCCTGGCCCCAACCCCGACCCCATCACTGTGATGAAGTTGATGGGCCTTGTGCTACAGCTTGCACATCAGCCCCTCCAGGTCCCCCAGCATGTGCATCGTCCATATTTAAACCAGAGAACACAGACCCCTGGGGGTTAGGGAATAGAATATGCCCCACGTGCCTTCTGCGTGTCGTAAGAGGCGACTAAAGAGGTTGGGTCGGTGGGCTTGCGACCCCCACCCGGAAAAAAATATCTAAGCAAAGAAAAACGAACGAACAGCCTCGGATGCGGACGGAACCTACGTTGACGAACCACGACCGACTAAGGACATACCTTCGGACATTCTGAGAATGGCTACGTGGAATGTTAGTGGCATGAATGATGGCACAAAAGAGAGAGAGGTTCTGGAAGTGTTAGTGAATGCCAGGCTGGATGTACAGTATGTGGAATGACAGAGACCAAATGGAAAGGTTCAGATGTGAGAGAGTGGGAGTGTGGAATGGGTGTGTGTGCTGGAGTGAGTGAAGGAACAGCGAGAGAACGTGCATGTTTGTTTGTAAGTAGCAAATGGAAGGAATGTGTAAGAGAGTATGGGTCTGTGGGTTCAAGGATTGTGTGGGTGAGAATGAAAGTAGGAATACAAACGTGGGTGATTGTATGCGTGTATGCCCCGACAGAGGATATACTTGAAAGAAAGAAAGAGGAGTTCTGGATGAATGTGGAGGCGTGCCTGGAGAAGTTTGACAAGAACGAAAGAATATTTCTGATTGGGGATATGAATGGTAAGGTGGGTGATAGGAAAGTTGAGGGAGTGGTGAGAGGGTGGGGGGTACCATCAGAGGTGAATGGGAATGGTAGTGCACTTGTGGACATATGTGTGGGGAGAAGGCTGTGGATAGCCAACACCTTCTCCCGACACAGAATGATCCACAGGTACACGTGGAAACGGATGTTGACGATGAAGGATAAGACAGTGGTGGAACGAAAGTCATTGACTGATTATGTATGTGTGGATGAACGAATGAAGAAATCTGTGATGGATGCTAGGGTGTATAGGGGTATTGGAGGGGGTCTGTCTGATCATTATGTATTGGTAGCTAAGGTTAGGATACAAATGAAGTGGGTGAGGAGAGCTGGAGGGAGGCGAGAGGAGGGTGGAATGGTGAGGAGGGTGGAATGGTGAGGAGGGTGGAGAGGTTGCAGGAGGAGGAAGTCAGGGAGGAGTACAGGAGAGCAGTGGAAAGACGACTAGGTGGGTTCGACCTGGAAGTTATGGAGGAAGTGGAGGAGATGAGCAAGGTGTTTAAGGATGAGATCTGTGCAGCATGTGAGGAGGTGTGTGGAGTGAGGAGAAGAGGGAGGGGAGTGAAAGGTACTGCATGGTGGACAGAAGAGGTAAGAATAGCTGTGGAAGAAAAGAAGAAAGCATATAGAGAGTGGTTGGGTAGTAGACGGAATGAAGATTTCGAGAGACAGAAACGAGCGAGGTACGTGGAGAGTAAGAGGGTGGTGAAGAGAGTAGTGAAGGAAAGTAAGAGAAGAGTAGATGAGGAATTTGGAAGGAATCTGAGTGTAAAATGGAGGGAGAGTAAGAAACTGTTCTGGAAAGAAGTCAAGAAAGTTAGGGAAGGTAGCAAGGGAAACAGTAAGGGTGTGAAAGATAAGAATGGGAGAATGCTAGCCGAGAAGCAAGAGAGAGTCGAAAGATGGAGGGAGTACTTCAGTGAGTTGCTAAATGTAAGGAATGAAGAGCCAGCAAACATAGCTGGATATGGTATGGGAGGGAGAAAAAGAGAAGTAGTGGAGGAGGAGGTGGGGATCAGGAGGTCAGAAGTGTGGGAAGCCATGAAAAGAGTGAAGTTGGGGAAAGCACCAGGAACAGATGGAGTGTGTGGGGAAATGTTGAGGTATGGTGGTGAGATAGTGATAGAATGGGTACCGGTATGGAAAATGTGCAAACTAGCATGGGAGAAGGGGAGTGCACCCGATGACTGGAAGACTGGCATAATAGTCCCCCTATATAAGGGCAAAGGGAAAAGAGGAGTGTGTGGTAACCACCGAGGAATATGTCTTCTAAGCGTAGTAGGGAAGGCATACAGTAGGGTAGTGATTGAGAGAGTGAGAGTGAGAACGGAGAAATGGATAGGCGACGAGCAGGGAGATTTTAGGAAGGGAAGAGGATGTGTAGATCAGATTTTTACCCTGAATTGTGTTGTGAAGTATCTGGAGAAGAAACAAAAGGTGTATGTTGCCTTTATGGACTTGGAGAAGGCCTCTGACAGAGTGGATAGAGAAGGTTTGTGGAAAGTACTTAGAATATATGGAGTAGAGGGCAAGTTGCTGAAAGCAGTGAAGAGCATGTATGAGGGTGCAAAGGCGGCAGTACGTGTGGAGAGTGAGCAGAGCGAGTTCTTTGACCTGAATGTTGGTTTGAAACAGGGGTGTGTGATGTCCCTGTGGTTGTTTACTGTATACTGTATATGGATGGAGTCATGAAAGAAATACTATCAAGAGCAGTGGATGTTGGTGTATCACTGAAAAGGGAGGGAATTGAGTGGAAGCTACCTATACTGCTGTTTGCGGATGATACAGTTCTGATGAGTGATAATGAATGGGAGTTGCAGGGTCTGGTAAATGAGTTTGGAACAGTGTGCGAAAAACGGAATTTGAAGGTAAATGCGGGGAAGAGCAAGGTTATGGTCTTCGAAAGGGGTGAAGTCACAGAGTGTGAGGTGAAGCTGAACGGTCAGGCTATGAAGATCGTCAACTCTTTTAAGTATCTGGGCAGTGTGTTGAGTAAAGATGGGACTATGGATGAAGAAGTGCGGGAGAGGGTTGTAGGAACGCTAAAAGCAGTAACAAGAAATAGGGTGGTCAGTATGGAAGTGAAGAAGTCCTTGCATGACAGTGTGGTAATCCCGACACTGACTTACGGAAGCGAAGCATGGACGTTGGTTGAGAGACTCACACCAAGAGTGAGAGCAGTGGAAATAAATTACTTAAGTGCATGCGGAGTTACATGGAGGGATAGACAGACTAATGAGGAAGTAAGAAGGAGGTGTGGTGTGGAGGTAGATGTGCTGGAAAGTGTGAAAAGGAACAACTTGAGATGGTTCGGCCATATGGAACGTATGGAAAGCGAGAGAATGACTAAGAGGGTGTACGAGAGCGAGGTGGAGGGACAGAGAGGGAGAGGTAGACCAAATGAGAGGTGGAAGGATGGAGTGAGGAAGTACATGAACGAAGGCGGTGCTGGTTGGGGGGAGGGGCGTCGACTGACTGGGGACAGAGGTGCATGGGGGCGGTTCGTTCGTGGCCACCCCTTCGGGGATCACGGCATCAGGCAATAGATAGATAGATAGAACACAGAAATATTGTCTATCATATAATTATCATTGTCGGGGGCACTCCCTCCTTCCCCCCTCCCTTTATTATGGTTCAATAGATCAAAAAGTAGAGAAGTTATGACCCTTATTGAGAATGAAAAACTATCAAACAAACTTAAAAGTGTACGGTATGTTATTTGGTCTCTATATAATCTGTGAATCATTTCTGATATGATGGATTTAAAGAAAACATTGTTCCACCAACTCAACTTAACCGCGGTGATCGACCTATGTAAACATGACGACCGTACGCCCGGACACTACATCCATCCCAAAACCAGTTTAAAATCTCATTCCCCATCATTGTTTAGACACACTTTTAAGGCGAAAATATACCATGAAAAACATAAAATAAAATCAAATAAATAAAGGGAAATCCGACGGTCGGAGGGTCACACCAATTAGTTCAGTGTATCTGGAGAAGATGGGGGAATATCTTTTGTTGACTATCTTATTTATCTATATGTGCTGGAAGGATAATGTATTTTTAAATTTCATCGCATTAGAAATTATTCATAGATTACACAAGAGCACCGCAAACGGGTGCATAATACGGCCGTGAGCAAGACTTGTCGCATGACATACAATCTTATAGTAGGCCTATTCGGTAAAGAAATATTGAAAGTTAACCCATACGCTGCTGTCAGTGAAATTTGGTGGTAGCGCCCCAAGATTTTTTGGTAAACAGCTGAAAATCAAACTCATCCAAGGTCTCTCAGTAGTGAAGCTATGTTATAAGTTTGATCAAAATCAGTGAAAAAAATAAAGCCGCTAGAGCGATGATAAGGAAAGTTAACGGACGGACGGAGGGTATACGATGATACGTCCCATCGACGATGGCCATACAAAAACGTCCAAATAAGACATAGTTATGTTAATGTATAAGGGAGATATATAGATGCATTAGATAGATAGATAGAGAGTTGCTAGGTCCAAGCGATCGATAAAATACGAACATATAAGAGACACTTAAGTTTCTGAAAAGACAAAGGAGAAATTTGTATTGACTCTTTTTAATTTTATTATTTTTGTGTTGGAAGGATAATATTGTTTTCAATTCCATCGTATTAGAAATGATTCATAGATTAAAAATAGACCAAATAATCTATCTATCTATTGCCGGACGCCGTAATCCCCGAAGGGGTGGCCACGAACGAAACGGCCCAATGCACCTCTGTTCCCAGTCAGTCGACGCCCCTCCTCCCATCCAGCACCGCCTTCACTCATATAGGCCTACTTCTTAATGCCATCCTTTCACCTCTCATTTGGTCTACCTCTCCCTCTCTGTCCTTCCACCTCACTCTCGTACACTCTCTTAGTCATTCTCTCGCTTCCCATACGTTCTACATGGCCGAACCATCTCAAGGTGTTCCTTTTCACACTTTCCAGCACATCTACATCCACACCACACCTCTCCCGTACTTCCTCCTTCGTCTGTCTATCCCTCCATGAGACTCCACACGCACTTCTCAAGTAACTCATTTTTCCACACCTCTCACTCTTGGTTTGAGTCTCTTCACCAACGTCCATGCTTCGCTCCCGTAAGTCAATGTCGGGATTACCACACTGTCATGCAAAGACTTCTTTACTTCCATGCTGACCAAATAAAACATACTGTAGTTATATTTATATACAGTATAAGGGAGATAGATGCATTAGATCAGTGGTTCTTAACCTGCCCTGGGGGGGCGCACCCACCTAGGGGGGCGTTTGACAATGCTAGGGGGGGCGTGAGGTAATCAAAGTTCAAAATAGGGATAGGCCATTCAAATGCATACAGGGTAATCACAGATATATATAAATAAGAAACTTTGATAGCAAAAATTCACAACCGTCATTCCGAGCAACCACATGTAGTGTTGACATAAAACCATTAATCAGTTTTAATCCTTGCATGTAACTAATCATTTATATATACAGTACCTAGGCTTGGGCCGCCACCCCACCCGTGTATGATCCTGACTTTTCCGTGTTGTGGCCGACTTTGGAACTTTTGGGGTTACTGTGTCCAAACGAATCCGTGTAGGCCTATAAAAAAACGCGTGTATATCGAGACCTGACTGTACAGTAATGAACAAGGCCACTTGGATTAGATACCGGAGATGGAATGCTACAGCATAATAAAAAAAATAGTAAACAGCTTTATCAAATGCTTAACATACTCTTCACATTACAGTACAGTATATTCATATAGCTATACAATATATACCGTATATACAGCATATAGGGTACCTGTATATATACTGGTACAGTATTGTATACTGTACTGTATAGCTATACAGTATACTGTACACAGTACTGCAAATTACTTCAAAGCAATAAACTGCAATCGGATTACCATACTTTTTTTTTCAATTATATCATTAAGCAGCATTCAGTAGGTCAATTCTAAAGAGAGAGTTTGACTTGAATGTCACACTTTAAAGGGCACAGTTTACAGATGTTAGTTTGGCATAGAGAAGATATTAGTAAAGCTTAGTAGTACACTTGTAATAGACAATGACAAATATATCTGCTTGTTGCACATTATATAAGCTATATACTGTATAGGCTACCGGTGAGTTAGATAGACAGGTATCCCCCACACAATGCAATTAAATAGAAGCGGTTAGAAGCATGACACATAGAAACAAATACCGGTAAGTATTAAATACCGGTACCTGCTACTACATTTACGGTACCTGTAACATATATTAAGACCACTTCATGCTAAGTTCCTCCCCACCTTATTCTAATCTTATACAGTAGCTATGTACACATACATTTTTCATACACAGCGAACTACTATACAGTTTCCAGTATATTTGGCAAGTGCTTGACAATGCTGGGTTGTTAAGATGATAGCCAGGGTGGGTGGGAATCTGTAGTATACTGTAATTGGCAGATTACCAATTAATTGTAAGCAAATCTTCGCGTGTGGTTTGAAAACAGGAAAGGTGCGGCCATAAAGTATACTGTACCTTCATCCTGTCTTTTGGTAACTCAAGTCTATTATAGTCTTTTCTTTTTTAAACTTGGTTTTAACTAGCTCGCTTTGGGCTAAAGAATTCTATTTTGAGATGTTTGGCTGATGATAGCTAATGTGTACAGTATATATTTCTTGTGTTTGTTTGTGCAACTGAGAGGGTGGATGTGACTTGTTAGCCTTGGTCAGCAACCCATCTAAGGGAGACAACCCTACACAATCCGGGTAGACAGGACTTGGCAGCTGTGGATGGCAACCTGTCTAGGGGAGCAAACCCCACACAAACTGCCTGCTGCCTTGCAGGCTAAGCCCCTTTGGACAAAGGCTAGGTCCACAGCCAAAAACTGTGGTTGGGGGCTAGCTAGAGCAGGCATCCCACGTTAAACATGCTTCAAACTCGCCCAATGGCAGCTCGCCGTCGTGGAGGGACCTACCTCAGGACCAGCTCTGGCCGCCTGGGGGTGCACCCTGGTCAGGAGGACCTAGAGGGTATAGGGCACAGGGGCCCGAACCCGGAGGTAGCGCGCCGGGAGGCTGCCCTATCACTAGGCGCATAATACCGGGCCAGGCGTAGTGCCGTGTGCGCGCACAGATTACGTCCCCCCCTATTAATATCTTGGGATGGCCTCTGGGTGACACTGCCCGGGGTTGCCTGGACCTGGATACCTGGGGATAGTGACCTTCAACGTTGGCAAAATACCAATCATGACAAAAACCAAAAGAGAAAATGCAAGTCTGTTGATACAAAATCGCAAAAGGACACTACCCCCAAGTTCAGGTTCGGAAGTGTGAATGTTGGAACTATGAAAAGAAGGACAGGTGAGACTGCGGAGATGCTAGAGAGAGGCTGAGTGGATGTATGTTGTGCCCAGGAAGCCCGGTGGAAAGAGGGGAGTGCAAGGTGGATTACGGGAAAAAATTAAAGATTCTAGTTCATATGGAAGGGAAACGAACATGGTACAGGAGGGGTGGGTTTCCTGGTGGCAGAGAGGTGGGCAGATTGTGTGATAGAAGTTAAAAGGTTTAATGGAAAACTGATTTTTACTAAGAATGAAAGTTGGGGTGAGAGTCATAGATATTATATCAGCATATGCCCCCCCAAGCAGGTTTAGGTAGAGATGTCAAAGAACAGTTCTGAAATTAATTACTAGGAGTGGTTGTTGGATGCAAGGAAGGGGAGGCAGTAATTGTGGGAGGAGACTTGAATGGGCATGTCGGGGCAGGTGTCGACGGATATGAGGGCGTGCACGCACTGCACGGAGGACAAGGTTATGGCCGAAGGAACCTGGGAGGTGAATACATACTGGAGCACTGTGCTGCCACAAGGATGGTGGTGTGTAATACTATGTTTAGGAAGAGGATGAGCTATCTGATAACATATGAATCAGGTGGCTCCAGTAGTCAGATGGACTACTTCCTGATCAGCAAATCTGACACGAAATGGGTTAGAGACACTAAAATCATTATAATGTAAAACTTACAAAATAGGTGAAGAATGTATCCCCCAACACAAACTCCTAGTGTGTGATATGTGCCTAAGTAGAGTTCCTGTTAGAAAGAAAGTTCATTTGCCAAGAAGGAAAGTATGGTTGTCGGAAAAAGAGGAGTACAGAGACAGATTTCACAACGCAAGCCCGGTCTGGGCTTCTAACCTAGCTGAAACACATCATAAGACCTTACAGACTATTCAAAATAAAGCCCTAAAAATCATCACAGGCTGCACAGCTACTACACCTACAGATCACCTACATCAAGAAACCAAAGTCCTCAAAGTCAAAGACTATCTGAACATGAGAGGCACTCAATTCCTGGCAGCAGCCTCCACGAACCAACACCACCCACTACACTACATGGCAACACACCCACAGACACCAAGAAATATCAAAACAACACCCAGCACACGCTATCACACACAAATACCATCTTCTCTCTCTCCCTGCCCACCCCAAACCAGCTTCCGGAAGCACATCCATATTCATATCTCTCGCCGTTCCATCCACTCACTCATAGAAAACACGCAGCTGCAGGCACGACCTCCCGAAATCTATCCTTCTGAATCCTCCCTTCCTCGCGAGGACAGATTTCACCTGGCCAGGCTGAGATGCGGACACCATCCAGCTCTCTCTCAGAAAAGACTGTATGACTCCGTCGTCGACACCTGCCTAGGTTGTAACACAGCACCCCATACCATTAACCCCTTATTGGCGGTGCTCGACTTAAGTCGTGCACCAATTTGCAGCAAGTTAGGAGCATTATTAAGGCTTTTAAAGGGTTAAAATAGAGTGCAAATGGCCGGGAGCGCAGCGGGCCAGACAGCCGACTCCCAGGGCTTACCGCCGCCCATTAACTCATGTTCCCTGTGTTCTCGAGAGGCCGGCAGTGTAGCCAGTAGTGAGCATAGCTGGGAAAAATATACCGCTATACGCTAAACTCCCACGTTCGTGGCACCACTGCAAGAGAACCACGAGTGCTACGTAGCTCGTTCTGGTCTCATTTTGAAGCTTTTAGCGCCTAGTTTTTTGCTGAATAAATTTCTTTTCATGCAGATACTTGATTGATCATTCAGGAGGGCCTGAATATGCCCAAATGAGCCCAAAACACCCCGCTAGACAAGGGTTAAACACATCATAGAAGACTGCATTTCACATAACCACTTACGCAAATAACACAATCTACACTCCTTGAGGCAAGCCCGACCATGGCCATGGCCTTCCTTAGGGACTTGGGGCTGTTCGGCCAGGCAGCTCAGGGAACAACAACAACAAATAACAAATTGGTGGAAATTGAAAGAAGAATGGGTGCTAGTCCAGATGATGTTGATAGCAAATGGAATTTTATAGAACGCAGCTTCCTCAAAGGGGCCACCTAGACATAAGTTCTCCTGGTCGTGGAACAATGATGTCGAAGCTGCAGTCAGAGAGAAGAAGAGATGTTTTAAAATATGGAAGGAAGGTGGCAGCAAGGAAGAATACCTGTCCGCCAAACGCAATGCTAGAAGAGCGATCTACAGGGCAAAGAAAACCATACAGGATAGCGTGATAGAAAAAGTTTGCAGCACTAATAATACCATTGGGGTTTATAAATTAGCCAAGAATGTGAGGAACTGTAGTCAGGATGTCGTGGCTGGGAGATGCATAAATAAAGACAGTGGCATGATTGTTTACACTATCTATCTATCTATCTATCTATATGCTCAGGCCCAATCCCCACCTTTCCTATTTGTTTTTATTTATTTTTTATTACACAGAAAACAAAATCAGAGAGGCATGGAAGTAGCATTATGAAAGACTGCTTAATTTGGAGTTTGAATAGACCAGATAACAGCTGAGCACTGCAGTCCCAGTACAAGGCCCTCCGCCTTTGATAGGGTATGACGCTGTTAAAAGTGCTATAGATAACATGAAGTCCGGGGAAAGCCGCTGGGAGCTCCAGCATTGTCGCTGAGATGCTAAATGCAGCTGGAGATATTGGGGTAAAATTGGTCATGGAACTGATTACTGCTATCATAAAGGAGGAAAAAATTCCTGATGCATGGCAGAAAAGTGTGATAGTAAATATATACAAAGGCAAGGGCAACTCCTTAGACAGGGGAAATTATAGGGGTTTGAAAATGCTCGATCAAGTCATGAAAGTCAGTGAAAGGGTCTTTGAATGCATGATCAGGGAAAGTGTTGCCATAAGCGATATGCAGTTGGATTTATGCCGGGACGTGGCACAACTGATGCTATCTTCATTCTTAGGCAAATGCAGGAGAGGTTCTTAGAGAAAAACAGGGAGTTATACCTAGTTTTTGTAGATCTGGAGAAGGCCTTTGACCGGGTGCCCAGGGAAGTAATGCAGTGGGCTATGAGAAAGCTTGGAGAGGAGGAGTGGCTGGTGCGTGTGATAATGAGAATGTATGAGGGGTCACGGGCAGCAGTTAGAGTGAATGGGGGCCTGAGCAAAGAGTTCCCAGTGAAGGTTGGAGTTTACCAAGGTTCAATGCTGAGCCCATTACTGTTTGTTTTGGTCCTGGAGGTTTTGTCAAGGGACTTTAGGACAGGACCCCCATGGGAGCTGTTATATGCAGATGATCTGGTTCTTATCGTAAATAGTGCGCAGGAAGCAGAGGCAAAGTTTAAAAGATGGAGGGAGGGCATGGCAAACAAGAGTCTAAGAGTTAACATAGATAAAACAAAGGTCACGAATAGTGGAGTAGGGCGTGGAACTATGAAGAGAAGTGGCGACTATCCATGCGCAGAATGCGGGAAGGGGGATGGGAAGTAACTCAATTCAATGTTGCGTCTGTAGTGACTGGGTACACAAGAGATGTAATGGAGCTAGAGGACCTTTGACAAGAATCATAGACTTTGAATGTGCAGTGTGCAAGGGAGATCTTGTGTTAAATGACCCGCCTGTCAGTGTTGTTGTTGTTGCTGTTCCCCAAGCTGCCTGGCCGAACAGCCCCAAGGCCCCGAGCAAGGCCAAGGCCATAACCGAGCGCCCCCACAGAACCCTCCCTGCCGACCACAATAAAGCCTGGGTGACCGAAGCCACTCCATGGTGGGGAGCTGAGGAAACGCCCGGGAAACCAAAGCCCCACCCAGGGCCCTGTGCCCCTCAGCAATTATGAAGAGAAAGTTGGGGGCAAAGGAAAAATGCGACGCTTTGGCTTCCAATCTTGGTAGATTGGGAGGTCAATCCACGGAAGAGACGCCGTCATTTGAGATCTAGAAAATATATAAGTAAAAGGAACAGTCAGATTAAGCTATGGGTATGGCAGAGATCGCTCAGTTCTCACTCTGATAGACCAGCCCATCACCACATGACTAGAACCCAATCCTCTCAGCAACAGCTAGGAAAGGCCCTAGAAAGCCACCTTTGGCGGAGGGATAGATCCCCTATTTCAACCCCTTTCGGGGTTGGGCACCCGCCTGTCAGTGTTGATTTCAATAGTGTAATGCTGGAGTGTGTGAATAAGTTCTTCTACCTTGGCGATATGGTTTCCGCCAGAGGTGGCGCTGAAGCTTGCTCCATTGCTAGAGTCAAAAGTGGCTGGGGAAAGTTTAGAGAGCTATTGCCACTCTTGACCATGAGAGGGCTTCCACCCCACCTTAAAGGGAAGGTGTATACCTTATGTGTTAGGAGCACGATGACCTATGCCTCGGAGACATGGCCGGTTAAAGCGGAGGATATCAATAGAATGGAACGGAATGAGAAGAGAATGGCGAGGTTGATGTGTGGGGTTAATCTCGGGGACGGGGTATCGAGCGAAGAATTAAGAAGGCGTCTGGGTATTAGGAGTGTCAGTGAAGTGATGCGCATGAGCCGACTTGGTTGGTTTGGATACGTGGAGAGGATGGATGATCAGAGCTGGGTGAAGAAATGCCGGACTGTGAACGTGGGGGTAGCTGTGCGTAGGGGTGGACCTAGAATTATGTGGGCTTGGGTACTCCGGTCTGATCTCAATATAAAGAACTTGACAACAGAGGCAGCCCTTGACAGGGCCGTAGTGATGTTATTCGGACACAGTACCATCAGCTAATCACCTCAAGTAGAGTTCTCCAGCCCAAATCGATCAAGCACAAATTTGTCAGGTTAAAAAAATATATACCAGTACCGTACTCTAGTGAGGTACCGGTACCTGTCCTTCAGAACTGTGACTGCCCACTGGAGGACTGACTTGGGGTAGCTACAACCAGGCTGATTCATGCTTACATTGATGTACCTTTACTTTGACTTTGTAAAATGTTGAGGTGCAGGTCTTTAAACAACAATATATTAATTAGCGTAAGTGATATGCGTAACTTGAGTAGCCTATTACAGTAATTGAACAAGAAATCGGTCATAACTTTTAAGACATTTGGTTATGCAATGGTTAGGGTTAGGGATACTGTACTGTACAGTATTAAAAAATTTCCAAGAAATGTTCAACATGCTATAGCAAGTACGATAGAAGATGAAGCTTATAATAGAAGAACAAGCAACAATTCCAAGTTATATAGATAAGAATAACATGCTGCAAACTTCACTATGTATTAAACCAGCCAACTACAGCACTCTGCAGTAATAAAGGGGTTTACCTACATACCTGCAAGTAAAAATCATACTGGTAATTCAATTATGAACTGTGTCAAGACATATAGCCTACCATACTCTACACTATTTAATGGTTGATGTCAAATATCATTCCATTCTGTGATTTGAGTTTTATCTCTAGTTGATTAAGAAATGCAATATTTTTCATTTCAACAGAATCTTTCCCCTGAAAGTTAGTACATAGGCTACTGTACATACCGGCACTGTACATAAATCAGACACTTATTCCATCCCTTGAAATATAATCAACAGGATGCCAGTAAGGATAGCCTATATGGCCATGTATTTTTTTAGAAAAGCTACAGTATATGTCAAACTGAAACCATATAAACCGGTACTTCTTATGGATCACTCAGTCTTTAAATTACTGTAAATATATACCAGTACTTATAGTACTACAATTATGTGTACTGTACTGTAAATTCCATAAAAAAATTAAAGAGTTAAGCTTTCTTTAAAGTGCTCAGCAGATCATCCAGAGAGCCAGGAGAGAAAGGTCATCAAATTTGAAAGTACCTGTACCCGGTACCAGTATATAAGACTTTTGACTCTGACTTTACACTACGGTACCGGTACCTAGAGTTGTCTACAGGAAGTTCTATAATTTTAGCAGTGCCATGTAGTACACATTTAACTAATAGCAACATTTACATTTAACAGAATTATGCTGTGTTCTGTATTTTTGTTAACCCCTCTGCTACCAGTTCTCTATTTCATCATTAAAATGCTATAGGCCTAAATAAATAATTTGGTGTTGGAATATAATCAAGTGAACATTGGTTTACAAGGCAAATCTGTATACATTCCTTATAGCCTACAGTAGTTGAAGAACACTATGGCTAAAATGTATGGTAGCGAAGCTATGCAACATAAAAGCTAAGGTTAACCCAGGAACTGCGACGTTCTTTACGGAAGGAAAGTATTTAAAGTACCGGTACCGGTATTTAACCCCCGCCGAATGGCGATTTAAACCTTCCCGCGATTGCTGCAACCGGATGTTTCATTGAATTCTCAGGATTTTGGCGGGATTATATATACGCGAAAAAATTACCTAACCTAAGTTATATATATAACCAACGGCAGTACTCGTTATTATCTTGTGATGGGTGAAGACTTGAAGTATCTAAACCAAGTGGTTCAGTTTTTATGGTGAAAATATGTAGGTCAGTTATTGCGGCCTGGAGCCTAGAATCGTGCCAACTCCCGAATTTCGTCATACTGTATATCGATACTCATATCTCTGCAAATAAATGGCCTAACCAGCCTATAGCCTATAGCCTATAGCCTAAATACCAGAGGCAGTACTCTGTGTTATCTTGCGATTCTTACAGTTTCTTAAAGTAGATCCTCTGGAAAAAGGCAAACTAGGCCTGTGTATCCAGCTCAGTACCAGTACTTGCACTGCTGCGGTCGTTCACGGTGTTGGCGGCGGCGGTAGCAAACGCAACATTTTTACTATTCTGTATTTTTGATTTATAATCAAACTTCAAATCTTGTCTTCCCCATGCTTTATCAAGATTACTTTCAAACTCCCTTATTGATTCGGAATCGACTACATACTGGGGCAGTGCGTTCCACTCATTTACCACTCTATCACAAAATGAGTTTTTTGCCTTCTCAAGCCTATGTCTTTCTTTGTATATTTTCTTAGAGTGTCCTCTCGTTCTTGTTCCCTCCCGCATCAAGAAGATACCTTCACACACATCCTCATCATACTTTCCTGACACTATCTTAAAAGTCTCTATCATATCCCCTCTTTCTCCTATATGCCAGTGTCCTCAACCTCTGCTCATAGCCTGCGTTCTTCAACGTTGGTACTAGCTTGCTAGCTCTCCTCTGTACTTTCTCCACTGCTTCTATATCCTTTACCATATATGGAGCCCACACCTGGTTCGCATATTCCAGGTGCGGCCTAACCAGCGCTGTATAGAGATTCCTGAAGATTTCTTCGTCAAGTGACACAAATGTCCTCCTTATCAGCCCTACAATTCTATTGGCTTTGTTTATCTTTTCCGCTAAATGTTCTGAGAAATTTAACTTATTGTCTATCACTACTCCTATATCCTTTTCTGCATTCACTTCCTCCATCGCTTCCTACATACTGTATCCTACCTTGTCTATCTTGCTTGTCCCAATCCGCATGTACTTGTATTTCTTTGGATGAAAAGGCATTAACCAATGCTCAGACCATCCCTTCATGCCCTCCACATCTCCTTGAAGCAAACCCACATCTTCCTTACTCCTCACTCTTCTATACAGCTTAGTGTCATCCACATACAGGTATACCTCACTTCCATTAGTTATAACTTCAGGTAAGTCGTTGATAAATATAACGAACAGTAGTGGTCCCAACACAGATCCCTGAGGTACCCCACTTGTAATTTCCCTCCACCCCGAGCCTATTCCATTCACCAGTACACTCTGTCTCCGATCTTTCAGGAAGGCTTCTATCCATTTCACACATTTCTCCCCTATATTATAGCTTCTAACTTTCTCTATTAACCTTTTATGTGGGACCTTATCGAAGGCCTTCATAAAATCGCAATATACCACGTCTATTACATCACCATCCTCTAGAAATTGCATTCAATCATCTACCACCTTAATTAGCTGTAGTACTGTCGACCTCCCCGGCAAGAATCCGAACTGTCTCCCACTGAAAAGTTGGTTTGATTTCATATGCTCCATTATTCCTTCTCTAATTACCGTTTCCATTAGTTTACACACAACACTTGTCAAACTGACTGGTCTATAATTTCCTGGGTCATTTCTCTTTCCCTTCTTAAATATAGCTGTTATGTTCGCCTCTCTCCAGTCCATCGGGATTTGTCCTGTATTAAACGATACCTCAAATAACATTTTCAATGGCTCTACCAACATCTCACCTCCTTCCTTTATGAATCTTGGGTGTATCCCATCCGGTCCCGGGGACTTACTTCTGTTCATTTTTTCTATAGCCCTTCTTATTGGTAAAGACTAGAACACTGTACATTAAGCGGATATTGTGCGAGGTGCGAAATAAATGCCAGGGTTTTGTTATGATACTGAGAACTGTTCGAATGCGGCGACACAATAGCAGCGGACACGGCTACGGTCTATTTACAGTCGTTCAACAATTGATTATTGATTATGTATTACCGGTATGTAATAATTTTGATTAGGCCTACAGTATATTGATTATTGATTATGAATTTATTTCATCATTGCAACCATTCCTAAGTCATTGTCGCCTGCTTTCATGCATCGTTTGGGACTCGGGAAAAGCAAGTACAGTACAAGCTTTCGTTAGGCCTACATGCAAGCAGGAGTCAAATGACTGACTGATTATGTGTTCTTGTTCTTGTTGGTTATACGAACCATCCGCTAAGACAACAAAACTTTCTCTAGTGCGGTTTTAAGTTAATTTAAGCCATGAAATATGGCTATGGAGCTATGTAGGCCACCTGTATGTTATGGAGAAAGCTCGATACGGAGCTATGTAGACCACCCGGGTGAGAAGGGTTAAACGTGTAAAATAAATACCGGTACCCTACAAATACCGTGCCCGGGCTGGGAAATGTTATAAAATTAGGTGACACATAGAAAGTGGCTCCATGTCACATCCTCCACTCCCACCCACCCCTCCCTCCCTCAACTTGACCTTTTATTCTGCATAAGTTATAGCAGTTCATGGGTTAAGAACCGAATGGAAATTAAACTCCTTAAAGATAACTCTGAATAGCCTATAGGCCTATACAGGCTACAAGTCAAGAGAAATTATGCAGGGCTACAACATAGAAGCGACACTAAAATCATTTTATATGCTAATAAGAAAATACAACTGTAGTTAACAGTACAGTATTTGACTAAGCTTGTAATTGACTATAGATGATCCTTGTACTAAGGTGAAATCAGAGTTGCAAGACCAGTTTTCGGTGAATATGTTATTTTTATTGAAAGCACCTAAATTGCATAATAAATCGTAGGCAGTGTCCACCAACCTATAACTGTCTTCGTGGTGCGATGTATAAGGTGTTGATTTTCGGTGTGAGCATCCTGGGTTCGAGTCCACGGACTGCCACATGTGTTTGTAAATTTCATTAATCGATTTTAGGAGTATGGTTGGTTGTTGGAAGGAACATAATAATTTGTATGTTAGCTAGCATCATACATACAGTACATAAATTTAAAGATTGAGTACTCCATACGAAGTGAGGTTCTGGTCTCACATCCTAATGGCGGTGTTCCAGGCAGCCCTGTTCAGAGCTGCCTCACTTGACAGATTTTTTTTATTCAAGATCAGACTGTAAGGTCTGATCCCATGTCTTTCTTGGTCTGCCCCTTGGTGCAGCTTCCTCAAAGTTCACGGACTTGCATCTTTTTACCCAACTTAGCTCATACATCCTCTCCACATGTCCAAACTATCCAAGCCTGCTAGTACGCACCTATCACTGATACGGTACTCTTGATACCGGTACCCAACGTTTTCCTCAGCTCTTCACAAGATATCCTATCTTGCAGTTTGTCACCACAAAATCCATCTCACCATTTTCATCTTGTTGCATTCTATTACCGGTACCATAGCGTACAAGTAAGTACAATATGATAATCCCTATAATACTCCAAGCACCTAAATTGTTCTTGTTTACAGTGCTAAAAGTGCCTAACTTGTAGGTTAAAATCTTTCATAAAAGTGTGTAACACTAGAAGTGCCTAAACTTTTAGTCGATTATAATTTTGCTATGGCTTATAGCTAATAAAAGTGAGTGCAATATGTTAATTCTACTCCAAACAACTAATGTGTATAGCAACAAACATCTCTTCATAACTATGAGTGCAATGGGAAACGTGCGGTTCATAAACTTAATTTAAATGAGTGAAAAGTGCATCTGGTACCTCATAAAGGAGCGTGGCGATGACTCGCGGAGAGAATATATGATCAGGAGAAGTATTGCAATGGTTGCCCCAAACAGATACCTCCGCCACGACGACTTCCTGGGTCCCACATGGCAGTGCGTCACTCGGTGCCACAGCCGCCATGGCCGACACAACCGTGGTAGTGGCTGCGTGGTGTGAGTACTGGTTGATACACTGGCCCGAGTCCAGTTCCCCCAAGAGTAACTTCTTAGTATTGGGGAACTTGGGCTTATCTCTTCACTCTCCATGTTTCTATACAGTACTGTATTAACAAAGATGTATTTTAACCATGTTCTTCGACTTTTGCATCTCACATATTTGTCTTCCTAACATTGGAAAATTCTGACTTATCGGTTCACTCTCCATGTTTCTTCTAACTTGACACAACTTAAAGTTTTCAATGTTCTTTGAATTTTACATTTGTCTTATCTCCATAATCTCACAACTCGGTAGTTAATTACGTTTGTAATACTAAATGCTCTCCATGTTTTTTCACTTTTGGATCTGTTTTCTCTCCATGATCTCACACCTCTATACTGTACGGTACCGTACTTACTTACACTCCATGTTCTAGATTCTGTATTGAGTTTATGAGACAGCCAAGCCCTCATCAGACAAGCAGGCTCAATTTCGGCCTCACAACGTTAAAGTAGAGGATGCAAAATATGATGGGGCAGGTTCTCCAAGACACTTGTAAGGGTCGCGGGGAAGCCTGATCCATGGCCATACATAACCCCTCATCCAGACACTCGCTCACACCTGGCCTCCGAGCACGGTCCCACACGCCAATTGGAATCACCATTGGGGTTGCTCCATTCACAAGAGTTTAGTTTTCTTATGATCTCATCAACACAATCTGAAAAAAAAAAATATTATTAATACTGTATAGCCTAGATCTACAAATATATTCCCTTTCCAGCTTTTAGCTACAGTTCTTCGCTTTTGTCTATATAAAATTAAAATGTAAAACTTGCAAAATAATAATCTGTAGCTAGGCTGCCTTAGCCCAGACACAGTTAGCATACTTCCGCATTATTTCAGTTTTTCAACGCTAACTCTGTGAAAAAAATGAGTTACGAGAAAAATGAGTACTGTAATGTGCAAAAAAACTTGTATTCTGGGCTGTAAGAAGAAAGCAACCTGTCGTTCGTAGATCCTCTGTAGCCGCCACAGTGGTTGGCGGAGGTTGTGGTGTTTTGAAAGTGACGGCTAGGTCGAGAAATTAGTACCGATAAATTTCAACGTTTTCGGGTTTTCAACTTGCTGTAAAACTTTGAATAAAAGGATTACGGGAAAAATATTAAGAGTAGGCCTATAAGAAGGCTTGTACGAAGACACCAACTTGTCGTTCGTAGTCATTACAGCGGCTGGCAAATTGACGGTGCTTTTTTTGTCTTTGTCTTTGTCTATGTGGATGAAGGAGATCAAATGCAAAGCTGCCTGTAACAAGTGTTGCAACCAAAGTAAGAGTGATAGAGATCCAAATTCAATGTACCGGTACGTTAGAGTCAAAATGTCTGGACACACGGAGCTTGAAGCAGTAAGTTATAGGATAAGGGAAAGACAGATTGAGGAAGAGAGTTACAGAGCTTACTTGTTGAGTAGAAGAAAGACTGGAAAATTCAGTTTATTCTGGGTTAGAGAGTTAGACAGAATAGGGGTGGGAATGTGTTGAAAGGCGGGTGCCCCCCACTCTCCGTAAGGGAGGAGGTTGCATATATACCGGTACTGAGAAAGCTCTGAAGAACATTGATTTTGTAATAGCAGTAGAAGACAGAGATGCAACAATACGGCATGTAGAGAGATTATAAGGAATTAGTAAAAAGTTAATTGATGAAACAATATTATTTTTACTCTACCCTTTTGAGAAGTGCGGTATGGGTAGAACTTCCCCACACATGCAAACAATATTTGATACATGGGCGCACAGTGCATTTGTTCAGAGCAAGAAGTTGTGCGGGGGTGAAGAACCCACGGAGACAGTTGAGCACACCTAAGTTTTGGGGAGCTGTTTAGCAAGAGTGGTAATACTGTATGATCTTTCCAAGAAAGTCAGAAGAAAATGAGGTAATTAGGCCTATAGGGAAAACGCTCGCACCCTTAGCCTATTTTTCATGCATTTTCCTCCAGATTTTGAGAAATGAGGGTTTTCATGGTACAGGTATTAGTTATATTTCCCACGTGGGATACAAGATGGGGTCAGAGGGGGCAAAGCCCCCCCCCTCAACCCATCTAGTAATGCATTGTTCACGCATTTTCCTCCAGATTTTGAAAAATGAGGGTTTTCATGGTTTTAGTTATATTTCCCACATCCACAAGATGGGTTGAGGGGGGGCTTTGCCCCCATCTCACCCCCCCTGGCCCTGGCCTCCATGACTTATTGAAATCATCATCTACCGGTATGTTGCCAGCAGGGGGTAAATATCATTAGATTATACTCCAATGAATAAGTTTGTAAACAGTGAGAACATCCGAAGGAGCTCTGAGAGTGATTGGACTTGGCGTATTTTCCATTAATATTGGGTTTTATTTAAATGATCAAAATTATTCTCCCACAGTGGATTATGCAATAGCCTACAGTATAAGGATTCCTTAGACCTGCATTATCCCTAAGGCCTAGCCTAAATTATGTATAATAAGGCGGCGAGACTTTTTCGAATAATTATCATAGAGTATCTTAGGAAAACATAAGGAAAAGGCGGCAAGAATGTTAAGTGTGGGCGTACTGCCACCATTATTTACACTATGCGGAGCAGTAGTGGACGCTTGACATCATGTTCCCGTCTATTTTGACTGCCTTTCGATACAATAATATGTTGAGGGGGCATTCACTTATTGTCATCATCATATATATTGCCAGAAGGGGGCAAATAACCGAAACAAATCGGTCAAAATAGACGCGAACTTAACTATGACGATCAACAAATGTTAACATGACGGCGGCGGTGGCGGTGACGTCGGACGTTTGCTATCATGTTCCCGTCTATTTGTAATGCCATTGGATACAGTAATATGTTAAGGAGGGGCTTTGCCCCCCTCACCCCCCCCCCCCCAATGACATATTGTCATCGTCATATATATTGACGGCAGGGGGCAAATAACCGAAAAAATTGATGCTAAGTTACAGCGGTGATCGCCCTATGTAAACATGACGACCGTACGCCCGAAAACTACATCCATCCCGAAAAGGCTCGCACCCTTATTTTGCATGTTTACTCCTAGTCTCCTCCAGATTTTGAGAAATTAGTGTTTTCATGGTTTCAGTTACAATTCCACCATGGGTTACCGTGGGATACAAGAAGGGTTGAGGGGGACCCGGGCCCGGGCTTTACCCCTCCTCACCCCCCCCCCCCCCCATGACTTATTGAAATCAGTAAAAATCTTTGGTGTCTTAAAATTTATGATTTTTGGTACGATTTTACCTATAGGACACGCATTTGACAGGTACCACCAACTACCAAGGATTTAATACATATTTGTTTTCGGTTTCCACGCATCTAACACCAAACTACACCCTTTTCTGGAGTACGAAACACTAAAAAAACAATGGGAACACTTTTAATATTAATAATATGAGATGAAATATAAAGAGAACTCTGTTGCGTTCGTGGAAGTAGCGTCGCTTTGTTTACTTTAGCCTACAATCGAAGTTAGCCTACTTCCCGCCTTAGCGGTCGACTTTATATGGCGGAGTGTGGAGGTGGTTTACGCTCTCCTGCAGTACTTCTTAGTGATTTTATGTCTTCTACATCATTATTTAGAACAGCGGCGGGGGTCTGGGGGCGGCAGCCCTCAGGTTAGGTTAGGTTGTTAGGTCAGGTTAATGACAATACTGTATTGTCATGCGTCGTCGAACGTCCTGTAATAAACAAACCGACCATCGAAACTTTTGGAAGTGACGATGGACTGATCCCGATTTTCGGGCGCCGTTTTATTCTCGTCGAAAACCACATTTAAAAAGTTATTAAGCTATATCGTTTTCAATAATATTACCAATTACCGGACCAGAAAAAGGTGTAGCTTTGTGTTGGATGTGTGGAAACCGAAATATGTAGGCTATTAAATCCTTGGTGGTACCGCTAAACCTGACTTTTTGAACCGACAGCGATTTCAGTAGGCCCTAAGTTTTTTTTTTTTTTTTTTTTCCCCTTCAGATATAGTGCTGTTTTATACTGAAGAGGAGCTGAAATGAGCATTTACCCATTATCCAACAATAAAAAAACACGACCCCCACTAGTGGGAAGGGCTATGAAGTTCAGGGAAAATGAGGGGTTAAAAGCGTAAAAAAAAACAAAAAAACATTAGCCTAACCTAACAACCTTACCTAACCTATCCTAGTATTATGGGTTACACCCCCGCTGGTTGGGTAACAGTGCAAAAAACACACTATTATGGGACATACCTTACTCCGGCAACGAGTGGCAGTGAGGGCCGAGAGATTCACAACAATAAAATGAGTGCGGCGGCGGACGTACCGGCAAGTTAAAATAATAAATCATTGTATTTATTACCCATTAATTTCCGGTAGTTTAAACCTATGCGAAAAAATCTTAATATTTATTTTACTTTGCCATCACCCATTAAGATTGCACTACTAGCTGTGGTGCGTATTTTAGCGTTTTATATTGTTCTCCCTTATATTACATTTCAGCTCTTAATGACATATATATAGCAATGATGTAGGCCCTATAGGCCTATGCTCTACCGGACCTATTAGGCCGAGATGGGTTGGGTGTGAGGGGGATCTGTCAGGTGTGGGCCAGGTGTGGGGCTCTGCAGACCCCAGTTTTTCTGACCTCTGACCATTTCGGTGAGGTCAGTCCTAATGGTGTTTTTAAGCTGGGCTTATAATTAATTAGGGTCAGGTGTGACAGGGATCTGCCTTGTGTAGGCCAATCAGCTTTCTGCAGACTCCCATTTTCTTATGTTCTTATGTTCGGTAAATCTACAAGTAGGCCTACAGTTATACTACTCCTCCCCCACTACCCCCCCCCCTTCAATACACGCCTTTTAGAAATTTAGCGTGTTTTTGGATGGTTCAGCAGACGCGGAAACTGAAAAAAACGTATTTTGATAAAAAAATGATCACCAACCAGATAGGCTACGAGTTTTTCAGGTAATTTTTTGTAGTTTTTTATTTTTTATTTGATAGGGCCTAGGCCTATACAGCGTTGCTTAATAGGCCTACCGAGGACCGTCGCATTTTAGTATTTTTAACATTAGCCTAACCTAACCTAGGCTAACCTAACCTAACCGAAAACTAACCTGACGTTCCCTGTTTATGGGTGCGCGACGGTCTAAACTCTAAACCCAGCTCACGTTCCCTGTTTATGGGTTCGCGAAGGTTTGTAATACTTCAATGTATCTAGGCCTATTTCAAGTCAAATATACATTTCCGCGCATCATCAAACCATACTACTAGCCTACTAATAATATTAACCCATTAGTACCAACAGAATAACGACAAAATAGGGGTAGTATAACTGTAGATTTATCGGTCATATTCAACGACACTAGGCCTAGTGCAGCATTATGAGAAACAATTTATTAGTGAAAATAGGCACCAATAGATTCGCCATATTTTTCTCCATAGCCTATAGCCTAGTCCGCATGGAGGATTTTCGTTATCAACAAATTGAAAAATACCCACTTCACAGACAAATACAGTACACCAAAAATCTAAGTCAGGTGTGGGGGCGGCAGCACCCACCTATAATACTAGGATAGGTTAGGTAAGGTTGTTAGGTTAGGCTAATGTCCTTTCAAAGGGGTATAGGCTACTGCTAGTAAACACTAGGATAGCCTATACCCGGTCATAGGTAAGAAGAAGAAGAAGAGTCCTGCAGTAGTCTCCTTGAATGCTAGGCTACCGATTTGGTAAATTTCTATAATTGCACCTATACGAGCTAAACAAATTATTATTGTATTTAACAGGAAGGTACGAGGTAAGTGATGTGGTATAGGTGGCAATATGCGGAAATGGATTATAAGGGCATTCCGCCCCCTCTGACAAAAGTCTATCAATCTAGATGTGACACGGATTTACAATGTTTCAGAGAGACATTAGCCTACCCTAACCTAACTTAGTATTATGGGTGGGGGCTGCCGCCCCCACACCCCCGCTGGTTGGGTAAAACGGTAGAAATCCAGTTGGAGTGGAGTGAATAACCGTAGATTTTCGTAAGGGGGTAAGAGGGGGGCAGAATGCCCTTGTACTCCATTTCCGCATATTGCCACCTATACCACATAGCTTACCTCGTCGTACCTTCCTGTTAAATAGAACAATAATTTGTTTAGCTCGTATAGGTGCTATTATAGAATAATACCACCGATTTATCTTATGTTCTTAGGCCAATGTTAAAAAGATTGATGGGCTAACTGTCGGTCCAAATCATCAGTAGCCTATAACCGTTAAACCGTGGTAGGCTACCTGTCAAATGCGTTACACCGTACTTACACGTCATGCGTGTCCTAACAGTCCTAGGCAGCTAGGCTATAGGCTAGCCATAATAGCCTAGGTAAAATCGTACAAAATTGTTTTTACAATTTCCGACAGGGTCTGTTGGACACCTTACCTTTGGATACCTTTGGATGTGTTCGACGCTCCTCTAGCGGCACCAAGGAGCGTGACGCCCCTCGTTATGGGTGGTGATTTGGTGCAGTAGACTGTTTGAAGCGAGTAAGCGACAGCTCGCTCCCTTGCGAGGATGGGCTCGTCTGGCACTTTTTGCAGTTCGACATCTAGGGCTCTCTTGAAGTTGTCTAACGAGATGTCCCTCATGTCTCTTACTCGCCGTGGGAGTTTGTTGAAGAGACGTGGGCCTCTGTGTGATAACCAGCCCTCTCGCAGAGAGCCCATAGCACCCCTGTTATTCATCCGGGGGATTTCGCATTCCCAGCCTCTCCTATCACTGAATTTCATGACTATCGGAGTATGTAGGTTTGGTACTAAACCCTCTGCGATTTTCCATGTGTATATTATTAGGTAACGTTCTCTTCTACGTTCCAGTGAGTACAGATTCAGTGCTCTTAAACGCTCCCAATAGTGTAGATGTTTTATCGAACTTATATGCGAAGTGAAATTTCTTTGTACACTCTCTACGTCATTTATTTCACCTGCTTTGTATGGGGATGTTAATACGCTACAGTATTCAAGCCGCGGTAGTCTACCTAAATAGGCATAGGCTAGTACATAGCCTAGCCCTATTGTTCATTCACTTGACAGCAACTGTTGAATCATCACCAGTTCACCACATTTAGGCTAATCAAATACAAGTGACAAGGTTAGTCATAGGGTAGCCCTGGCACAAGTTAAGGTCAATATACAGGAGGCGCTACAATATAGGTAGCAAAATTATAATGGTAGTTTTGGGTTCCTATCATCATATGGCATATGCTTCATTCAGGGTGTCAAACGACGCTGTTTTTTTGAGTGATAACGCAATGAACTTTTTGTATAATGATAACAGAAACTCCCCCCCCCCAAAAAAAAAAAAGGTAGGCTAGGCTAAATTGACACAATTTTGGTCTCCATATTTTCCATCTTGATTGTTTTTTTATTGCAGGAAATACTGTTTTAGACACCTAAATTCTCAAAAAAAAAAATCTGGGGGGCATGCCCCCGGAACCCCCTAGAGCTCGCGCCTTCGCCGCGCTATAATGATAACAAAATAATAAACCATAATGATAACACAATTCATATTTTGTGGATTGACACCCTGGCTTCATTTCTATATACTTTTTATCCCCGGGAAAAAATAAATAAATTGGGGGATTTTTCATTTATTTTCTTGGAATTTTTTGTTTTGGTCATTAACCTAACCAAAAAACCAAACCTAACCTAACCTAATAGGCTAGGTTAATAAAAAAAAAAAAAATCCAAGAAAAAATAAAAAACCCAAGATTTTTTGTTTTTTTCCCGGGGATAAAAAGTATATAGAAATTAAGCATAGGCTATGCCTATGATGATAGGAACCCAAAACTACCATTAGAATTTTGCTACCTAGCCTATATTGTAGCGCCTCCTGTATATTGACCCAAGTTAACTTATTAGGCTAGGCCTAGGCCTAATTATTGCATTGAATTCAAATTATTTCAAGGGTCAATATACAGGAGGCGCTACAATATAGGTAGCAAAATTATAATGGTAGTTTTGGGTTCCTATCATCATATGCTTCATTTCTATATACTTTTTATCCCCGGGGAAAAAAAAAAAAAAAATCTTGGGTTTTTTTTTTTTTTTATTAACCTAACCAAAAAACCTAACCTAACCTAAATGTATTTTTGGGCTATTAGGTTAGGTTAGGTTAGGTTAGGTTAGGTTAGGTTTTTTGGTTAGGTTAATGACCAAAACAAAAAATCCCAAGAAAATAAATGAAAAATCCCAAGATTTTTTTTTTTTCCCGGGGATAAAAAGTATATAGAAATGAAGCATATGATGATAGGAACCCAAAACTACCATTAGAATTTTGCTACCTATATTGTAGCGCCTCCTGTATATTGACCATTTCAAGTAGGCCTAGGCTAACTCCCAAATTACTTGCCTACCTGTAGACCTAGCCTATCATGTGAAAATTGAAATAGGCTTAGGCTAGGCTATATTATTAATTCTGACTGTCTGACAATCTATTCAAGTAGGCCCTAGGCCTATTTTATTAACATGACAAGATCACCAAAGCCAGTAAGATTCCACTTGAAGGAATAGGCCTAGCCTAATTACATCAACAACATCTTGAGAAACAAGAAAACCAACATTACTAGGCCTATATTTCCCAGCTACTCATAGGCCTACCTTAAATACCCACTAATGACTCAATACAGCAGTGTGAGTCTGTGTGACAACCTTGACCTTTTGGTAGCTGAGGGTTGAGTGACCTAAGAAAGAAATTTCTCCCTTCGGCACCTCGCCCTTATTGAGTCAACAAGAAGTCAAGAACAACAACAATGGCGACTGTGGCGGCCATCTTGCTTTCCCTGGTGGCTCCAGATTTAAACTTGCTTGCAATGACAATAATCTTGTTTTTTATTTTTTTGGTGTGTCATAGCTGCTATATGCATTTAATTTTGTGTAAGTGGATACTGCATTGCAGGAGAAGCTCATTCACATAAATATACACACAGTAAAATACATTAAATAATCAATCTCCTACTGATGCTCCAGTAGAGAAAATCAAATAGATCCATTACCACATTAATTAACCCCCAGGGGTGTGGACATGAACAAAACGCCTTCAGGTGGCTCAGTTCTCTGTCAGAAGGCTTTCTTCAACCATATGCCTTCTCCTACACATAGCCTAATTCTTCACTCTATATATCCATCTACCTCATCATCATTCTTCCCTTCCCTCTCCCTTCTTACACCTCTCATTTGCATACTCTATAATTAGCCCATCTACCACCATCCATTCACTCCATATGTCAAAACCAGCCCAAGTCCTTCTCTTGCAACTCTCACATATGTCCATATTCACATGAATATGATGCTACTCCCAAACATCTTCCTATGGACCTATATACATGTTCTGCTCCTGCCTCCATCTCTATTATATTCCAGAAGCTCCTTTCAAATAGCTCATTTTACCAACAATAGTCTGCTCCTACTTGCACACTACTGGCCTTATTGGGCTATCCTTAGTTGAAATTATGCAAAGCTGGTAGGCTACATGTCATATATGTAACATATTATGTTGTACCAACATTGTAAAATGCTATCTATCTATCTATCTATTGCCTGATGGCGTGATCCCCGAAGGGGTCGTCAAAATGCTAACTGAATAAATATTATTATTGTAGTATTTATTTTCTTATCTCGAATATACTACTAGAGTGTGGGATAAATCGACAGTCATTTAGAAGTTCGTATACTTTATTTAACGAACTTGTTTCTACGCTAATAACTGTTTCTCTGTTCGGGCCGAGATGAGTTCAAGACACGGATTGAATATTACGTCGACACAACATAGGTTGTACTTTGGAACCCGAGAACTCCCGTTACTCCCTATTTGGATTCCCGATATTCAGGTATTGACTTAAGTCGGCTTCGATCCAAAGGCACGTTATTAGTTTCTACAATAAAATGTTTTTTACCGAGCCCTGCTGTGTCTACTCCAGAGACCAGGGCATTAATGAATCATACCTTTATTCACTTATCCAATACAAGAACTAAACTTCGAAATTATATACTTTTACCGGCCTACTATGTCTACTCCAGAGACCAATTAAGGCATTACTACATATGACCTTTCAATTAATATATCCTCTTAACCATATATTGTACAATACATTTACTCATATGACAAGGGCGTAGTTACAATCTGACCTCAACTGCCCTTCTAAATACTCTTTGATTATATACTATCCTTGTTACTCCATACAATACATTTTTTCTAAATGACCAGGGCATTGTTACAAGTTACCTCGATTGCCTTATCTAAATACTCTTGGATTATATATACGCATAATCCTATTACAAACCATTTATATTCACATATATCAAAGAGAAAGAGAAAGAGAAAGGCTGTACACTAGGTAGAAAATGTGCACACTACCACCCCAAGCTATGTTACAGCTCGATGAAGGACGGTACTTGCAACCGAAGAAAGTGTACCTACACTCATCTGCAGGGAACAAAGAAAATAACTGCAGTCAGGACCAATATGGACAAAACCAGAGAAGCTGATCACGGTCAAAGAATGGATCCCAAGCCATTCGCAGACAAAAGCCAGGTACCGGTACCCACTTCAAATTTTTTAGAAGGAACCCAGCATAAAATAAATTTTCTACAGGTCCAAATGAGCCAGATCCTCCAGCAACTGGCTCAGCAACAACAAAGGGTAGCCCAAACACAGCATCCAACGGCATCAGTGCAGCTACCGGTACACACAATGCCCCAAGCGCACCAACAAACAGTGGAAGCAATGATGCCACAAACCCACCAAGCCTAGTGGCACCCACATCACCAATGGGTAGCACAAGTCCCAGCAAGACCAGTGAACTGCTAGAAAACTTTCTAATGTGTAACATACAGGGACTGTATCCCATGAAAAACCAAAGTAAAGTGCCGTACATTGAAGAACTGGCAAAAGAAAAAGACTATTTGTTTATGGGATTCACAGAAACACACTTAAATAAGGAAATCCTAGACGAGGAAGTGAAAATTGAAAACTACACCCTGTTCCGCACAGACAGAAAAGACAGAACACATGGTGGTGTTGCACTATATGTACGAGATGATGTATCGTCAAGTGTAAAATCAGTGTTCTCCTATTCAGATGGTACCAACGAGTTACTAAAAATTGAAATAAATGCAGAAAAACTCATTATCGCACTAGTTTACCGACCACCAAAATCAGAAACAACAAATTTCTTAAACATGCTGGCCAAACTTTCCGAAAACTTAGGTACTGGTACTGAGCAATCCAAAGAACTACTTCTGCTGGGTGACTTCAATTTCCCAGTAATCGAGTGGCCTTCTAGAAAAATAAGTGGTGGAACAGTTTGCGAACAAAACCAAGCAAAAGAGCTTTTGGAATTAGCAGAGAATCAGTTCCTGGAGCAAATCATAGAAAAACCCACAAGGAAAAATAACATACTGGATCTTGTTTTTCTGAATAACAAGGACATACTGCATAGCTACCAGGTGATAAAAACTATAATTTCAGACAATGATATTGTGGAAGTGAATTTAAATAAACACAAAAAGAGCTCCCAATCAGATTTTTTTTTTTAAATACACAGAGAAGGGTCTTAGACAAATTAACTTCTTCAGTAAAGTGGCTAACTGGGAGGCTCTAAATGCAGAACTAACAAAAGTAAATTGGGATTTACTTAGAGAAAGTGAGTCAATAGAGGAAATGCTAGAGTTATTTATGGGGATTTGTGAAGAACTTGTGAAGAAACATATTCCACTGAAAAAGGAATATGTGCGGAAAAACAAAATTCCCCGAGACCGCAAAATTATGATGAGGAAAAGAAACAAACTAACAAAGAAACTTGCCTCAAAATAAAATACCAGTGATAGTGTACGGCAGAACACAGAGAAGGAAATTGAAGAATTAGAAAATAAACTGAAACTCTCATACCAAAAAGAGAGGGAATATGAAGAATCTATGGCAGTGTCTGCAATTAAGCAAAACCCTAAATATTTCTACAAATATGCCAAGGAAAATCTCAAAACCCGGACAAAGGTCGGACCTTTGGAGGATAAGAGTGGTAGTGTAATCGAGAATCCAGTGAACATTGCAAAATTACTCGAAAAACAATATGACAGTGTGTATAGTGTTCTGGTAGCAGAAAAGAAAATAGTATCCCCTGTACAATTCTTCATGAATGCAGAAAATGAGGTTGCCTTAAACGACTTCACTTTCTCAAAGGAGGATATCACAGAGGCCATAGACAATATTTCACTAAATTCATCAGGGGGACCGGACAACATTCCCGCAATTCTATTGAAGAAATGCAAGGACTCCCTGGCAACACCTATCTATATGATATGGAGAAGATCCCTTGACTCTGGAGCTATCCCAGCACAGCTAAAGGAAGGAATGGTCACCCCAATATTTAAAGGCGGATCACAAGGGTTACCATCAAACTACAGACCTGTTGTTCTTACTTCGCATATTATCAAGATATTTGAGAGAGTCATCAAGAAGCGTATTGTCGAGCACATGGACATCACAGAGCAATTCAACTCCGGACAACATGGTTTTCGGAGAGGGAGGTCCTGTCTGTCACAACTGCTCGACCACTATGCAAATATCTTGGATGATGTAAAGAATGGCAGAAATGTGGATGTGGTGTGTGGGGATCGGTTTTTACACCATACCCGAAAGAGGATTTATGGAGCTCCGATCTTACTCTCAACCATCTGAACAATTTAACCAGCACACCTAAACTTGGTTAAATGCGGAAATAGCCTCACGAAAATATCATGCCCTGGTGGGGGCACGAACTCTCGACCCTTGGGTGTGAGGCAGGCACCTTACCAGTTAGACCAATAGAGATATCCCACTTGGCCTGTTCGGCTCAGGGTATTTCCGCATCCGAGGTCTGTTTAGGCTAGCCTATTTTCACTGACTTTACACTACTTCACCTTCCGGGAAGCGAAAGCTCCGAACAGAGAGAAACGAACAGAGAGGAACAAGCTTGAGCCGAATCGACCGAGAGTCCATCAGAGAGATGAACGGGAATGGTGAGTCAACTTCACTGAGCGATGCTACACGCACCTACAAACTGCCCAGTTGGCAACTCGCTTGGGCGGCTGGCAACTCCACAACCCAACCAAATCGAGTCTCACAACACTCCCTGCTCTCTCCTATCCTCTTCCTTGTCCTGTGGGGATAGTCTTTCAAATAGGCTATCTAAACAGACCTCGGATGCGGAAATACCCTGAGCCGAACAGGCCAAGTGGGATATCTCTATTGGTCTAACTGGTAAGGTGCCTGCCTCACACCCAAGGGTCGAGAGTTCGTGCCCCCACCAGGGCATGATATTTTCGTGAGGCTATTTCCGCATTTAACGAAGTTTAGGTGTGCTGGTTAAATTGTTCAGATGGTTGAGAGTAAGATCGGAGCTCCATAAATCCTCTTTCGGGTAAGGTGTAAAAACCGATCCCCACAGGTGTACCTTGATTTTGCCAAGGCCTTTGACAAAGTCGATCATGGGGTGCTCCTACATAAACTGAAAAAGATGGGAATTTGTGGGAAACTTGGAATTTGGATACACCAGTTCCTAACAGGGCGGAGACAGACCGTAGTAGTTGATGGCGCTCGCTCTGAAGGCTCAGAAGTTATCAGCGGAGTCCCACAGGGATCAGTGCTTGGCCCACTCCTATTCCTCATTATGATAGGAGATATAAATCAACAAGTGGAATTCTCCCGAGTAACATCTTTTACTGACGACACCAGAAGAAGCCATTCCATAAACACCAAGGATGATGCAGAAAACCTACAGAAGGACCTGGAGAAAATTTATAGCTGGGCAGAAGAAAACAACATGAAATTCAACAGCAGAAAATTTGAACTCTTAAGATATGGCACAAATGAGCACCTTAAAGCATATGAATATAAAGTGGGCGCCGACCAGATTGAAGACAAAGAATCGCTCAGAGACCTGGGAGTAAGTATGAACAACGACTGCACCTTCAGTGAGCACATCCATCAAGCAGCCAGGTCAGCTCGACAGATGATTGGGTGGATTCTTCGAACATTTCTGACCAGAAACCCAGAACACCTTCTACCCCTTTGGAAATCACTTGTAGTCTCTAAAATGGAGTACGCATGTCAGCTGTGGTCTCCCTATAAAGTTAAAGAGATACAGGAGTTAGAACAAGTACAAAGGGTGTTCACTAGAAAAATATCCAGAGACTCCTTGAACTACTGGGAGAGACTGAAACACCTAAAGTTGTACTCCCTACAAAGATGACGGGAGCACTACATTGTGATCTACACCTGGAAGATCCTTGAGCGCACAGTAACAAACCCATCGCCAAGAGAAGGGGAAGGCATCAAGAACCAAAGTCACCCCAGGTTTGGCAGAACCTGCACAAGAAGGTCGTTAAACTGTGTCTCTCAAAGGCTCAAGACCATCCAGGCAGAAAGCTTCAGTAACACTGAACCCAGGCTCTTCAACTGTCTCCCTAGACCAGTTAGAGACATGACTGGGTGCAGTACAGAAGCGTTCAAGCGGAGGCTAGATGGAATCCTGGAGCACATACCAGATGAGCCTCCTATACCACACGGCCCGACCAACAGAGGAGCTGGGTCAAACTCGATCATCGACCAAATCCAGTACCTCAAGATCGAGAGGATGTGTGGAAGCGGCGGATCCCCAGATCGACCGTGGTGATTTCACCTAAACACCTACAAAGTAACAAAGTAACAAAGTAAGTATCACCTGGTCAATAATAATTCTTAACCTAATGTAAGCAGCACCTCAATAACTCTACATGGACAAGGTTCTCCGCTTTTATCCCTTTACATAAATTCTTATGATTACAATATTATCCTGGACTTTAACACCCGTAACACTTAACACAGACCGAATATGCCTTTAACTATGATAACAGATAATGTTTCCTTTATAACCAAAGATTTTGTTGATCATACAGACTAGTGTCCTTCCTACCTATTTGTCAAACTAAAGCTGGTCTAATGACAATTAACTATTATTTATTCCCCTGAGCCTTATAGTTGCGTGTCTATCTTCAAGAATTATTCCCTTTTACTTTACTATTAATATTTATGTGCTGTCCTAGCAGATCCTATACTGGCTATAACTAATCGGCATGGAGCCTTCTCCAACAAGAATAACTATTTCCCTCTCAACACATCATTTTATTTATCAACAAAAGTCTAGTATCTTTTCTCTTTAGTCTGTCCTATAAGAACACATCAATTATTATGGAACCACTGGGTTAGTCAAGCATTTTCCCTCTTTCTTTAAGTCTGGTTCGGGCCCAATATGGGTCCTTTAAAAATATATATTTATGGTATACTGCTAGGTGTGTACTGGAACAATTTCACCACCTCAGAGCTGGCCAATAGTTCTTCTGGAAATATTTGCTCCCAGCTACTATCTGCCGTCCCTCTTGAATCACTTGGCTGTAAGTATGCAAACCAGCGATGTGACGAAAGGCGGCCGGATACTGAAGGTTTATCCGCCTAGTAGGTGAGAGTGATGCTAGGGAGGTGGTCTTTACTGGAACATTTGATTAAGGCTGGGTGGTTGGAATAAGTAGTTCCGAGTTCCCTTTGGTGCCCAAGTGAGGGTGAGGAAGTGGGTTGCAAGATGCAAACCTAGTGGGTTCCGAGAGGTGAATGACCGCTGCAGCCTCGCCCACCTCCTTAATATAGTCACGCCTCCCGCTCTCCGGTGCTGTGATTGGCTGAGCCGGCCGCTCGCCCCCCCGCGCGTCTTGAATCTTCTGTCGCTTCGCCTCCACTATTTTCTCTTCATAATATGTTCCTGGAAGCTGGTTGCAAACGTCTTTTAGTGGCTTACGGGAGTATAGGGCTGGCACTGATATATTAGACCCATTGCAACCAGGGGAAACGGCCGGTGAAGAGAGCGAGAGCGAGCTTAAAGGTGTGGCGGTACATGTAGCCGGGCACTCCGAAAATGGAGGCTTCTGATTGGTCGGCCGGGAAGGCGTGGCATGCTTATGACATGAGCCCAAAGTGTCAAACTCAGCTGATGAAGGTAAAAGGGGGCGCGCTGATTGGTGGATGGCCTTTTTACTTGAGTTGGTTCGGCCATATGGAACGTATGGAAAGCGAGAGAATGACTAAGAGGGTGTACGAGAGCGTGGTGGACGGACAGAGAGGGAGAGGTAGACCGATAGAGAGGTGGAAGGATGGAGTGAGGAAGTATATGAACGAAGGCGGTGCTGGTTGGGGGGAGTGGCGTCAACGGACTGGGGACAGAGGTGCATGGGGCGGTTTGTTCGTGGCCACCCCTTCGGGGATCACGGCGTCAGGCAATAGATAGATAGATAGATTATTATTATTATTATTATTATTATTATTATTGTTATGCCCTGTTTTTCTACAGGTTTAACTTGGGTAATGTGAGTTCTGAATGACTGGGTATAGAAGGCTGCATGCACAATACAAGGTATGAGGAATAGAGAACACAAAATAAACACACGGTAACACGACACAAGTTCACGTTTATTGAAATAAAGAAATAAAGAGCATAGAAAGATAGTTATATTCGCACAAAACAAATGATAGAAGGGAACTGCTAGCATTAGCGGATCTGGATGGAGCCTAGTCTCCCACTTCCAACGTTCAGGTATATTCTTCTGATCACAGGTTTAATTAGCAAGTTTATATTTTACTGGAAGACCTCAATATATTCGTATAATTCGATGTCACTGATTTTACCTCTTGCTGGCTGGTCGCGTGCCCACGTAGCAACTCACAGTTAGGATTAGACACGCGTATATTATAGAACACGGAAATCTCTAGTAACCTCATGGGGGTACTGAACTAAGTTTGATATTCTTAAGGCAGAATTATGTAGAACACAAATCAGTGGGCGAACGTTAGATATCACTAGAGTTTTAATATCTGAATAAGGTAATTACGAGAGTCAAGGTCGCCTGTTAATTAAAAAGCACTGATCGCTTAGTACGTCCCAAATGGAATGGTTAAATATGAATTACACTGGGCAAGGTCTTAGCCACTTTATAGAAAGTTAATAAGTGAGTATCAAGCTAGTACTATAACACTTAGTACTAGTAACATGAATCTTGAATAGTATGGGTAGATCTGGTCCTGGTTATCTTGCTTCCGGTGATGTTGGGGGCTAACGACTGGTTCCTCGGCCGTCCAGATGGTCCAAAATGTAGGAAGTTCTCAAGTCGGATCTCTTGATGATCGTTGCTGGCTACACACTTATATACCCACGAATTTGTGTGAAGGTTATAAGGTGCACGTTAGGACTTGTACATGGACAGATGCTTCTATCAGTCTTCTCTGCCACGGAGTCTGCCGGATCTGGAATCTCTCAACTCCGGAACAACACAAGGGCAGAGCTAGAGGTAAACTGCAGGGTAGTGACCACTGGTTGGTGTCTAGCTTTCAACTGATTTGACTGGGGGTGGGAGTTAGATTTATAGGCTCGGTTCTGGACCCTGTAGACAGTAGGGATCTCGAGTCTTATGGACTTAATTGAGCTCTCAATAGATATGGGGACTAGGTAAGATGGTATTTACTGTTGTGGCACAGGGCGATAGGAAGCCTTTATATTTTCATATAACTGAGCCTTAGTAAGAGGTACTATTTTGGCTATACTGGACGTATTTAGGGGAGAGAGACTGGATCTACTTTGCGAGGAGGATGGGGACAGCTGTGATAGGAGCGTCTCTCTAGATTGTTCAATCTTCATTCTATGGTATAGCTGAGGTGCTAATTTAGTGATCAGAGCATGCAAGAAAGGTAAATGGTTTATTGTGAGTTAATAGAGGTTAGTAAAGGTGTTAGTCATTCATGGTTAGTTCATTGATAGGAAGAATTCCTGTGCTACCTGGCAATGACTCGAAAGTCAAAACAGGGGCCAGGTATACCTCCGCGGGGGTGGGGGTCTCCCTCCTCGGGTGGGCAAAAAGGGGGAGCTGGGCGCCCTCTCTCTGATATAGTCGTCCGGCGGCTGTGGCTAGGGGCTTGCCATATCACCAGTGTTTGTAATAACCCTCTGTGTATGAGACAGATGTGAGTGTCTTTAATACCAAAACCGAAGGTGCCTTAGCTAGCTGGTTTTACTCGGCTGGTTGTTAATTGTAGGGTTTGCTGGATATGGTGGAGACTGGGTTGCTAACTCTGCCACATTTATCTGGAAGTATGGCAATAGAAGTTAGTTACTGGCGGGGCGGCTAGCCTCGCACCGACGACCATTGGGTGCAGGGTTGTGAATGTGTTGTAAGAGAATAGATGGCATGCAAGGGGCTAGTAAAGTTCTAATGTTGTTCTGGCCTACTAAGTGAAGGTAGGCTGGATAGGAGTATATATAAAAGGTTGGAGAGCGTTAGTAACGGACAATTCAAGGATCTTCAAGAGGTATGAGAGAGAGGCTAGGTCGGACAAGAGTCGAGAAGCGCGGGTGTCTTAATGAGAGGGGGGGGAGAGTTCAAGGGCTACAGGGAAATTTTGCCCCTAAGGTCCCTGGGCGTGGGGGTGGCATTAGGCTACAATTGATATGGAAGTTTGAAAAGGCAGTAGAATACGTTAGCCAAATGCTACCGGGGAATGCAACTATGGGGTGGTATAGGAGTCTGGAAAAGATAGAGTTATGTGATCAGTCCGAGGGTTATGGATACTATTAGTTGGCCCTGGGAACTGCGTTTTCTATTAAATATAAATATCAGCAACAGCGGCAGTTCGTAGGGGTACTTAGTTATTGTTTCGGGGTACTTATGACAGATACTGATAACCAGGTTATCTTATATAATCTCTGGTTGGGGTAAGAGGTGTAAGACATGAAGTAAATTGGCGTAGTGTGGACTGTGGATACGAAGGAGGCAAGGGGAAGACGTATGACAATTGTGGAAAGTAAATGGAAAAAGGTGAACACAATGGCGGATAAAATACTTAACCTAAGGATTGCATACATCGATGAACGATGACATTATAGTCGTCGTCCTAATAAGGTGATGAAACCTGGTTGATCTGTACTTGGCACAATACGACACAAGGACACTGCCGCTATGTCGCATCAATGCTGGTGGCAGTTAATATTATAGACTTAGTTACTAGAGGAACAATGCAAGGGGTGACTGAGCACGGGTTACACATATCTATACTCGTCATGCAAAATGATATAAGAGGTCTAGGGACAAGCGTGGGTGTTTGAACTTCTAAGATATATAACATCTACTTCTCGGATGCAAGAACATACATAGATATAATTATGGCTGTCTGATGTGTTGGCATTGGCTCAACGTCGGGACAGGCATGGGTGTTTTTAATATGAATGTATATTCCTGTTCATCATCTTTGTAGCAAGGACAGTGCCGCTATGTCGTATCAATGCTGGTGGCAGTTAATATTATAGACTTAGTTACTAGAGGAACAATGCAAGGGGCAACTGAGCACGGGTTACACATATCTATACTCGTCATGGAAAATGATATACGGGGTCTAGGGACAGCGTGGGTGTTTTAACTTCTAAGATATATAACATCTACTTCTCGGATGCAAGAACATACATAGATATAATTATGGCTGTCTGATGTGTTGGCATTGGCTCAACGTCGGGACAGGCATGGGTGTTTTTAATATGAATGTATATTTCTGTTCATCATCTTTGTAGTTAATAAGTGTAGGACACGAGGGGGTTAGTGTACGTGAGGTGTGGAAAATGGTTAGTTTAGAAAAGGTAAATGGGTGTGTCCTGGAGCTGTTTAGCCCTGCGGGCTTGGGCCTGTCTGGAATGGCGGGCTCGGTCAGCTGGTCCTTTCGTTCTGTGGACCTTTCTTCCGGGTGTTTCTGTGTGGTGTTCGCTCGTGGCTTCTGTGGTGGGCTTCTTGTTCTGGGGCATTTTACTTCCCTCTCCTTCATTATAGGCTCGTCCTCGAGCCTCAAGGGTGAAGTTAAAAGAAGCATAGTGATGGTGGGTCATTTTCAGGGTATTTAGAAAGTTCCACCAAACACGAGAGCGACGGTCAGGTTTCTTTTGCAGGTCAATGTATACCTGTAAGAATGTGTCCTCTGTGTTGTGGCGGGCGGCTGCCCGGGCTTGGTGTGGGTGTGGTACACGGGCCAAGTGTCCAGTGGGGGTCTTTACTTTAACCTTTCGTATGAATGGTTTGTAGCTTTCCCCCGTGGGGGTCGGAGTGAGGTGTGTGGGATTGACAGGAAGTCTGTTTAGTGTGGTGAATGGGTTACTAACCGAAAGAGGATTCGCGCGTGACAACAGGGCTGGGGATGAAGGGGGAATGTGAGTCTGGGTTTTATTTGGTTTTCTTAGGCGGTGTTGTAGGTTGGGAATATATAGTGAGGCAATGCGCAAAATCGGTGTAGGTAAGGTGGGTGAAGGAGGTGTGTGGGAAGGAGGGGGTGTGTGTGTTGTGTGGCTTGGGTCCTTAGTGTCAGAACGGGGTGTTATTTTTGTATCCCTGTCTTTAAATCTGATGGGTCTGTTGATTATTCTACCTCTGGCGGTCCTGGTGGGAAGGTTGTTGTTGTTGTTGTTGTTGTTCCCCAAGCTGCCTGGCCGAACAGCCCCAAGGCCCCGAGCAAGGCCAAGGCCATAACCGAGCGCCCCCACAGAACCCTCCCTGCCTACCACAATAAAGCCTGGGTGACCGAAGCCACTCCATGGCGGGGAGCGGAGGAGGGTGTGGAAATGCCTGGGAAACCAAAGCCCCACCCAGGGCCCTGTGCCCCTCAGCAATTATGAAGAGAAAGTTGAGGGGCAAAGGAAAAATGTGACACTTTGGCTTCCAATCTTGGTAGATTGGGAGGTCAATCCACGGAAAAGACGCAGTCACTTGAGATGTAGGAAAGACATAAGTAAAAGGAACAGTCGGAGTAAGCTATGGGTATGGCAGAGATCGCTCAGTTCTCACTGATAGACCAGCCCATCACCATATGACTAGAACCCAATCCTCTCAGCATCAGCTAGGAAAGGCCCTAGAAAGCCGCCTTTGGCGGGGGGATAGCTCCCCTATTTCAACCCCTTTCGGGGTTGGGCACCCGCCCTGGTGGGAAGGTAGATGTTTGTCGTGGGACTTGAGTCGCTCGACTATGTTTTATAGTGAGGGGAAGCATGTTTTATAGGTAAATGACATGTGGGAGTTTTCTCGGGGGGTGACTTTGGGGGGGGGGTTTCTTAGGGGTTGGTTGGTTGGGGGTTCGGTGAGATGAGGAGGTTGGTCGGTGTGTGGGTGGGGTGGTGGGGATCGTGGAGGGGAAAGGGGCGGATGCGGGGGGGGCTAGACGGGTGGGTAAGGAGTGTAGATTTAAGTTGGAGGGTTGGGGGTAGGGGCGTGTGTTGTTTGATGAGGTTGGTGATTTGCTGGTGATTATTCGTCTTCTTTCCCTTTGTGGGGGAGAATTCGACGAAGAAGAAGAAGAGGAGGAGGAGGAGGAGGAGGGTAGTGGTCTGGCAGCCCTACGGAACTTGGTTAGTAGGGTGTGTTTTCTGGAGGTTTTAAACGATGTTTGTCGTGGGCGTAAGTTGTAGCGTGAGGTTACTGAGGTAGATTGTGTGGTGCGGTTGGGTGTGTACTTGGTTTGGGGTGGCGGTGGTGGTTTTCTCACTGTGGTGCCTGGTGGAGGTATGTCAGGGCTAGACGGGAGGGTTTCTGTTGTGGTCGGGGTTGTGGGTGGAGGTTTTTGTACTTGGATAAGTTGGGGAGGAACTTGACTATCAGAAGTGAAAGAAGGTGTCATGGTGGAAGAGGGTGTGATATTGGGGGCTTGGGGTTTGTGGAGGTTAGTTGGGGGGGTATGGTGAGAAAAGATTTGTCGGTTCGGTGCTGGAGGGCTTAGGTCCTTAGGGGTTTGTATGGGAATATTCGTAGCCTGAGTGAGGGGGTGAGTAGGGGTGTTTAATTTAGGGTCGGACGTGTGGGGTTGGGTAATGTCTTGTGGCTTTAGAGGTTTAAACGCTCGGACGAATCTAGTTCGGAGCGTGCGAGTTACGCCGTGATAGTCGATGGTGACTTGAAAGGCATTTGGGACTTGTATTACGGTGTAGGGTCCGACATAGCGAGGGCCTAACTTGTTGGTGATAGGGAGGTTGGCTACCATTACGGTGTCATGGATGGCGAAAGGGTTTTTTTCATCGATGTTATCAGTTTTGGTGTCTTGACAGATCTGGGCGGTATGGAGGGTGTTTTGCAGATGTTGCAATGGGTCAATTGTGGAGGTGGTGGAGGGAAGGTGAGCGTGGTGGTGGAATGGCAGTAACAGGGGGGGTACACCGTAAACACGTTCATGAGGGGAAATACCGTCTTCCCGAGGACAGGTGTTCATACCCCACTGTATCATCTTTAGTTGTGATGGCCAGTCTGAGGTATTAAGAGCAATCATTCTTGTACGTAACTGGTTGTTGATGGTGCGATGGCTGCGTTCGCAGATAGCATTTCCTTGAGGCCAGTACGGGGATGAGTGTTTAATCTTGATACCGCATTGTTGGGTGAATTGTTGCCAAACGTGTCCACTAAACTCGGGGGCATTGTCCGATAGAAGAGCAAGGGGAAGGCCGAATATAGGGAACACTTCGGTGGCAAGCAGTGTGGCGACTGTGGTGGCTGTGTGGTCTTTAACTGGGCAGGCTATTAGAAATTTTGAATATACGTCTACAAATGTGACGATATAGCGGTTGCCAGCGTAAGAAGGGAACGGGCCCATGATGTCGAGGGATAGGACTTGGAACGGTTTGTTGGCAGAAATGGTACCAGCTGGGCCTGGGGTGCGTGATCTATCCTTTCCCAATAAACACGGTTTGCAGGATTCTGTCACTCGTTGTGCAATTTTGGAGGGGTTGGGGGTCCAGTATTGGTCTGTGAAGATCTTTAACATTTTCTTTTGTCCAAGGTGTATGCCGTTTCCCTCGTGGATGGCAATCATGTAGTCGTGGGCTATGGTGGGGTCCAAGATTATGTGACCAGTGTCTGTGGCAAGTTGATCTCCCCAGCGAGTCAGTCTCCTGAAGACGTTTAATGGTATCCAGGGGGGTCTGATTCGTGCTTCCCAAGATTGAATTAGGGAGGGGGCTGGGGGGCATTCTGTCGGGAGGTGGGGGTAGATACCAATTGAGTGTTTTGTAAGGCGGCTAGGTTGGTGGGGGGGTCTTTTGGTACTGGCAAACGTGACAGGGCGTCTGCATTAGTATGGAGTTTGCCGGGACGATATTGTATTGTAAAGTCGTAGTCCTCTAGTGTCTCTCTCCAACGTACCAAAATGGCTGAGTTGGTTTCGCACCTACGCAGCCATTGTAAAGATTGATGGTCGGTAATTATTTCGAGTTTTGCGCCTAACACAAATGACCGGAAGTGGCTGAGTGCCCAAATGATCCCTAAGCACTCTCTCTTGGTGGCTGCGTAATTCTGTTGGGGTGGGGTGAGTGTGTAGCTGGCATACGCTATCACATGTTCCTTTCCATCTCTGAATTGAGCTAATACTGCACCTATGGCGTACAGAGATACGTCGGTATAAAGACGGAAAGGTTTCTGGTAGTCAGGGAAAACGACAATAGGGGCTTGGATTAGCTTTTGCTTCAAAGTGTTAAACGCGAGGTCTCTTTCAGGTGTCCAGCCGAACGGGGTGTCTTTGTGGGTAAGTTGGTGGAGGGGTCTGGCTATGGTGGCAAAGTGGGGGACGAAACGTCTGTAGTACGTGGCTAAACCTAGAAACGAACGTATTCCTTTAACCGTGGTGGGTGGGGTTTGGTTTTGTATGGCTTGAAGTTTCTTTGGGTCTGGCGCAATACCATGTTCAGATATCACGTGTCCGAGAAAATCTACCTTATTCCGGGCAATCACGCACTTTGAGGGTTTTAATTTCAACCCGGCGGCTCGGATTCTTTGCAGGACTTGTCTCAACCTGAGGAGGTGTTCTTCCCAGGTTGGAGAGTACACAATAATATCGTCCAGATAGGCTAGGCAGGTTTCCCAGGTTAGGCCATGCAATACCGTTTCCATCAAACGGGAGAAAGTGGCGGGTCCGTTACAGAGGCCAAAAGGTAGGACGTTAAATTCATAGTGATGGCCACCACTAGTGGAAAATGCTGTTTTCTTTTGGTCCTCGGCCTTGATAGGCACTTGCCAATACCCTGCTTGCAAGTCGAGGGTAGTGAACCATTTGGATCCGTATAGGGAGTCAAGGGAATCGTCTATTCGGGGTAAGGGCGTAGCCTGTAAATGTGTGATAACAACGAGCATGGGGGCCAGGAGTGGTTACTGATAGGGGTAAAGTGTCTCCTAGGAGATTTAAGTAAGTATCAGCAGCTGAGATGAGTTCTGTTTTGGTGTTTAACAAAGGGCCAAATCGTCGGGGATGTTTTTCATAGTAAGATTTGAACAAACATGACTTGGCAGCTCCCGTGTCGATTAGCAAGCGGACAGGAATGTCCTTGATTTTGGCCATGTAATAAATGGGGGCAGTGCGACTAGTTATGGCGTCCCCCGCCGAGCCCATCGTGGGCGGGGGATACTTTAAAAATCCTGGGGGTCGGTATCTACCTCTTCCAGGGTTTCCTCGGTATCGTCTGAGGTCATGGTATGGGGGGCAATTTCTTCCTCTTGTCCCCACTCCTCTTCATTTACAGAAATGCGAGGAGTAGAGGGGCGAGGTTTGGCAGAGTCACGAATTTGGTGGAGGGCACACTGAGCATTACAGGCAGGGAAATCATAGGGGTTGATAATGACTAAGGTAGGGTTTTTACTTTGGTAGGTGTTGTAGTTGCTGTTCCGGTTGAAGATTCTGCGTGGCTGGGACGGTTGGAACCGGGGTCTACTGGGTTGGGGCTTGCCGGAAGGGTAGGTGGGTCTGTTGTTGAAAGATGAGGCTGGGTAGGCATTGTTGGGGTTTTGGTGGTTGGTTTGCTGCGGGTGCGTGGGAAACCTCTTGATTGCAGCGATTTGGGTGGGCGCTTCTGTGCGCACGGCCAAAATACGTCGGATCGTGATGAGGTCTTTTTTGTATCCGACGAAATCGTGCACCCGGAAATGTTTTTTTACTGCTGAGAGCAATATCGACACAAGGTTGACCAGAATTTGCTGTTCTTGTTGGATTTTGGTCAACGTGGGGAAAGAATTTTTTATGTGTTGGGCAAGCTTACTCACTGTGGTATCTAGATCGCCTTCGAATTTCGTGTCTAAGATACGGGTGTGGGCCACGAAAACGCCCAACGAAGGTTTAATGGCTTCTATCACTATTGTGCGAAAATCGTTCCAGGTGAGGTCAGAGTGCACTTGATAGGCCACCAGGGAAACGGCTTTTCCCAGGTGTGGTAATGTTACGGCTATTTTTTGTGCGTCCGTGGTATAAGTAACGTCAAGTAAGAGTTTCACTACGTCCATGAATACTTCGATCCCATAATTTGTTTCATCATAATTTGGGATGGAAGTGTGGGTAGGTTGCGCCATGATGTTCTCGTGTTCTAGCTGTTCCAAACTTGCAATGTAATGCAACCTTTTATCCGAATCAAGAACCACCGCTGCCGCCAATGTTATGCCCTGTTTTTCTACAGGTTTAACTTGGGTAATGTGAGTTCTGAATGACTGGGTATAGAAGGCTGCATGCACAATACAAGGTATGAGGAATAGAGAACACAAAATAAACACACGGTAACATGACACAAGTTCACGTTTATTGAAATAAAGAAATAAAGAGCATAGAAAGATAGTTATATTCGCACAAAACAAATGATAGAAGGGAACTGCTAGCATTAGCGGATCTGGATGGAGCCTAGTCTCCCACTTCCAACGTTCAGGTATATTCTTCTGATCACGGGTTTAATTAGCAAGTTTATATTGTACTGGAAGACCTCAATATATTCGTATAATTCAATGTCACTGATTTTACCTCTTGCTGGCTGGTCGCGTGCCCACGTAGCAACTCACAGTTAGGATTAGACACGCGTATATTATAGAACACGGAAATCTCTAGTAACCTCATGGGGGTACTGAACTAAGTTTGATATTCTTAAGGCAGAAATATGTAGAACACAAATCAGTGGGCGAACGTTAGATATCACTAGAGTTTTAATATCTGAATAAGGTAATTACGAGAGTCAAGGTCGCCTGTTAATAAAAAAACACTGATCGCTTAGTACGTCCCAAATGGAATGGTTAAATATGAATTACACTGGGCAAGGTCTTAGCCACTTTATAGGAAGTTAATAGGTGAGTATCAAGCTAGTACTATAACACTTAGTACTAGTAACATGAATCTTGAATAGTATGGGTAGATCTGGTCCTGGTTATCTTGCTTCCGGTGATGTTGGGGGCTAACGACTGGTTCCTCGGCCGTCCAGATGGTCCAAAATGTAGGAAGTTCTCAAGTCGGATCTCTTGATGATCGTTGCTGGCTACACACTTATATACCCACGAATTTGTGTGAAGGTTATAAGGTGCACGTTAGGACTTGTACATGGACAGATGCTTCTATCAGTCTTCTCTGCCACGGAGTCTGCCGGATCTGGAATCTCTCAACTCCGGAACAACACAAGGGCAGAGCTAGAGGTAAACTGCAGGGTAGTGACCACTGGTTGGTGTCTAGCTTTCAACTGATTTGACTGGGGGCGGGAGTTAGATTTATAGGCTCGGTTCTGGACCCTGTAGACAGTAGGGATCTCGAGTCTTATGGACTTAATTGAGCTCTCAATAGATATGGGGACTAGGTAAGATGGTATTTACTGTTGTGGCACAGGGCGATAGGAAGCCTTTATATTTTCATATAACTGAGGCTTAGTAAGAGGTACTATTTTGGCTATACTGGACGTATTTAGGGGAGAGAGACTGGATCTACTTTGCGAGGAGGATAGGGACAGCTGTGATAGGAGCGTCTCTCTAGATTGTTCAATCTTCATTCTATGGTATAGCTGAGGTGCTAATTTAGTGATCAGAGCATGCAAGAAAGGTAAATGGTTTATTGTGAGGTAATAGAGGTTAGTAAAGGTGTTAGTCATTCATGGTTAGTTCATTGATAGGAAGAATTCCTGTGCTACCTGGCAATGACTCGAAAGTCAAAACAGGGGCCAGGTATACCTCCGCGGGGGTGGGGGTCTCCCTCCTCGGGTGGGCAAAAAGGGGGAGCTGGGCGCCCTCTCTCTGATATAGTCGTCCGGCGGCTGTGGCTAGGGGCTTGCCATATCACCAGTGTTTGTAATAACCCTCTGTGTATGAGACAGATGTGAGTGTCTTTAATACCAAAACCGAAGGTGCCTTAACTAGCTGGTTTTACTCGGCTGGTTGTTAATTGTAGGGTTTGCTGGATATGGTGGAGACTGGGTTGCTAACTCTGCCACATTTATCTGGAAGTATGGCAATAGAAGTTAGTTACTGGCGGGGCGGCTAGCCTCGCACCGACGACCATTGGGTGCAGGGTTGTGAATGTGTTGTAAGAGAATAGATGGCATGCAAGGGGCTAGTAAAGTTCTAATGTTGTTCTGGCCTACTAAGTGAAGGTAGGCTGGATAGGAGTATATATATAAAAGGTTGGAGAGCGTTAGTAACGGACAATTCAAGGATCTTCAAGAGGTATGAGAGAGAGGCTAGGTCGGACAAGAGTCGAGAAGCGCGGGTGTCTTAATGAGAGGGGGGGAGAGTTCAAGGGCTACAGGGAAATTTTGCCCCTAAGGTCCCTGGGCGTGGGGGTGGCATTAGGCTACAATTGATATGGAAGTTTGAAAAGGCAGTAGAATACGTTAGCCAAATGCTACCGGGGAATGCAACTATGGGGTGGTATAGGAGTCTGGAAAAGATAGAGTTATGTGATCAGTCCGAGGGTTATGGATACTATTAGTTGGCCCTGGGAACTGCGTTTTCTATTAAATATAATATCAGCAACAGCGGCAGTTCGTAGGGGTACTTAGTTATTGTTTCGGTACTTATGACAGATACTGATAACCAGGTTATCTTATATAATCTCTGGTTGGGGTAAGAGGTGTAAGACATGAAGTAAATTGGCGTAGTGTGGACTGTGGATACGAAGGAGGCAAGGGGAAGACGTATGACAATTGTGGAAAGTAAATGGAAAAAGGTGAACACAATGGCGGATAAAATACTTAACCTAAGGATTGCATACATCGATGAACGATGACATTATAGTCGTCGTCCTAATAAGGTGATGAAACCTGGTTGATCTGTACTTGGCACAATACGACACAAGGACACTGCCGCTATGTCGCATCAATGCTGGTGGCAGTTAATATTATAGACTTAGTTACTAGAGGAACAATGCAAGGGGTGACTGAGCACGGGTTACACATATCTATACTCGTCATGCAAAATGATATAAGAGGTCTAGGGACATGCGTGGGTGTTTGAACTTCTAAGATATATAACATCTACTTCTCGGATGCAAGAACATACATAGATATAATTATGGCTGTCTGATGTGTTGGCATTGGCTCAACGTCGGGACAGGCATGGGTGTTTTTAATATGAATGTATATTCCTGTTCATCATCTTTGTAGTTAATAAGTGTAGGACACGAGGGGGTTAGTGTACGTGAGGTGTGGAAAATGGTCGGTTTAGAAAAGGTAAATGGGTGTGTCCTGGAGCTGTTTAGCCCTGCGGGCTTGGGCCTGTCTGGAATGGCGGGCTCGGTCAGCTGGTCCTTTCGTTCTGTGGACCTTTCTTCCGGGTGTTTCTGTGTGGTGTTCGCTCGTGGCTTCTGTGGTGGGCTTCTTGTTCTGGGGCATTTTACAGTCCTTGCTATGTTCTTTTCCTCGGAGGATTTGGCTTTCAGGACGTAGAAATTGGAGTCTTTGGGATATATATATTTTATACTCTAAAGGTTAAGTCACTCAAGCACATTTTACAACTTTTTTTTGTATTGGTAATTTTGGTTTGACAATGTTTCTATTGAAGCTTTAGGCCTATAGGAATTTACTGGTAGTCACTAAGATAATATACCTTCAGTCAAGTTGTCCAATATGCCGGATACAAATTGTTCTTGTACTTATTTAGGCCTATTCATGTCAGTCTAATTACCAATACCTATTCAAAATAGCCCCAAGATGTTGCCAGAAAAATGTTACTGATCGAATATTGCTGGAAAAATTGCTTGTGTGACTGCCTCATATTGGCATGATTACTCAATAAATTGTCTTTTCATAAGTATTTTCTTCAAGATGAACTGACTATGTTGTTGGGTTTTAAGGTAATGTATGATTATCAGTGTCACCCTGTGTCAAAGGCAATGCAGTATTCTTTCCATGTCTTGTGCCACAATAAAAAATGCCAAGTTTTCTATTAATATTTTTTTTTAACCTGATATTTTATTGATCCTATACAGTATAATATGATTCCCCTTGATTATCTTGTACTGTACTTTATTTATGAAAAGAGTGGAAATGTATAGCTGTTTTTTGTTGGCTAATTGAAGGTCCATTTAGACGACTGTCTGTACGTCTTTGGAGTTCTGGAACGTCACTCACTGTTACTGTCACTGGGTGTCAAACCAAGGCAATGTTTGTTCTGGGACTGGATTGGGAATACAATGGAATATAAGAAAATTGACCAGAAATTGCATTTTTGTTTTAATTGATTCCAAAAACATAATAAGAATTGTTAAGTATAAATTTTAACTTTGTAAAGAAAATAATGACTAAAGTGAAAGGGATAATTAAAATGCCCCAGAACACGAAGCCCACCACAGAAGCCACGAGCGAACACCACACAGAAACACCCGGAAGAAAGGTCCACAGAACGAAAGGACCAGCTGACCGAGCCCGCCATTCCAGACAGGCCCAAGCCCGCAGGCTAAAGCAGCTCCATGACACACCCATTTACCTTTTCTAAACTAACCATTTTTCCCACACCTCACGATACACTAACCCCCTC